>JBBGZY010000255.1:4132803-5348106 GCA_037952925.1 Lithobates clamitans | reverse complement strand
GCAATTCTGGATAGCCAGCATAATGGTAGACAGTGTAGGCTCAGCAGGGGGAGAATCCACATCCTGACTAAACTCAGCAGATTGCTGTGATTCCTGTGCCTGCAGGGGGTCTGTGTGTGTGAGGAATATAGCAGGAATTGAGGCACTCACCCCTGTAACAGAGTCCTGGACAGCAGAGGAGGAAGCCTGCAGCGTGTCTGTGCCCTCTGCATGTGTCCTAGCGCCATTTTGCCTCCGGAACCGCGCCAACTGCTCCGCCGTGTGTGAGGGCCGAGGCGGCCCGTATTTCACCATGTCTGCTAGCCTGGTAGGTGCCCACAGCCGTGGGGAACAAAACAACACCTTCCACGAGGAGATAGGACCAAGGATAAGGGTAGGATGGTCGTTGAGAGCCGGAGCTGTGAGACTATGCGACTGCTCTCTTCACCATCTGGCCACGCCCCCCCAATTAATGTAACTTACCACAAGCTACAGTAGATACTATTCAAACTAATCTTGACTTCAATAGACTCCTAAAGCTCTCTCATATGTGGGAATCTACCTGACCCCCTCAATAAAGACCCTTTACTCTTTATAGTGCAAATCTGTCACTGTTTAAAATGACAGTAAAGGCTGTTTTTTTGTTTTTTTTAAATAACAAACATGTTATACTTACCTGCTCTGTGAAATGGTTTTGCACAGAGCAGATCCGACCCTCTTCTTCTCAGGTTCCTTGCTGATGCTCCTGGCTACTCCCCCTTGACCTGCTATCTTGGCCAATGAGGAGAGAGCCACCTGGGACAGCCAAGGCTCCCGTGCACATCACTGGATTGAAAGGGGCCTCATATGAATTTTAAGGGGGGGGGAGCTGTGGGGGAAGTAGTGCATTTTACCTTCATGCATACATACAAACGTATGCCCTCTACCACTTACACCTTTCGAAATATCCTGCAACTCTAGCAATTTAACAAAGGGACATGTATCCGCTTCATATGCCCTGCTGACAGATTTTAATCATAAACTTCCCTACATGTTCCTTTGGGAAAAATATATTAATGTTTAATTTGAATTAACAGTGACAGGAAATTGCCAATGATCTCTCCAAATTATCTATTAACACAATTAACACAATTTTGGTAGAGTCTAATTATAAAAGCTGGCTAAGATGGTACTTGGTTCCCATGAGAATTCATCCAACAGCCTCACCAGCCTGTTTTAGGCAGTGTGGCCAAGTACCATGTTTGGTGGCAATGTCCCAAGGTTTTCAGATTTTGGATCAGAATTTTTAATATTATTCGCTCAGTGACCTTGCTAAATCTCCAGAACTGGCTCTATTCCAGAAACTGCCCACTGATGTTCCAAAGAATGACAAATGGTTAATTCTTTACATGACCTTAGCAACTAGAATAACCATCGCAAAGCACTGGAAACAACCTGTGGTGATGCTTGACTATGCCAAGCATAACTTAAATTGGATCATGAACAATAACAAACTTACCTGTATCCTCCAAAACAACTATACTAAATTTGACAAGACATGGAACACGTGGATAATATCTTGTGGATTGATGAAACCTGAGGATTGCCCTCCTCATTCTTCCTACTAAAGTTGATTCCTTCTCTTTTTCACTTCCCTTATATATCTTCTTTGTTGTACTCTCATTCGCTCTAATTAAGTCTGTAGGGCTATCTTTACTTCTGGCCTTGTTGTTAATTGCACATCTTTGGAATGCTATTATGATGTACAGTATAACATTTATTACCCTTATTAGCAATGCCTATGCTGTTCCTTTGTGTTAGAGGGATATGATTTTCTAAACTGGGCAGGTTATATCACCTAGAAGAGGTATGTGACCGAAACATTTGATTTTGAACTGAAGTTGATTATATTCCGTTCTTCTTTGAAATACGTTTTTGATCTCACATACTGTGGATGATAATGTGCCTTCTATGTATGAGAGATTTCTTTACTTTTGTATGTAAACTGTTTATCTCTGAAAGATTAAGCAATAATTATATTGGTGAAGGTGTCCCTGTAATGTGCCACATCCAAATTAACTAGACAGAAAAAGGGTATCCCCTAAGTGGACTTTTAAGGCACTAATATACTATTGTAGAAAAAGCGTATTTTATTAAACACAATAAGCATAGTAAAAACAAAATATTGGAATGGTTACAATTACTATGTGCTAAGTACAAAATTACCACAATGATTGACTGTAAAATTCTTGTAATTCACCAAACGCATTTCAGAGTGTCTAAGTCTCCTTCTTCAGGGGTGTTTATAAGAAGGTCAATCATACAGCCATAATATAAAAATAACAAGAAGTCAAATACAAAGTATAAATAGAAGTACAGTTAGCAACATTATTTGAATATTGTGTAAACTCACATATTTTGTGGAGATATCATAGGCGAAACATTCCAATAAAACTATTTAAAATAAAGAATATGAACGGAGATGTGTCTCCAAGAATGTGCTCGTTAGGATAGCTGGTCTGCACAGTATATTTTAGTATACCATCAGATGAGAATTGAATACAGCCAGATTAACACAGAAAGCTTTGGACAGCTGACAACACTGAAGCCAAGGGAGGGCGTAGCCCTGTAAGTAGAAGTAGCGAAGGGCATATTATATGGTACGATTGAGCTAACGCACATTAGTTTCATTACATTGATTTTTTTATCATTTTTATTTTTTTGTATTTTTTAGAGCATGTACAGCATGATTTATGTAGAGAGATTTGTATTGAAAAGGTATATATGTGAATCGTGTATATACATATGTATCTTACCTGCGCTCAATGAGAACAAGTAATTGTTGGAGGTTGATATAGAACACTATATAGTTGGTGTCGCTGAAAGATAATAAATGACAGAGAGTCACTTCTGTGTATATACATGTATATACGTGTTCTAGTTTGATCTTTTGAAACCATAAGGATACGTCATAAACTGGTCACTCCTTGTGTGGCTATCATTAATGCAACTATATATAGTATAATGGGGCAAGTTCAAGGTAGTATACATTCACATTAGAGGTGACTAGTAAAATTTAATTGATGTCTGTTCCCACAAGTACGTTAGACCATGTATGTGATATAAATCTCATCATCTGTTTGAGTAGATTACTAGGCAATGAGTAAGCCCTATGGTTGAGCCTGTATCATACTGAAGCATATCAAACAATAATATCCTCAGTAGAGGGCATTTTTGAAAGGTTGAACATTTTTAATAACATTTTTAATAAAAAGATTGAAAGTTAAAACTCAGCAGCTATAGTGTTTATAGCCGCTGAATTTATATATATATTTTTGGGGGGGGGGGGGGGCGATGGTGCTGGAGAATATCGTTATATATTGGTTAACCTCAAGCAATAGTAAACAAAAATAGTGCCAGACATGTGGGACAGGATGGTGTCATTATATCCGGATAGACTGTGTAATAACCAACTTTATCTTTAAAAGTCCGATTTTTACAGCTACTATCTAAGGATGGCTGAGGACATGAAAGAGGTAGCAATAAAATGTTTTCCACAGCCTGTATACACAGGTAATGTTATGTTTGATAGTAGGAGTAATGATATGAGCCACTTAAATTGAGTACACCCTCCACATTTTTTGTAAATATTTTATTATGTCTTTTCATGTGACAACACTGAAGAAATTACACGTTGCTACAATGTAAAGTAGTGAGTGTACAGCTTGTATAACAGTGTAATTTTGCTGTCCCCTCAAAATAACTTAACACACAGCTATTAATGTCTAAACTGCTGGCAACAAAAGTGAGTATACCCCTAAGTGAAAAGGTCCAAATTGGGCCCAAAGTGTCGATATTTTGTGTGGCCACCATTATTTTCCAGCACTGCCTTAACACTCTTTGGCATGAAGTTCAGCAGAGCTTCCCAGGTTGCCACTGGAGTCCTCTTACACTCCTCCGTGATAACATCATGGAGCTGGTGGATGTTAGAGACTTGCGCTCCTCCACCTTACATTTGAGGATGTCCTACAGATGCTCAATATAGTTTAGGTCTGGAGACATGCTTGGCCAGTCCATCACCTTTACCCTCAGCTTCTTTAGCAAGGCGGTTGTCTTCTTGGAGGTGTGTTTGGGGTCATTATTATGTTTGAATACTGCCCTGCAGCCCAGTCCCTAAAGGGGGGGATCATGCTCTGCTTCAGTATATCACAGTACATATTGGCATTCATGGTTCCCTCAATAAACTGCAGCTCCCCAATGCAGACAGCACTCATGTATCCCCAGACCGTGACACTCCCACCACCATGCTTGACTGTAGGCAAGACACACTTGTCTTTGTACTCCTCACCTGGTTGCTGCCACACATGCTTGACACCATCTGAACCAAATACATTTTTCTTGGTCTCATCAGACCACAGGACATGGTTCCAGTAATCCATGTCCTTAGTCTGCTTGTCTTCAGCAAACTGTTTCCAGGCTTTCTCGTGCATCATCTTTAGAAAAGGCTTCCTCCTGGGACGACAGCCATGCAGACCAATTTGATGCAGGGTGTGGCGTATGGTCTGAACTGACGGGCTGACCCCCTACCCCTTCAACCTCTGCAGCAATGCTGACAGCACTCATACTTCTATTTCACAAACACAACCTCTGGATATGACGCTGAGCACGTGCACTCAACTTCTTTGGCCGACCATGGCGGGGCCTGTTCTGAGTGGAATCTGTCCTGTATGGTCTTGGCCACCATGCTGCAGCTCAGTTTCAGGGTCTTGGCAATCTTCTTATAGTATAGGCCATCTTTATGTAGAGCAACAATTCTTTTTTTTCAGATTCTCAGAGAGTTCTTTGCAATGAGGTGCCATGTTGAACTTCCAGTTACCAATATGAGAGAGTTAGAGCAATAACACCAAATGTAGCAAACCTGCTCCCCGTTCACACCTGAGACCTTATAACACTAACAAGTCACATGACACCGGTGTGGGAAATGACCCAATTTGGACATTTTCACTTAGGGGTGTACTCACTTTTGTTGCCAGTGGTTTAGACATAAGGGAGGAGTGGCGTATTGACGTCATTGCGCTGTGTACCCTAGTGAACGGGTGTTCGCTTGCCGCCGGCTTTTAGAATAATCTTTGCAAGTTTATCTCTTACTACATGTAAATGTATTTTTTTACTCTAATAAATGTACCTAATAAGAATTGCACTATGGTGAGCTCCTCTTTATTTTGGGTTACCTTCTGGTCCTTAATCGAGCCCATTGAATGATCAAGTCCGCTTGGCTGTTTGCTGTGTGTACCTGCTTCATTACATCAAGAACTTGAGAGCCGTCATCTCGCCACTTCTTTGGAACAAGGCCCTGGCGGGGTTAATAGCCGCAAGCCCATTTTAGTTTGCCTCTGGTAAGCATGCAATTTATGTGGTGGAGGAGCACGAGTTTGTGGTGTTGTCGCAAGTCATACCAGGACTTCACGTGTTTATGATCTATGGACTAATCTATAATATTACCTTGTGGTGTTGGGAGCAATTTCAACATATATGCACATTATTTGCACTTTTTGTGTGTTGTATCGATTTGTGGTTAACATATTTTTTTAATTTTGCGCAGCTCCATTTTGTTATCTCTATCTGTTTATATGTGTATCCCATATTGAGCTGCTGCTGTTCTTTTTTCTTTATTTGTATTGCTCACTTAGCGTGGTCATTTTTTTCCATATTTTTTCTATTAATGGCTGTGTGTTGAGTTATTTTGAGGGGACAGCAAATGTACACTGTTATACAAGCTGTACACTCACTACTTTACATTGTAGCAACGTGTCATTTCTTCAGTGTTGTCACGTGAAAAGATATGATAAAATATTTACAAAAATGTGAGGGGTGTACTCACTTTTGTGAGATACTGTAATAATAAGATATTTTAACATGAACAAGTATAACAAATTGGGGAAGGTGAGAGAGTAGCACTGAGTTGAAGTTAAATATTGCAAAAAAAAGCTGTTTTTATCTTTTAATGAGTACTAGGGAAGTTGCCCACACTGCTGCTGGAGCACTATACATGACACAAGCTACTACAGTATATTGCAGCCTAAACAGTAACCAGTCCATTCTGGTATGCCATTGGCTCCCACTGCTGTCAATCTTTATGCGCCGCCCCTAATTTCCATGCGGGGCGCCAAAAACACATAGTGTTCTATGAGTTTTATTTTTTTTTGTGAAGCACATCATTAGCTTCAATAAGGTTGGGCTAGGGGCGCAGAGCACTGCGCGCCGAGGCCACCCACTTGTGACATTAGCAAAGCAACATTCACTATTGTCTTCCTGCTTCTCCTCCCAGTCAGGACAGGAACTGGGTCCAAAGATCGGATTGGCCGGGAGGAGAAGCAACCGGATTAGCGGAGAGGAGGAGCTGGGGAAGCCGCTCTCGACCTGGATGGGGTAGGCGCGGGGCTGGTGGGCTTGCAAGCAAGGCTGGTGAGCGGGCAGAGGGTGGGTGGGGTTTTTTTGTTTGCTGCCCCCCCCCCCAAAAAATGGAGCACCAGCCACCACTGGTTTTGGGAGCGACACCAAATTATTTGAATGGGCCTCCCTTTGTTCCAAAAATGCTCCAAAGAAGCTCATGTACCAAATCTTGGCACAGAGCCAGCGCTCTTAACAAAGGAAACTCCTGAGAAATCTGGAATGGAGTTTTTCCACTGGGTGCCCAGGCTTAAAGGATCTCCATCCACTGTAACAAGTATCCAAATGAAAGTAACCGGCAACTCCAGAATCCCCAAAAATATATACAGTCTTTACTGCTACATTTAGTTGGGTAAAAGACAGCTTATGCCTTTTGGCACAAACTCCATTCCAGATTTGTCGGGTTTCTTTTGTTGAGAGCGATGCTCTTGTCTGTCCAGAACCATTTGACATTGCGATTTTTGCCACGACTGTAGCGCGTTTTATGGCTTGACAATCGTGACAAAATCGCACCGCGTTTAGGGTCCTTTCACACTGGGGCGGTTTGCAGGCGCTATTACGCTAATAATAGCGCCTGAAAACCGACCCGAAAGTGCCGCTGCTTTGATTCCAGTATGAAAGCCCCGCGGGCTTTCACACTGGAGCGGTGCGCTAGCAGGACGGTAAAAAAAGTCCTGCTAGCAGCATCTTCGGAGCGGTGAAGGAGCGGAGTGTATACCGCTCCTTTACCGCTCCTGCCCACTGAAATCAATGGGATGGCGCGGCTATACCGCCGGCAAAGCGCCTCTGCAGAGGCGCTTTACAGTGGTTTTTAACCCTTTCGCGGCCGCTAGTGGGGGGTAAAACCACCCCGCTAGCGGCCAAATACCGACGGTAAAGCGCCGCTTACAATAGCGGCGCTTTACCGCCGACGCCTCCCCCGCCTCAGGGTGAAAGGGCCCTTAAGGTGCCATTAAGAAATAATGGCATCGCCAGCGCATCTTGCGTTTTGTTGTGATTCTGGAATCGTGGGCAAAATTGATTCAAATCAAACCTTGCAAGAAGATCTAAACAAATTAATGGTGTCGGCAACTACATGGCAAATGAGGTTTATTTTAAAAAATTTTAAATAATGCATTTGGGTGGCAAAAATATGAACGCAATCTATACACTGGGGGGAGAACCTCTGGGGGAATCTAGGATGGAAAAGGACCTGGGGGTCCTAGTAGATGATAGGCTCAGCAATGGCATGCAATGCCAGGCTGCTGCAAGCAAGGCCAACAGAATATTAGCATGCTTTAAAAAGAGGTATAACTCCAGAGATAATGCGATAATTCTCCCTCTCTACAAGACTCTGGTCCGGCCGCACCTAGATTATGCCGTCCAGTTCTGGGCACCAGTCCTCAGGAAGGATGTGCTGGAACTGGAGAGGGTCCAGAGAAGGGCAACAAAGCTAATAAAGGGACTGGAGGATCTCAGCTATGGAGAAAGACTGCAACCATTGAACTTATTCTGTCTGGAGAAGAGACACTTGAGAGGGGATATGATTTTAATGTACAAATACCATACTGGTGACCCCACAATAGGGAGAAAACCTCTCTGTGCATGGGAATTTAATAATGTGAAGGAAGTGTCACCAGCACACCAGGATCTCCAAAATTGGGTCCAAAATTTTAATCACATAGTGTAAAAAAAAGAAATAGAAGCAACGTTTCGGTGCCACGCAGGGTGAAGGGGTCCTGCGTGGCTCTGAAACGTCGCTTCTATTTTTTTTTTTAATACTATGTGATTAAAATTTTGGAGACCCTGGTGACACTTCCTTCTCATGATTGCAGTCGGTTCCAGCACCCAATTTAAGATACAGCCGTTTGTGCAGGAATGTGTGCATTGGGAGTATTGCATTGGAGGGAATTTAATAAGACACGCGGCCACTCACTTAAATTTGAAGAGAAGCAGTTTAACCTTAAACTGCGTAGAGGGTTCTTTACTGTAATAGCGGTAAAGATGTGGAATTCTCTTCCACAAGCAGTGGTTTCACCGGGGAGCATCAATAATTTCAAAAAACAATTGGATGGGCTCCAAAAAGGCCGCAAAATACAGGGATATACAATGTAATACTGACATAAAATCACACACATAGATTGGACTTGATGGACTTGTGTCTTTTTTCAACCAACTATGTAAGTATGTAACCTAGGAGTGAACAAAGCCTTATGCCCCATACACACGATGAGATTATCGGACGAATGATAGTCCGTTTTTTATTGCATGCTGATCTCAGATCGAATCTGATGGGTTTACTAAAGTCACGAAAATTCCCGCACGACAGAAATAAAATTCAGAAGTGATGTCATGTGTTGTAATGCATTTGTATTGCATTTTCGAAACGATAGCTGTACTGATTAAACGAAAATCGTGCGATCTGGCACCGTACGAAAAAAATGTTCCTGCATGTCCGATAGAATACTATCGGATGAACTGTCCTGATCGGCTCTCGAAAGCCCTGTACTAACGATCCGATTATCGTACGATCGCTTCGAAAGCGGTATTTTCCGTATGATTTTCTGATCGTGTGTACGGGGCATTACTGTTGACTGTCTCGCTACCTCTGCTGGAAGTTTTTTCGAAGCAAGATACAATCCGCTGGAGAGCTTGTGCTTTTGAAAAACAACAGACTTGCTGTCTAGATCATCGGGTAAAAATAAAAGACAGAAATGGTAAAAAAAGAAAACGAATTGAGCCAGCACATCTAGGAATTATTAAACTGCAATGTAATAAATGTTTGTTTCTGGGTTTAATGCTGCCTTGAGGTTAGGTGGCCCCCAGTGCTCAGTGACTGATGTTGGCTCTATGATAATGTTTTCACTCCATCGGACAGCATAGAATGATTTTCCTGAGAGTCAGGTTGGCTCTATGATGTCGATGATCGTGCTTGCCCTTCCTATACCCGGGCACAGACGATTTCCAGCTCTCCCTCCCCGGACCGGCGCTGTCCCGTCTGGAACAGGCACGAGTGACAGGTGCAACCTGCATGAGGATTTCAAGTTCAGTGGGAGCGTCTTGGCCAATCAGCTGGCGTTCTTCACCGTGAGGGGGCGGGTCCGGGTCCGAGGTGGGCGGGCCATGTGTGGCAGCTCTCCGCTGCCCGTACCGCTTCCCATATGATTGTATGGCAGCAGGCAGCCAGCAGTGTGCAGAGCCCGGACACACACACACAGATCGCCGGGATCCAGGGATCGGGAGAGGGAAGGAGGACACAAGTTTCCTGTGAGCTGGGAAGCCGACTATCAGCCTGACATTTGGGAGGGAGGAATATGCCCCTGGGACATGTAATTGTGGAGAGGATCTGACATGACCTGCAGCATGTGTGGAGCTAGTGGGAGGACTGTCTACCTCGGATGGATGGGCGCCCTGTGGGCACTGGGGACACTTCAAGCAGTTTGCAGCCAATCAGGTAAGTGGCAGAGATGTTCCCCAGCTGTGTGTGTATGATTCCCTCCAGGAGAGTGCGATCCCTACACATCCATCCTCTGATCTGCACTCTTCCCACGTGTCCTACCAGTGGGGGAACTTTTAGATACATAGTCACCAAGGATGATGACCCCCCATGGGTGATGCCAAGCCTGAGTCTTCCTCTGATCTCAGGCTGTGCCATCAGAACCCAACTCCAGTCACTACAAACATCTCCCCCAGCCTGTCTAGGTGACCCGACCCCCCCCCACTGCATAGATGTGTCACACTGTCCCTGCACCCCTGTCACTGAGAGGGTTAATGGATTCCAGGGAGGAAGGGGTTAGCTGTGTGTGCAGACTATTGCACTCACTACGCCTGATTTGTCCAGATGAGCTGACAGTATACTCAACCGATTCTGCTTAGAGCTGTATGTACAGTCATGTCCAGCCTGTGCTGGCTGCCAGCACTTTAGCTGTCCTCATTTAGCTATCAGTAGAGGGTGCATGCCTGGAGGATCTCAGCAAGGAGGGACTGCTATCGGCATAATTGATGACTCTTGGACAGTCCTGGGAAATACATGCAGATAATGGTCCACAATAATAGCTTTACCAAACTCCTATAGCAGAGCCTGGCAAATCTGCCACCAAAATAGGAAAATAATCACAAAGTGGCTAAGCCCACAGCTCCCTATTTATAAAAAAAAAAATTATACTTTTGGAATGACATCCATGGGAGATGATGGATGGGGACGTTGGGAACTGCCACCATACTAGATGAGTCTTGAACAGTCCTTGGAAATACATGCTGAAGATGGTCCTTAACATTGGAATTACAAACTCCTATAGCAGATCCTGGCACATCTACCACCCAAGCAGAAAAAGAATCCAAATTGGGTAATCCCTCAACTCCCTACCGTCTGGGATTGACAACCATGTAGAGTAAGCTCAGCTGATGAATGGGGGCATAAGAAGGGACTACTGACACCATACTAGATGTGTCTTGGACAGTCCCAGGAAATACATGCTAAAGATGCTGCTTAACATTGGGCATACAAACTCCTATAGCAGATGCTGGCACATCTACCAGCCAAGCAGCAAAATCATTCAAAGTGGTTAATCCCACAGCTCCCTATTTCTAAAAAAAAACTGTATTCCCTGTATTATACAGTCTGGGAATGACAACCATGTATAGTAAGCTCTGCTGATGAATGGGGCATAAGAAGGGACTACTGATACCATACTAGATGTTTTTTGAACAGTCCTGGGAAGTACATGCTGGAGGTGGTCCCTAACGTTGGACATACAAACTTCTATAACAGATCCTGGCACATCTACCCAAGCAGTAAAATCATCCAAAAGTGGTAATCCTACAGCTCCCTTTTCCTATAAAATCTGTATCCCCCTGTATTATACAGTCTGGGAGTGACAACCATGTAGAGTAAGCTCCACTGATGAATGGGGGCATAGAAAGGACTGCTGACACCATACTTGATGTGCCTTGAACAATCCTGGGAAATACATGCTGTAAGGTGGTCCGTCCCTAACATTGGACATACAAACTCCTATAGCAGACCCTGGCACATCGACCACCCAAATAGGAAAATAATCACAAAGTGCCTAAGCCCACAGCTCCTTATTCCTATAAACCTGTCATTCCCTGTTTTATGCACTTTAAAATGAAAGCCATATTGAGTGAGATCTGCTGATGAACAGGGACATAGAAAGGGACTGTTGACACCATACTAGATGTGTCTTGGACACTCCTGTGAAATATATGCTCCCTAACATTGGATATACAAACTCCTATAACATAGTCTGGCAATCTACCACCCAAGTAGCAAAATAATCACAAAGTGGTTAATCCCACAGCTCCTTATTGCTATAAAATGTGAATGACAGTCATGGAGAATGAGCTCTGCTTTGTATGGGGACATAGGAAGAGACTTCTAACACCATACTAGATGAGTCTTGGCCAATCCTGGGGGAATACATGTGTATCTGTTGCTGGACTATTGTCATCATGAGAGATGGTTCCCAACAGAAGGCATGAAGCCAAACACATGTAGGAGCTCCTGGCACGTCTACCACCCAAGTAGTGACACCATCCCTAGATTAATTCCGCAACATCCTTTTATATAAATTCACAAATTCCATTAAACAAGCTGCATTGTATACTGTTGGAATGACAGCGCCAAGAATGAGGGTTGGGGGGCATGTTTCCCAATGAGCCAAGTTTTGGAAGAAAATCCCTGATAAGCCCTTAGTGTTGTGCTGCGTGTTGTGAGTAGATCTATTCCTGTGCAGGTGGGTTATCGGAGGGTGATGACAGGCAGTGCTGTGCTATGTACTGCTATTCATTCCTCTTCCTTGTCTCAGTGTGTGCATATCATTTTCTCCACTTCTGGTCATGCCTGTTTGACTGGCTCACGAGAGTTCTCACTTGTGTCTGTGATTATGCAGGCACGGAGGAGTGTATGGGGTTCTATTTTCCTATATGTAGGCTGATTGTAGACAAAACAGCTAAAATGTGCTTGTTTTACAATAAATTGATTTCATTGCTTGTGATCTGTAGTTTATTATGCTTAATCCAATGGTGGCCATACACGTAATGATCTGATGGAACAATTCGTTTTAGGACCAAATAATATGAGCAGATCTATAAATTCTTAAAAAGACACATACTGTGCCATCGATTGATTTCAAGCAAAACAAATTGATTTAATCAAAATGATTCTGATCGGTCTGGACGAAAAATCCAAAAGCAAGGAAGTAGATAATTCTATATAATCATTCAGATAAATGTTTACATAAATAAGCAAATGTTTATATAATATTTTAACAGCTCTAAATCCATTATGTTTATTTTTAGTAATAACATCCCATTCAGCGATGATTTAGTAAATCTGTTCCTTCTTTAGCCGTCCCATCTGACTTCTAAAGTGCTCTGCAATTTACTACGCAGCAATGTGTAGTTTACATTAAATATGCAATTACTAGACTGTTGTGCTTGCAGTGTGAAATCTAGATGTATATAGATGTATTGTGTTTATTATAAAATCCATAATGCAGATGAGGTCTCCTGTAAATTATTATCATGCAATACATTTTATTTATGCATTGTTATACATCACCGTATGGAATGCCCATGTATTGTTATGTGCCTTTAAAAAAAAAAACAATTGTGGAAGAGTTCAGCAAGGTGCAGGTGTATACGTCGTCCAGCTCCTTCCTTCATTCTGCAGCCAAGTTACACACTTCTTGCCAGCAACCCAAATCCAACTGGCATTGGCCTCCTTCCCTTCTACCTCCTCTGTTTATTTGCACAGGGGCTGGCCAGATAAGTCTTACTAGTTTATTTTGCTTTAATGAGATGTGTCATGTGTACACACACAGTATTATACATGCCAGGCTTTTTTGCATGGCTTTTGGTCTACAGATCACTGCTTAAATCTGCTACCCGGAGCCTTTTTACTACAAGAGTTCTGTTTGATCCATAGAGGCGATCTGTAGTTGCTTCTTTTCTATCAACATTTTTTACTTTTTCATTTCTTGGTGAATGGAAGGAAGGGCCATCCAATGCGTAGGCAGGGTCTGCAGCCAATTCCAAGAGGTTGAATATAGGACCTTGTCTACCATTTAGAGCTGGAAATGTACATAGCCAACATGGTGCCTTTGCTCTTATTTGGCCTTTTAACTCTTTAATCCCCAGAGCCAGTCCTGCAGGACATCATGGGTTTAACGTTGTACAGGCTGAGTCTCCATTCAGACTGCAGCTTATGACCTCGGAGGTCTATCATTGTGCTGCAGGAAAGAACGCTGCCTCTTGACACATGACCTTAGAGTTTCTTCATTTGTAATCTCAAGAGCCCTTTCTTTTGTGAGCCTTTTTTTTTTTAAGGCCATGTTTAAGGCCATGGTGCTGAATGAGGTTTCTCAGGCTGCATAGCCAAGATAGAACATATCTTTAGCAGGTATATCTACATGAAACCCATTGCTCCAAGTAAATCCTACATTGTATCTATAAATCTGACTCATAATTATGATATATGGCAAACGCTGACATCTTTTTGTTGCTGGCAAAGTTGATCCATTGCAAAATAATGCCAATTCTCCTGAAATAATTTTGTTTCTTGGATGAGAACTGCGAGCTTGACACTTCTAGGAGCCGATCAATCTTTCAAGCAAGAGTATAAATATGTTCTACAGTATGTGCTTCTACTAATACTCTCTTATCATTCTTTGTTTTGCAAATATTGTGTACGATTAGTCACTGGCACAGCTTGCAGGAGAGCAAAAGACTCCAAAACGGGTTGGATGTTTCAGCCAGATTCCCCATCTGGAACCGCTAGCCGCGTCTGAAGCGTTAAGGCAACATGCTCAGCAGCTAAGGGGTTAACGCATGTAATTAAGTCAGAAAGCAAAATATATTCTTGTTGACTCTCTGACAGTTGAATCCTGACATGTCTGTGCGGCTGACAGGAATATCTATGAGGACTGCCCTGTGGAGATGTGTTTGTTCTTTTAGGTCTGCCAAGGAATTTCTGTTTGGTCCTTTATGGAATATGCTCTTTATTTTGTACTTACAGATAATGCAAGCTTGTTTTTTTTTTTTTTTTCGTTTTCCTTTACAGCTGTTTGATCAACTTTATGCATGCCCACTGTTTGGGACCCTCATTTTATATGATCATATGCAATATTTATATACCCAAGTAAAGGGAATATCTAACATAGGTAGTCTGCTTTCCCATCATCTGTCACAACACTGAAGATGAAGCATTGAAATGATCACTATAATAAGGGGTCATCAATGGCATGCATATTGCCTCCTTGCTTACGTTCTTTGAATACCAGATCTTTTGATATATAGCTTCACTTATTTTTATTCTTTAGCTAGGCTGAATTATCATTGCATGCTAAATAAAGGAAACATGCCATACATATTTATTTAGATCTCTATCTATCTATCTATCTATCTATCTATCTATCTATCTATCTATCTATCTATCTATCTATCTATCTATCTATCTATCTATCTATCTATCGTGTATGTATCAGGCATGTACTATAGGGGCCATTACCTTTCAAGAAAAGGGTTATCTATCAAGGAAAGGCTAGTCTGCCTATCTATCTATTTATAGTATGTGCGTATTCATATAAACATATATTTGGGTGTATGCATTCTGTATGATGCTTTTTTATTAAGAATTATATTAAGCAAAAAAGTGTTATTTATTTTGAGTGCCATCCCTCTAACTTTGCTGAATAATATTCTAAAAAAATAATAAAATGGCCTTTGATTTTGCATTTTTTATGTTTTTGTTGTTTTGTATTATCTTTCACCGCCACTAAAGGAAACTGGAAATTTAACTGCTGAAAACACACTAAGATTTGACGTTGTTTCATTATGGTCAGGTGACAGGTAACACAAGCAGCGAAGAATACACTTTTGTCATCATGTAAGACAGGGTTTTGTAGCTGTTATTGTGCTGCAAAGAAGGAACACATAATTCTTCATACTTGGGAGGCTGTTTCAGAGCTGTCTCCTTTCTAGAAACAAACAGCAAAGGAAATATTTAGAAGGGGCATAAAAGAAAAAGAGGCATTGTATTGTCCACACCTGAAATGGGTCTTCTTTACTAAACGTGTACATTTCTATTTGATTGTTACACAGATAGCATTTTAAAATGAAACACAAATACATTTTGGGCCAGAAAATATATTTATTTCCTTTATTTCTAGGATTTCAAAAAGGTCTTTTTTTTAATGACAAAATTGGTTGATACTTGTGCTAAGGAAAAAAAAAAAAAAAAAATGTGAATGGGCTTGTCAATTACTTGGGGAAAATTCATAGGATGTTTATTAAAAATGAAATCGCTACCCTGGTCATTTGCTTTTATATTTTGATTTTAACACTTTATTAACTAGAGAGGAAGGAATTGAGGTGGCCATTTGTTTTGTCTGGGTATTGCCCTGGCTTGCAGAATGTCTGCCCCCTCCCTTCCAGTTAGCAGACTGCTATAAAGAGTTTGTTTTGGTCCAAATGAGAAATTAAGTGCAGATAAGCAAACCATGCTGCCAGAGGGCGACAAGATGTTGAGTGAATTGCTTTTAGATGAAACAAATTAAGGAACGAGGGAAGACAATCTGCTTCTTGCATTAATAGACACGCTCAGTGTTCAGAGGGGAGGTGACACATTTTTTGCGATGCATTTTTTTTGTAAGAGGATGATCCCCCCCCCCCTTATTCCCTCAAACACACACCTCTTATAGCGGAAAAGAAACCAGCAATTAGGGTAGCATTCCTAATTGAGGTATTTCTACGGGGTTCTGTTGAGTTGAATACTCTTTGATGTTGCTAACCAGTATGCATCGCTCATCCTACTAGCCCACCTGGCAGAAAAAGGAGTGTCTTTTAGGTTATTTTGTATCAGCATGACTGCCTTTGGTCCTATTTCAGCCTGCACTAATGAAAGGAGATGCATCTGTCTTGACGGGAGATCTTTAATCCCTGAGATTATAAAAATTGTCTATAGAAGCAATAACTAGTGTAGTTGTCAGCAGGGGGCAATTGTTCTTATATTAATCACATGAGATTAGTTTTGCAGAAGTAGTACAAAATAGAGAAGAAAATCTTGATCAGTGTTGTAAAGAAATGTTGAAAAATCTCATGTGATTAAAATAAAAAAAAAAGAAAGCTTGCTCCTGGGAGATTTTGGTTGTGTAATCAGGCAGTCAAAATTTGGCCTTCACAGCCTTTACATGTACTTAGTTTTTGATTTTTGTATTTTGTTTGTTTAATATAAAACAATATGTTGTGTTTTATGTGTTATAACATTGTTTTCATTTTTGTTAAATAATTATGTGTGGTGTATTTTACCTACTGCTGAAATGCGCATTACTGTATTATGAGGAGCATGCAATTCGTCCATATGGGAGTTTCCAGGTATTCTCAGTTCTGATGAAAGCACTAATGAGCGGTTCATAGCTTTCTACTGGGAGGTCTTCAATCTTTAATCTGCAAGCTAAGTTGTAATGAGAAAGAACTACATAGTGGCTGGACTGCCAGTCAATTTATGCCAAGAAAAGTAGGCCTTCAAAAAAAAGATTTGCCTATTTTTTGTAGCTACAGGTTGTGTGTTTAGGTATATTTGGTGATTGGTTAAAGTATAACTAAACCCTTCAAAAAATGTATGTATGGTTAATACACTGTAGATTAAAGTGGAATGTTTTTTTTTTTTTTTTACTATTTAGTAAACTTACCTTTTCTTCCTCTGACCACTTTGTGCACCAGTGTCTTAGATCTGAGTGCCCATTTCATGTTAATGATATAAATGCCTCAGAGTAAAAAATTGCAGCCAATGCACACACTAGAAACTACTGCCAATGAGAGCCAGTGGGGTTGGGAAGTATTGAAGCAGTACATGTATTCAGTCAGCAGGTCGCGCTGCAAGCAGCAGGTGCTTTTATCTCAGGCTGCATTCACAGCCACATGTAGCGGAAACTCGTGTTCCTGATCACGGTTTATTTTGCGCATTTTTCACACGTTACCACGCATGGTGTATAGGGCAACCCATTCAGTTGAATGGGCTGCCCTACACACGTAAAATACCAGAGAAAAGCTCCTGTACTTTTTTTGGAAGTGGCAAAATGCACGTTTACTGCCGCACGATTGAAAACAGAGAGTTCTGAATCGCACCTTAGAGCTGCTCAGGGAACATTGTCTCCCTAAAACAGGAAGCTGAGCTGCCGGCAGGATCACTAGCTTGAAAATACCAAAAATGTAAGGAAAAGAACTGCAATGGAAATAGTAGGGGGGGGGGGGGCAAGCTACTATTTTAGGATATTTACATTTTAGATACATTTAAGCTTTCGAAGTCCACAGCGATCAATTTCCAGCAAAAAAGAAGTATTAATTGCCTTATTTTTACCACAAAAGTGACCTATTATGGTACAAATGTTTTACATTTAAAAGGAAATGTATAAAATATTTGCTATTAATGTAACCCAGTGTCGAGGTGTTGGAATCTCTATCCTGCAAATATAAAATCAGCTATATTTAATTATTATCCCACTGAGAATGACATTGGATTTATCGCTAAAACACTTTAATTTTTGGCTCAGCATTCAACAGCTTTACCCTAAGGATCGAAATGTTGGCTATCTACAGAATATAAGAGAAGCTGAAAAACTGAAAGCTACCAAGCTTTCCAATTGATTAACAATACAGCATGGTTTCTGCTTTGTGTATAGTTTTGTTATCAGAGTAAATTCAGGCCTTTTTATTAGGTGCCCTTGTTGTCTAAGAAGCATGACCAGATAGTTGCTATGTGTATCATTAATACAAGAGAATAAATACCTACTACTATGAGCTTTTTAAAAAATAATGACTATGACATAATGATTTATTATGAATAATAACCTCAATAACATTTCATGAAAGCTAACAAAATTAGAGCCAATGTGTGGCCACTTATCATAGCTAAGCATAGCACAGCCTGGTTTCCACTGACTGTAATAGCAAGGTGGCAGTAGGCTACAGATAATTTTGGGGCTCCTGGATTTAAAATGTCAGTTTAAATGCACATTAGCCATCCAGGCTAAGACTAATGTGGCGTACACACGAGCGGAATGTCCGACAGAAAAAGTCCAGAAGCTTTTCATTGTATATTCCGATCGTGTGTGTGCCTCATTGGACTTTTTTTTTTAGAAAATCCTGACAGACCTAGAAATAGAACATGTTCTAAATATTTCCGACGGAACCAATTCCTATCGGGAAAACCGCTCATCTGTATGCTGTTCTGACGGATCAAAAACGACGTATGCTCTGAAGCAAGTATGAGACGGAAGCTATTGGCTACTGGCTATTGAACTTCCTTTTTCTAGTCCTGTCGTACGTGTTGTACGTCACCGCGTTCTTGACGGTCGGACTTTGGTTTGACCGTGTGTAGGCAAGACCACTTGAATTGAATTCCGTCGGAGTTCTGTCGGAGAAACATTCAGAGTTTATTTCGACGGCAAAACTGGATGTGTACAGGGCATTAGACTAAATTTTTATTATTTCTATTGTTGTCCTGTCTGAGCTGTGAAGATGTTGCTTGATCACTCAATCCATTAAGGCTATATTGAATAGTTTTTGTGAACTAAATAAAAAATCTTTCTTCGAATGTTGGCCTGTTTATTGTGATACTCTTTATTCTGGCTGATTACTAAAGATGATCACAAGCAGGCAGATAGTGCATATATTGTGGTGAAATGTGCTCATTATTAATATAATCATTATCATTATTTGAGCACCCAACCAATCAAAAGTAGACTCAAGGAATTATTAACTTTTCTATTGGTTATAATTTCTTCAGTGACCCCCAAAACTGGAGAGCAACTAGCTTTTGTGAATGGAATACGTGCCCATTTCTTGTGTTTAGTGATCCCATATCTGGCCTGTCACTCCAGCACTAAGCCATCCCCTCTCTTCTTTTTTCATAAGTCCAAAGTGCAAAACACAGGCCTTTGGGTGGGAAATAATGTGTCTTTTGTCAATCAGAGAGCAGGTTAAAAGAGGTATAAAGAAAAGAACAGTGAGGGGAAAGTGATGCTCCCCTGGTGCAAATGGCCAGGTATGTAACCAGTAGACATGAGGTGCGATCAGTAGACATAAGCCCTACATACAGGGACCACTACTTGAAGCAAGTTATATGACACAGGGTCTACATTTAGACATATGAATAAACACTGAACAGTACTCAACACAAAGGACAGCCCAACAATATATATATATATATATATATATATATATATATATATATATATATATATATATGAACACACTGCCACTGAACCCAAGGAGTGACCCCTGGGGATTTATAACCTTTTAAACCCAAGGGCTGACCACTTACACCAGTGTACTTACAGTTTCAAAAAATGTTTTATTTTTTATTTTTTAAGATGTCAACTTTAGAAACCATGGAAAAGTTTTGCTTAGATCCGAATTCTTCTTTAAGTTTTCATAGACATTAAACGGTTGTTGAAGGTGCCCGCCAAAGGATTTTCTTCAATTAATTCCAGCTGCAGCAGAGTGGCTAGACATCTCTGTCTGTGATTTCAAGATGGACTTTTTATTTTATTTTGATTTCAACTTGTTACTTATGTATATGCATTAAGTAGGTTTTTTTATTATAAGATGTTCAGATAAATTTGAAGTGATTAAGGCATTCAAATGTCTTGGTACTTAGGTATGAGTAATAGATGATTCCTTAATTCAAAACACACACAGAAAAAGCCTTATGCCTGGTGCATTAAAGTTTCTGCACGAATGTTAAATCTAGCAGTTTAATCAGCTAATTACCAAGACCTCCCAACATGCTACCTGCTTCTTCAGAAACTTCAGTTATCACACTCAGTTAACAAGTCAGGATAGCCACCTTCTCTCCTTTTTTTTTCCTGTGTGGTTGCCCGTGCAAGCAAATCCCCCCCTTTACATGTATTTCAGACTAAGAATTCAGTGCATTGATCTGAGAAGTAGAAGATCCGTCTTCTCTGTCTCCCAAGGCTAAAACTCCCCTCAGCAGAATCTGTAATACCTTTAGGCTTTTTCCTTATACCCCTCAGTGATTAAAGGGATGACATTTTTATATATTTCTGGCAGGAGGTGCTGAATTAGGCAAAACTATTGGTTTGCAATTGTCAGGGGATTTTTATATAGCTACAAATTGTAGCAATATAGGGTGGTTATGCAGGTGTGTTTGCTGTACATAGACTCCCTTTGTAGGTTCTTCTACCAATATATATTGCATGTTCATGTTTTCATCAGTAACTAATGTATGCAATTAATGTATCCGATGTATGCAATTACAATTCATCTGTCTTTTTTATTGTATATATTGTATGTATGGTCTTAAAGAATTGCACCACACTAATAGGACACCTACCTTTGCAGTTACCTGTGTAGCATGTTTTGTGAGCGTTTTTTTTTTTTTTTAAATGTCCCAAGAGCATCAGGTAGTTGACCAGAACAGTTTCAGTGCTGTGCATATTCCCTGAGTATTTAGTTAGCAATGATTCCTAACCAGGGTTATCTATACCCCTTGAAGGTATGAGAACCAAATAAAAAACAGCTGTTAGATCAGATTGCTAAATGTCACCATTATCAATACGATTGAGGTGGTGCAGATGTAAACCATCAGATCACTCAACACAGTGTGTTCCCACTTCCTGGCTCTAGGCAGACTATTTCATTCACTGACACCAACAATGGGGCATGATTCCTGCTGATTCCTGCTGACACTGACATGGGGGCATTATTCCTCCCACTGACACCAATGATGAGGTACTATTCCCCCCACTGACACCAACGATGAGGTACTATTCCCCCCACTGACACCAACGATGAGGTACTATTCCCCCCACTGACACCAACGATGAAGTACTATTCCTCCCACTGACACCAATGATGGGGTTCTATCTCTCCCACTGACACCAATGATGGGGTACTATCCCTCCCACTGACACCAATGATGGGACACTATTTCTCCAGCTGACACCAACGATGGAGCATTGTTTACTCCCACTGGACGCCAGGACATTTTCTACTCCTACTGGCCACAGTCTGGACCCCCTAAAGTCTAAAGGACAGTTAACTGGCTCTTTGTTTAGAAAGTTTGGCGACCCCTGCAACAGGTTATCAAATGTCATGACTGGTCTCACTGGCCAATAGGAGGAGGTATGTCTGGGAAGTTGTGGTCAATATTTACACAATAAAGTGGGGATACCTGGGCATTCTGAAGATAATCAAAGAATGCAAGCAGTTGCCTGCTCTATAGACCTAGGGTCACCTTAGATGTTAAAGTGTTATTAAACACACAGCAGTAAAATCATTCTGTATATGCAGTAAAGCATGCTTGTTATACTCACTGTGGAACCTAAGGGGTTAATGCTCTGCATTGTGTAAAAAGGCTGTTCTCTGATACTCCCTTATTTTATTGTCCATCCATCTCCTGATAGAACAGAACCTTCGGGGCACTCTGCACATACTCAGTTTGGTGTGTATTGCTACAGATTTTTTTTTTCTTGGGGATGGTGCATGTGATCAGCATAGGACTCAGGGATTCTGCAGCCTCTTAGGACAGTCAGAGAAGAATAAAAACGTCTCCTACAAGCTTTAACCAGACACTCATAGCAGTCACAAGACTGCTATATACTGCTGATGAGAAAAGGTATTTAGAAGTTTATTTATAGAAGAAAAAAAAAATTGCATTTCCATGTTCTCTGTACTATGGGAGACCAGATATAGTGAATGCAGGGTCCTGGGTTTAGTAACACTTCAAGGCAAGCCACAAGTTCACATTAAATTGTGCTGAATTATTATTATTACCTGATTAAAAATGAATCTCACTGTCAGCTCGGGATCATACAGGGGAAAACTTGTGCATTGATGGGTATGCTGCAATTTATAGTTTTCTACTGCAGAGTTGCTCTTTTTCCAAACCCTATACAGATCATTTCTTTAAACATGCTGCTTAGTTGATATTTACAGAGCTGCTTCTACACAGAAAGAGTTGATTGTCATTATGCAAAGCATGCTGCTCGCCTGACCTGCACGTATTTGCATAGGAACAGATTTAGACAATTGCAGGCAGAGAATTTAATTTTGTTTGATTAATCAAGGTACTAGAGGTGTCCTACTTCATTTTCCTTGTTTTTGAAATGATGTCTCTGTAATATCTTTAACTCATGTTTGTATTGTTTATTAATGCAGCAGACTGGTGAATCTTTAATGCAGTTTTTAATACCGCATATTTAACAATTTTAGTGACCAGCAACAGAAAAATATATAAAAAAAAAAAACATATTCAGCAGTTGGGGACACTTCCCATGATATAAGCAGAAAATAAAATGGGTTTTCAGTTCTAGCAGAACTCTGCATGGTAGGGCCCATGTAGGGTCATAACTATAATATTGCCATTTCCATTGGGATTTTTTCCTATGGTCCGTAATCCCATTGTGTATTTTTTTTTAAATATATATGCAGCTCATATAAATACCTGAATGTCCTTTCCTATCAGATTCCCAGGGGGGACAGTACAATGAGCCAATCAGGCTCTACTTAAAGCGGAAGTAAAAAAATAAACAAAAAATCCACTCCCGTCACATTATGAAAGACTTACCTTAAAACAAAGCCTTTCAGCAGTGCACTGTCACCGCTGACAAGGTTTTCATCTTCACTTGGTCTTTCTTCCAGGTTCACCGGCTTTGGTCCTTTGAATGGGCAGGCCAGGATGATGTCACTCCTGTGCACATGTGTGGGAGTGATGTCATCAGGGCTTGGCCATTCAAGGGTTTACGGTACGGGGCTCTAAAGGAATGGCACGGGAATGCTGTGGGGAAGGATTAAAAAAAACCTGTTAGTGCATTCTTTATTGCATGAAAGGGGCAGATGAGGAAGTTAGGAGTTATATTAAAAGGTAGGGGTTACAGCATGAAACCCCTTTCTTTGAGGCTCATTTATACTGCACACCCTGTGTTCAGTATTCATATTTACATGCATTTGTAACATATTTACAGTGCATTTTTGGAATTTAATTTGCTTCATTACAAAAATCTATCTTAGTATGCAAAATATTTTCCTCTCATTTTATGCACGTTCCTTTGTGAAGAAATGCATACTTCTATAATTTTTTTTTTTTTAACACCTTAACTAAGGTGTTTTAGTAGAGTGATTTTACTGTGCATGTATTTAGGATGCGTTTAGGAAAATTCACTTGACTGCAACTTGTGTAAACGAGTCCTTAGCCTTGTTACAACAGCCTTGGGTGACCTCTCTTTTTACACCACTGCTGTCAAGATCAGTCAAGTTACTTGTAAATCCAGTATATTCTTTGTTTTTTTTCTCTTTTGTCTGAATATTATTTGAAAGGCTTTGCCATTTTTGCATTCTGTCATGTCTTTTTGGCTTCTATTTATCCTGATATGGTCGTAGCGCTACCCTCTTCAAGAAAGTTATTGGTACGCTTTCTCCTCCTGCACACTTCAATCCTCTTAACATTCCCTCTGAGAACACCAAATCCAATTCCAGGCTCAACTCCATTATATGTCTATTTTAGCTTGCTGTAGTCACCAGTAACAGTTTACTATTCATTCTGTGAATATGATCTGTGTTGTTGCTATTTGCTTCCTAGTGTATTTATTTGTAGAAGATACAGGGCAATGAGGATCATAAGAATGTATTTTTCACTTTTTTTTAATAAGGAAATGTTACAATAATAACAAGTTTAGCTGCTGTGATCACAAAAATCTTATTTCCCCATGTATCATAATGAGCCAATATGTGTAAGGAGACATCCTTTATCCAACAGATTATCTTGCAGAAACTATACAGAGGAAAACAAGGAATTAGAACAACAGTCACCAAAAGGTACAAAAACAAGTGATGAACTAATGATATCTCAGCGTAATGAGAACCAGGAGATCTAAAGTAAAATCATCAACTTTGCGGCTATATTATTAGGACTATAACAGCAATTGAAATGCTAGGTATATGTGTCACATAAAAGACTTCCCTTGTTCCAAAAATACCTCTTCATGATACGTTTGTGGTCTAGTTCTTGTATATTTTTCCTGCTTTTTATAGTCCCAGGGTGCATTTGTTGTGCCTCATATAATGCACGTATGACTTATGAAAACTTTAGTGAGTCCAGTGGGAATTTTTCTACATGTTCGCTTTGCAACTTACCAATCATCATATTTAAAGCAAACTAGGCAGTACAAATGGAAATAAAAATAATAATTATATATTAGATTTTTGTTTGAAACCATAGATACACTTTAAGGCTTCATGCACACTGGGCTAAAAAAAACAACGGCTCCCCTGGCGGAAAAAAACACCCATATAGAGCGTTTTGAACAGTTTAGGTGAGTTTAGTCTGCGTTTTTTCTGCCTGATAGCTCCAATCAAAATTGCAAACCAGAAGTTTTTTTTTCTCCTGCCTTTGAACACTGAGCTTAAAGTGATATTAAAGTCTTGTTTTTTTTTTTTTTTTATTTAAAAATAATTCTTACCTGCTCTGTGTAGTGGTTTTGCACAGAGCAGCCCAGATCTTTTCCTGGGTCCCTCGCTAGCACTACTGACCCCTCCCTCCTGCCGAGTGCCCCCACAGCAAGCAGATCACCGACAACGGATGTAAATGCCTGTGTGGTGACGCCACCCATAGACTTACTATGGGGCAACCATTGTCGGCTGCCCCTTCTTTACACTGAAGCCGGCACTGGGACCTGATCATGCGATCAGACCGGAAAAACTTCACAATAGGTAAGTATAGTCAACGAATCTTTCACAGGGTAGATAAAATAGTCTTAGAATGGGGGTGGGAGTAGGTTTAGCCTTAGTTAGATTTTAACTAAACTTCCACTTTAAGCTGGTGGCCTTCTGGGGTCTTGCCACTCAGGCAGCCAATCTGAATTTATCTTTCACTGGTATAACTGGTAAAAACTCATTTTCTTGGTAGCTTTTGGTTAGTGAACTTTGCGGTTTATTTTTGCTCTTTGCAGTACTTTATCGAATAAGCCTGATTACGAATGAGAATACCAGACCCTACAATGTTAGATCAGAAATCAGAGTACTTCAGGTTGCACAAAAAGTGGTAAAAGTATTATGCATGATTTTGCAACAAGCAGCCATATAAAGGCCTACCACTTCTGTGCTGTTTTTGACATCCATCAGCAAGGTTTTTCAATCCTTCTCTATGATCAACGAAAGTTAGTGCAGGGCACACAATGTCAGTTCTGGTCTGCAAATTAGCAAGCTATGAAGTGCCCTAAGCACCTTAAAGCGAAGTTCACACTGGTGGCAAAGTTTACCACCCCTCTGAAAAGTTATCTGAGGTGGAAAGCATTTCAGAGGTCAATGAGTGGTGGTTTGCAGGTGTTTAGGAAGCAATAGTGCCACCTCCTGAAAGCCTGTATTTTTTCAGATCCCAAAGAGGGATTATACATTGAAATACAATGCGTCCATTTGAAGGAGGGTATTTGCCAAGTAGAATGCTTGCCAAATGAGACGTTCCAAGGTACAATTGCCTGAGCAGCTGTCATGTGCATTAATGCATAGGCGGTTGGGAGGATGGTAAAACATGCTCATTTTTACTATCCATTTGCCACCAAAGTTAACGTGGCCTTTTTTAATGCTGCTACCCTCGTTAACCATTTGCCGCCTGCCCACAGTAATTGTACTGCGAGCGGGCGGCAGCTCGAGGTCGGGTGATGTGCTTGTAGGTCACAGCTTCTCTTCCAGATTTGGGGTGCGCATGCCCCCTGCCGACGAGTGCTGTGATTGGACACAGCACAAGTTTGACATCTGATTTCAGCGAGTGATTTTGGCTGAAGTCAGCTGATCAGCTGTGGCCAATCACACACTCTGTGTACTGTGGAAGAAGCAAACAGATAGTAAAGTAAAAGCAGTACATATTACACACATTACACATTGTTAGGCACACAGTTAACCCTTTGTTTGTCCTTAGATGTTAAGCCCTTCCCAGCCAGTGTCATTAGTAACAGTGTGCAGCATTATAACTTATCACTATATTAGTGTCACTATTGATGTCAGTGTTAGTTAGTGTAACTCCCAATTAGTGTCAGCTAGTGCTAGATCATCCGCATACTATCACAGTCCCACTATAAGTCGCTGATCACTGCCATTACCAGTATAGTGTCATAGCTGCGTAAATTCCAGTATATTTACCATAGTTTGTAGACGCTATAACTTTCACACAAACCAATTAATATACACTTATTGGGATTTTTTTTACCAAAAGCATGTAGCCATTCTAGCTCTAATCTATGAGGAATTTCGATTTTTTTTTTTCTTTAAATGGATATGTTTTATAATAGAAAGTAGAAAATATATATATTTCCTTTTTCCAAATTTTCGGTCATATATATAATAAAAAAAAAATAATAAAACAACCCAGTGGTGATCAAATACCACCAAAAGAAAGCTCTATTTGTGTGAAAAAAATTATATGAATTCAATTTACGTACAGTGTTGCATGATCATGCAATTGCCAGTTAAGGTAGCACAAATAGCAAAAAATGTTCTGGACACGAAGGGGGGTAAAACCTTACGGAGCATAAGTGGTTAACGTGTGTATACACTATTTTTAATTCAGACTGGCAAAGTATTTTTTGAAAAATGTCTGTATAGATGTTGGAACAGGTATTAGGACAAGCTCTGCAGGAGTTAAAGGTACTTTGTATTTCTATTACAGAAATTTATGAAGTGTGTGTCCTGTAACAGGAGGATGACATATATTATACCTTCTGCACAAACTGTTTTGATTGCTGCCTAAATTAGCATGCTGTGAGCTGAGGAGGCCAATACACACAGTGAGGCATGCATCTAATTTTGTACTGCAAACTCGGAGCTTGATACCTGCTATTTCATGGTTCTTCTGTAAGCTGATTCAGCAGCTTAAATCCTTCTTGTTTACAAATGGAAGAAAAGTACTGTTTGTATTAAGGAGATGTTGATACATGAGGGTAACAGGTGCCTTGGATGCCAAGACTGTCTTTTAAGAAGAGGGTCACACAAGTCCTTTAGGTCACATTTAGCAGCAGATGAGTCATGAGTGACTTGTACTGCTTTATCCTACTAATACAAGGACAGTGAAGCCTTGTATATTCCATTTTTTCTGTGGTTTGCCTCTGTCTAGGAGGCTATGTATTTAATAACCCAGAGAAGAGAAAGCTGGAATGAAAGCAAAAGATCCAGTCTTATAGCTGTACTCCCGGCAAAGAAAAAAAACTATTGTTGTTGGGCTGCCTCCAAACTGCAAGGATTAAATGGTTATTAAGGTCTAGGGACCTCAAAAAGCACTTTACTTACTTAATCTACTTCCACATGCTCCCTCCAGGCTGTAAGACTGGTCTCTGTAGCCTCTTGACCCATGCGCTCCTGTGGTCAGGTGTCCTCTGACATCGTCAAGATATCCCTGTACTAAACATAAGGATACCAAGGGGTAGTCCACTGCTGGAGCAGTGCCAGCCGCCAGGGGAGCAGAGGTACTACTTGTCTGAATCCCTTAGACCTTACAGAGAATAAAGATAATATTTACAAAAAGAATGTTTTTTGTCAGGTTTTACATACACAGTCCATGTCTAAGCTGCACTGCCTTTAGTCTTATGACCATTCAAGATGGTGACCACTATGTTGTCTTGAAAAAGGAACCCTTCAAGGTCTCATTAATTTTGTGAGTAGAAAAAGATCTCTCTGTGGCCACACATCGAAACAATCCCATTAGACATGAATGTATGGCAACCTCAGCCTGGGCTCCAACCAGGCCATGCTTGGGGGCCTGGCCTGGTTGGAGCCCAGGCTGAGGTTGCCATACATTCATGACTAATGGGATTGTTTCAATGTGCTGCTACAAGGAGATCTTTTTCTACTCACAGTGACAGTGGGAGTCAGGACGAGCTCCCTCCCAAGCCGGCACTCACAGCAGTGGACCAAGAACTTGCACCCCTCCTAAAGACCTGTGTGACTTACATATATGTTTCTTTTGGGTCTCAATGAGTTTTGTGACATGATGCTTTTATAATAAACAGTGAAAAGAATCCTTGGGGCTTTGGAGACTTTCTAAACATAGTTTGTACATGTTGCCTGTATAACCATTCAGGAGGTTCTCCATCACTTCCATCCTTTGGAATGTACAACCCCACAGTACAAGCACTCCAATACAATATCAAATTATAACAAAATGTTATTAAATTAAATAATACACCAGACAACAAAATGGTGGCAAAATATGGCCACTGACCATTATTGCAGATTAACATTGACCAAGAATTAAAATTCTGGGGTTCCACTTTACCTAATAACTACAGAAGTGCATAAAAACCTTTAATTTATCACACATCTTTAGCAAAATGTTCAACTTCACTCCTTCCAATTGTCTTCCTGGTTCACATTTGGTATTGAATATGGAGCCTTGTCACCTCCTGCCCTCCATATAGGGAAATGAGGGATGCCGGGTGGTTCTATTGTTCCGGGACGACGTCATATGATGTCGTCCCACTCTCACTGCGCTTGCGCGCCCTCGGGGATGCACAACGTTCCGATCAGTGGCGTGCTGTGCCCCCAGGACACGGCGCATCCCAATCTTGGTACAGAGCTGATGATGCAGCTCTTTATCTATGTGATCAGCTGTGTCCAATCACAGCTGATCACATGTAAACAGGGAAATTATGGTTATCGGCTTTCCTCTCACACTGACAGCGTTTGAAGTGAGGAGAGCTAATCAGTGGAATTTCCTCAGTGCCTGCTCATCAGTGCTGCTCATCAGTGCTGCCCATCAGTGCCACCTATCAGTGCCCCTCAGTGCAACCTATCAATGCCCATAGTGCTGCATATTAGTGCCTCTGAATCATTGCCACCTCATCAGTGCCCTTCAGTGCTGTCTCATTGGTGCCCATCAGTGCTACCTCTTTAGTGCCCATCAGTGCAGCCTATCAGTGCCCATCAGTGTAGCCTCATCAGCGCACATTGGTGAATGAGAAAAATTACTTATTACAAAAGTTTCTACCAGAAAATAAGAAAAACTTTTTCTTTTAACATTTGCAGTCTTTTTCCCAATGTAGATCGGCACAGTGGTGCAGTGGTTAGCACTCTCACCTAGCAGTAAAAAGGGTCGCTGGTTCGAATCCCAACCACGACACTACCTGCCTGGAGTTTGCATGTTCTCCCTGTGCCTGCGTGGGTTTCCTCTGGGTACTCCGGTTTCCTCCCACACTCCAAAGACATGCTGGTAGGTTAATTGGCTTCTGTCCAAAATTGGCCCTAGTATATGAATGGGGACCTTGGATTGAGGGTAGGGATTGATGTGAGTGTGCGATGTTCAGGGTTAGGGACAAGGGTCAGGGTTGTAGACCCACACTCACTCAGGTTGAACTGGATGGACTGGTGTCTTTATTCAACCTTACTAACTATCTAACTATGTAACTATGTAACTATGTAGATTGAATACTACCAAAAGAAAGCTCTATCTGTTTTAAAAAAATGTTAAAAATTTTGTTTGGGTACAGCGTTGCATGACAGCACAATTGTCATTGAAAGCTGAAAACTGGCCTGGGCAGGAAGCGGGTAAAAGTGCCCAGTATTGAAGCGGTTAAGGTTTTTCAAAAAAAAAAAAAAAGTAATTTACTCAATGATCGCAAGAAAGAATGTTTTGAGGAGCAATTTTTCTATGAACATTCGAATACAAATTTAAACATGGTCAGCATTAGTCTCTACAACAATACAGACTGACTAGGAGATTGCAGGCTCACTAACCTTTTGCGCAGCATCCTGCTGATCACTTTGAAAGCTGAACTGCACGGATCCAAACTTGTGGCTAGCATTAACAGTACAAAGCAGGAAGCTGGGGAAAGCCAAATGTAGTGGCTGGTCACTGGGTATTTGTTCATATTCTAAAGCCACAGGAGAAAAAGGGTTCACCGTAAGGATAGAGACAAGGATTCTCTATGAATAGTTACGTATATTGATTCTTTCAGAGTTGGTAAGGGCTGAGTCAATCACCTGATGTAAACTTGATAGATTGTTTCTCAGAAATGTTTATTTGCAGCTATTCATGTAACATGCACTTATTACAGATCACTTCACCTCCCACATCAGTCCTGTGACTATGGGGATTGCAGTTCAATGTTCTTATCAGGGCCCCACAAGAACCCACATATAATTAGAGTTTAAAGTCAGCTTAGTTTCCCCTCTTTTTTTGCAATGCTTAAAGTTTAAAGAGAAACTCCACCCTACCTATCCAAAAATACATTTATATCACTTAAATAAAATAAAAAAATTTCCAGCACCACCATCTCGAATCAAAAACTGGCACATGAGCAGATACTCCGCAAGGGGTGAGGTGATCTTTTCCAGGTCTATGAGTCCAGATATGTCATCATTGCCTAGGCAAGGAAAAGAAGAAGAAAAAAATGTATTTGCTTTCTTTAAAAAAAATGTTTGCGATTGTGAGAGAGGGAGAAGGTAAGGAAGAGGACCTTAAGAAAAGGGGTGAAGGTCCACTTTATCTCTGGCAGAAACATTTTAATGTTATAATTAGATAAAGCAGAGAAGAGTTAGTACCTCTGTCAGGTTTTTATTGCTGGTGGTTTCAGTTGGGGACATTTTCCCTCACTTCCTGTCCCAAGGACAGAAAATGTTATTGGGGCAAGAAGTGATGCAAGGTCTCTCTAACTCATGGATGTTCTACTTGTGGCCTTCCAGCTGTTGTAAAACTACCAGTCCCATCATGCCTCTGCCTTTGGGAGTCATGCTTATACCTTTGAGCCTTGCAATGCCTCATGGGAGTTGTAGTTCTGAAACTGAAGGGCCACAGGTTGAGCACCCATGCTCTAACTGAAGCAATACAAACCTAACCCTCCTCCAATTGCTGTATTTGTCCCCATTAAAAGGTATCTCTATGTTATGTTCCACTGATGGTAGGCAAGAAGTGAGTAGAAATTATCCCAACACAGACAGCTATGAAAATCTGACAGAGGTTTTAACCCTTAGGAACATAGAAGAAACTCTTCTTTGCACTATGTAAAGGATACCTGTACTCCCTGTTCCAAAAATCTTTGCTCTATGGCAAGCTAGGAGATAAAGAAGTCTCCTGGCTGGGCTTTTATTCTTTTGTGCAAGCACACCACAATTTCCGTTCATTACTATGGAGAGACCATCTATTGTTCATCCCACCAGTGGCAGCTTCTCCACAGGAATGATTAAGGATGTTTCTATGCATTTTCAGAGGTAGAAGAGCCCAGCCGGGAGACTTCTGCAGCAATGATTATGAAGCTCCCAGCTGGCTGCACAACGAAGATCTGAGAGGAGCGATGACCAGTACAGAAAAGACTATGAGGGATTTCTGCTGAGAAAGAGGTCATTTAAAAAGATAACTATAGTAAAAATAAAGTTACTCTTTAAAATATATAGTTTTGGTTGTAGTTGGGTTTCTGTAGGCTTTGGTTCTGTACCATTTATAGTTTGAGTACTTCTTTGCCTATAACAGGTTCGCTTTAAACCTTCCCTCCTCCTTTTGAGATATCCGACAGGACTAGAGTATAGATGAAGAACAGCAAATAGGTGGATGAGTTTTTTTGCTGCATACATAAACCGAATACCATTTAGGAATAATAAAAATGTGTGATCAGCTGCACTGTGTGCAGAAAAACTCTCTTGCTTATTGTCTGCTAACATAATGAAGACACATTTATTGAAGAAGATTGTGAATAAAAGATATATGCAAAAATGAAAGGCACTAAATCTTCACAATCACTACTGTTGGAGTTCTTGAGAAGAAATCTAGTGTTTTATTTAAGAGGTTCTCTCAACTGTAGGCAGAAATAAAGTATAGTGTATATAAGTCTGCTTTTTTTAATATACAAAATAGGTTGTAGCTACCTCCTTGAAAAAATGCTTTTTTGAGTACAATCCATTCCTGTTTTTAAAGTACAAATACATTTCATATGTTAAACTCAAATGTTTATTGGCATGGGGTGTCAAGGCTACTCGAGTAATAAGTTTTAAAGCAAACTTGGTACAAACTTGGGCATTTCAAACGGAACCTACAAAAGTAGAGTTCACCTTCAGTGAAAATCATAGTCAAAATAATTAGATAAGTAGATATATGCAAATCTTGGCTTTTCCTGTCATGTTTGACCTTGCCCACCCACTTCTATCCCCTGATTAGCCACACTAATCAATATTGGGCTCAAGTGGTGGGCCAAACTTCATTTTAGTTGACAAGCTGAGATGTGCGCGTAACTTCATCTGTCTTAATCTTTGAATATATTGGCCATTTTTACATGTGCTTTTCATTTGACTTTTTTATCATATGCACAAGTTGAATTGCCCAGGATTCAGGGTTATCAAGCCAAATATATTTTATCTATGGACAGCTACCCAAATAAACCCTATAAAACTTTGTTTCATACAGGCTTATTGCTGTAACTTGACTGGACTGCCCACAAGGATAGCATTATTTCAGTTTTGGCCGCAGCCTTTTTTATAGTTAATAATTACATGTACGTAACTGTCCAGCAAGGCTTGGGTAGGGTAGCATTGGGGATCCAAAAAATAGTTGTTTGCTTGTTATGCGCCACTATTTTTAACACAAAACAAACTTCAAGTTGTGTATCACGTTTCTGATAATCATATGCAAAAAAATATTGTGAGGAAAAACACCTATCACCACCCACTTGAATCTTCTTCTTTTCTTGGAAACCATTATGTTTTAGGATGATAAATGGTTGCATACAGGGAGCCCTGAAAGCCTAGACATTCGATTATGAAAATTGCTACCAGCTCCTATAGTCAAGATCTGCCACTTTCGCGAGTTACTAGTAATTGCAGTCCTCTTTTAAAGCTATGGACCAGAAGTGATATATGATAGGGTTCAAGGTCGAGATCTTGACCCTGGCATGGTTGGAACAGTAGAACAGCTTGGGTTTCGGGATTAAAGAGACGCTGTACAAGATTTGTGCCCATTCAGGGCGGAACATCTGAATGCCATACATTGCATATATGACAACAGATAAAAATGTTTTAGGTGAACACTGTACTACTTGTATATGATCTTGACAATTAAATAACTATTTAGGTAGGTTCCTGGAAGGTAGACAGTAGTGTTGTTGGCTCTGTTGATAACTAAGCCATGGATCATTTCACTCAATGGAACTCTAACTTTCAACTAAAGAGAAAACAATTTGCCCTCTAAAATAAGTGACCCATGCAGGTAATTAGTTGGGCTTTAAGTGAGGTAAGCTTTTTTTACATGCATCATCTGCTTGTTGGAGCGACATTCTACTTCTTGTTTTTTTACCAAAAGTGAATAACCCCATCAAATAGAAAATAAAGAAGGGCATCTCATGAAATAACCATGATTTTGTCAACATCCCTTCCTTAAAAGACTTTTGTAAGAATTTTCAAATGTGCATCTCTTCCTGAAGCTGTTGGAAAGAGGTTAATTGTAGGGAACATTCTCCAGGGTACCTTCTACAATTTTCCACTCATGTCAAATATAACTCTCTCTGCTAAGTAAACCTTGTTTTGCACGGACCATTTTCACATTTGCACAGTAAATTGGTAGCCAGAACTTTCCTATTTCACATTCATAGATTTCTGACCTGAGAAAGCAAGTGTGACAGTGCAAAGGAGATTATCCCTTTTTCCTGTGCGTTGAATTCATTACAGCCCAACCCAGAGAGGATAAACGGGAAGGAAAGAAATTGTTCTCTATGCCGGAATCTCTGCCTTCCATAAAGACAGAGAGAGATTAGGCTGCAATGCGCAGGAAATTGATTTATCATCAATTTATTGCTTGGTTCTGAAAGCTATACTGCGTCACAAAGGAGGCGCGGTCTATAAAACCTTTTCATGTGTAGCGTGGACATTAATTGGGACAAAGAACGTAGCAGGTCAGGAGAAATGTAAGAGACATAACTTAATAACATGGCAAAGAGTCAAAGGGAGGCAGCACAGGTAGCAGTTTTTGAAGAATGTAGGTTCTTCTCTTTGAATTACTCAATATTCTGGACCATCGGTCAAGAATATATATATGAGGATGTTGCAAAAAAATGTTCACTTCACATTGGCCTGATTTAGTAACTAGTTCCTATTTTTTAATGTTAAAAAGACAAAAGAGATTTGGAGAAGATATAATGGTGGACAACCATGTTGACAAAGGGGATGCAGAGGTCCTAAAATAAAAGGTTAGTCAACTGGACTTAAAGTGACAGTAAACTTTGGCTTTAAAATTATTTTCCAGTATGTATTCTTAGCTCAAAAGATACCTTCAGTTGTTTTCAGTATCCTCCAAATTATTTTTATTTTGCTGGTGTGATCCGACTTCCTGTTAGAGGATGGCTACATTCATTCTCCATTGTGCCACTGTATATGGGAGTATAGCCACCATCTCTTGCCTGCTCCTGGTATGGACTTTGGAAAATGGCATGTTTAGTGTTCATAAAGTAACTAACGCATGCTGTTCAATTCAAAGAAACTAAAGTGAGGGGAAAAGAAGAGATGTGGGAGCTCTTGGAGGACGTTAAAGGAGGCAGAAAAGAAAAAAACGTAATGAAAAACGACAGGGCCATTAATGAGTGGGTGATTTTGGATTATTTTTGGAGAATAAGGATATAATTTAGGGGCTGATTTAATAAAACAGGAGAGTGCAAAATCTGGGGCAGCTGTGCATGGTAGCCAATCAGTTTCTAACTTCAGCTTGTTCAATTAAGCTTTGACAAAAAAAAAAAAAAAAACTGGTAGCTGATTTGTTTCTATACACAGCTGCACCCAATTTTGCACTCTTCAGCTTTAGTAAATCAACCCCATAGTGTAAGAGAAGTTAATTTGTATCTAAATACAAAATGTAATGTACAGGCAGTCCCCGAGTTACGAACACCCGAGTTATGAACGACTCCTGCTTATGAACGGACCTCAATGGTGGCCTCTTGTGCACCACGCTGGTCCTGGATACCTCCGAGCAGCTATCTTGCAGCACTGGACACATCCCACACTGCAGTACTACATGTGCTGCATGGTCAGAAGTGCCCGGAACATCCCACATGCCTGCATAGGTTGAAGTTACACTTAAAAATGCACTGTTCAGGCTTACACACAAATTCCACTTAAGAACAAACCTACAGTCCCTATTGTGTTCGTAACCCGGGGACTGCCTGTATTGCAGTTTGTCAGTCTTTAGATGTAGTGGCTGCATTAGTATTTCATACTTTGTTCCCTTTATTTTCAACTGGTGTACTTGCAAATTAAATACTTCCTGTCCAACTGTGTCCACTCTCATTTCTCCTTGGTATCTATGGAAGGAGCCATGGATGTCACACTGGTTGGACTGAATTGTTGAGTTGATGGGACTAGTAGTTTACAAAAGAAAGATAACATTGTTTATGCTTTCTTTATAGCTCACTGGAAGTGGCCAGGACAGTGCATTTCTGGCAAGCTCAACAGGTAGAACTTGCTAAAAATGTTCTATTCTGAAAATGGAAACAAATGTAACCGCATCTAAGGACTGATTACCTTTGAGGTTGAGATATATTTTAAACTGGAAACTGACCCACCACAAAAGATAATAATGGCATATATAATTTTAAAAAAGTTTGTATGATTTTCTTCAAAATTATGGTGTTCAAAAATATCATTATCAAGGATAGCACTATTTTCTTTTTCTTCGGGAGCTACTACTGACTACATTGTGGAGTTTTTGAAGAAAAGGTCTTATAGAAGCATAACAGCTCTGGACATTTGGGATGTTTATAAAAGCAGCAACATTATTACTTTTATATTGCAAAACCTGACTTTGCTATAAAATATCCCATGATTTCGCTAGTTTACAGAAGCTTGCGTTGCCAAAATGAAGTGTAAAAAACAAATGAGAAAAGTAGATGAATTAATAAGCAAAAAGTGAACATGTCGGTAAAATGTAGCAACAAAGTCACACTATACCACCTATAGATAAATTAATAAGCAAAAAGTGAACATGTCGGTAAAATGTAGCAACAAAGTCATACTATACCACCTATAAATAAATAAATAAATAAATAAAATAATAGAATTTCCTACAGCAACACAGTGGGCCATATGTATACATCGTGCCTATATAAATACATATATTTTTTTATTTTTATATATATATATATATATATATATATATATATATATATATATGTATATATACCATATCACCTGAAATCTCCTTCTCTAAAGCTGAACCCCAGGCAGAAAATATGCCCATACTTAAAAAACCATTAGGTATCCCACATGATTTAAAGCAACTACTAATGTAGGAGGTTGCCTTGGTATGCTTGACATACCCTGTGCATCAGAGCTCAGAATGGTAGAGGGACAATCAGCACAATGAGCCAATCCGTTGCGCTGCAGTGAACATTTGCTAACAAGTAGCATGCTGACAGGAGGAGAGAATAGAGTGATAGAGAGATGAACTCATCAGTCTGTTGCTGCTCTTTCACTGTCCTTGGGCCGTATCACGAAGTGGATGAGACATAATTGTATTTCTCACTACAGTGGAGAAAGTCAGGGAACCAGGCTGGCTGTGTGTAAATCTCAAGAATAAATATACAGTAATACAAATTATTTGCACAGAGCTCCACTTGAATTTCTTCCCCCTTAAAAAATAATGGATTATGCCGGGTTGCAACAGGGAAAGCAGAAACCCCCAAGGTGGTCGGAAGCAAGCAAAATGCTTGCTGAATCAGGGACTGAATCAAGCCACCAGACTCTAACTTTAACTGAAATGTCATCAGTGGATGGGCTCACCCTTTAAATATTTTAGCTGTGCAGCATCTGATGTCTTACTAAACTTATCCTGAAGTGACTTGGCTTGGCCTGTGTGCAGGACTCCAGGCTTGCTGTGTTTACTCAGTACACTCTGCTCAGTAGACCAACCCAATTACATGAACATTCACAGCGAACTTTAGCACAGTGCAGCTACCTGGCTAATGCTATACTGTGCTTCTCACTTCCGTGATTCACTTATAACTCAGGAGTCTATGGAAGTATAAGTGTTAATTAGAGTAAAAAGAATTTCTATGAATCAGGCAGTATGATTTAATAGGTTAACTAGTGATTCAATTTTTTTTTAAATTCATTTAATGGATTATCTTTGTAATCCGTCGAAATTTGTTAATGAAAATATATTCAACCTTAAATTAATTTAATGGAATATTTGTATATGTGTAATAGTTTAAAGAGGTTGCAAAAGCTTGGAAAAGAAACAGAGACAAAAAAAACCTACAAGACAAAGGCACAATAAGCTAGTATGAATCGCATACTAGCGCATTATGAAATACTTACCTTAGAATGAAGCCCTCCAGCGATGCCCGCACATGGCTGACATCTTCCCCAGTGTTTCTTCTGGAGTTGCGGGCTCTGGCGCTGTGAGTGGCCGGGGCCACAATGTCACTCCTGCGCATGCAGGACTCTGAAGAAACGGCACGGGCGGCCGTTCCTTTTGAGCGCATGCGCCAGGGATTTCACTGGCTGCATGTACAGTAAATATCTCCTAAATGGTGCATGTTTAGGAGATATTTACACTACCTATAGGTAAGCCCAAAGCCTACCTATAGGTAAAAGGCAGTAGTAGAGTTTACTTCCTCTTTAACATCTGTTTAGCACCAAAAACACCTAATCAGTCGAATTTGTGCATTTGTTAGTATTAGTAGCCAGTTTTCCCTTTATAGGAGTGTCAGAAGATCTCGCCATTCCCAGGGAGAAATCACAGTGCACCATACACAGGGAATTAGAACAATTGGTCATGGTACCAGTGGAATTGTGGTAAACATTATTTTCTGACATTCTTTACCTAGGTTTCTTCAGTGTTAGCTGACTTGTGTTTAAATTGATCTTCCATTTCAATTAAAATGTGGAGCACATCCTCATGGTACAGTCATGCATTGCATTGCCTACTCCAACTTCCTCAGTTGGGTTTGGGTTACATTGACTTTCGCTTGCAGGGCAATGTAAAAGGGTCCCTTCTCTACCCCCGCCCCAACATCAGAAACTCACTATTCCTCTCTCCTGCACCGTTGGCCATTGAGAGCATTTCCTATTATGAGTGAGACTGTGACTCTTTCCCCTCTCCTATAGGAGATATAGGGGTATAGGGGATATAGGAGATATAGGATAGGAGATATAGGGGTAGTGGAATGAGTCCACGTTTTGATGTCCCTTTTACTTTGTCCTGTATAGGCAAAGGAAAGGGTCACTTTAGGAAATACAACAGCATACCTCTATGGTTTTGAAACATTGGTGTGTGTCTTAGATGAATGGCAAAAATACAGAAATTAAAGAGACTTTTAAAATTAAAAATGGAAATCCAGACCCATTTTTTGTTTCGTTTTTGAATAGGAAAAAGCAGAGAAGGGTTGGAATAGCTGTCATGTTTTTATTGCTCTCTGGGCCCAATGAAAAAAATTCCCCTTCATTCCTGGCACCTGTTACCAGGTTGGAAATCTCATAAAAGATTAAATAACAGCAAGGAAATAGAACCTGTGTCAGGTTTTTATTGTTGGTGCAGTACCTATGGAAGATTCTTCTCACAGTTTCCAATTCCAGTCATAGTTGTTATCTTCCCAACGTGGAAGCCGGCACTGCTCTTCGAGGACACACAAACCCACACGAGCAGGATACAGGGGGGAAGAGCATGAGGACATCACACAGTTGCCATGACAACGCATTTCGGAGGCATGGCCTCCTTCTTCAGGTCATCACAAAAGAATTGTGAGGGCCAATTACTCTCCTTGAGATAACATTGAAGCACTGGGTACAGGATAGCTCCAAAGTTGTGATTTAATCAACAGGTATTTTTTTTTGCACTTATTAAACTAGATAGATATGAGATGACATGACAAAAAGATATGACAAACGCTTACAAATGTATATTTAACAATCATATATTTGAGTTACTAAATCATTGATAACTATGTTACATCATTTCTCAGCCCATTAAATACAACTGGTGAAATGGAATTACAGGGTTAAATGTTCGTATATGTCCAGGGTACCTGAAACAGCACTTTTACTTACCTGATCCCAACTCCCCCAGGCTCCATCCCCATGCTAGACCTGTCCCTGAAGCCTCTTCCCCCTTAAAGCCTAGTACACACAACTAATTTTCCATTCAACCCAATAGGAATCTCCCCTGCTGTTTCATTGTGTTCCGACAGTAGGACCCCCCCAACCAGAACACTCCACTTCAAGCTGGTCGGCTTCTGGATTTCTAGCATGCTCATCCGACAGAAGCTGGTTTCTGTTGGACCAGCTGCAATACACAAGGGCCGAATGTCGGCCGTTTTTTATCGAACTGGCCGATGTTGCCCGACATTCGGCTTGTGTGTGCGGGGCTTAACACTCCAGAGGTCTCAGGTTCTCTGACATCATCAGGAACAATGCAAGGCCCATAGCCTTGCATTGGATGTAAGAACGCTGAGATACAGTCCACCTCTGAAGCGTAGTGGAGAGGAATAATTGATTGAATACAGTGGGGGGGGGGGGACAAAGGGACAGGTAAGTAAAACTACTTTTGCCGTCCCCCTAAACCTTATAGTGCATATAACCCTTGCTGTGCGGGGGGGGGGGCAACTCCATTACAAGGAAGAATTTTTCCTTTCTCCATAGATAGGCTTTAATTGGTCGCTCCGTCTAAAACTGAGATTTTAGCTTTTTAGGTAGATGTGGAAAACTAAATCCAACTGTCAATTTGTTTAAATCTTTCTGTGGCTCTGTTGGTAATATATCTGTGCTTGTGTTCCTGGGTCTGCACATTTGCTGTGGCCATTGGGTTTAAGGACAGGCACACCAAAAAGGACAGGGACCCCCCAGCAGTCTTTAAAGAGGAACTGCAGTCTGCTCACATCATTTGTAATAAAAACATCTTTACCATTCTGAAGCTTCCCTCCAACCACTTTGCATATTATTTTATATTTACTGTGATTCTGTACTGGCCAAATATGCTACAGAAATCTCCCTCCACTTAGGCCTCTTTCACACGAGGCATCCGTATGTCCGTTTTTCATCCTTCCGTTTTCGGATGAAAAACGGACATACATGTATCCCTATGGAGCGGCGGATGTCAGCGGTGACATGTCCGCTGACATCCGCCCCGCTCCGATCCGAAAAGTGTAACGGAGGAAAAACCTACTTTTTCCTCCGTTTTCGGATCGGATCGGATGACGACGGACACTACGGACCGTCATCATCCGATCCCCCCATAGGGGAGAGCGGCGCTCTGACAGGTCCGTCGCTGCACAGTGTGCAGCGATGCACCTGTCATCTTCCTGCTCAGCGGGGATCGGCGGAGCTATCCCCGCTGAGCAAGCGGATGTTCACGGGGCGGATCATGACTGATCCGCCCCGTGTGAAAGAGGCCTTAGTCTGGCTGCATCCATTTTTACTGTGGGCAGCTGAAGCTGCTGCCTGTTCACTTCCTGGATTTACACAGACACACAGAGGCACACCTCCAGCTCTGCAGCTTTCACTGGCCCTGTTATCACTCACCCCCCCTTCCTTGCAAACTCTCACGAGAGTGAGAGAGAGAGCTGTGCATGATGTCATAAGCCTAGGCTTTGTACCAGACAAGAAACAGGAAGTGGGCAGGAAGTTAAAACAACAAGGGCAGAAGATTTAATAGATGGAAAATTGAAAAAAATGACTGAAATTCCATTTTAATTATGGCAGGGAATCCTTAACGCATATTAGAAGCTGACTTTAATGGAAATCTGTCTGGTAAAAGTAGTACAAGGGAACAACAATAAAGGATAGTCATCTCATGCTGGCAACAATTTGCTTGACTTGTTTTACATTGTATCATTTCAAAGCGCTGGGAGTAAAGATTTTGACTTAAGTTGTCAGTGTGTAGTTTTTGTTTGTTCCCGTCTCTTCCAGCTGCTGCCTGGCACAGAAGCTCAGTGTCTGGCAGTGCCTAGTCATAGATAGGAATATGACAATCATACACTATCACATGTGCTTGGCATCAGGTTACCCATCGGCGTTAGGGAAAGGATATTTTTAGAGGCCGCTTAGACTACAGCTGCTGCTTCTACTGACCGCTGCGGTACACTGAGCTTTCTGTACAGAGTATCTGAAACTTTCATTACACTTTGGCACAATTATGTTTTCTCAGGCTATAAAACACTCTCAGCACTAAACGCGGTTCTGCAAAGGCGGTCGAAATTATACAGAACGGGATCTCACTTCATCAACACACAGCCCTGAATGGGTCAGACACAGTGACCAAGTCTCTTTAAAGAGGAACTGCAGTCTGGTCACATTATTTGTAATAAAAACATCTTTGCCATTCTGAAGCTTCCCCCCAACCACTTTGCATATTATTTTATATATACAGTAATACCTCAGATTGCGAGTAACTCGGTTAACGAGCGTTTCACAATACGAGCTATTATATTTTAAAAATCCTGACTTGGTTTGCAAGCGTTGTCTCGCGAAACAAGCAGGATTCAAGCCTCTGCGGTCTGCAGTACCACTTTTGGCCACAGGGGCGCCGGTGACACTCTGAGCCACTCCGATGCACTCGGAGAACCGAGTGTTTCCAAGCCTCTCTGAGTGTTTCCGAGTGTCTCTGGCGCCCCCCCACCTCTGGTCACATGTAGTACTGCATACAATAGAAGTCACTGTGGAACGAATTATCTGAGTTTCCATTGACTTCTATAGGGAAACTCGCTTTGATATACGAGTGTTTTGGATTACAAGCATTCTTCTGAAATGAATTATGCTCGTAATCCAAGGTACCGCTGTACTTGCCAAATATGCTGCAGAAATCTCCCTCCACTAAGTCTGGCTGCATCCATTTTAACTGTGGGCAGCTGAAGCTGCTGACTGTTCACTTCCTGGATTTACACAGACACACAGAGGCACACCTCCAGCTCTGCAGCTCTCATTGGCCCTCGTATGACTCATCCCCCCTCCCTTTCTGGCAAACTCTCACAAGAGTGAGAGAGAGAGCTATGCATGATGTCATAAGCCTAGGCTAATAACCAGACAAGAAAGAGGAAGTGGGCTGTATAAGGTATTTACTGGCAGAAAAGAAAACGTTTTACTATCCAAAGATAAAACAATAAGGGCAGAAGATTTAAAAGATGGAAAGATGAAAAAATTACTGAAGGTCCGCTTTTAAAGTATAATTAACCGTTCGTAAAACAAATCTAAATGCCTAAGCACAATTTTTCAACTTTGACATGTGTTAGTAAAATCGTACATATCATCATGACTACATTGTGCATCCAGGTTGATTATACTTTGTTTTTTTCAGGACAAATTGGGCTTATATTTGGTAGTAAATAGGTATGGTAACGTCCTGATCTTTTTTTGTTACCAAAGGAAAACTGGCCCAAAATAGTAAAAAAAATATATATTTTTTAAATTGAGCTGTATATTTCTTGGTAATACCATAACCTACCACCAAAGAACAACCCAAAATAAATTATTTTGCTCCTGACGATCGCAACGATACCACATATGTGTATGGTATCTGTTGTTTGTAGTAAAACAAGGTAAACAAATATCTGTGCTAACTAAATAAAACAGAGAAGCCAGCACAGTTCGTTGATTAACCAAACAATAAAAATAAAAGTCCAAAATGCAGCACTTCAATTGTTCATAACAAAAAATATAACAGTCCAAGTATAAAAGAGGTAAAAGTGATGTAGAACCTCCACCAACTTCAATGTGCATATAGAAAGCACACCACACCCAGGTGCAATCAATCTGCTTACCAGACGGATATGAAAAACACGCATGTGATCATATATTGCAGGAGGTCAGTGATGGATTCCAATGGCACATTCCAAGCATGATAGGCAAAGCATGGAGGTATCCAGGTACATCAATCTCAGATAAACATCAGGACTCACATCAGAAGATGGATATATGTGCATTCACCAACAGGATATTACCCCAATGGAAGAAAAAAGGCAACAAATAGTGAAGCCCGTAAAAGTAAAACACACAGTCTTTATTTGTAGTCTACTTACAGGAATAAAGGACATGTAAAGGAATGAAGGACACGTCATGACATGTAAAAAAAACTCAGCGGCTCTTAGTGTACTTGCATCGGGCAGCCGAAAAGCACCGCTTAAACAGCGCTAAAGTGCCGCTAAAACGAGCAGGCAGCCCCAGTGTGAAAGGGGTCTAACTGACACTGATGCTAATTAAAAAGAAAAAAAAATCTTGCCCAAAATAAACTGACCCTGACCTTTGACCCTTACTTGACCCAAACACTAACCCTGGCACTGACCTAGATCAAACCTTGATCTAGGTATTTTTTCTTTTCTTTTTTTAAGATTTCTTTTTTTTTTTTTCCAAACACTATTTTATTTCTTTCTGCAAGGAAAGAGAAAGATACATTTTAACTTTTCTCTCCATTCATAGAAAGAAAAATAACACAGTGACTGATCACTGTAGTAGCCAAGAGACAGCAGCACTGAACTGATTTTGGTTGAAGGAGCGTGGCATCATTATTATGTTTATAATTTAGCCAATCACAGGTTACCACAGTGATCAGGTGACCTGGAATCGGAAGATCCAGGTCCCGATTGTTAGTACAGGGCTCTCGGTGGGACACCGGTCTCTGTGCTGGGAGCGTGCACTGCGGTAGGCTCCCAGCCCATAGGGAGATACACATATATGCGTCCCCACAGAAAAAAGCACAATTTCTTGAGGTTGCGTATGTGTGTTACATTGGCGTTTAGGGGTTAAATAGTATAGTAATAAAAAAAAAATACACATGGTATGTTTTTTTTAAGCTTGCAATCTTACTTGTTGGCTGCTAACAATTTTAAAGAATTCAAAATTTAAGCCGGCCATGGACAGTTTGAAACTCGGCCGATTCAGCAGGAACCAGCCAAGATTGGAACCATGTTTGGGCTGCCTGAATGTACCCAAGGTGATCGATCGATCAACTTGGCAACTTGGGTACAACCAGCTTTCTGGATTTTACATGCGATTACGGCGGGGATGGCCAGTGTGGTTTCATTTTTAGTCTTTCATTGCTGGAAAGTATAAATTATGAGTCATTGGGGCTAATTTATTAACCACCTGCCGACTGCTGCACGCCGATTTACGTCGGCACAATGGCAGCGGTGGGCAAATGGGCATACCTGTGCACCCCCTTTAATTGGCGGGGCTAGCGGGCGCGCGTGCCTGCCGCGTAGAGAGTAACCGTGCCTGCAGGGCCTGCCAACTCGATGACTGCCGGTGTCCCGGCGATCGTGTCAAGGAGCCGCAGAACAGGAAGATGCCTATGTAAACAAGGCATTTCCCCGTTCTGCCTTGTGACATGACAGAGATCCACTGCTCCCTGTCATCGGGAGCAGTGATCGCTGTCATGTGAGTGGAAGCCCATCCCCCCACAGTTTGAATTACTCTCTAGGACACACTTAACCCCTTGATCGCCCCCTAGTGTTTAATCCATTCCCTGCCAGTGTCATTTACACAGTAATCAGTGTATTTTTATAGCACTGATCCCAGTATAAATGACAGTGGTCCAAAAATAGTGTCAAAAGTGTCCAATGTGTCCGCCATAATGTCGCAGTCACAATAAAAATCACAGATCGCCGCCATTACTAATAAAAAAAAATTATAATAAAAATTCCATAAAATTATCCCCTATTTTGTAGAGGCCATAACTTTTGCGCAAACCAATCAATATACGCTTATTGCAATTTTTTTTACCAAAAATATGTAGAAGGATACATATCGGCCTAAACTGAGAAACAAATTTGTTTTTTTAATATATTTTTGGGGGATATTTATTATAGCACAAAGTAAAAAATATTGCTTTCTTTTCAAAATTGTCGCTCTTTTTTTGTTTATAGCGCAAAACATAAAAATCGCAGAGGTGATCAAATACCACCAAAAGAAAGCTTTATTTGTGGGGGAAAAAAGGCGTCAATTTTGTTTGGGTGCAATGTCCCTCGACCGCGCAATTGTCAGTTAAAGCGACGCAGTGCTGAATCGCAAAAAGTACTCTGGTCAGGAAGGGGGTAAAATCTCCTGGGGCTGAAGTGGTTAAAGGAGCGGGGCTGAAGCGGTCAAAGGAGTAGATGTTCACTTTGCAAAGTGACTGTTCATGCAGCTTATTGAAGCAAAATGAAACGGTATTCACTGAAATCATTTTTGGCTGATTTACATGTATATGTTGCAAGAACACACACCCCTGCATTAACCTATTGTGGTGACATTCATTTTGAATAGCACCCCAACACACTAAGGCAATGCACTTCAATGCATGGCAACACACCTTAGGGCATTCTGGCAAACATTTTTCTGACGTATCCAATATTTGACGCATCGGAAACCCATGCATAAGGTTGACATAGATAGGTTCGTTCATCCATGAGCATGCATGCGTTTGTGCAAGTACTGGCATATAACAGTGTAGAGCTGTGCACAGCCATTGATTTCTATAGGTGGCTATACACAGCACCTGTGGATCCAGGGCAGGGAAGTTTGACCAAAATTTTACATTTACATTGCATGACCCCAGGTGCTTGTGTGCACAAGACCAAATTTGTCCATCAGTGATTTAAAAAAAATATATTTTAGTTTAAATTGTGCACAATTGGTGGTTCACAGCTTCTCCTTATTCACTTTGCTAAAGGAACATTCCTTACACCTTTGATGAATCAATGCCCAAGACTTAAGGAATTAGTGTTGGGGTTCATGCACACTGCTGACCCTAAACTGAAATGTTTTGGGGCTTTGGGAGTTTTTTTGCTTCAGGCTCAGTTCACACCAGTGTTCATTTCGTCGACTAAAATATATTCGTTGACTATATTAATACTATTTTAGTCTACTAAAATACGACTAAAACTAAAACAATTTAGATGACTAAAATACAACAAAAACTAAAATGGCATTTTAGACAAAAGACTATGTCTAAAACAAAATTGAAATTTTGACGTCAAAATGAACACTGCACTTCCACATAAGGATAAGTAGGGGGCATCTACTAAGCTGCTGAAAGAAAAAAAAAATCTTATTTTTTTTTCTTAATATTTAATGGTGGTAATATGTGCAATGGCATCACAGCCAATAGAGTTTACAGTTTTCTGTTTTTTTTATATTTTCAAGTTGTACTTCTGCTTGTCAAAAAGCAAAAATGTTTGTTTATTTATGAAACTTGGTTTTATTTAAAAATATAACATAATGCCTAAATCTATGTTTGTACTGTATGTTCAAACCTTAATACCATAAATAATAACATATACGATTTTTACTCCAGGAGTATATAGTAAGTTTGGATATTCTAGAGAAATGCTTAAATAATGCATTACAATTTAACTAAACTGTACTGGAGATTTTAGTCCACTAAAATACGACTAAAACTTAAACAATTCAGATGACTAAAATTCGACTAAAACTAAAATGACATTTTAGTCAAAAGACTACAACTAAAACTAAATGAAAATGTGACGTCAAAATAAACACTGGTTCACACTACTTTGCCAGGCGACTTCCTGGTGATTTTCTGGCAACTTGATGCGACTTGAGTACTACTTTGGTGCGACTTTGAAGCGAAGGAGGGGCTACGCCGCAGGTAATGCCTGTGCAATCTTCCTGTAATGTCAGATCCAAATCACATCAATATAGATGAGGAGCCAACTTGAAGGCGACTTCCATTAAATGGTCACAAGTCGGATAGAAGTGACCTTGAAGTAGTACAGGAACCTTTTCTAAAGTCGGAGCGACTTCAGTATTGCTAATTAAAGTTGAAGTACAGGCAAAGCTTGTTTGGCTGTACTTCTCCAGTGGGTCACAGGAGTACAGTTCATTCTCCATTTCTGTGACCCGATTTAGCTCTGAAGAAGAGGGGAAACCCCTCGAAACGCGTCAGGTTTTGGATTCTTCCTTCCACAAATATCACTGACCAGTGGAGCATCTGGTGGATTTGATATATTTTGCTTGATTTTATCCTTTGTGAGTATGTTTTATACTCTTCTGGTGCACCCTCTGTTCCTTTTCTTTTTAGAGTTCTACTCGGGTGCTCCCTGACCTGTTGGGAGTGGCAGTGCAGCCAATGTGGTGGCTAGACCAGTGGAAAAAATCTTTACAATCAGCCGCACAGCAATTTCTCAAGCATACGAGCATTTGTTTTTCTTTATGTTGACTTTGTACCCATTTTCAGCAGACAGGGGGCTTAAGTCTGATGTCACAGAGCCGGTGCAGACTGGGGCAAGTTTGCGACAATGAAGTCGGGATCCACCCACATGTCTGGACCGGCACCTGGCTCAGCCTCTCAGTGAGCTGCTCCTAGTGTTAACCCCTTCCCTGCCAGTGTCATTTATACAGTAATCAGTGCATTTTTATAGCACTGATCGCTGTATAAATGTTTCTGGTCCCAAAAAAAGTGTCAAACGTGTCAGATCAGTCCGCTGCAATTTCGCAGTCCCGCAAAAAATCACTGATCACCGCTATTACTAGTAAAAACAAATAAAATAATAAAAAGGCCATAAATCTATCCCCTATTTTGTAGACTCTAAAACTTTTGCTCAAACCAATCAATATACGCTTATTGTGATTTTGTTTTAACGAAAATATTTAGAAGAATACATATTGGCCTAAACTGATGAAGAACATTTATTTTTAATTATTTTTTTAGATATTCATTATAGCAAAAAGTAAAAAAAAATGTTTTTTTTTTTCAAAATTGTCAGTCTTTTTTTTTTTAACGCAAAAAATAAAAACCATATTGGCCTAAACTGATGAAGAATTTTTTTTTTAAATAATTTTTTTAGATATTTTTTATAGCAAAAAGTAAAAAATATTGTTTTTTTTTTTCAAAATTGTCGGTCTTTTTTTGTTTATAGCGCAAAAAATAAAAACCGCAGTGGTGATCAGATACCACCAAAAGAAAGCTCTGTTTGTGTAAAAAAAAGGATGTCAATTTTGTTTGGGTACAATGCCGCACGACCGTGCAATTGTCAGTTAAAGTGACGCAGTGCCGCATCGCAAAAAATGGCCTGGTCATTAACGGGGAAAATCTTCTGGTCCTTAAGTGGTTAAAGGGATAAGGTGGCAACCCTAGGTAGACAGACGCAACTTCGGATTGATGTTGCATCCACCTAGGTAAGTATGATTCTAAAAAAAAAAAAAACAAACAAACCCCATACTTCTTTTTTAAGACAGCTCTTATTGACTAACATAGGATTTCACCTGTCGTGTGACTTGGGGTCTCACAAACCAGATCCCAAGTTGCAGCAGTGTGAACTGAGCCCCTGAACTTTCTTCAATAGAGGCCTATGTGTCCATGCACACATAAGCTTTTAGAGGAGCAGCGGCATTTAGAGGCAGTCAAAGCTTCTCTCCTGAATGTAGAAGAATCATGTTCTGGAGAGGAGCTTTTGGGCATAAAAACCGCTGAATGCTAGGCACGTTTATTCATTTCAATGGCCAGAATAAATTACAATTCTGGCCAATTAAGTAATAAAAACGCCAAACATGCCTGAATGCGTCTAAATGTGTTTGAAAAACTGCGGCTTAGGTGCGTTTTTAATGTCGATTTATTCTGTCAGGAGAAACAGCATTTACAATAAACCAGTGTGCATGAGGCCTTATAAAGCAGAATATTCTCCCAACGTTACTTATTTTCTCAGGACCTCCAAAGCAGCGTTACAAGGCTATGTACAAGCACTTTCGGTGGGGAACTTGTAATGTAGAGAGCTTTTATAGTGACTGCAGTGATAGTTCCCATTCTGCTTTTCTCTTTGCTGATAATACATTTGTGCAGAATGTCCCTGAGAAGGTAAGAAAATGAAGAGCGATCATCATCCTGTTCATTCTTACTATCACAAAGTAATGACTTTTCTGCATAGCGCGTTATAATAAAAAAAATAAAGCTCAAATTGGACATTTAAAAGAAAGCACTTTGATTTCTTTTGCTGGCCTATAAATATATGGTGTGACCAGAAGGCACCGGAGCAGAATAAATGAATATTTTATCCACATTGATCTACCTGTTAAATACTACCCACTCTTTGCAAATTTCAGGTTTTTCTGTCCTATTATTGCAAACTTGGGATTAGCAACCTCCCCACCATAGAAGGATTTATGAAACGTGTAGTAAAAATGTTTGATGCAATGTTCCTTGGGTGATTGCTTTCACTACATTATGACTGCAGTATACATTTCTAAGTGGGCTTTCTGATTTAATGAAGAACAGCACAGCCCCTGCCTGGAGACCAGAAATTCTGGAAGTGCTGTGACATTTAGAAGAAAAGAATTAACTTTTCTTTTTTTTTTTTTTTCTGACGGAATTACCAATGGGTTTTTATTTCTGCAGTAATGCCCGCCCGAGCAGAAAATACGGTCGCAGTGATGATTTCAAATTGGCTGCAGCTTAAACTAATTGGTCAAGGTGCCTTTGAGCTTATACGATGAAAAGAGATTTTATTTCGGCAAAGTTATACCTATCTGGGCTGAGTCGGAGCCGCACACCTGTATATTATGGGACGGTCAAACTTGGATTGGCTGTCCATTTAGAAGGATTGTAATGAAGTTACTCTTCAGGAAACAGAATAGAATGCATTAAGATAAAAAAAAAACCTTCTACCTTTACAATCACTTTAAGGTATGGACTTAAAAACATACGTTGTTAGGTCAAATGCTTTCGGACCCCTAGGGGTATGAATAAGTTGGTATTCCTCCAATGCTGGTATCCCGTAGGATTTTCAATTTCCTCAATGGTAACAATGGGCTCTTTAAGAGATCCTCTGTCCCTTTTCCTTAGCTCCCAGTCAAACAAAGAAACACAGGTGGGTATCCATAGTGTAGTATGTATAACAATGCAGAATTTATTAAAAGAAATGTACTCAAATCAAGAGAATATGCATGTAAACTGAGTAATACAGCCACAAACCATCATTCGGCGGCATCAGCAGCACCTGGCTCCTCCCATGCATTACGTCACTGCCCTTGTGACTTCCTCAAGGAAACATGTATGTATGAATTAGAGCTGCACAATTAATCGTTAGAAAAATCGTGATCTCGATTCAACCCCCCTGACGATCTCTATTGCAGAGTTTGCCGATTCTTTCATATAACAAGTGGAGAGACTTATCTGCTCACTCAGCTGTCAAAAGAAAACATCCGGGCAGTCTTCCAAGTTTTTAACATAAAGCATTGTAGCTAACTCTTCCTTCTTAGATCAAAGTGCTAACCTTCTGTGTATAAATAAAAAATCCAGTCTGCCAAGTTTTGTGCAATGTGTAAATGCAGGAAGTTTAACCACTTCAAGTCTAAATCTTTTTCTGACACTTGTTTCTTCAATAAAAATCTGTTAAAATCAATAATTTTTGCTAGAAAATTACTTAGAACGCCAAACATTTTATATATTTTAGCAGAGACCCTAGGGAATAAAATGTCAATTGCTGCAATATTTTATGTCACACTGTATTTGCCCAGCGGTCTTTCAAACGCAATTTTTTGGGGGAAAAAATACACTTCAATGAATAAAAAAAAACCCGAAACAGTAAAGTTAGGCCATTTTTTTTTGTTTTAATGTGAAAGATGATGTTACGCCGCAAGAATCATGAGAGAATCGTGATCTATCTTCTTAGCAAAAAATCGTGATTCTCATTTTAGCCAGAATCGTGCAGCTCTAGTATGAATTAGAGCTGCACGATTCTGGCTAAAATGAGAATCACAATTTTTTTGCTTAGAATAAAGATCTCGATTCTCTTACGATTCTCGCGGCGTAACATCATCTTTCACATTATACAAAAAAATTGGGCTAACTTTACTGTTTAGTTTTTTTTTTTTGAAATTCATTAAATTGTATTTTTTCCCCAAAAAACTGCATTTGAAAGACTGGTGCGCAAATACAGCGAGACATAAAATATTGCAACAACCACCATTTTATACTCTAGGGTCTCTGCTAAAATAATATATATGATGTTTGGGGGTTCTAAGTAATTCTCTGGCAAAAAATACTGATTTTAATTTGCAAGCAACAAGTGTCATAAAAAGGTTTAGTCTTTAAGTGGTTACACTGACCTCATTTACAGACCAAAGTACATTCCTTTGATCTAAAAGAACTATATGTTACAATGTTTCTCTTTATCTCTGCATAAGGCTACTTCCACACTGGGGCGGGGGTGCATTAGCGGTAGAGCTGCGCTAGTTTTAGCAGGGCTTTACTGTCATTTTAGCGTCTCTTCTTGGCTGCTAGTGGGGCGCTTTTAACCCCGCTAGCGGCCGAAGAAATTGTTAAAAGCGCCCATGTTGCAGCACTGCCAAAGTGCTTTGCAGGCACTTTGGCAGCGCTGCCCAATCATTTCAATGGACAAGGCGTTTTGGGAGCGGTGTATACACCACTTCCAAACCGCCCTGAAGATGCTGCTTGCAGTACTTTTTTTCCCGTCCCGCATGCGCACCACCCCAGTGTGAAAGCACCCGGGCTTTCACACTGGGGAGGCATGAGTGGTGCTTTGAAGGCACTATTTTTAGCGCTAAAACGCCTGAAAAGCGCCACAGTGTGATAGCGATGTTGTGAGAAACTTGTCAGGCTGCCTGTTTTTTTTTGACAGCTGTCAGCTTGAGCAGAGAACTCTCTGCACTGAATCTAGGAAATGCTTTTTTAAGATCGTGAGGGGGATAGAATCATGATCTCGATTCTTTAATGATTAATCATGCAGCTCTAGTAGCAATGTGAATTAGGAACCTTAGATTGTAATCTCCTTGAGGGCAAGGACTGATGTGAATGTGCAATATATATGTAAAGTGCTGTGTAAGTTGACAGCACTATATAAGTACCTGTATTAAATAAATAAAAGTCAAACTGCCATACAGCAAAAGCAGGACGGCATAGCCACCTGGCAGGAGAATTGGAGTTCCTATATATGATAATGGATTTAAATGGATGTAAAAGAAAAGTTGCTTGAACGTTTTCTTTCATTGGGAGATGCAATTCTTTCTTTACCGGAGCCTCACAAGACAGCTTTGCATGCCATGCAACAAGCACAAGTCACTGCATTTGACAAGGGATAATGTAAAAAAAAATGTTTGCAGCCTAAGATAGACGGACTCATGTTGCAACCAGAAGCAGCTTTGTACTAAATGATGTCACTGACATTTACATCAAATTCACTACCTAATGTAATTACATGTGACTAGCCACTGACATTTGCCATGTCACTAATGGAAAGTCAAGTAAAAGCCAAGATTTTTCTTAAAACAAGTCACATGGTAAAGCGGAGCTACTCATGTATGGACCTTTAGGGACTAAAAGTTCTCATTGAGCTCTTCATATAATTCTACAAAAGCATTTATAAATATAACATTGCATGTGAGGACAATTTGGAAGGCGGTGAGGTTGATTTACTAAAAGTGTAAAAGCTTTTCACTTACTGTAGCCAAGTGAATATTGGTATATAAGGTGAACCTGGGATCACTTTTAAATACTTAAAGCAGTATTAAACCCGAAAGTAACCATTTATTATTATATTGTAGCTTACCAATTCTTAGATGTGATGGCTGCATTCGTTTTCTTTTCTGCAAGTAAATCTGTTGTTTTTTTCAAAAGAACTAGATCTTTTGCAGATGAAGCAGTTACAGGCATGAGACAAACCATTCATCACTAACAGTAGTGCAAGGGGAGGAGAGAAGAGCCAAGCCAATCCTTTAAACAGCTTAGGGATTTATTCAGTATATAAGTATAAAACAACACTAAAAATTTGCTTGAAAAATGTTGGAGCACTTGCAGAGTGCTAGAGCGGGTGGGAGCTTCCACGTGCGGTGTCACAGGAGGACCGCTGGAAAGTCTCTATTGAGGGATCCACGAGCGCCGTGTGTTAGTCACAGCTGGAGCCTCGATAAGCCTCATGGAGAAGTCGGCTGTGTGTCTCTGGGTGGGAGTGGTCCAAGGCTGTCAAACTGGGGAGCCGCCCACATGCTGTCTGGCCAATCAGAACGCATTTCAAAGGCACGGCCTCGCCTTTCCTCATCAGCTCATGAACAAGGCGAGGCCGTACCTTCGAATCACATTCTGAAGCAGCCTCGCTCCCTTTACAGCCTCCATTTAGAGACTAATTTTTAGGGGTTCATCCGCCAGAACTTTCAATCCACTCACCATTCACATGGTTGCACCTTCATGTATTAGCATGCCTTTTCATTTAAATTTTAAACTTTAATCTTTTTTATCAGATGCTTTAGCGCTGAACATTATACCAATATTGTGTATGTGTTTCCTCCTAATATCACTAACAGGGGTGCCTGCAATGATCAGTTTTATTTATTTATGTAAAAACCTTTATTCCAAAAGGAGAAAAACTGGAACTGCTTATAAAGTGTTAGCTGGAGTTCAGCTTCAATTTGTTAGTGTACTTAAAGTGGAACTTCAGTCATTTTTTCATATTTCCTATTAAATCTTCTGCCCTTGTTGTTTTAACTTTGGATAGTAAAACCTTTTTTTTCTGCCAGTAAATACCTTATACAGCCCACTTCCTGTTTCTTGTCTGGAAAAAAGCCTAGGCTTAAGACATCATGCACAGCTTTCTCTCTCAATCTCGTGAGAGTTTGCCAGGATTGGTGGGGGGTGAGTCATAAGAGGGCAAATGAGAGCTGCAGAGCTGGAGGTGTGTCTGTGTAAATCCAGGAAGTGAACAGGCAGCAGCTTCAGCTACCCACAGTTAAAATGGTTGCAGCCAGACTCAGTGGAGGGATATTTCTGTAGCATACTTGGCAAGTACAGAATCACAGTATGTATAAAATAATATGAAAAGTGGTTGAAGGGAAGCTTCAGAATGGCAAAGATGTTTTTATTACAAATTATGTAAGGAGACTGCTGTTCCTCTTTAAATCTGCTAGTCCACCTTACACTCACCTCCCACTAGACTGACAATTCTACTGTCCAAAGTGCTCCTTCATCCAGAATGGGGGCACTCTAATACAGGAGGTGTGTTACTGGTCAGATCACCAGGTGAAAACAGAGGAGAAAAAGCCTACATAAAAAGAAATCTAATACAGCCACCACATCTAATGAATGGTAAGCTGCACTATATTACATTTTTGGTGTTGGGTTTAATACAGCTTCAACCATAGGGGCTGGTTCACACCTCACTTTCTGTGTTTCTAATGTGTTTCTGCATGCACATTTTGTTCTGTGTTTTGCTGCATTTTTATGCCTTTTAATTAGCGCCAACGGTTTAGGGAGCAATTTTTTATTTTTTACAAAATAGGAGAGAGCTTGTGAGGGATTACAATCTAAAGAGAGGGACAAATGATACAAAAGGTAATAACTGTGAGGGATGAGCTAATGGGGAAAGTACAGTTTAGGGTGGATTATCAGAAATCAGTTTAAAAACGAGCTGCTGTACCAAATGTGACCAGCAGAGGTCTTTCAGCAGATTCTCTGCTTGTAATATTCTGCTCATTCTTTCAGAGGTATGCGTGTGTGCATGTAGACATATACTGTGTGTGTATATATATATATCTATATATATCTATATCTATCTATATATAGATGTAGATAGATATAGATCTATATCTATATAGATATATATGTATATATAACTATAGATGTAGATATATCTATATCTATGTAGATATCTATCTACCTATATATATAGATATATATATCTATATATATATCTATATATATAGATATATATATATTTATATATATCTGTCTATAGATAGATATTTATCTATATATATCTATCTATCTATATATATAGATAGATAGATCTATATATATCTATCTATATATAGATAGATAGATATAGATAGATATCTATATCTATCTATCTATATCTATCTATCTATATCTATCTATCTATCTATCTATCTATCTATCTATCTATCTATCTATCTATCTATCTATCTATCTATCTATCTATCTATATTTATATATATATATATATACACTGTATATGCATTGAATCAATCTGATTTACATCAAGCAGCAGGATCTTAATGGCTTACTGTATATCTTTAATAATTTTTTCTGCATATGTAAAAAAAAAAAACAACTTTTTGGATGCTCTGTATATTGTTAATAAAAATATACCAATGCTGGTACGTTGCTTGTCTGCAGACCAAGTTTTGGATAAATCAGAGAAAAGAGAGACTATTTAAGCAGAGCAGTGTGGGGTCGTTCCCGCAGCGGCAAGTTTGGAGGAGTCTTTTTGCTTTCCCCAAAATTGACATAAAGTGACAGAGAAGAGAATGTAGCATTGTGTACCTGTCACTTTGGTTGCCGTGACTTGTGAAGAGATGGAATGCCACAAGTCCAGCTGCTGATTTCCTCCTCTGGGGGCCTGCCACTAAACTGTTCAAAGTGATGCCTTCCGCTCTGCTATGGAGCCTTTCACAGTCTACAACTCCTGCCTGTAAATCTGAGTGATCAGGGTGTGCTTTTGTTTCCTTTACAAAGACAACGAAGAAAACAAGACAAAACCAAATATTTACATGCATATGCACTATATGTGTATGCAATAGATACATAAAGTGGCATTAGGATTGTAATATATTGCAGCTTAACAATGTGCATCAGTTTTCTTTTTTTTAATGCTTTTTTTTTCCCCCTTTATTTTCACCTGGTGATCTGGCCAGTAAGTCTGTTATTTTTCAAGTTCCATTAACCACTTAAAGCGGGGGTCCACCCACACCGCCAAAAAAAAAAATATTAAAAGCCAGCAGCTACAAATACTGCAGCTGCTGACTTTTAATACATGGCCACTTACCTGTCCCAGGGTCCAGCGATGTCGGCAGGCGACGCAGAGAACCCGCTCGGTTCTCGGCAGCTGCCGCCGCCATCCTAGGTGGGGGAATCAGGAAGTGTAGTGTTGCGGCTTCACTTCCCGGTTCCCTACTGCGCATGCGTGAGTCGCGATGCGCGTCCCAAGTGGTCCCCGCTCTCTCCTGGGAGCTGTGTGTTTCCCAGGAGACAGCGCGGTGGGGACGGGAAGAGGCGTAGACTCCCATGGGAGTCTATGCCGGAAGTGGGTGCAAATACCTGTCTTAGACAGGTATCTGCACCCCCCTCCCCCCTGAAAGGTGCCAAATGTGACACCGGAGGGGGGGAGGGTTCCGAAAAGCGGAAGTTCCATTTTTGTGTGGAACTCCGCTTTAAGGACCGAGCCTCTTTTTGAGATGTGGTGTTTACAATTTAAAAACAGTTTTTTTTTGCTAGAAAATTACTTAGAACCCCCAAACATTATATATTTTTTTCTAACATCCTAGAGAATAAAATGGCAGTGGTTGCAATACTGTCTGTCACAAGGTATTTGCGCAGCAGTCTTACAAGCACACTTTTTTTGGAAAAAATACACTTTTTTGAATTAAAAAATAAGACAAAGTAAAGTTAGCCCAATTCTTTTATATTGTGAAAGATAATGTCAAAATTGCGCCCGATCGTATAATGCGACAAACTTTTACCCTTAAAAATCTCCATAGGCGACGTTTAGAATTATTGCTCTCACTCTACCGATCGCGGCGATACCTCACATGTGTGGTTTGAACACCGCTACCTATATGGGCGCTACTCACGTGTGCGTTCAGTTCTGCACACGAGCTCGGCGGGACAGGGCTCGTTTAAAAAATTTTTTTTCTTATTTATTTTACCTTTTATTTTTTATTTTTACACTTTTTTTTTTTTTTTAAATCGTGTCACTTTTATTCCTATTACAAGGAATGTAAACATCCCTTGTAATTGAAAAAAAGCATGACAGGACCTTTATCGGAAACCGGACAGCCGGCCAAACAAGAGGATACTGGGGTTATGGCAGCTAGCTGCACTCTGTGCGTAGCACACTCCTGAACTCTGCACTCTGTGCGTAGCACACTCCTGAACTCTGCACTGTGTATGTACCATAATCCTGAATCCTGCACTCTGTACGTAGCACACTCCAGAACTCTGCACTCCATACGTAGCACACTCCTGAACTCTGCACTCTGTGAGTAGCACACTCCTGAACTCTACACTCTGTATGTAGAAAACTCCTGAACTCTGTACTCTGTATGTAGAAAACTCCTGAACTCTGTACTCTGTACGTACCATAATCCTGAAGTCTGCACTCTGTATGTAGCGCACCCGAGATAAAACTGGCCCTTTGCGCAAATGTTTATCAAATTTATATTTTCAGAAAAAAATATCTAAAATGAATTTTAGTGCACACAAACACAGTATAGTACCCAGTTTTAGGTAAAATCTAAAAGCTAGGCTTTCATTGAGTAAAGAGATAATAAACAAGAGAGGGCAGCACCTTTACAGTGCAGTAAATGTGATTGCAGATCGCTTTAAGATTTAGTTTACACTAGTGACAGACCTTGCTGCTCCTTTGAAAAGTGGTCCTTGGTGGGTCGCTTTTCAGAGGCATTTGACAGGAGGCAATATATTACATCCTTGCCACTGGTTTTAACCCTGTAAAGCCCTCACCACCAGGCTGCAGCTGCATGCATGGTACCCAGTGGCAGGGCGGTTACGGCACGGCCACATTCACTTGAACAGGTTGTGTCCAGTAGTGGTACTGCCCACCAAAATTGACAGGGGGTATTATTTTTGCTGTGGCCATGAAGCAAAACGTTGCAGCAAGTGTACGGCCCTGTCCAGCTGCCTTTGCAGCTTTAGGAGGCAGTCAGAGGGGGAGGGTGGTAAGCACAAAGTTCAACCGCCTATTTGTACTGCCCTCCCAACCTCAAGTGTATATGAGCCCTCATTGTGCAATGCCCTGATTTCTGCAATGTTGAAATCCCAGACCCAGGTCCATTTGGAGTTTTGGGGCTGGAGTAAGTAATCAATAGACTACACGTGCGGCAACCTTGTGCTTCAATGAGATCTGAATGTTCCCCTGCCACGGTGAAAGATGGGACTTGTAGTCTTTCCATTCACAGACACCAAAGAATATATGAAGCAGCTGTGCGGGCAAAACATGGTTTATGACACACAGTACATTATCATAGTAAATGTCATCCATTAAAGGGTTAGATCTAATTGAATGAATGGTAAAGTTGTGTCTATGCTCATTCAGTTGCAGTGCTAGAAGTGTTAAGTATTTAGTGATACCTCACTTCTGTCCTATTTAACAACATTGTAACATCAGCAATTAGAGCAATTAGTATGTACAACAGTGAGGCAGACAGCACATCCTGCGAAAATAGTCTCACGCAGCGTCTGTGATTCAACCTCTTGTTAAGTTAGAAGGTTTACAATAAACAGAGATATTCAAGGTTTATTCTATAGTGATGAGTGCGTCAGTGTATAAAATGAATATGGTTTGTAGAGTCATTGAAGAAAAAAAAAAAAAGTCCAATATATAAACAAATGTTCCTCGGTACATTAATGGAGCCCCCCCCCCCCCCCCTTATATAAAACTGTTACCATTATTGCCATATAAAAAAATACTAGCACACCTATGCTATGCTCTGTACTATGGCTCTACGAATGGAACCCAGCCATTGCTAATAGCCAGGTTGCTGTTAGAAATCACAGGCCTACCTGACAGGGCCCCCCTTTTCCGGTCGAAAGTGACTGAGGACATAGATTTATCAGTCCCTTTCTTTGCAGCCTCAGCAGCACAGAATAATGAATAGGAAACACTCCAAGGCTTCCTGCTCATTCACAAACTGATGCAAAGTAAACACAGTTTACTATGCTTCAGCGATGAATGGACGCAGAAGTGATTGTTACCGATCACTCGCTGTGTTCATTCAGGAAAGGAAGAGGCCAGTAAATTACATATTTCTTAGCCCCTTCCCCCACTCTCTATCCTGAATCATCTCCATTTGTGCCCGCAGTAGTTGCCAGCAGGAAAAGAGGGAAGCCGGAAGTGCAAACAGGGGGCCCGGAAAGCAGATGAAAGGGGTGCATGTGCTAGGACCAATATACCTGAAGTGCAGCCGGAGGGGGGAAGAGAAGCTGGCAGCACTGCAGGGGGAGGCAGAAGAGGAACGGCGGCTGCAATAAGACAGTACAGCCGGCCCTCCTGCTCAGCAGGTGTCTGGGTCCCCCTTTTGAACTGATGGTGTCCGGGCCCAGTACAAGAGGGCTGTACTGCCTTATCAGCGGCCCTGCTAATAGATGTACTCCCTGCACATCCAAACAATATCAAAAATATTCAGCGCTTCCTATATGTGCCTCTAAAACTTACTGTATAACACCTTTAATCCAAGCCGTATGTAAGTGAATCACATATAATATGAACCATATAAGTAGACTTTAATTCTTCTGATTATTGTTTTACCCTTTATTTTAGAATAATTAATATGATTTTAAAGGTTTTTTTTTTTTTTTACATAGCGAAAATGTCCTAGTCACTTGCTCCATACAAAGGTATTGCATAGAGCGGCCCTGAATCTCCTCTTCTGGGGTCCCCCGCTGGCGTTGTCCACTCCTCCTCTTCTCCGTGTGCCCCCATAGTAAATGTTTTTTATGGGAGCAGATGTGGGGGCTCGATCACGATCTGAGATGTGTGTGTCTATTGACACACATAGTGCATCTCCGCCCTACCCCCTGCTCTATCCTTGCAGGATTTGACTGACAGCAGCAAGAGCTAATAGCTCCCGCTGCTCCCGAGTCTCCTGTGAGAAGAGAGAGAGGCTTACAGTTGTTAACACAGGGAGTGAGGAAAGGACCTATCCCTTCTGAGTCACCTGTCCTCTGCAGTTCGCTTTTCAGAGGGGCGGTGAACACCACCATATGTCTAAATGAGACCTTGTGCCACTTACCTCTTGTCTTCTGCCTGTGCTGCATAAACATTTAAATCCCAGTGGATCCATTGTGATCACATGTGGACTTAGAGCACCGCTCAAAGCTGTATTCAGAATGTAGAAGCAGGCGTCAGGCACTAATTAAGAAGCGTGGCCATATGTGGGGTAAGACACCGCTTAATACAGACCCAGTGCTTATAATGTGGATATGGCTGTGTATGGCCTCAGCCAGTGCTGCTCAGGCCACGCCCCCTGACGTGTTTTATCCCGCCTACCGGGGCCTGGTCAAAAAAGGGGCCAGTGGATACACTCTCCTTGTACGGGTCCTATCCCATGCCACTCTCCTTGTACGGGTCCTATCCCATGCCACTCTCTTTGTACGGATCCTATCCCATGCCACTCTCCTTGTACGGGTCCTATTCCATGCCACTCTCCTTGTACGAGTCCTATCCCATGCCACTCTCCTTGTACGGGTCCTATCCCATGCCACTCTCCTTGTACGGGTCCTATCCCATGCCACTCTCCTTGTACGGGTCCTATCCCATGCCACTCTCCTTGTACGGGTCCTATCCCATGCCACTCTCTTTGTACGGGTCTTATCCCATACCACTCTCCTTGTACGGGTCCTATCCCATGCCACTCTCCTTGTACGGGTCCTATCCCATGCCACTCTCCTTTTACGGGTCCTATCCCATGCCACTCTCCTTGTACGGGTCCTATCCCATGCCACTCTCCTTGTACGGGTCCTATCCCATGCCACTCTCCTTGTATAGATCCTATCCCATGCCGCCATCTTCCTCTTGTACATTATCAGGGGCCGGCTGTCTCTTCGGGGTTCTTGCAGTCGGCCTTCTGATGACGCACTCTGTGCATGCATGGCTGTTCTTGATTGCCCTGAAGCCATCTGGGATGTATGATGTGGGTATCCAAGAATGCTACAGGTGGCTGGGGCTGTGTCATTCTCACCTTGGTAACAAACGTGGAAGAGCCGGCTTCTTTATTAAAGTGTTACTAAACCCATCACAGTAAAATCAGTCTGTATATGCAGTAAAGTGTGCTTGTTATACTCACTGTGGAACCTAAGGGGTTAATCCTCTGCATTGTGAAAAAATGATCCTGTCTCTCTGACCCTCCTCTTTTTCCACTATCCCTAATCCATCCCCTGATAGAACAGAGCCTCAGGGGCACTCTGCACATGCTCAGTTTGGTGTATATTGCTAGAGTTTTTTGTTTTGTTCATGGGATGGTGCATATGTTGGACACAGGGCCAATCAGCACTGTCCAGACAGAGAGTCAGGGGTCATGCAGCCTCATAGGACAGTCAGAGGAGAATAAAAACTCTTCCTACAAGCTTTAACCAGACACTGATAAAGGTCACAGGACTGCTATATACTGCTGATGAGAAAGGGTATTTAGCAGTTTATATTTACTAAAATAATTGCATTTCCATGTTCTGTGTACAGTGGGAGACCAGCAGGGGTGGCCCGTCTATTAAGGGTGCATGGGCGCCGCCCCCCCCTTCCATCGCCGCGTCCCCTATCCATGTGTCCGGCCCCTTTCAGGACACCGGTGCTTGGGGTCCAATGTGGAGGGGCTGTTTTTTTTAAAGCACCGATTATAGCCAGAGGCTCTAATAGGCTTCAATATAGGGTGGGCTCAGGTCGCAGGGAGTGCGCTCCGAGCCCACTCAGGTGTGTTACAACAGCAAATTAATATGTGCTGTTGTAACACTGATCCTCCACCCGGCCAATCAGGAAGTGAGTTTTTACACCAGTCACCCAATTGGCTGAAAGGACAGGAGATCCTATTGGACACCCAGGAGGAGGAGGGGAGAAGCTGGAAGCCGTGATGGAGGAGAGGCCACTTGGAGTCGAGCCGCTGCACCACGCTGCCTGCCACCCGCCACGATGGGATAAGTGCCGGACCAACCGGTAAACAGCAACCAGATATAGTGAATGCAGGGTCCTGGGTTTAGTAACATTTTAAGAACAAAAATTAGAAAAACACATTTTTTGCAATTGAATGATAGGAGGGGGAGCAATATTATATAAACTAGAAAAAGAGGAAAGGCCCGCTTTAAATTAAAAAGTACATTTGTTAATAAATCTCTTTCTTTGGATTGGAATGAATTATGGTTATAGATGTGCATGCAGAGCAGAACGCACATGTGATTTTTAGGCTCGAGGGAGAAAAGGTCCACTTTAACTTTCTACCATTTCAGTTGAACATTTTCATGTAAACTTTGCCCTAGGCTAGTGTGTCTCTATAAATATAGAGAGCAGGTTACAGAAGGTGTTAATAGTACATGTGAACTTCAAGACACTGGGGTGGGGCATTTGACAGGATATTCTGTAAAGAGAGCCGATTGGCTGAGCCCTGGAGGGATACTTGGAAAAATGAAAAAGGTTTGTTTTGGTATATGAATAACTGACCTTATACTTTCTAACGCAGGTTCAAGTTCAACCCCTCCCTGCCCCAAACCTTTGGTGGAAAGCACAGCTAATCTTGGCAACCTTTTACACTGAATTGTAGAAGCTGTCATAGGCAGTGGCTGCACACAAACAATGCAATGCCTATAGACAGAGCAAGAAAAGCAAGCACATTTCAGGCTGCTTCAACAGTGCATAGATGAGATTAGTACAAGGCAATCTGTGTTTACCCTACGTTATTTGATTTATCATGCGCAGGCAGATTTCCCTATCCCCAGTGTAACGGAATAATGTATGCTATTTACTTTTTCACTTTATTAGCCAATTTTTGATGATTAGGTATATTTTGCATGCAGTTCAGTTCACATGTGCAGATGATCGGGGGTCAACCTTTATGTCTTGCAGTACTGAAGTCTTGGTTTAAAATCTAGCCACGGTCAATATGAAGTTTGTAAGTACACCCCATTAGGTTCCAGGTACTGCTTCTTTCTTTCTTTCTTTCTTTCTTTCTTTCTTTCTTTCTTTCTTTCTTTCTTTCTTTCTTTCTTTCTTTCTTTCTTTCTTTCTTTCTTTCTCAACACTGAAGAAATGACACTTTGCTACAATTTAGTGAGTGTACAGCTTGTATAACAGTGTAAATTTGCTGTCCCCTCAAAATAACTAACACAGCCATTAATGTCTAAACCGCTGGAAACAAAAGTGAGTGCACACCTAAGTGAAAATGTGCAAATTGGGCCCAATTAGCCATTTTCCCTCCCCGGTGTCATGTGACTCATTAGTGTTATAAGGTCTCAGGTGTGAATGGGGAGCAGGTGTGTTAAATTTGGTGTTATCGCTCTCACTCTCTCATACTGGTCACTTTGCAGTGCAGTTGAGCATCATGGGAAATGTAGTTACAAAACATCTGTGGTGCCAAGGTTCGCCATCAATGGCCTAGGCTATAAGAAGATTGCCAAGACCCTGTGCTGCAGCACAGTGGCCGAGACCATACAGCGGTTTACCAGGGCAGGTTCCACTTAGAACAGGCCTTGCCATGGTCAACCAAAGAAGTTGAGTGCACATGCTTAGCGTCATATCCAGAGGTTGTCTTTAGGAAATAGACGTATGAGTACTGCCAGCATTGCTGCTGAAGTTGAAGGGGTGGGGGGGGGGGGCAGCCTGTCAGTGCTTAGACCATACGCCACACACTGCATCAAATTGGTCTGCATGGCTGTCGTCCTAGAAGGAAGCCTCTTCTAAAGATGATGCACATGAAAGCCCGCAAACAGTTTGCTGAAGACAAGCAGACTAAGGACATGGATTACTGGAACCATGTCCTGTGGTCTGATGAGACCAAGATAAACTTATTTGGTTCAGATGGTGTCAAGCGTGTGTGGCACCAACCAGGTGAGGAGTACAAAGACAAGTGTGTCTTGCCTACAGTCAAGCATGGTGGTGGGAGTGTCATGGTCTGGGGCTGCATGAGTGCTGTCATCACTGGGGAGCTACAGTTCATTGACCATGAATGCCAACATGTACTGTGACAAACTGAAGCAGGGCATGATCCCCACTGGGCCGCAGGGCAGTATTCCAACATGATAACGACCCCAAACACACCTCCAAGATGACCACTGCCTTGCTAAATAAGCTGAGGGTAAAGGTGATGAACTGGCCAAGCATGTCTCCAGACCTAAACCCTATTAAGCATCTGTGGGGCATCCTAAAATGGAAGGTGGAGGAGTGCAAGGTCTCTAACATCCACCAGCTCCATGATGTCGTCATGGAGGAGTGGAAGAGGACTCCAGTGGCAACCTGTGATGCTCTGGTGAACTCCATGCCCAAGAGGGTTAAGGCAGTGGTGCTGGAAAATAATGGTGGCTACACAAAATATTGACACTTTAGACCCAATTTGGACATTTTCACTAAGGGGTGTACTCACTTTTGTTGCCAGCGGTCTAGACATTAATGGCTGTGTGTTAATTTATTTTGAGGGGACAGCACATTTGCACTGTTATACAAGTTGTACACTCACTACTTTACATTGTAGCAAAGTGTCATTTCTTCAGTGTTGTCACATGAAAACATATAATAAAATATTTGCAAAAATGTGAGGGGTGTACTCACTTTTGTGAGATACTGTATGTATATATTTACACTTTAAAAACTAGCCATGCACCACACATGTAAAACTTTGTAACTTTAAACTAGTAGTTACTAAACCCAAAACAGTAAAGCCAGTCTGTATATGCAGTAAAGTATGCTTGTTATACTCATTGTGGAACCTAAGGAGTTAATCCTCTGCATTGTGTAAAAAGGCTGTTTGATCCTGTATGCACATATCCTCCCCTTCTTTCACTGACTCCAGAACATGTTCAGATAAGACAGAGCCTTTGGAGGCAGGCTGCACATGTTCAGTTTGGTGTGTATTGTTAGAGACTTTTTTGTTTTCTTGGGAGGGTGCATGTGATCACCCTGGCTGGCTCAATCTCCCTCTCTCTCTCTGAGCCGGATTCTGGTCCAGGGTTCTGGGCGGATCCTGACCATATGGTAGCGATCTTTCCCCAGCCTGGAATGGCTCTGTGACATCAGCCAACAGTGGGCTTCAGCTCGCTGTCAGCTGAAAATGGGTCACAGGAGTTCTGAATGAATTGCACTCCTGTGATCCACAGGAAAAGTTCAGCCAAACAAGCTTTGGCTGTACTTCTCTATTAAAAGACAATTGGCAACTCACTGTGTTAACAGATAAAATATCTCCACAAGGAACATCGCTGTCTGACCCACTAGTGTCTCTTCCTGCCACGCACACAGGACAACCCACAGGACGTCACTTCCACACCTGCGCTCCTGTATGGTCCAGGGTAGTTACCAGCACTTTGACACAGAGCCTGGTGGCTGCACAAGCAGAAAGAGACACTAGCGGCTCCGACAGCTGTGTTCCTTGTGGAGACATGCCTTTTATCTGTTAACCCAGTAAGTTGCTAATTATCTTTTAATAAAGTGGATGATTTTAATGCTACACTTAGTTGACACCCCCTTTCTCCTTTTTGTTTGATTAAAGTGGTTTCTACTCTGTGGTGGCTGCCTTAAGTGTGCCTATGGATAGTAGTACAGGATTATTTTTTCAAGTTTGACTTTTATGGACTTGTGCTGCTTGCCCTATTTGCACCATTTATTTCTTGTTTCTTCCTTACCATAACAGATGTTGACACGTGAAATAACGCACGTCAATGTGAGGTTGGTAACACATAGCAAAGGAGTGGTACAGATCTTTGTGGACATCATAAAAGTAGTCGATGTACTGTGAGGTACTGGCCTTACTAGGGTAGTACAATAATTACTTTATTCACACCTCAGTGCTCTAAAGGGTCATTCCAACTAAAACTGATATTTCAGTTTTTAGTAGATTCTGGATAGGTAAACTAGCTGACATTTTTTTTTCTTTTGTGCAGTATTTCTCGAGGACCTTGTAGGGAAAGTCTATGCACTTGAGTTCCCGAGTCTGTAAACTGCCTATATGCTGGGCTACAGCATGGTCCTAATCCACAATATTCATTGGACCACCAGGTATGCCACCAGTTGCTGAGCAGATTCTCACTATGAAACCAACAATAGGGCAGGAAGCCAGGCAACATGGATGTGCTGATGTGGACACTGGGAGAACCAAAATGGAAAAGGAGATGCTGATATCCCAACCTGGTGATGAGATGAACCGGACTGGAGTCCTTAGTGTGTAAATGGAACCACCACCTCCCCCATTTCCTGTTCCTCTTTTTACCAGCTTGGGACATCGTTGTCTTGTCTCCGTTTACTTCCTGATTCTCCTTGTGCTCACATCAGTGAATCCATCTTGCCTTGCTCGCACTTCTATTTTTTGGCTTCACAGTGAGAGGCTGCTCAGAAACTGGTGGTGGGACCTGGTGGTCCAGTGGATATTGTACTTTGGTGATATGCACTGATAAAGTCACTTCACTGTAGGTGCAATCATATTCGTTTTATATTTATTAAACCGTTTAATCTACCCTTTCCAGTGTGCTCTGGTTTAATTTCAATATTCCAGCTTTTTTACTCAATAAGTTCACAGTTTCAAAATTTCCATAAGGTGTAAATAAACTAGAATTTACTATTTATTATTCTGACAAGCTTAATTTAGTGATATTCAGTTAACACCTTCTAAAAAAGTCATTTGTTGATCAGTAGCAATCAGTAATAATTTTACATCATTTTTCTTAGGTTTGAGGGGGAAAGGTTCACTTTAGGGAAAATAGCTATATGTTTTGATACTACTAGTATTTAAATTATGTTATTTTAATAATATCTCTTTTTTTTTAATATCTCTTTTTTTTCTAACAACTATTTTTATCCCCCCTCAGCATGTGTGAATGCAGCCGTGATATCAGTATTGCTGTAACCATTTGCATTTATATAGGGTGCGTTCAGTACGGCAAACGGTTGTGAGTTCCTTGCATTTCTGAAGGACCGCTCCAAGTGTGCTCCCTATCTGATTAATAGGTGACAGCTATGGGAAGAGAAATGATATTTGTTGGCGTGACCACATCAAGAATAGGGATTCTTGGAGTAAGGACGGGGGGAGGTCACAGTAGAGTGAGCCCTATAATAATCATCATTCTTTCTCATATTGTGCTGGTTTCAAAGATCCCTGTCACAGCCACCTAGACAGAGCAGGAATAATTGACATAAAGCACTAAAGCTGCAGTCTTCACACCTAGAAATATATAGAGGATTACAGGAAAGATAACCAGCTGCAGGTGTTCTATGTGTAAGATGACCATCTGTGGACCAATACTGACGCTCAACGCAACCACTTGCTTACAGGATGAATTTTTGTAGGTTAATTTTTTTACATATAATTTCTAACATGTTCATTGAGCTATTTTCAGATGCTTTATGGAGTCTACACGAGCAGCAAAATTTGCCAAATGCTTGATAAATTGTTGTATAGCATTGAGTCAGCTTAAAGTGATACTAAACATACACTTTTTAATTCACATTGTCCTTTCTATTTCTGTATGCGGATGATGGCACTGTAATTATTTTATTTAAAAAAACAACTTATAAGTACCCTCTTCATAATCGATTTACAGCTGTCACACGACCCAGCTCCTTCCCAGTCTGTCTGCAGGGAAACAAGGCAGTGTCACAGGCAGTGTCACGACCCTCCAGCCTGTGTTTAAGAATAAGAGGGAGGTGAAGCCTCCATTATTCTGCATGTGATATCCCACCCCCATTGTGTTTAGCTGGTTAGTAGGCATGGAGGAAGAACGAGGTGGTGGGCTGTCATTTACAACTGTGTATACACCCACATGCGCCTATAGTCACATGGGCTGTCCAGATGTGATAGAGAGGAAAATGCTCAGCATAGAAACTCACTGAAAACTGAGCATGTGCAGAGTTGCCACCACAGCTCTGCAAAATCCTTAGCTGAATTGGGGACGTAAACTGAAGGTGGAGATAGAGAATAGCAGGATCAACCAGGTTTTTTTTTCAGAATACAGAAGACGAATCCCATAGTGACTGAGTGAGTATGAACAGCATGTAATACAGCGGGTATTGATAATTTTTTTATGATGTGGGTTTAGTGACACTTTAAAGTGACCTCAAACTGTTTCCAATTGTATCAAAGAGCAGTGCTGAAATGTAGCATCTTGTGGGACCTGTAAGTCCTCATGCCCTAAACCTCACACCATCATCAAACTGTCAAATGCAAGAAATTCAGTGGGTAGCAGAGGAGCCTCTGGCAATTAAATGACCGTTTGTGAAGCGGATTGTTTTTTAACTGTTGCAGTGATGATCAACCCTAGTCTTCAGGGGCCCCAACAAGGGCATGCTGTTGTAACTCACAGACCCATATGAGACAATTAGGACCCATTTCCATTTTTTAATTGCATGCATTTTTCATGGATTTTAAAGTAAGGTGTTTTATAATAGGTTTGCTTAGCACTTTAACAACTTCACGCAAAATCATGTACCTGGATGTTATTTTGTTGAAGTGATTATACCAGGCAGATGCTTGCAGCAAGAGGTTTTTAGAGTTTTTTAGAGTGGACCGCCAGCTTTCATGTGATAACAACCAATGCAGCTAAGAAGCCACTTGGACGTTATCACAAGCAGCAGGAGGGGACATCCCCTCACCCACCGCCATCTGCCGCACCGCCCGGGTCCCCCATCCCACCGGGAGACCCGAACAACCAGCGGGCACATTTGTCAGCTGGCCTGGTGTCCCGATTAAAGCCAGATTTGGCTTCGATGGGGTCTCCAATGTAGTACCCGGAAGCAACGTTGCAACGTCACAACATCACTTCCGGTTAACTCCTTAGCCAACGCCGCCGGTTTAAAAAAATCCAAGGTATTCAAAAATGCGTTTGAAAGACCACTACACAAATACTGTGTGACATAAAATACACCGCCATTTTATTCCCTAGAATCTTTGCTAAAAAAATGATATATAATGTTTGGGGGTTTTAAGTTATTTTTTAGCAGAAAATACTGATTTTAACTTGTAAACAACAAGTGTAAGAAATAGGCTTGGTCTAAGCCATGTTTTTTAATATGTGTGTTTTTTTACTATGCTAAAAGAGAACCAACATCTAAACAATTAAAGAAAACTACTGCAGGTAAAAAATGCAGGTATCTAAAAGGTGCCTTAAAGTGGAGTTCCACCCACTTTTACAACTCTTCAACATCCCTCACTAAACTGTGCACTGTAAACAAATTGGATATGTTTTTATTTTTTTTTCTCAGCACCTACTGTATATCTGCTGTATTCATTTTTCACTTCCTCCTCCCTGGCCACGGCCCATCGCATCATTTCCTGTTTGCAATGCCTTCTGGGAAGGGGCGGAAACTTCCTCTGAAACTGCCGTTGCTATGGAAACCTGACCTGAAACCTATCACACTGCTTGTGCTGCACTGAGCATGTACAAGATCTGCAAGGATGAGATCCAGGAAGAAATACAGTCTGGCATCAGGTGCCCACACTTAAGATGGCCACAGCCTGCTGTAAGTTTACAAACTACTGCTATAAACTAACAAAACAGACCTTAGTTTACAGACTAACTTTACTAGAATACATTAAGCTTGTGTATTATAGGGGTATTTTTTTTTTTAAAGTATAATTTCATCCGGAACACCACTTTAACACATCTGCAGCAGTCTTCCGTTGTGATCAACTCTTTCTTTTTTGAATTATGCTTACTTTACCTTGCATCATACTGTAGCAAATTAGGCCTATACAGTATTCACTTCTATTCACCTCATTTTACCACTTTGTAAGTCAGACCAAATATGACATTCTTTTTTTCAGGTAACCAGTTAATGCAGTTGTTCCCCAACCCGATAATAAAGAAAACATGGCCTTGGTGACCTGAGCTGAACATGACTTTACTAATGAGCACACAGTACTGTTATATCAGAGCTCTAAGGACTAATGGTTTTCTTGTGTTATTGTTTCTATTGTATGGATCCAGTACAGAAATGGGGCCTGACTAAGACTCAATAGAATAGTGGACTGTAAAACTTTAAATATTCCTAGAGGTTGATTTGGTAAAGGAATAGGAATAGAGAGGAATAGAGATCACATAACTAAGTGAATGTTTGCTTCAATCATCTAATCGTGTGTAAGGCAAAACTCTGTTTTAAAAGTGGAGTTCCACCCGCTTTTTTTTAACCTGCAATCGTTCCCATGCCCATCCACATGTTTTTTTTTCTAAATACCTTTTTTTTAACTTCTTCTTGCAGCACTTCTGGCTCCGGCTGCCTAGGCAATCACGTCACAAGGCGATTTCCATGGACTCCTGGGATATCGGCGTCATCTATCCCAGGAGTCCATGGGAATCGCCTAATACTGAAATCTCATGATTTTCTTCTGGGATGTCCTGTGATTGACAGGTCACCATAAAAACGGGGTGGGAACTTCCTTGCTATGGCAACCTGTCATGAAGAAACAGCACCGCAAAGTGATATTACTATGCAGGCACGAGATCGGAAGGTGCATGCTGGGTAGCCAGTTGCACCGAATCCCAGAAATAAAGACTAGTGGGCTTCAGATGCCCACAACCGCAATGGACCCTGCCTGCTTCCGAGATCAGGTTAGATTTAAACGTTTAAAACAAACAAGAAGGAAACCTTTATTGACTGTATTGAAATGTTAAAGTAGATGTAGGAACATTGAAGGGAAGCATTCAAAAATATATATATATTTTGGGACTGGAACTTCACTTTAAGTTCCAAAGCGGTCAGAATTTCACCTTACTACCTACTACTGTGCCAAGTGAACACTCCATTTCTTTACTCCTTGTCTTCTGACAGGGGGACTTCCCCAGTGGCTGGCCATTGGCTGCCAGTGCTAATCGGATGCTGGTTTTCCAGTACGCTCGTTTCATAGAAGCCAGTCATGAGCCTGGCTTCTGACTGACGAAGAGCTGTACACATGGCTCGAAATTGGCCAGTTCCTGACGAACCAATCCTTTTATAGACGGTTTTCGACACATGTGTACCCAGCTTAAAGGAGTTGGAAATCTTTACTCAATAAATTTTAGCTTTGGTAACTTTTATTACCCAGTCATGTGCAGAAGAAATACACAGGGATTTGCTTTTCACATAATTGAAGTCAATTTTTGCTTAATTTATTCTGATAAATTTCGCAGCTCCTTAAAGAGGAGCTCCAGTCAATTTTGTTTTTATTAAAAGTCAGCAGCTACAAAAACTGTAGCTGCTGACTTTTATTAAACATACACTCACCTGTCCCAGGAAGCAGCGATGTGATCACCCTTCCCTTGCTGCTCTGGCCCTGGCGCCAGCATCTCAATTGTGGGCACCTGGCTGTGACAGCTTGCGGCTTCACAGCCAGGTGCCCACTGCTCATGCGTGAGCCATGCTGCGCATTATGAATGGTCCCACAGTCTTCTGAGACCTGTGACTGCAGGGAGGGAAGGAGAGAGGAGAACCTCTGCTTGGTTTGCCTAGGCCAGGGATATGCAATTAGCGGACCTCCAGCTGTTGCAAAACTACAAGTCCCATCATGCCTCTGCCTCTGGGTGTCATGCTTGTGGCTGTCAGAGTCTTGCTATGCCTCATGGGACTTGTAGTTCTGCAACAGCTGGAGGTCCGCTAATTGCATATCCCTGGCCTAGGCGATCCGAGTAGAAGTGGGTGCGGGTATCTGTCAAAACCAGGTACCTGCTGCCCCTGCAAAAAAAATGGCATTTGGTAAAGAGGAGGGGGGGGGGACTTAAAGTGGAACTTCCCCTTTTGGGTGGAGCTCCACTTTAAGTAAATCTGCTTTATTGACTTTTATTTTGAAAACAAGAAGTAAAATGTAAACTTTTTGTAGCAATGCAAAGGAAGAAGTAAACCCTGCATATGTAATGGACATATACACTATATTGTCAAAAGTATTGGCACACCTGCCTTTACACACACACATAAACTTTAATGGCATTCCAGTCTTAGTCCGTAGGGTTCAATATTGAGTTGGCCCACCCTTTGCAGCTATAACAACTTCAACTCTTCTCGGAAGGCTGTCCACAAGATGTAGGGGTGTGTCTATGGGAATGTTTGACCATTCTTCCAGAAGTGTTTTTGTGAGGTTAGTCAAGTTCCTCCACTCCAAACTCGCTCATCCATGTCTTTATGGACCTTGCTTTGTGCACTGGTCAGCAGTCATTTTGGAACAGGAAGGGGCCATCCCAAAACTGTTCCCACAAAGTTGGGATCATGAAATTGTCCAAAATGTCTTTGTATTCTGATGCCTTAAGAGTCCCTTAACTGGAACTAAGGGGCCAAGCCCAACCCCTGAAAAACAACCCCACACCATAATCCCCCCTCCACCAAATGATTTGGGTGCAGAAACTTGACTGGCCTGCACAGAGTCCTGACCTCAACCTGATAGAACACCTTTGGGATGAATTGGAGCGGAGACTGAGAGCCAGGCCTTCTTGTCCAACATCAGTACCTGATCTGACAAATGTGCCTCTGGAAGAAAGGTCAGACATACCCATAGACATACTTCTAAACCTTGTGGACAGCCTTTCCAGAAGAGTTGAAGCTTTTATAGCTGCAACGGGTGGGCAAACTCAATATTGAGCCCTACAGACTAAGACTGGGACGCCATTAAAGTTAATGTGCGTGTAAAGGCAGGCATCCCAAAATTTTTGGTAATATAGTGTATGTCTGCAACTATGTACACTCAGAATGACATTGTATACTTTGAATCAAAGGTTTGGAATACTTAAATGTATGTGGATAACATTATTTGCAACAAACTGATTTCCTTTACACATATGCGTAAGCAGTTTTGTTGAGAAGACTATAGATTCCTTTAAACAGCATTTCCACCATGCAAGGCTTGTTGGCGTGGTGTATATAGAGTAAAGCGCATTAATTAGTGTTCCCATACATGTTGCGAAAACTGCAAGCAACGTCATAGTCATGAGCATATTCATAGTGTTCATGTCATGTAGGGATCTAAAGCGCAGCAACAGCAACCTTGTCCGAGCATCAGAACTGCCTATTATCACACGCAGTGATTTTCCTTGTTTAAAAATCTGATTGATTGTTCCTTTTGTCAGTGGAGAAAAGAGCTCAGGCCTCTCGCTGTGAGTGAGCTGTATTTGTGATAGGCAAAGTCAGTGAGAAAGTTGCAGGGAGTCATTTCTATATAGTACTGGCAGGTCAATCACCTCCCATTGTTGTAATAGAGAGAACTTCTGGTCCATGCCCTCTGGGGTGGTACTAGTACTGCCAAGAGCCTGCACATTGCTATCCAGTCCAGGAGGACGCTCAAGAATGCAGATCGCAATGATGTGAATAGAACCTAATGCACTTGTGTTCACTTTGAACACCTGATCATGCGCAGCGGAAATAAAACAAAAGGGAATTTCCTTTGTAGGTGATTGGATGACCTCAATCAGTAAAGTATATATTGTACTTCTTTAGTGAATCAATCCCATTGCATGATCCTAAAAATAAAATAAACCTTTTATTTGGTGATGTAATGTAGGATGTCATCATGATGCCACACGTCATTTCGGATTGTATTTTATTATAAAGTGCTCTGGTAGAGCCCTGGTGCCCAAACTGTGGCCCTTTAACACTTTTTGTGTGGCCCTTGCAGACACTAATATGTGTTTCCTTATTCCCTGTTCTAATAGTGATTTATAGTAGTCTCATGTAATGTGTTTCCAGTCTCCTGAAGCATGTTCCCAGTCTCTACCCATCTCTTTTATTATGTCTGCAAGCTCTGACCATCTCTTGTATTATGTCCACAGTCTCCAATTATCTCCTATATTACAACATGTCCACAGTCTCTGGCCATTTATTGTATAATGCCTGCAATCTCTGACCATCTATTGTATTGTGTCCGCAGTCTCCAATCATCTCTTGTATTACAACATGTCCACGGTCTCTGACCATCTCTTGTATAATGCCTGCAATCTCTGACCATCTCTTGTATTATGTCCGCAGTGTCCAATCATCTCTTGTATTACAACATGTCCACGGTCTCTGACCATCTCTTGTATAATGCCTGCAATCTCTAACCATCTCTTGTATAATGCCTGCAATCTCTGACCATCTCTTGTATTATGTCCGCAGTCTCCAATCATCTCTTGTATTACAACATGTCCACGGTCCCTGACCATCTCTTGTATAGCCCGCAACCTCTAACCATCTCTTATATAATGCCTGCAATCTCTGACCATCTCTTGAATTATGTCCACAGTCTCTAATCATCTCCTGTATTATGTCTACAGCCTCTGGCCCTCTCTTGTATCAGGCCAGAGTCTTTAATTATATACCTTTGTGTGACTGCTGTCTCTTATAATTAATTTTCACTGAATTTTATGTGCAGCCCTTTGATGATGTGGGAGGCTGCACTTGAGGCCCTCCATATCAAGAAAGTTGACCACCACTGCTGTAGAGTCCGAAGTTGAGAGCTGACAGCCCTCTGACTACAGTATGTGCTCCCAGCACACTGACCAAGCTATCACTAAGAGCCCCTCATTATTGTCTATGGTCAGGAGCTAGCAGGACAGGCTCCTGGTCATGTGATAACTGTGAGAACCAATCACAGTGATCACGTGATTAGGACAACCTCTACATCTCTAGACATTAAAACCCACTTAAAGGGCTGCCGGGAACACTGCTGTGTTTTTGGGTACTGAATCCATTTATTTTCAGTAGAAGTAAACTGACAATGTAGATTATGCTTTGAAGCCAAGTTTGAATATATTAGATAAATATTATTTAATGAGCACCAAATATATAGCAGCAGTTAAGTAAGAGATACTTGCAATGTATTTCAAGCATCTTCGGCTTTCCTTCTCAGGTTCCCTTTACCAGTTATTCAGCGAAACATGAAAACAAAAAGGAACAGCAGTCATATTAAGTAGGATTTGTTACTGTAAATATGTTCTATTAAATAATTCAGCATACTGCCTGGGTTCTATAAATACACAATGCTGACTTCATTTATAGAGCGCAGAAAGGTGCAGTCTTGGCGGCAACGCAAGCACCTGCTTTGTAGTGGATAATATCACTCTAATTTTTTCAGGCTGCATACACTTCAATTCTTTGATCCATCCCGCCCCCCCTCCCCCCCATTTTTATTCAGCTGTTAACTCTTTGCATGCTAGGGGTTGCCGTGCACTTTAAATGTGAGAATATTACCAGAAAATCTCCACCTGTTCACACCAGCGGCTGTGCTAGTTGGGAACAGTGCCGATGTGCTGAACAGCACACTATTCACTTTTTTTTTCTTTCTTGTTTTTTTTGGAACTTGATTGAAATGTTCTCTTCACACATTGGTGCTGTAATGCAGTATTTTATGTTGCAACCCTCTGCAGGACATTCAGTACTTTTTAGGGTCAGACTACTACAATGCAGTGGTGTGAGCTGCCCTCATAGGTCACAAGGCTTGCATTGGGACTGCGCTGGGCATGGTAGCACAGTGCAATTCCAGCAAAACTGGTTTGAATGATCCCTTTTGACTCTTTTTTTTTCCATCTCCAGCCTACATTGGCATCATTTACATGATGGGTTTGATTTACTAAAACTGGAGAGTGCAAAATCTGGTGCAGCTGTGCATGGTAGCCAATCAGCTTCTAAATCCAGCTAGTTCAATTAAGCTTTGACAAAAAAGCGTGATTTTTTTGCAGAGCTGCACCAGATTTTGCACGCTCCAATTTTAATAGATCAATCCGATATGTAGCAAAGATTTTGGAAGTTACCAATGCTGTGACAATTTGATGGGGCTCTACCTAAAATGTATATTACAAATATTGATGGACTTTGTCCATCTTTCAGGACATTCACTGTTCAGGTAGGTAAGCCTGTTTTGTGAAAGGTGTCTTACCTACCATCATAACAATTATGCCAGCCCTTACCTCTGCTATATGAGTTTTATTTTTATTTTTTTCAAACAATGAAGAGCACTGTTAATGGGGATAAATGCATATTTTTTTGCACAGAACTTCTTCCTGGTGTGCAGTCACCTTCTTCACAAAGACTGGACCTACACATGAGATTTTAATCACTTGTTAACAGTTGCCTTAAGGGCTAATTCCACCTTTAGCGATACATGTTACTTGTTATAGCCATATTTAGAGTGTAACATGTACCATGTTGCTTGCAGCCCCCAGAGCACCCCTCCCATGATAGTGTTCCGGGATTCCTATCTTCCACAGCAGCTGTCAAATTTGAAACTTGGTGCGGGTGTGTGGGGCTCCACCTGCACAGCCGCGTCATTTCTGCGAATGAATGAACTACAAGTTCCTTCTCAAAGAGAGGAAAAGGCGCCGCTCACCAGCTTAGTGCATTAGTATGTAGACGAATGTTGCCTTAGCCAGCAACGCTCCAGCCACGACCCCCTGACATGTTTCACCCTGCTCACCGGGCTTGGTCACCTTCTTGGTCAACCTCCGAATCCCGATGAGCTGGGCGAAACATGTCAGGAGGGTGTGGCTGGAGCAGCACTGGCTGAGGCCACATTCATCTACACACTATTTGGATCACTTCAAGTCCTTTCTGCCCCAGTGACAGATGGACTTGCAGTTCTCAATAGAATGCAAGTGCGGCGATTGCCACACCCGTAGTCCATTGACACTTCTTTCAGTTCTCTAACTGAAAGCCCATACAGAGGTACAGGCAGGGAGCTGGAGGAAGAGTTTGCAGGTGACTGGCATTGCACCCACCATCCACTGATCATGGGTGCAATTATGTGCATTTATTTATATATATTTTTTTTATAAAGGTGAACTTAGTCTTTAAGGTGGCCATACATGGATCGAAATTTGGCCAGTTCAGCAGGGACCAGCTGGATTTCAAATCATGTACGGGCATCGACTTCTGCACAACCAGCCTGTGTGTTTTTTCCAAAACAATTAGTGCTATAGTTGGCAACACTGATCAGTGTGTTCTTATAGTGGGGAATAGGGATGGGCCGAATGGACCCCTGTTTGGTTCGCACCAGAACTTTCGAACACCGTGAAAGTTTGGACCCGAATAACAAACCCCATTAAAGTCAATGGGACCTGAACGTCAAAAATCAAAAGTGCCAATTTTGAAGGCTTATATGCAAGTAATTGGGCATACAATGGTTTAAGGGGTCTGGGTCCTGCCCTGGGGGACATATATCAATATTAAAAAAGTTTGTGAAAATCATCATTTTTAAATAAGCAGTGATTTTTTGATTTTTAAAGTGAAAGCCTAAAAATGAAAAATTCCTTCCAATATAGTGCCTGGGGGGTCCCTTTAGTCTACCTGTAAAGTGGCAGATCTGAACCATGTCTAGAATCTGCTTCAGCAATAATTGCATTTCTAAAGCCCAAACAAATCACATTTTACCTGCAAGCTGCCTGTATTTTGCTCAGCAACAGCTGGGGAGCCAGTGTGTATGATGGCCACAATGTAGTGCACTGGGAACAAGATTATAGATTTTTTGGATACATTCTGGTGTCACTTTGGCTTTGGATAGAAAAATTTGTCTCTATAGAGGTACTCTTGATGAAAGCAAGAATTGGCCTTGCTGTAAAAAATTGCAATGATATGCACCTGTCAAACAGGTGCTGAAAAATTGGTCTTTGGGTGTTAATTGTGCCCATGAAACCTATACCAAAAACATTCTTCCAGGTGAAATGATTGAACACCCTCAAAGCTAGGTAGCCTCAAAGTCCTGCAGAGTTTCCACATCCCAAAAAGACTTAATCAGTGACATCGGCATCAGGGGCTTCATAGCTGGTAATCCAGGACTGATTCATTTTTATTAAAGTCAAATGGTTCACGGAGTCTGTGGACAGACATGTTCTATGATCAGTAACAAAACCCCCTGCAGCACTGAATGCCCGTTCTGAAAGCACGCTGGATAGCACGGGCAAACTCACTAAACAGAGGAAATGATGCCCTGCCTGAGGACTGACCACCACGTCCACCTGTGGACAAATTTGTTGCTGGCCCCCTTACAGTGCCAAGGGAACATCTGCCCCTCCTTGTTGTCCTCCCAGACAATATTGGGAGGGAGGGGGCGGTGCTTATAGGCAAATGTAAAGAAGAAGTTGAAATCTTTACGTATATGCACTTTAATCAATGTAAAGAAGTGTTTGGTGCACTTTAATTTGAGTACTCACACTACATAGACACACTCCACGGATACACTATAATATACTGCAATATAATGGGCCAAACGTACAGTGACGCACAGAACTATATGGCGTTAAACTGGCAGTAACGCACGCAAAACTATATGGCGTTAAACTTGCAGTAACGCACACAGAACTATATGGCGTTAAACTGGCAGTAACGCACGCAAAACGATATGGTGTTAAACTGGCAGTAACGCACACAAAACTGTATGGCGTTAAACTGGCAGTAACGCATGCAAAACTATATGACGTTAAACTGGCAGTAACGCACAAAAAACGATATGGCGTTAAACTGGCAGTAACGCACACAGAAGTAAATGGCGTTAAACTGGCAGTAACGCAATCAAACACTGTCACTACACTGACGCTATCTGAACTGTCCCTACTCTAGCTATAAACTAATGTCAAGATTACTGACCCGGTCTGACTACACTACACTGAAACTATCTGAGCTGTCCCTACTCTACACTAATGTATGTATGAATGACACGGTCTCGCTACTCTACTGTGAAATTATCTGAGCTGTCCCTACTCTAGTTGCACATTATGCAAAGCTGAATGATGGTCCTCCTCACTACACTCACACTATCCCTAGACTGACACTAAACTAATATTCTACACTGACAATTGAAGCAAAATAACACAGTATAGCACACTAATTAACTAATAGCACTGAACAGAGCCCTGTTCTATCTCTCTCCATGCCGAAATCACACTGAAAATGGCTGCCATTGAAAAGAATACTTTTATACTGTGGGGCGGGAATGAGCCATGATTGGATAAAGTCATGATGACAGAGTCTATTCAGGACTCCAATGCTCTGTACACAAGATCGGACATTGATCGGACATCCCGACAACAAAATCCATGGATTTTTTCCAACGGATGTTGGCTCAAACTTTTTTTGCATACACACGGTCGCACAAAGTTGTCGGAAAATCCGATCATTCAGAACGCGGTGACGTAAAATACGTACGTCGGGACTATAAATGGGGCAGTAGCCAATAGCTTTCGTCTCCTAATTTATTCTGAGCATGCGTGGCACTTTGTGCGTCGGAATTGTCCACACGCGGTCGGAATTGACGCGAACGGATTTTGTTGTCAGAAAATTTTATAGCCTGCTCTCAAACTTTGTGTGTCGGAAATTCCGATGGAAAAAGTCCGATGGAGCCCACATACGGTCGGAATTTCCAACAACAAGCTCCGATCGCACATATTCCGTCGGAAAGTCCGACCGTGTGTGTACTGGGCATTACAGTGTTCTGTAACACAGTAAAAACAGTAACTACAGTCAAAGCTTCAGCCAATCAGGGCTTGCAATGCACTGTTCAGCGCCGCAATGCATTGTGTTCGGTTCGGGGGTCAAACAAACGGTCGAACGACCCATTTGTTTGGCCGTTCGTCGAACGTCCGAACAGCGAAGGTTCGTCCCGAACTTATGCTCGGGCTGAACCATTTGGCCATCCCTTGTAGGGAAGGATCCCCGCCTTGAAAACACAATAGCGCACGGGGAATGATCCTCCTATCCACCTTCAATGTGTGGATGGGGCAATTGGCCCTTTTTTTTTTTTTTTCAACCAGCTGGTTGAAAAAAAATTAAAAAATATTAATGTGTGGCCAGCTTTAGTCAGCCACGTTACTCTGGTATTGCCCCAGTTATAGTCAATGATTTGCAAAAGAAGCAATTATCAAGAATGAGTTAATGCTTTTACTAACAAGCAATTAAAATTTCATGTGTAGTCCCAGCCCAACTGTAAAATAGGAGATAAGCTTGTTGCTCTTGGACTGCAACCATGGCCTTATCTCTGAGTACTGCTGAAGGTAGAGGGAGTTGCAGCTTGAGCCCAAATCACACCTGTGTGCTTTTGTGTGGTTTATTTTTGTTATCTAGTGCTTATAAATAACAGCGTTTCTAAATGCATTTACCTCTAATTAAACAAGAACTTCAGGCAGGCAGGTGAGTTACAAAATTGAAAACACATACAGTATATAAATGTAAAAGGTATAAAAACTGCGCTATAAATCATCAATCCCTAAAAAATAAGAATAAATAAACAGTGAGCAGCAATTCTTTTGTGTAACACAATCACAAGCAATAAATAAATTAAAAATAAAAATTGTGCTAAATAATAAATGTAAAGTTCATAAATTAATCCATACAAATTAAATTCATCTGTGTAAAGTTGTCCACATGCCATGTGATAATGAATCAATCTCTAAATGACAATGTCCATCATCCATGTAGAAACTGCTTACCAGCTCCTATAGACCCCCTTATTATAGAGGGTTGGTGTACGCCTGTGGCTTTAAACCCAGCCAAGGCCTTTCTCCTCATCTCAGGGCTTCTCCACACTTCTGATATCACTCAGCAAGTTGAATAGTAGTTAGGCACCAAAAAGAGATCAAACCCTTGGTGGGTTTATTAAGTAAAAAATGTAACAATCACAGCAGAGTAGTAAAAAAGTTTTGTGTGTCGGGTTTGCTTGGTTGTGTGCCGGCCGACACACCAAACTTAAGTCTTGTGATGGGCATACAGTAAATCTACCACTCTACAAAGCTAGAAAGACTACGTGAGAGCTAATGATGCTAATTAGTTGCCCTGCCAACAGTTAAAAGTGGCAAGGTGACAGTGGAAGCCACAAACTGAACCAGAAATAGGATCATAATTTGCCTAGCTGTGCGGTGTAGCAAAGACAATTAAATCACTCAGCAAGAATAACTGAACAGAATTACAAATGCTTTGATAATTAAAACTGTTTATGTAAATGTATATGTTTGTCTGGAGTTCTGCTTTAACTCCTTTCTTGGACAAAGGTAATTATAGCTGGTTGCATGTTTCACCAATAGTAAAAGCCAATGAGGTGTATGTTCATCCTGCACTATACTGTCACAGACTTCTCTTCTGCTGGAAGTTTAATTTCATTTCTAAAGAAAAAAGGTCACAACTGGTGCTAAGTCATATAAGAAATCACGTAATTTTTTTTCCTACAATGGCGTGATGGCTTCTCACCTACTTCTTGCCCTATATAACCACACTATAGGATTTACTACTTTAACTGCATGACCAAGAATTACCCCTCTAAAACTAAAGTTATAGCCAAGTATGATTGGGGGACAATCAATGGGCTGGCGTGGTTTTACCTGACTGATCTCTACTGTTTTATCCCTGCACAGTGCTCCATATCCCCTCCCTATAGGTACAAACACAAGTTTGCTTAGTGCAAACTTGTATGTTTGATAATCTTTTGAAATCTGTAGGTGCTTGATTCATTTAAGCTCAAAAACCTATTATCTTTGGTTGCATTGATTGCAGGGAATAGGGGCCTCAGAAGTATTTTTTTTTATGACCAGTCTTGGAATACAGAGAGACATTGAATTGTCTGTGGTCTGGCGAATTTCATTGTCAAACCTGGCTATTTGATTAGTTTTATCAATCTCTAATGTGTTGGACATCATTGGATCACCATATTTTGACAACCAGTCAAATTATATACATTTTATAAGAACGAATTTTCCCCATTTTTTTTGTTATAAATTTTAGAGAAGAACCTTTAACCAAGTTAGTTGTTTTGGAGGGGAATATGTTTTTCAATAAATTTGTAACAGTACATGTGCGTACTGGATGAACAGCGCAAAACATGATTCAACAATGAGATAGATTCAAAATAAAGAAGTAATCAACCTAGGGGTACTTGTATTTAATTAAACCCACAACAGTAAAATCAGTATGTATATGCAGTAATAGATGCGTGTTATACTCACTATGGAACCTAAGGCGTTCCTCTTCTGTATTGTGTAAAAATGCTGTTTGATCCTGTCTTTTCTGATCCTCCCCTTCTTCCACAGTCCTCAATCCATTTCCTGATAGAACAGAGCCTTGGAGGCACTGTGCACATGCACAGTTTGGTGTGTATTGCTAGAGATTTTTTTTTCTTGGGAGGGTGCATATGATCGGCACAGGGACAATCAGCACTGTCCAGACAGAGGGTCAGGGGTCCTGCAGCCTCATAGGACAATCAGAGTAAAGAGAAAATTCCTCCTACAAGCTTTAGCCAGACACTCATAAAATTCATAAGACTGCTTATATATTGCTAATGAGAAAAGGTATGCAGTTTATACTTACTAAAATAATTGCATTTCCATGTTCTGTGTACTGTGGGAGACCAGATATCCAGGGTTCTGGGCTTAGTAACACAGTTATTGTAAAGGCTTGTTTTTTTAAAATAACAAACATATCATACTTACCTCCGCTGTGCAGCTCCTTTTGCACAGAGTAGCCCGAACATCCTCTTCTGGGGTCCCTCGGTGGCTCTCATGGCTCCTCCCCGCATCAGATTACCCCCTAGGAGAAGCGCTGTCCCGGGGGGCTAACCTTGCGGGCACGCTCCCGAGTCCAGCATTTGCATCCATAGACACGAACGCCAGACTCGGCCCCGCACCCTGACGCCCACATCATTGGACTTTATTGACAGCAGGGGGAGCCAATGGCTGCGCTGCTATTAATCTATCCAATCAAGAGCCGTGAACCCCGGGCAGAAGAAGAGCGTGTCTCTGCCGGGTGAAATTCCAGGGCTCAGGTAGGTAAAACAGGGGGGGCTGGGGGGCCGGTCACTGGCATGTATTTTTTCACCTTAAAAACACGAGGGTTTACAACCCCTTTAAGGTTGCGCACAAGGACATACCATGTGTACATTTAGAATACGATTGGCCTTATTTATCAATGTTTATAAAGGATACAATGTTTTGTTGCCTGTGACACAAGGTTTAAGTGTCATTAAACCCAATTGATCCAAGTAGTGATTATATAGCTACACTTATGTTGTCTTGCCAGTTCACTCTTTATTGACCAAATCTTTATTTCAGCACAGGATCTTTCTTTTCTCTTTTCAAACAGCTTCTGTTTCTGTGATGGCTGCTATCACTGGCTGGGTCTCTATGGAGTCACCGCAGTACATGCACTCCTCCGGGGAATAGAAAGATTTGCTCAGCCTCTCTGTGCTATGACATTCACAGGTGGTACAGAGGCTGGAGATGCAGGCAACCTGTGATTCACTCACCTCTATGTCCAATTATCACTGGATGACAGCAATAAAGTTTATTTAAAAATTTGCTTAAATAATATTAATAATAAGAAAAAAACACGGAAGTATCCAATGGACATATCTCATGGTCAGTGCATCTGAGCGTAATCATGTGCTTGCTGTCCAACTGGAAGTTGGGAGAAGATCAGCACCTAGTTGAAGAAGCAGGGAATGTTTGCTAAATGTTTAAAAGCAGAGTAGCTGAAAAATAAGACAATCATGGTTCATAATTGTGATATGGAGGGTTTATTAGGACTGGAAGGCTTGTACTGTTTAAATAATTAAGCTATATTGATTATACATAAATTTGTTCAATTTTCACCAGTTGTAAGTGTTGGTCTTTTTCTTGCTATGTATTTTATCATATCCATCCGTGAGGTTCACATTGACCTGATGGCACGTCTTTTTTGGCAGCAGGGCAGTTTCATTTGAGGCTGCATTCTGGGATCTCTCACTAAAAATTTTTGGATTTTTTTTTGGATAAAAACCTATGCAGAAACCAGTACAAGCTACCAGGGATATGCTGTCTGCCTTCTGCAAGAAGATTATGAAGAAGCTTGAGGCTGAGAGTCCACAACTAATAAAACCCAATTCTCCTGCTGTGCTTTCAAAGACTTTATGATGTTTGTGTAAGTCTGACTGCAGCTTTGTTTAAATTGTTCTAGCCTTGTCCATTGACGTCTTATGGCCTTTCCTTCTCCGTGTTGCTTGGTGCACACGCCGTTTTCCCCGCCCGAGATTATTATGTCCCCCCCCACTCTTCTGCATTTTTCTGCCTCTCATCATCATGCTCTCTCCCTCTCTGTGATCATAAGCAGCACTTCCTCAATCACAGCTGGAGAGACAGTCCAAGGGATGTGTCTCATTGAATTAGGCATTGAAAAGGTCGCTCTTCCGCGGGGAACTCCATATTAATGCGGTGTCATGAAGTCTTCCAGATCCATTGCCACTTTAGAGACACAGAGAATGAAAGAGCATAATTAATCCTAATTGCTTTTGCTAAGGACATGTAATCGGAATAAAACACCTGGCCTTCTGGAGGCACAAGCAAGTGGTAGATGTAGGAATGGAGAACGACATAATATGGATGCCAGACTGCCATGTATTGTAAGCAGGAAAGCTCAACCTCTCTCTAGGGAGTGTTTAACAAATGATAGGGCATTCTACATTCAAATTCTTCTTCTTAACGGCTGGTACACTTAGTACACCAAGGCTAGCATGAGTCTTTCTTCTGTTCCCTGTAAATGCATTTATCTGTCTTTGAATATATAGAGCTTACTGAGTAATATAAATATTTCCATATAGTTTTCAGTGACAGTTGGTTATAATAGTACACAGCTTCCAGTCTATTGTAACCTAATTTAATATTTTAGTTGAGAATGGGTGTTACTGGTTCTAATTCTTTTCTGGTTTCTTTTTTTCCATTGTTGAGATATTTCCACCAGCCCTGTGCTTACACTCATTAGAAAGTCTCACTCCTCTTGTGGCAAGCTGAACTCTACACAAAGTACACAAATAAAACACTGTTAGGCTACTTCAACACTGGGGCGGGGGTGCATTAGTGATAAATCGCTGCTAGTTTTAGCGTCGCTTTACTGACGCTTTTCAGCCGCTAGAGGGGCACTTTTAACCCCCTCTAGCGGCCAAAGAAAGGGTTAAAAGCACCCCCCTAGCGACTGAAAAGCTTCGGCAGCGCTGCCTTTTCATTTAAATGGGCGGGGCGTTATGGGAGCGGTGTGTGGAAATTTATTTTATTCTTATTATATTTTTTTTTTTAATTATTTTTATTTATTTATTATATTATAATTTATGATTTTGTGTTTCAAACTTCATCATACCTGGGATAGACTCTTGGTGGACAGATTTAAGTGTGTTATTGCTAAGAATTACAGGCCTACAATATAAAATGCCAAATTTCTATGCAAAATAATTGTACCGCTTTCAGCACTTAAAATCTGAAATAATCATACCGCCAGGGAGGTTAAAAGGGTTGTAAAGGCAGAAGGTTAATGTGAGTGTCTAAGCCGCCCGTGATTCTCCTTCCTGATAGGCTGAGACACAGCAGTGGCACCACTGGCTCCCGCTGCTGTCAATTTAAGTCAGCTAGCCAATCAGGGGAGAGCAGGGCCGTGACTCGGCTTGGGAGTCCCCATGGCAAGCTGCTTGCTGTGGGGGCACTGAACACAGGAGGGAAGGGCCAGGAGCACAGAAGAGGGACCGGAGAAAAGGAGGATTTCTGTACAAATCGACTGCAACAGAGCAGGTAAGTATGACATGTTTATTGATTTTATATTATTTATTATTTTTATAGGAAAAAAAATGAGACTTTGCAATCACTTTAAAGCCCACCCTTCCTGTTGCTGTACATATTCATTACTTGGTTGGCAAGAGGTAAAGGGCAGAGGTAAGGGAAGAGGTCTAGCAGTACTGACACACAAACATCAACGTTTTTAGATTATAAGCTCTAATGAGCAGGGCCCTCTGATTCCTCTTGTATTAAATCCTATTGTAACTGTAATGTTTGCCTTAATTTTTTAAAGTGCTGCACAAGCTGTCAGCACTATATAAATCCTGTATAATAATAATACTAATTACCTTTTATCTAGTGTGTGTGTGTGTAGTATACAGCATTTATTTCTTCTTGTCAGTCCATGGAAGCAATTCTACAATCAGCTCCTGTATAAACAAAGCCAATATTTAAAGTGTATCTAAAACCAAAGCCAAAAATTTAATATTTTGCAGCTTACTAGTCCTTGTAGCAGCTGCATTTGTTTTCTTTTTTATGTTTCTCTTGTTTTTTTTTTTACCTAGTAAATAACACACTTCCTGTCACTGGCTGGCTATGTCACTTTTCTACTGTATCTATGAAGGGAGCCATGGTAGTCACCCTAGGCTGCACTTCTTATATGGACTACAAATATGTATTTCTCTATCCCCATTACATGGAGGGCAGGACAATTAGTAGTTTTCAGAATATAGCTAGGAAGGAATATATTTTTTTGTGCAGCTCACAGAAAATGACAAGGACACTGCTTTTCAGGGAAGATCAACAGTTATTTGATGAATTTGCTAAAAATGTTCTTAGCCTGAAAAAAATAATATATATACATAATGCAGCCAGCACATTTAAAGACTGTATCTCCATATTGCCTTTAAATTATTCCTAACGTTAAGAAATTCAGACACTTTATAAAATATTTTGAATTACTACAGATTAAGTCCAATGCCACTTCTTGGACTTATTTAATTGTTTTACAATTTTTATTTTTACTAAGCGCTGGGAGCATAGCTATTACTATACTTCTGGTGCTCCAACAATGAACCTGCTGCAGCCTCTTTGCCCACCCCTCCCTTCCTCCTACCCGATCACAAAGTGCTTTGTATTATGTGAACCCATACACAAAAAAGGAAAGCCATCTGTTAATGGGCAGCAGAGGGGACGGGTGGGCAAAACTGCTGCTGTAGGAGAAGGTATTGTCTCCCCTGTCAAAGTGCCAGAAGTATAGCGATAGCTGTACTCCCGGCACTCATTAAAAGAGAAGTATGTTTTTTTGTTTTTTGCAGTTTCATACTTATCTAGGTGGATGCTGCATCTGTCCCCCACCGCCTCTGCACTGAGAACTGAGCGATCGAACACCACTGATGGCTCGGTTCTCACAGCTCCCCAAGCAAAGAGCTGCTGACTGTCAATGAGCAGCTCTCCGCTTTGCTCCTCCACACTGGAGCGCTGAGCTGTGGAGGGGCAGGGAGTGGCCGTCTCAGGCTCTTAGCGACTCACTGAGCGACTCACTGAGATGGGTATCAGTATAGGCACCTGACGGATCCAGACTCTATTGTTGTGATGCCGCATTGGACTGATTCCAGTGATGTCAGTGCTAAAAATGGGTCACAGGAGTGCAAAACGAATTGCACTCCTGTGACCCATAGGAGAAGCCCAGCCAAACAAGCTCAGACTGGACTTCTCCTTTAAAAATGTCAGATGTAAAATTACACATATGTCCATGAGATGGCATGCACCTCGTTGAACTTAAAAGGTAAGGAGGTGTATTTTGCGCTAACCATATAGAGAAAAAGAAAATGGTGCAGCTGCTAGTATAAGCCTAAAATAGAAAAGACTCAGAATGTATCATTTAAATTAAACAAGCGCACATCCATAAGTGTTTCCCTATGCATGAAACAATGTAGCTGAAAATAAATATTGACCAATGTGAAAATATGAGCAACAATGTTGCTATGTTAAACAAATAGGAATCACGTTATGACCTTTGTTTGTATGCTCATTTTCCTATTTGTTTAACATAGCAACATTGTTGCTCATATTTTCACATAGGTCAATATTTATTTTCAGCTACATTGTTTCATGCATATGTCTTTATAATAGGGAAACACTTGTGGATGCGCGCTTGTTTAATTTAAATGATACCTCGTTGAACTTAACCCATACTAAGCCAGCAGATTTCAGAAAGTGGCTAAATTCCTTGAATCCAGGTTAAATATTCCCTTCAGTGACTTTCATTGGCACTTAGATTATATATACAGTACATATACTGTGCTAGAAGGAGAAGAAGGGGTTGCTTTTAAGATTTGACTAATTCTACGATCTCTGTGACAGTATGCAGTTTGTTTCCTGCGCTGAGTAAATTAAGGTGTTCTTGGTCATGTATTAAACAAAATCATTGTGTACGCACAAGGCAGCTTTCTACAACCGCTCTGCCCACTGTATGGTGATAATGCAAGCTACAGAATAGAAGGCTCATAAATTTTCATGACTTTGTTCCTTTGATGGCCTGTGCAATCAAGGGACTTTGTCTGGACCTTCAGAACAACTTCTGATTAGGTATACATTTACTACCTGCACCACCTTAAAATCTGTTTTCTGCATGTGGGTATAAATAAAAGTTTCATAGGTCACACTCAGAGATCAAGCACACTTTTGGTAGAATAAAAATAGACAAGCCTAGATTCATCATTCACACTGTCCAAAAATAGCGTCTGCTACACTCCAGATGTTTCCAGGACTGTAATGTGTGTGGAGGAAAGATCAATGACCTCCCAGATAACGTCTAGCAGCATTCAAGTGTTGTTAGTTACCTAGTTTGTAGAGGCAATTAAGCATGTTAGTTCCTAATTATTCAGTTGTGATGTTTATTGCTGCAGTCACCAGACAAGTCTTCCAGCTTTCGCATGGTCTAAAAAAAGGCTATTCCATGGAAAACACTTGACTTTTTTAGCTGGTTTATCTAGCTTGGAATGCCTATTTCCAATACAGATTTTGCAACGATGAATTTGTATTCAAGGTGTATTTATTAACCACTTCAGCCCGGAAGGTTTTACCTCTTTCATGACCAGGCCATTTTTTTGCAGTATGGCACTGCGTTACTTTGACAATTGCGCGGTCGTGCGATGATGTACCCAAAAAAAGTATCTTCTCCTGTCACAGAACAGCGATCTGGCTTGTTTACATAGGCAGACTGCCGTTCTGTCTGCCTCGGGAATGATGTCCAAGCACAGCGGTAACAGGTTGCCGGTGGCGCGCGTGCTTCCCACAGACCCTGAAGAAAAAATCATGCACAGGTACGCGATTTCGCGCTAAAGAGGAAAACGTATTTTGCCTTCCAAATTATTATCCCAAGACTTGAATTTGCTGCACTTTGATGAATCATTCTTCAAAATATTTTTAGCCATTTTTCCCACCAAAACTGTAATTTTTCATTAAATGCTAAGTTCACCTTTTACATAAACCTATGCAATCAAGAGAGCCCAGTAGGTTAAGATACACGGTGTCTTTTGTAAAAATATATTTAATGAACATACCATGCCTGTAGGCCTTTTCTGTTACCCATGAAGCCTGGCTGAATTACTCCCAAAGTTTACATTCTTACGTCCCGATTTATCTACAGGACATGGGCTATAAAAAAGAAGGGACCTCTGTAAGCCTTTTTGTTACGTCTGAAAACAAGCCCGGGATATAGAAATGCTACTTAGAGCATGATTTTGTGGTTAGCCATTATTGTTTCTTCTGTTGTATTATTCAGTCATAAACAAGATCTTTCAGTAAGAAATCAAAATGCAATACCAGAGAATAATCAGAGATTTCAAATAAGGGTAGTCAGATCACTAAAAGATTATTTATGATTGGTTGCTTTTATTCACTACATTTAGCACTTGATCTTGCCCTATAGGCGTGTATGGCTAACTTAAAGCAGATCTAAACCCTTCTACCCATTACAGCCAAGGAAGCTGTCATCTTAGCCTCAGTTTGATCTGCAGTCGTCATGTGATCACTTATGGCATTTTATGGCTTGACAGTTAAGTTGAGAGCACAAGCAACTGTGAAAGTTATCATTCATGGCATGCCTTGGATATAGCTGTTAAATTGATGGGTTTAGTCGCGCTTGAAGAACTAGAATAACTTCCATCAATAACCAATCAGATCTGCAACCAGCCTTTGATGGTTCCATGTGACTGGTGGACATGCTAAAATATGTGCTAACAAGAGAACAACCAGCCAGGTACAAATGGGATTTGTTGTCAGTATTATTAATAGGAAAGAGAGCATAAGGCTGTATATTCTCCCAGAAAATACGGCAACCTTAGTAACAATAGATGTCTTTGTTAGGACTTGTTTCCTACATAAGCCCTTTGATCTTTACATTTTTTAATAAGCCTATAAGTGTCATAGCTGACTGACAGTTCCAGAGCAAGACTGGTTCCTCAGACCTGTTAACTTGGTAGCATTCATCTGTGTGAACCTACCTTGTGCATCTCTATATCATACAATGCCTTTGCTATTGTGTATATTTCCACAGTAATGACCTTAGCATACATGTATTATGTGTTTATTCAGCATAGAAAAATTACCCTTGGCATTCCTGTCTTTTTTCACTAAAAGTTTATGTTCTGTATATGCATCGAAGTAGAATACAGTTGATGATCCCAGTGTTATTGTTTGGTGTGAGAGGATTGGATCAGTTAAAGCACTGTTTAAAGGGTTAGTTCACCTGTTCACAAAAAAATGGAAAGATGATCTAAGGGCCCTTTCACACCTAATGCAGTTGGATGCATTTTGTACTGCACTCCAACTGCATACACAGTCTACAATCCGGGCTATCCTATGGCCATAGTTCACACCATTGCAGCGCAGTACAGAAAAGTACAGCATGCTGCATTTTCCCGCAACTCAAATGTGCAAAAATACATGAAAATGCACGTAAAATGTGCATCAAATGCATGCATAGGTACAAGGAAAAAGTTACTTTACTTTAAAACCTTTATGCATTAGAACCACTTTTAGGGGCCCATTCACATCAGAAACTGCACATAACTGCGTGTTTTTGACTGCATTTTTACATGCATTTGAAGTGTGCTTAACCACTTGCCGACCACCGCACGCCGATTTATGTCGGCAGTATGGCACAGCAGGCAAAAGGGCGTACCTGTACGTCCCTTTGAATTTGCCGCCTAGAGGGAGCATGCATGCACCCGCCACGGGAGCGTGCCTGCGGGTCCCGCAAACTCGATGTTCGCCGGTTGCCTTCGATTGCTGCGAGGAGAGGCAGAATGGGGAGATGTAAACAAGGCATTTTCCTGTTCTGCCTAGGGATCTACTGCTCCCTATCATCGGGAGCAGTGATCTCTGTCATGTTGTAATGAGCCCATCCCCCCCTACAGTTAGAACACATCCAGAGAACACACTTAACCCCTTGATCTCCCCTCTAGTGTTTAACCCCTTCCCTGCCAGTGTCATTTATACAGTAATCAGTGGCTATTTGTAGCTCTGATCACTGTATAAATGTCAATGGTCCCAAAATAGTGTCACAAGTGTCCGATCTGTCCGCCATAATGTCGTGGTCCTGATAAAAATTGCAGATCACCACCATTAGTAGTAAAAAAAATATAATAAAAATACCATAAATCTATCCCCTATTTTGTAGATGCTATAACTTTTGTGCAAACCAATCAATATACACTTATTGTAATTTATTTTACCAAAAATATGTAGAAAAATACATATCGGTCTAAACTGTGGAAGAAATTTGTGTTATGTGTGATATACACAAGAACAACATATAATTAAAAAGGACGTCAATTTTGCTTGGGAACAACGTCGCATGACCGCGCAATTGTCAGCTAAAGCGGCGCAGTGCCGAATCGCAAAAATGCTCTTGTCAGGAAGGGGGCAAATCCTTCCGGGGCTGAAGTGGTTAATGTGTGCTTGACATGCGCTTGAATGTGTTTTGCATGCATTTTGTGCTGCATTTACGTTGGCAGTGCATTTTTCTATACATTTTTGGGCTTGGCTTTCTTGGCTTAAAGGGGTGCGGTGCAGTGCGTTTGAAGCGCTTTTGTAGTGTGTTCCCTGTATTTGCCGTGCGGAAAAATGCAGCATGCTGTACTTTTTTTTATCTGTGCTGAACTGCACTGCAATGATGTGAACTATGCCCATAGGATTATCTTGATTTTGGACTGTCTATGTAATTGAAGTGCAGTTTAAAATGCATCCGACTGCAGCGTTTGGTGTGAAACTCAAAATTCCCTTGCCACTTCTCTGGTCCTTGCTTCATGTACATTATGCGACCCACATCTTCTACCGCCCTCTTCATCCAGTACAACTGTCTGGAACTTTCGCTACACGGTGTCCAGAGGCTAAAATAAGATATCTCGAGTGCCTATTTTGGCTTCAAAGATAGAATCACTTTGGGCAATGGAAGGATATTGGTGGATTTTCTGTTTGCTTTCATAATCCATTGTTTGTCCCTGTCAGGCATGGGTATGTGTAAATGTTTCACCAATGGAACCAATGATCTTCCAATCAGAAGAAACAAGCAATAGCTTGTAGGAAGGTTTAGGATGTTGACAGCAGCAAGAGGAAAGGTGTTCTTGTAACTGAAGGTATATCAAACTTAAAAGGTTTAGTCCACCTATTCACAAAAAATGTAAAGGTGAACTAATGAAAGTACCTCATCCTCCCCACTACTCTAGTCCCCCCTGCATGTACCTTATTTGATCCATAAGTTCCTCTACTTTAAAATATCATCACACAGCGTCAGAGGGTGTGTAAGCATAATGCAAGTTACGACAAACGCTCATTGCTCAGCGCTAGCAACGTGACAACACTGACCAATGAGAATTAACTGGAGGCTCCCTTCTTCTGGGTTGGTGTCAGTTTGTCACATGACCAGCCTATAGTGGTCAGTGTGGTCACATGGCCAGCGCTGATCAATAAGTGCTTGCCATTACTTGTATTATGCTGTCACACATCACTGTGTAGTGATATTTTAAAGCGCCAGATCAGTATACCATCTAGAGAGGGCAGTGAAACATTCAGATCACATGCAGCAAGAACTGGACTGGAGGGGTGGGGAGGATATTGTGCAGTCATTCAACTTTTCAATTCAAGTTCACCTTTTCAGAAAAAATGATAAATTCACATATTTTTTGCAGAAAATAAAATGTGCATTTTTGTTTTTACTAAAGGAGCCTGGAAAACATTGCACCTGGGATCAGTAGATCACAGGTGCAATGAGGGCTCCTGTAGACAAGTCCTCCATCTTTCAGCCCCTTCCTCTGTATGGGCTTTCTGTTTGAAAGCTGGGGGACACAGCAGTGGACTACAAGAGTGCTATTCAGTGCCCCCGCAGCCTATCGAAAATGACAAGTTCGCTGCAGTGGTGGAAAGTGGTACTTTAGTAGTTTATTTAATCAAAAGGATCAGTGAATGAATGGCGTGCTTGTGTGGGTGGAGCCGTGCACAGCCGTACTATTTTTAAAAAGTGACAGAGGGTGCGGGGAGAAGAACCCCAGCCTACTGTCATGGATAGGGGGGAGAGGAACAGGAGCTGTAACATGTTTGATGTTCCACCCTAAATTCAACACATGTCCCAAAGGTGAACATATCCTTTAAATATTAAATAGACCGATACTCTCATTTACAAGATGTAGGGACTCCCCTGGATATCTTTTAGGAAAAAACCTGATTTCGCATCCTTATTATCTTTAAGACTCTCCCATGTGACCATAAAACCCATTTTTTCTTATATGTTATTGGACACTATTGGACAGCATCCAAGTCACAACTCCCCCCCCCCCCCTTTTTTTTCTTTTCTCGTTCTTTCTTTTTTTATACTTAATTATGAATATTATTGCTCAAACACCAATGTGCACCTGTAAATTATACTTAATATTTTTCACAATAACCTACGTTAATTTCATCTCTAAATATACTTAGGGCACTAATGGGCTTTATCGTTCATTTCCATGTTGCTAATTGTGTTTTTTTTCTTTCTTATGTAAATTTCTATAACGAAAAAATATATATATATATATTAAAAGAAATATTTATATATATTCAATTACCAGAAGAATATATTTATCTTGCTGCTGTCAACATCCTAAACAAGCTGTTGCATTTGTCTCCTGATTGGAAGATCATTGGTTTCCTTGATCGGAGATTTATACATTCCCATGCCTGATAGGAATAAGCAACGAATGATAAAAGCGAGCAGACAGTCCACCAATATCCTTCTACTGCCCAAAGTGATTTTACCTTTGGACAGTCAATAGAGATATCTTATTTTAACTTAATGTAGGAATAAGATTAAATGGAATATTTTCATATAAGTCTTATGTTCTACCTTCCATCTTATCTTTCTGGCTAATGAACATTTATGATCAGCATGAGGTACGGTACTATTTTCACTGTGTGAATAAATCATGATAGTCAATAAATCAACAAGCAAATAACTACAGAATTACTGGACACAGAGGAAGGCGAGGAAAATGGCAATGCCATAACTATTAACAATAACGATTATTCATTTTCATCATTAAAAGCATTGCATGTGGTGAGTTAGAGAATCCAGTGTAGCGTTAAAATAATTAAGACAAAGCATCAGCATAGTAAGCATTAGCATAGCAAAGCCCAGCTAAAGGGTAAACCCACCTAAAACTGATACTTCACTTACAAAAAGACATGGACAGGCTCGATCACTACATTAATATGTGTATGCAGCCTTGGTTACAATAGTCTCATTGCTGTGCATCCAGAACAACAGTCTCAGTTCTATTGCTGCATTTTTCTGTTGTAAAATAAATGAAACATTTCATGATAATAACATATGCTTTGATGCAGATGGCTGGAGTTAGGGGCTCAGGTGTAGAGATCCTAAAATGTTTGCCCCCAGGAGATATTATGAATATCCATTCCAAGGGCACTTACTCAAAGCAGGGATTTTAATAAGGCGACAAACCACTGGTGAGAAAATCACTGAATTCAGAAAAGGGCATGGCTAGTTTTAAGACATCCATCCGTGATAATTTTGCTTTGCCTGGAGGGTAATGTAGCAGACCGTAGGTATAATGAAAATATTCACTTCTATATTGTTGCCGTTTAGCACTGATAATGTGAAGTTCCAACACTGCTTCTTTTGTAACCGCATGTCTGGACTGGGTAGGACCCAACATTTTGTTTTATCCAGGCAACTGAAGAGATTTCAGTTTTTTTATAGGATTAGTTTTGTTTTTCTAGGATTAGTTTAAGGATAAATTCTGATTGTTTACTTTGCATCACTGTTATTTGGTCATTATTTTTGCACTCTATAAAAGAATTCCATAGGGAGCAAGACGCAAAAATTGAGACCCAGGAAGCCTAAAAAATACCAAACTCAGACCGCTGCACCCAGACTCAAAAGACCAGATGAGAACAAGCAAGTAATAACAACTCAGGGAGCGCTGATCCAGAGGTAAAAAATGTTGAAGATGACAGCTGTGTTTACCTAAAAGTCTATTTGCAAATGTGATCGTTAAAAAAAGTCTAAAAGTATAGTCAAGCCATGTAGGCAAAAATGATAATCATAACAAGAGATGAAAAACATAAGTATATATCAGTGTATATATAATATTATCCACAGTAGCGCTCCTAAATGTGTCCAAAAAAGACAAAAAATGTCCTTAATAATGAAAAAAATAAAAATAAATATACGGTGAAAAAAGTGTTTCATATATATATATGAATAGTGAAAAAGTCTTGTGAATCCACACCAAAAAGACAGTAATATATATATATATATATATTGCTTGCACATCAAATACAGTTAAAACCAGCCTTTTTGTAACATAGTACAAGACATGCCTGTTGCAATTTCACCACTGCTTCATTCCCTAGATATCAGAGCACTATCCCAGCTTCAACATACAGTTGCCATGTAACCACGCCACGGCGCGTTTCATCACTTCCGACTTTGTCAATCTTTGAGCTTGTTTGCCAAACACGAGAGTGAATGACAACATCATCTGGTGAGCTTTTTTTATAACAGGAGTTGATCTCTCATTCATCACTGGTGGAGGAACTAATGTCATCATATACACATATTGTTTTTGCACTCTTCAATAAGGACTGTCTTTTTGGTGTAGATTCACAAGACCTACTATTCATATATATATATATATATATATATATATATATATATATATATATATATATATATATATATATATATAACATTTTTTTCACCATATATTTATATATATATATATATATATATATATATATATATATTTTTTTTTTTTTCATTATTAAGGACATTTTTATGTCTTTTTTGGACACCTTTAAGAGCACTACTGTGGATTATATTATATATACACTGATATATACTTATATTTTTCATCTCTTGTTATGTTTATGTTATTTAAGTTGCAGCACTACTATTGGGTATTTTTGCATTCTAAAGTGCATTGCTTTGTAGTTAAATAGTTATAATCAGCCAAACAGTTTGAAATAAATGCCCTGTAGACATCTACACTCACAGTGGCTGTAACACTCACTCAAAAGCCTGTGAGATGGATGGATGCTTGTCCCACCTCCGCGCTGCAAGGAATAGGATGCTGCGGGCTCTCTAGGAATCCGGAGGTGCCCGTGGACATCTAACCAGATGTAAAAGCCCAGGATCGTGGCCAGATATCCAGGGAATGCCAGGGGAGTGTGACAGTTTGTGAGCTCAAGGTCTTTGGATCAAGGGAGCACAGGGGAAAGGAGGAAAATGTCAGCTCCATTAGCAGATGATGCAAGCAATGGAATGATGCTGGTGAACAAACCAGTAAAGCAAAGGGAACTGACAGGCACCGCAACTTCCCGGTCTCCGGAGACCAGAGCTCCTGATCAGCCGCGTCCAATGCTACAGACACAGACGGGCTCCAACCAACTGGGGATGAGTCATGTAACACAAGGGCAGGAGGAGGAGAAAGAGGAACACGAAGAAGGTTTCAAAATGTTGCTGGGGCTTGAATGATATGGGACTACATGTTTTGGGGATTAACCCATTCTTCAGGTCACATTTGACATTTATTTCTAACTGTTTGACTGATTATCATTATTGCCTACACGGCTTGACTATCCTTTTAGACTTTTTTTTTACCAATCACATTTGCAAATAAACTTTTATGGTAAACACAGTTGTCATCTTCAACATTTTTACCACTCTTTGGATCAGCTCTCCATGAGTTTTTTTTTTTAGCACTCTATGCATCTTGTACAGTCCATCTATCCGATTGATGAAGAGGGGGATCAGATGAATGATCTGCCTACCCCCCAGTAAAATATAATTTGATTGCCTATGAAGTCTGCAAAGCTTCAGAGGCCACAGCTATGCTGGCTCTTGACCTGCCTTTTTCAACCTTTTCACCTTGAAATAGTTTTCATGTTGCGGAGAACCCACCCAATCTGTAAAAGAAAAAAGTCTCATGTACCATCTTCCACAAAGGCAGAGGGACTCTCCATTCTCAATGAAACACACATGTGATTATGTCACAGCACTTTTAATCTTATATTTTATCCAGCCCCATAGCTCAGTACTGATCTGTGGCTAGAGAAATATTGTGAAGGACTCTGTCAGGGCCTGGATTTGAAACCCAGAACCCTTGCTGTATCAGGCAACATCTCTTCTTGCTGAGCTACATGAAATGCTGGACAGTGCTTGGGACAATTCCTTAAATAATCTTGTCTTCAACCTTGTTTATCTTGAACCCTGAACTTTGCTCATCCCATGAACTTCCTGATTTAAGCCATGTCGCTGAACAGTCTGTCCAGCCAGTATCTCGATCCTGTCTTCCCTGCTGCCGTCCATATTTTTGCTACCACTCTTTATAGACCCTTGGCTTGTTCCTCGACTATCTATGCTTCTGCCTGATCCCAACCTGCAACTACCCGTTAATGACCTTTTGGCTTGTTTAGTGACTACGCTTCTGTTTGGTCAATACCTGATTATCCGCTACTGGACCCCAGCTTTTTCACCTCCTGGTGGTGCGATCCTGAGGACCACCATATGGTACTAACATGCAGCAAAATCCATCTCCACCATCAGGAGTTCTGGTGAACCCCAGTTAGTACTAAGACTCCGCACCTCAGGTGAGTCTGCGTCATTCACCAGGGTGACCACCTGTGTACCTATCTTGTTGGTCGGTGGTAGTTCTGCTACTACTATAGCAACTGGTCTTCGAGTCTGACCCTTGATCATGACAGACCCAGAACACTGCACCCACAGTCCACTGGTTGGGATGCTTTGCAAGCTCTAATGAAAAAACAAGGTGAAAAGTGAAAAATGTCAAAATTACTTCTGCATCATCTAGTATAGCGCTCTTACATATCTACTTATAGCAGCCCAATATAAAGACAGACTTCAGGTGATTCCATCCGCTGAACTAAAAAAATGTCAGAATGTTTCAAGAAATACTGAAACTAAAAACTATGGTACTAAACTAAAAATCTAGGGGTCGCCCTTAAAATATATATATATATATATATATATATATATATATATATATATATATATATATCAAGCTCCCAATAAAAATACATAGATGTAGTTCTGTACTCCACACCCCCCCATGCAGTGTCCTCTGTCCTCTTCACATTACCCCAATCCACCCACTGCAGTGTCTTCTGCACCCCTCCCCCCATGGTTGTGTCCTGTACCCCCAATGCAGTGTCCTCTGCCACTTCACATCACCCTACTCCCCACTGTAGTGTTCTCTGCCCCCCTCCCCCCACAGTAGTGACCCCCCAAAGCAATTTCCTCTGCCCCCTTCCCATCATCTCCCCCACTGTAGTGTCCTGTATCCCCCAAAAACACTGTCATTTGCCCCCCTGAACATAACCCCCTCCACTGAAGTGCCCTGTACCTCCCCAAAACAATGTCCTCTACCCCCCTTCACATCACCCCCCCGTAGTGTACTCTACCCTCCCCCCCATAGCAGTGTTCTCTGCTCCCCACAAAGTGTCCTCTGCCCCCAGAAAGCAGTGTCCTCTTTCTCCCCATCCCCCAAAGCAGTATACTCAATCCCTCCCCTCATGCTAGTGTCCTCTGTCCACCCTCCAACAGCGTCTCTTCACTCCAACAAACACACAGGCTGTGTAGGTAGCACATCCTACCTGTCAGCGTGTGTACAGCAAAGCGGAAATCAGGAGATAGCATAATGCTGGATGGAAGGCGGGAGCCGGAGCTGCCAGAGTTGAGAATTCATAAGCTGCTGATTGGTTGCTAGTGTTGGAAGAACAACAGCAAGTAGCTTTCTATACTGTGAACTATATACTGTATGCATTGTACCTATCTATCCAGCAGGTGGCGCTGCAGTGTTATAGTGTGTATTCTATCGTAATGTCCTTCCTTATTGTGTTATAAGCACTTGTTTGTTATACAGTTCCTGTTTCCATGCTGTAAAGACATGCTTTGTAATCCTCCATAAAAGCAAAGCTATTACTGCAAACAACAAGCTTCCAGCGCATTATTTCAATACTCTGACAACAGCTAGGACCACCTCGCAACCAATCACTAAGCAGCTCCCACCCTCCATTCAGCACTAAGCTGCCTCCCACTCTTCACTCTGCAGTAAACAAGAGCAACGGTGGCTAGGGGGAGGCAGAGCCCTGGTCACGATCCACCGGTCAGGTCCTCCGTGCTTGACCAGTCGATCGCAATCGACGGCTGGCCGACTATGGAGTTTGGACTATTCGATTTATAGTGTGCATAGAGCAGTGCACATGACTGCAACTAACATGCACTTCTTGTTTCAAACATACAGAAGTGAGATGAGGCTCATGGAGGATGTTACAGGGAGGCAGAAAAGCACAGTGAGAAATAATTTAGTAAAACGTAGATATTAAAGTGTTACAAAACTCAGAACCTGCATTCACTATATCTGGTCCCCCACAGTACACAGAACATGGAAATGCAATTATTTTAGTAAAAATAAACTGCTAAATACCTTTTCTCATCAGCAGTATATAGCAGACTTGTGACTTCTATCAGTTCCTAGTAAACATTGTAGGAGGAGTTTTCATACTGCACTGATCCTCTGTCTGGACATGTCTGGACAGTGCTGATTGGCCCTGTGCTGATTACGTGCACCATCCCAAGAAAAAAAAAAACTCTCATCAAACTGAGCATGTGCAGCCTGTCCCCTGGCTCTGTGAATATTAGGTTATTTTTTTTTGAGACAGTGGGAGAAAAGAAGGATCAGAGAAGACAGGATCAAATAGGCTTTATACACAATGCAAAGGATTAACCCCTTAGGTTCCACAGTGATTATAACAAGCATGCTTTACTGCATATACAGACTGATTTTAGACCTCTTTCACACTGGGGTGATCTGTAAGTTCGCAGTAAAGCGCCGATCATTTGCGCCACTTTTTGCCTGCTAATGGGGCGCTTTTAACCCCAAAAAAGGGTTTTTTTAACTCCTGTGTTGCAACTCTTTTGAAGCGCTTTTCATTGCAATGGGCAGGTGCATTTTGGGTGCGCTGTATACAGCGCTCCCAAACCGCCCCAAAGATGCTGCTTTCAGGACTTTTTCTAACATCCTGCAAGCTCACCGCCTGGATGTGAAAGAACCCATTGCATAGAGTGGGAAGCAGTTTTCAGGAGCATTACAGGCGCTATTTCTAGAGCTAAAACGTCTAAAACTGTGTCGGTGTGAAAGGGGTCTTACTGTAGTGGGTTTAGTAACACTTTAAGTAGTGGATGTGTATAGATTATTTTACATAAATAAGGATTTTGTTTAGTGTTAGTTGAAGGTAAAGGGTGATCCTATTTTCGTATGAATATCTACTTTGTAGTTGACCCTAATGTATGTGATCAGAATGTTCACAGGCGAGGAGGGGCTGGGAGTTGATGGCTTTTTGGTTGGTCCTGGGTGGGATGGCTCCATTAATCCCAGTCACGCTGGCTGCTCCAGTCTAGGATCCTGAAGCTGTGTATAGAGGGAGCGCAGCAGGTTTCTGGCACAAGACTGCACAGCTGACTGCAGCTACACTTACCAAAGGCTCAATTCACAGGCTGAGCACGAAACCAGGACGCTTAGAAAATGCCACTAATAATGTCACAACAGTTTCAATTAGTTTGTTTACTGCGCTCCACTGAAAACAAAAGCAGCCTGTTGTTTATTTATTTATTTTTATATTCAATTTACTGATGTCAGTTTGCTATCCTTCATGCTTGAGGAAAGCAGCCAATCTACAATGCTGAGATGCGACTACCAATCAGGGATGGCGAAGCTTGAGGGGAGTGAAGTGCAGAACATAGATGTTTACCATGTAATAAAGTGAAAGTGTCAAATCTAAATAAATACCCAATACATGAAAATTGCCCACTGAAATAAAAACTCTGTACAACACTGAAGAGGTAACAGAAATTGCTTTTTTTTATATTGTGTTTGCTGAAATGGTAGTCTTTCTGTTCAATCATCAGCCTGCTGTCATTTTACTCTGTATGCTTAGTTTATTTGTAGGTTAAAAAAAATATATATATTCAATTGAACCCTGGCTTTCTGGTGGCTTCACCTAGACGAGGATGACACCACGGGATCCCCAGAATACTGAGAATCCCAATTATCGCAAGCATGTATGTGGATGGAAATCTATCCAAAGTATCTCTCTCTTTTAGACAATTGACACCTGAATTGGTGTCCCCATTGTAAGATTTTCCAGTATAAACTCCCTAGGGAGGGCACAGACAGCAAAAAAAACCTGACAGGGGTTTCTTTCCTTAAAAGAGAAGTTTGGGTTTAATAAAAAAACAAACACATATACTCACCTTTATGCTGTCCCCTACTGGTTCTAAGACCAAGAACTGAGTGATCACATGACTGCTTATAACTCAGTTCTCAGTCTTCTCAGAGCGGAGAGCAGTGACTGCTTTCCACTCTGTCACTTCAGGGCTTACTGGAGCGCACCAGGCTGGAGAGGGGTGAGCACAGCTGGTTCAGTCTCTCAGCCGTGCACTGAGAGCCAAAGTCAGCTGTCAATCAGGCAGCTGGAAGGATCCTGACAATTTGATCAGGATCCTCGAAAGCCTGGAGTGGCTCTGTGACATCAGCTGACAGCGGGCTATAGCCCACTATAAGCTGACTCTGAGTAACAGGAGAGCAAAAGTAAGTGTGATCCAAAAAAAGCTTTGGCCATACATCTCCTGATTAGCTCCATGAGTAAGCCCTGGGGTGGGGCGAAACATGTTGGGGATGAATCAAGCTGAGCTGCTTTTATATGCTAACCACTTGGGCTGGGCCAGGTGTACAGTAACCAAGCTATCTTTGAGTTTCTTTTTTCTGTTGTCAAACCTATATTGAAAAAATGGCAATTGTTGGTTGGTTATTTGTAGTGGGCAACTCACTTTTTCCCCCAGTTTAATAAATCTGACCCCTTTCTAATGTATATAATTCCTGCTTTTTAAGCAGAACCTTTCGTTTTCTCGCTATTATTGAAATTGTTGCATTTCAAACCATAAGAACTTCTTGTATGAGATGAGTATACACTTAGGAACTTTTGGAGCTGTGCCTGGAGCTACTTTAAGGCTTCTTTAATGCTCCTTGATGATCTAGTTAAATGTCGAGCCCTAGGGGCCACTTCTATGGATGTCACGGACACTCATGCACAATAAATAGAATATGCAGAATCTTAGGTGCATCCAATGCTCATCTGTGCTTCTGCTAGTGCTGACAGTGACTAGCCCCACAATACACAAACAAATATCAATGGTTGATGCCTTCACACAGTACACCCAGGAGTATTAATTGTATCAATACGCAGGAGGCCCTGGGTGCATTGTAACATGATAATGAATGCAAAGCTCATGTTAGGCAGGGATCTATAGTCTCATTGCTGATACTCACTGCAGGGTATTTTGACTTGCTGCATTGCAAACCCTATTGATTCAGATAAATAACCTGAAAGCGGAATCCTGTCCCAGCAGATGCTGTACAAGAGAAGGAATTACCGGCGCAGACACTGAACTATTTTGTTATTTCAATCCTTTTCAACAGAATAAGCATTGCTCAGCCTTCTCTGGTATATGGTACTGAGTTGTCAGTTTATCACTGAGGCCTAGCTGTGTATTGGAAACTCAAAAGTGCTGTGCTTCACTCACTATCAAACCCCATGAGTACCCAACTGCCACAAATGTTTTTAATGTACATACCCTAGTTGCATACTTAGGCCTCATGCACATGGGTGTCAAAATACATGCATCCAAATGAGTTTGGAGCTAATTTATAAATGCATCTGGAATGACATGGCCGAATGCACAGCTAGACATTCATCAGCATCTAGATGCATTCAGTCTAACCGCATTTGCATAAACAAGAAATATCCTGTGGTCCCGTGACCAATTAGCCATGTTTTATGCAGCTTAAGCAATGTAAACATGTGAAAATTCATGTAAACGCATGTAAGTTTGCATTTTTTGCATAATTAGGGTTGAGACCACTTGGAAAATGGGCATGATTTGTGCCATACCACATCTAAGGTGGTCCAGGTACAACTTTTTTCCAATAAAAATCAGGGGGAGAATCTAAAAAGTAGCCAACCTGTTTCAGTGGTCCAAAAACACCCCCTTCATCAGGGCTTGATAGAAAACAATTTGAATAGACTAAACATGAAATAAACATTTAATGTTATTTCTATCAGGCTGGGTTTCCCCGCATCCAATTCTCCATGTCAGGAGATTGTGACTGGCTCTCTACAGAGCCGGTTCACACCTCTCCAGAGCGATTTGCACTGTGAGTCTTCTGGTCCATTTCATGTCCGAATTCAGCCAAAAATTCAGACTGAAATCGGACCTGAAATGGTGAACAGGGACGCACCGGACTCCTGCTGTGAGCTGCTCCATGCTGCAGTGTGAACCCAGCCTCAGTGTGATCACGAGATCAGGCTTTGCCATCAACTTGTTTGACAGAGGCAGTGAAGCCTAATGGCAGACTAATGAGGGGGGTATTTTTGGACTCCTGAAAAACACACTGGATATTTTTTGCATTGTCCCTCTGACTTTTATTTGAATAAAATTGTATCAGGACCTCTTAGCAGTGGTGTGGCCCTTCAATTTCTATTTTTGTTACATTAAACTACAAACCAAGGAGACTGTGAAGATTCTCTGGGGAGGAGAAGCCGCCTGCCTGATATTTACGTCAACATCAATACTTAAAGATGGCAAAACCAATAAGATAATCGTACCGGTCCAGCGCTATTTTTCCACTTTCTTCAACTACAAAGTGGGTGTGATCAGGGTGGGGCCAACCAGAGGGGGGTGTTAAGTGTAGGCTGTGGTGAGAAGGTAGAGAGGCTCAATTAAGGCTGCTAGGGAGTGGTGCTGACCTCCTTTTGAAAGTGCTAGTTGGCTGGCTCTTATGATGACCCGTTGCCAATTCTGGAGTCAATGACCCAAAAGGGGTCAGAAGTCCTTATTTACATACCAGAAGGACCTAGGAGAAAGGGGAGATATGATTTAAACCTTTAAATATTGTGAAAAAGGTTCAGGAGGGCAGTATATTCAGTATGAAGCCAAGGTCAGGAACACAAGGACATGACCTCAAACTAGCAGGTGGAAAATTCAAAACTAATCTTAGAAAGCATTATTTTACTGAAAGACTAGTTGATTCTTGGAATAAACTTCCAGCAGCGTGAGTCATTCAACAGTAAGTGCTTTCAAACATGCTCGGGACAGACATAGATCTGTACTCAGTAAAAAAAAAAAACATATATTAAAAAAAGGGATAGACTTGATGGACCACTTGGTCTTATTTTTCTGCTGTCACACTTCTATATTTCTATATTTTTATACTTCAGTTAAAGCATTTGTTAACCCCAAAAAAATGGATCCTGCTCCTTTAAAGCATGTTATATGACACAGTGCTTGTCCTGTGTCATTTGGCCCCCTATAACACCTAAAAAACCTGGCTGATCATGCCAGTTTCTCCCCACTCCTCTGTAAACTGACCACGGTGTATCATGGCTGCTGAGACTAGACACGTGGTCAGTTTACATGTCTCCGTCATCAGCAGCCTGCTATCTGTTCTCCTCTCTACTCCTGTGTCCTCCTCCCCCCTCCCCTCTGTCTGTGTGTGAGCTGCCTCTCCCCTCTCTTGCTGCTATAATAACACTAACCTGTATACACCATCAGTACTGCCTCCTGTTGCAGTGCTCCCCTCTGTGAATTATTTATAAAAATAAATGCTGTAAATATCTCATTTAAGAGCCGAGATTGCGATCACATGACCAGCCAGCTCTCTCCTCCTCCCCTCTAGACTGACATCAGCAGAGGAATCTCAGCCCCACCCACTGCATCTCTCAAAGGAAGAAAGGAGAAAGCTGGCCAGTCATCTTATCACAATCTCGGCAGTGAAATTAGGTATTTGCGGAATTTATTTTTATAAATCACACACAGAGGGGGATACTACAATAGGAGGCAGTGCTGATGGTGTATACAGGTTAGAGTGGGCTTAACAACCACTTTAACTGATGGTAATTATTGAAGAATGGGGATTTGCATTGTAGCTGGGAAACTAGTACTTTTAGACAGAGTGGTCAGCAGTGGCAACCTCCAAGTCGACAGATTTCCCTTAAAATCTTTTAATTATAAATGCTTCAAGGGTTTCAGCTTCAAAAATGATCAAACACATTACAACAATCTCTATATTGATATTTCTCTAGTTCAGCAAGACAGGAACTGTCCTAGGTTGTGATGATCCAAAGGTGGTTGAAAACGAGTTAAATCTCCTGAAATTTGCTTTGTCCAAGTAACAGAAATGTAAAATTTTGCAGCTTACCAGTTCTTAGGAATGGTGGTTGCCTTTTTTTAAAAATGTTTTTATTCATTGTACTGTGTCTATGTAAGAGTATAAAATAACTACAAATAAGCCCAATAAGGGTGAAACACATTAGATTGGCATGGTTTAGGGCAGGGACTGTGTCGGAAGCCAACCACCTTGATTGAACTTCATGATGTGACTTTATGGAGGGCGGCTTGTCCTTTGTTTTTGCTATGTAAGAGCAGCGTTGCCCCTCTAGGATGGAGCTACAGAACACCCCCACAATCTCTCTATGTGGGGAGAAGGTATTTTTTAGTTCACTGAACTGAACAGGTCAGAGCTGATAACAATGCTTGAGATAATGTTGTAGCGTAAACAGGCAGTTATGAGCTCACTAGATTTCTGGAAGTTTTAGTAGGTATTTTCATGCATGTATCAAAGAGAAATAATAAATCATTTTCAATGGTATATTTAAAAGACACAAAGGGAGCAAATTAGAGTAGTTCATTGTTAGGGTTTACATAAACCTAAAGGGTTAGAAGAGCATATCAGTTAAAATACCTATTTAAAGGGTCACTACAGTATATCAAACCTGACCATAGAATATCAAACCTTACATACAGACATCCCATTCTTCCTACTGCCATGGCCTGTGTAATTTATTTTAAATAGCCAACTTACTTGGGGTAGGAAACACACAGTCATAATAAACCATTTCATTTAAACAATAATAAATCCCTATACTGTACTCTTGGCAATTTTACCTCCTTTGAAAAAAAAATTTTACATAGGAAAATGACATTGAAAACAATTTCCAACATAATACTCCTATGGTTTTAGGGAAAGGCCGCGTCCATTTTCTTGACTTCGTGCTGAGTTCTGTAAAAATCTCTATTATTGCTAATATTGTACTGTTTGTAATAATTACTTCTCCTCAGGAGTTTGGTGGAAATTGTTGCGTCATTGAGCGATAGCTAGGTAGCTTGAGGCGCTGGTTCCTGAATCATTTTGCAGTAAATTACCACTTGGAACAGAGCGGTTATTAAAGTGTTACTCCAGGCAGACAGCCAAATACATGGTTGAAATACATATGCGATTACTGTTTTACCTGCTAAAGGATATGTAATTCTGTCCAGCCACTTTTGTGATTTACACTCCTCTGCTCCACTGCACATTTTTTTGGTATCGGTTTATCTAGCGGTAACTAGAGGCATTCACCTGAAGTTATTCTGTAGTGTTGAACACACTTTGCTACTTGTACAAGTAGCTTCCTCAGATGAACAAATTGAGTTTATTGGGGCAAATTACTACCTGATATATTGTAAGTTGGATAAAGAAGAACTTTCACAGGCATACTGGTTCTGTTTTACTACATTCTGGATCATTAAGCGCTTGCCGACCAGCCGCCGCAGTTTTACTGCGGGAGAAAGGCACGGCTGGGCGAAACGCTGTTACCTTATGACGCTTTGCCTTTTGGCCACTAGGGGCAAGCCCGCAGCGTGTGCCCGAACCCGATGCGAGTGCCCGGCTGGAGCGATGACCGCCGGGCTCCCGCGATCGCTCGTGACAGAGCGGGAACCAGAATCTGTGTGTGTAAATACACAGATACCGATTCTTTCAGGGGAAAGGAGACAGATCGTGTGTTCATACTATGTATGAACACCAATCTCTCTCTCCTCCTAGACAGTCCCATCCCCCCACAGTTAGAAACACAAAAAGGAACACAGTTAGCCCCTTGATTGCCCCCTAGTGTTAACTCCTTCCCTGCCAGTGACATTTATACATTAATCATTGCATTTTTATAGCACTGATCGCTGTATAATTGTCAATGGTTTCAAAAATGTGTCAAAAGTGTCCTATGTGTCTGCCATAAGGTCGCAGATCACAGATCGCCAGATCGCCGCCATTACTAGTAAAAAAAATAAAAAAAATAAAAATTCCATTAATCTATCCCCTATTTTGTAGATGCTATAACTTTTGCGCAAACCAATCAATATACAGTGGGGACGGAAAGTATTCAGACCCCCTTAAATTTTTCACTCTTTGTTATATTGCGGCCATTTGCTAAAATCATTTAAGTTCATTTTTTTCCTCATTATTGTACCAACAGCAGCCCATATTGACAGAAAAACACAGAATTGTTGACATTTTTGCAGATTTATTAAAAAAGAAAATCTGAAATATCACATGGTCCTAAGTATTCAGACCCTTTGCTGTGACACTCATATATTTAACTCAGGTGCTGTCCATTTCTTCTGATCATCCTTGAGATGGTTCTACACCTTCATTTGAGTCCAGCTGTGTTTGATTATACTGATTGGACTTGATTAGGAAAGCCACACACCTATCTACAGGTATATAAGACCTTACAGCTCACAATGCATGTCAGAGCAAATGAGAATCATGAGGTCAAAGAAACTGCCTGAAGAGCTTAGAGACAGATATGTGGCAAGGCACAGATCTGGCCAAGGTTATCAAAAAAATTCTGCTGCACTTAAGGTTCCTAAGAGTACAGTGGCCTCCATAATCCTTAAATGGAAGACGTTTGGGATGACCAGAACCCTTCGTAGAGCTGGCCGTCCGGCCAAACTAAGCTATCGGGGGAGAAGAGCCCTGGTGAGAGAGGTAAAGAAGAACCCAAAGATCACTGTGGCTGAGCTCCAGAGATGCAGTCAGGAGATGGGAGAAAGTTGTAGAAAGTCAACCATCACTGCAGCCCTCCACCAGTCAGGGCTTTTATAGCAGATTGGCCTGACGGAAGCTTCTCCTCAGTGCAAGACACATAAAAGCCCGCATGGAGTTTGCTAAAAAATGCCCAAAGGACTCCAAGATGGTGAGAAATAAGATTCTCTGGTCTGATGAGACCAAGATAGAACTTTTTGGCCTTAATTCTAAACGGTATGTGTGGAGAAAACCAGGCACTGCTCATAACCTGTCCAATACAGTCCCAACAGTGAAGCATTGTGGTGGCAGCATCATGCTGTGGGGGTGTTTTTTAGCTGCAGGGAAAGGACAACCGGTTGCAATCGAGGGAAAGATGAATGCGGCCAAGTACAGGGATATCCTGGACGAAAACTTTCTCCAGAGTGCTCAGGACATCAGACTGGGCCGAAGGTTTACCTTCCAACAAGATAATGACCCTAAGCAGACAGCTAAAATAACGAAGGAGTGGCTTCACAACATCTCCGTGACTTTTCTTGAATGGCCCAGCCAGAGCCCTAACTTAAACCCAATTGAGCATCTCTGGAGAGACCTAAAAACGGCAGTCCACCAAGGTTTATCATCCAACCTGACAGAACTGGAGAGGATCTGCAAGGAGGAATGGCAGAGGATCCCCAAATCCAGGTGTGAAAAACTTGTTGCATCTTTCCCAAAAACACTCATGGCTGTAATAGATCAAAAGGGGGCTTCTACTAAATACTGAGCAAAGGGTCTGAATACTTAGGACCATGTGATATTTCAGTTTTTCTTTTTCAATAAATCTGCAAAAATGTCAACAAATTCTGTGTTTTTCTGTCAATATCTGTGTGTTCATTAATGAGGAAAAAAATGAACTTAAATGATTTTAGCAAATGGCTGCAATATAACAAAGGGGGTCTGAATACTTTCCGTCCCCACTGTACGCTTATTGTGATTTTTTTTTTACCAAAATTATGTAGAAGAATACATATCGGCCTAAACTGTGGAAAAAAATTGTTTTTTTGATAAAAAAACGTGGAATATTTATTATAGCAAAAAGTAAAAGTTATTGGGGGTTATTTATGAAAGGCAGATCCACTTTGCACTACAAGTGCACTGCAAGTGCACTTGGAAGTGCAGTCGCTGTAGATCTGAGGGGGACATGCAAGGAAAATAAAAAACAGCATTTTAGCTAGCACATGATTGGATAATAAAATCAGCAGAGCTTCCCCTCATTTCAGATCTACCCCTCAGATTTAAAGCGACTGCACTTCCAAGTTCACTTGCAGTGCACTTGTAGTGCAAAGTGGATTTGCCTTTCGTAAATAACCCCCATTGTGTTTTTTTTTCAAAATTGTCGCTCTTCTTCTAACGCAAAAAATAAAAACCGCAGAGGCAATCAAATACCACCAAAAGAAAGTTCTATTTGTGGGAAAAGAAGGACGTCAATTTTGTTTGGGTACAGCGTCGCACGACCGCACAGTTGTCAATTAAAACTACGCAGTGCCGCAAAGCATTGTACTCTTTTACATGTTTTTGATGTTTAACTAGGTATTAGTGTGGTTATAGTCCCTGTGTTGTTTGTTACCTTGTATTAGTGAGTTTGTCATGGCTGATCAATTCCCCTATGTCCATGTATTGCTTCAGCTACCTTATCCCTATCTGACAAAGGGGCAAGTCTAGGGTTGCCACCTGTTCGGGATTCACCCGGACAGTTCGGGTGTGGAATCATGCGTCCAGGTTTCAGACTGTGTGAGACCCAGACACATTATTCAGATCGGACTATGGCTTCCCAGCAGGGTTGCTGGCTGCAGTTGTCTAAGCTGAGAGTCTCTGTTACACTCTCTTTCACACTGCGCAAAGCCAGCGCTAACAGTCCCCCAAACACACACACAGACGGGAGAGGAGAGAGGGCTCAATCTGCACCTCTTTCTCCCACCCATACCCCTCTTTGTCTGCCCACACTCCAATCCCCGGTGCTGTGCCTCAGAAAAGGAAAGTGGGGATGGGAAATTTGAAGCCCAGCAGCCTCAGATACATCTGGATGAGAGGTGCTGACTGCCAAGGGGTGAGTGAGCTCACCATCTATTCCTGTCTGTGACTTAAGTCTCCCCCTCCCCCCGTCTCTCTCCTGCCTCTAAGTGAGTACACTAAGGTAAATCAGGGTTCTCAGAGCACCCCTTACATCAGAGCTCCCCTTTACGCCAGAGGCCACAGTGTTCCCCCTTTCATCTGAGTCCTCTCCGTACACCAGAGCATCCCTTATGTTAGCGTCCCCAGAGTACTCCCTTACATCAGAGTCTGTGGAGTCCACCCTTACAGTGAAAGGGAACTCTGTGAGTTCAGATGTAAAAGGGAAACTCTGCAGATTCAGATGTAAAAGGTGAACTCTGTGGTCTCTGATGTAAAGGGGGAACTCTGTGGACTCTGATGTAAAGGGGGAACTCTGTGGACTCTGATGTAAAGGGGGGCTCTTGTGATTAACTTCATATGATTAGAAATTTTATTCAATAGCAACATCTATGCATAGTTTATGCATACTATGAAAAAAAGTTGCTGTGCGACGCTGAAGTGTTCGGGTTTGACTTGAAGAAAAGGTGGCAACCCTAGGCAAGTCTAGTTTTGTTCCAAGTCACTCAGCCTCCAGTGCATGCCTTGCCATCCCCTCTGTGTTGCATTAAAAATGTGGGAGTGCTAATGTAATAAAAAAAACATCTTCCAGACGGATAGTGAGCTCTGTGTGGTGTGTCTATGTCAGATCTAATTACTGTGTAGCTCTCACCTGCACCAGCACTAAGACATCAGGAATAGCAAGCTTTTTTGGATGATTCAACCACTAACAAAATCCACCTAAAAACACAGTAGCATACACTACATCACTCATTTACAACAACTTGATAAAAACTTAACCTAAGACTGTTAGACTTCAGGTATAATACTGTCCAAGTCTTCCTTGCATTTGCAACCATATTGATCAAAAAATTAGAATATGATATGAAAAAGCTAGACCTTTAGTTCCATTGTTTTTTTTTTCTTTTTATTGAGAGAAAAACAACTCCTGGCCCTTACATAATACCAAAATGTGATTGGCTTCTACTCAGTTAAAAACTAAAGACAGCATGAAATATTTTAGTCTGCCCTCTGTAGTTTTATTTCAGTGGCTATGCTTGTAAACAGCGAAACAATAAAGCTGTGCACAATGAAACTGAAAAGCAAGGACAAAGAAAATTAATTTTACTGCTTAATTCCATAATTGGTCCTGTTTTAAATACAAGGCAAAGTGGAACTGCACACATACTTTACTTTTAGCACATACTGTGAAAGGGGAACAAGGCTTTTATGTACAAGCAAGAACAAAGAAACAAATAAAAATCTCCAACCTTCTAAGTTTTCTATACATTTCGGTTATTTTTTTACGGATCTAAAGTTAACTTTGAGTAAAATTTTTGAGGCTGCCATTGAGCTCCCTTTTCTGCTTTATTAAGCCAGAATAAGAATGTAGCCGGTGATATCACTACAAAATGTTTATAGCCATTACTGTGTTAGTGCTTAAAAACAATCTGCAGTTACCTCTTCTCAAAGACCTAAAGTCATGACCTATCACCAAATCTATGAGAATGCAAAAGCAGCTGAAGCAGGTCAAACGCAGGTCAATTGCGCCTGCAATGCATAGTAATGCCCTGTACACACGATAGGATTTTCCGACGGAAAATGTGTGATAGGACCTTGTTGTCGGAAATTCCGACCGTGTGTAGGCTCCATCACACATTTTCCATAGGAATTTCCGAAACACAAAGTTTGAGAGCAGGCTATAAAATTTTCCGACATTAAAATCCGTTGCTATTCCTCAGCATTTGCAGAGCTTCATGAAAGAAAAGTTAGCGCTTTATCAGCTGGCAGTGGTAGGTTGCAGTGGTAGGTTGCACAGATAGTACATGCAGGGATGTTCCGTCAGCAGTTGGAGATGCTAAATTGCCCACGTAGTGCATGCTGCGGCTAGTAATTGCCAAGGAGTTGTGGAAATGTGTTACCTATACCTAGTTTGCATGGAACAATACTAATGTATGACCCATTAGTAAACAACGCATCCTCCAATGCAGAACCGAATGTCTCAAGTCAACACTTACTTGAAGGACATCACATTGTCCTTGCCACAATTTGTAGGCAGAAAACAGCTATGTATCACTGTGTATTATATTCAGATATGTATCCCTCAGGTTATGTCATTGTGGTGCTCTGAGTATTTTGAACACATTACAGATTTTAGCAGAGTTGTGTTCCTAACTGAGCTGAGCTTGAAAGAGGAGTTTTAACCTGTTCCTATTCCTCTGTTTAATTCTCCCAGAAGTGGGAGCCTCTGGCAGCATATTATTATTCTGAATGTTTCCAGATGAAGAAGAAAAACAAATGCATGAGTGTATAATTACACTGTACTCCCGTAGATTCACACAGTGCCCTTGCCTACTAATTGGAAAGGCCCGGCTCGGCATAATACAATATTTAACATCAGAAAAAAGACAAATCCTACGGATCCGGAGAGCCAATACGCAAGCTGACAGGTCTGTCGTCTTGTATTAAAATGGGGCTTTACGGCTGGTCAGCAGGGGCTGGGCTCAGGTCCATGATCTAAGAGCACTGCCCTTCTAAATACACACCAAGCAAGCTTAACTATGCAAACTTCCAGCAAGCGGTCTGCTTCTGATGAGAGGAGATCACAGGGGATGTTAATGAAAGACAACATTTTGCCCATTATTAATTAAAACCGTCACTTTTTAGACCTTTTAAAGGAAAACTCCAAACAGGACAAAAAATGAACACTAGTAAGTGTTTGTAATATAAAGTTGCATGAATTTTCTTTTTATTATGACCTTTAGGCTACTTTCACACTGAGGCGCTTTACAGGCGCTACAGCGCTAAAAATAGCACCTGTATAGCGCCTGTAAAGCGCCTCTCCGGCTTTCACACTGGAGAGGTGTGCTTGCAGGATGGGCAAAAAAGTCCTGCAAGCCACATCTTTGCAGCACTATAGGAGCGGTATATTCACCGCTCCTAAAGCGCCCCTTCCCATTGAAAACAATGGGGCAGCGCCACAAACCCCCTGGCAAAGCGCCGCTGCAGCGGCGCTTTGCGGTCGGCTTTAATCCTTTTTCGGCTGCTAGCGGGGGTTAAAACGAGCTGCTAAAATAACGGTAAAGTGCCTGCCCGCCCAGTGTGAAAGTAGGCTTAGATGTACCTGTACTGAAAGTTATAAACCAGCAGCATTAATAATTGTGGGTTTGTCAATGTTTGGTTCAAGTGCAATTTTTTAGATTTTAACCAAGACCGATATTAATGTTTATATTCAACTTCTACTAAAAATGGAACTTGCAACTGTACTATTTGCTGTTTGTATTGCCTCCCTTTCCTTACCATACCTATATGTGCAGTTGACAGGTGAGTTCACATCACAACACATACAGTATAGACACTATGGTGTCACAGGGAGGCTTTACCTTCTTTTACGGGCTGAAAAATGATACATAGCCCCCAACTGTCCCTCGTTTGAAAGGTCTGTCCCTCTTTGTGAACCAAATCACTCTTTCTTTCTTCCTTGTCTCTCTTTTTGAACTGATGTATAGACCCCTATAAAAAATATATATTAACATGTACACTACATTGTCAAAAGTATTGGAACGCCTGCCTTTACATGCACATGAACTTTAATGGCATTGCAGTCTTAGCCCGTAGGGTTCAATATTGAGTTGGCCCACCCTTTGCAGCTATAACAGCTTCAATTCTTCTTGGAAGGCTGCCCACAAGGTTTAGGAGTGTGTCTATGGGAATGTTTTACCATTCTTCCAGAAGAGCATTTATGAGGTCAGGCACTGATGTTGGATAAGAAGGCCTGGCTCGCAGTCTCCATTCTAATTCATCCCAAAGGTGTTCTATCGGGTTGAGGTCTGTAGGCCAGTCAAGTTCCTCCACCCCAAAATTGCTCATAATGTCTTTATGGACCTTGCTTTCTGCACGGGTCCAAATAATTTGGTGGAGAGGGGATTATGGTGTGGGGTTGTTTTTTAAGGATTGGGCTTGGCCCCTTAGTTCCTGTGAAGGCATCAGCATACCAAGACATTTTGGACAATTTCATGCTCCCAACTTTGTGGGAACAGTTTGGAGATGGCCCCTTCCTGTTCCAACATGACTGCGCACCAGTGCACAAAGCAAGGTCCATAAAGACTTGCCAATCGTAAGCAGCCGAGGCATTCCGCACCCTATGACCCTTGTATACTTTGGCTTCTTTGCAGGATTGCTCAGGCGGGTTCTAATTACAAACTGAAAATTCCTGAGCTCACCCATACTGACAACGGTTTACAAGACAGGAATCGAGGAGATCTCTTCAACAGCAAAACAGCCAATATTATAAATGCCTTTTTAATAGAGTAGGGGAAGTTTTTTTTGTCTGTGTCCTTGTTGCAGATTTTCTCTCACTTCCTGTCTAGTAAAACCATTGTCAGCAGGACAGGAAATGAGGAAAATCTTTGTAATTAGATAGTGGTTAAACCCAGACAGTAGTTCTATACCTCCCCCACTCTATCCAAAAACTATAAAGTGTTTGAATTGACATTCATTTCAATACACAAGCAATCAGCAAAGATAATTAGCTATCAATATGGCATTTTTTTTTAAACTTATAGTAGTTGGTCTGGCACTCTCTTTTAGCTGTAAATAGAAAAAAAGGTTTTCATAGAAATAGCCGCCCCATTTAGTGAACTATTTCAACCTTTTTTTATTTTCTATTGCTCTTTGTATTTGCATATAACCCTTTTAATAGTCAAACAGCCTAAAACAGGGAAAGCTGTGCTGCAGCCTCATTATGTATTGCTGTCCATGCCAAATGACTTTTAATTATTATTGCAGGCACAACAGCTGGTTAATAATAAACTCCCAGAAGGCTAAGCCCAAAGAAATAACAGAATTTAGGTAAGGAGGGCAGCAAAGGAAAAAATATTTGGCAGAAACAGATTTTTTTTTCTAAGGCTCTTCTGTACCCAACCCAAATCAGCTCCAACAATCGGCTGTGCCGTTGTGTCCGCCATGCACTACAAGCATCTTGAGTGTGTGATTGACAAGCAATCTGGCCTATCCATAAGACCATATGGTTTTCCTCCCTTAATTAGCCAGTCCTTACTGTGCTGGTGGGAGAACAGATGCAGAGAGAAACAAATTACCTTCATCTCGGCAGAAATAAAAATGGCACTCCAGTTTATAATCGGGTTTGATCTTGGGCTGTGTTAAGTGTTTTTTAACTTCTTCAGTGCTGAAGAAACAAGATACGTGTATTCTAGTGCCATTACATTTGACAAGCTGTCTTTGTGTTTGAATGCATTTGTCTTTGGTGGACAAACATCCCCATTAGCAAGATGAAATCCAGCACAGAACTTCTCCGTAAGTTTAGGATTTGGCATGTTGCTGCTAGGTTTGAGGTCAGAAGAGTAATGATATGTTATCTTCACATTCAGAGGGCATTTGGAAATATTATCATATACCATATGAGGCTAACTTTTTTATGTGGTTATAATTAAGCGATTTGGTTCGTGAAACATGTTAACCTTGCTGCTACAGTCCTGTTGTCTCGTGGCTTAGTGTTGTTATGGGAGGATTTTTAAAATGAAAGCTTTTATACTTCTAAAGATTGGAGTGCGGTCACCTCTTTTGCACATACTTTGACACGCTAAGTTTTTTTGACCTGGACAAATTTTGGGGAATGTAGCAATTTTTCTAATTAATTTCTATGAAAACATTCCAAAGGTTTATAAATTAGAATTATTGAAGCAGATATAAAAACACCATTTGTGCATTATTTTTTATCTTCAGCCCTGGAAGATTTTACCCCCTTCCTGACCAGAGCACTTTTTGCGATTTGGCACTGCGTCGCTTTAACTGATAATTGTGCAGTCGTGCGACCTTACACCCAAACAAAATTGACGTCCTTTTTTCCCCACAAATAGAGCATTCTTTTGGTGGTATTTGATCGCCTCTGTGGTTTTTATTTTTTGCACTATAGACAATTTTGAAAAAAAAACGCAATATTTTTTACTTTTTGCTATAACATATCAACTCAAAATAACATTTTTTTTTCCCTCAGTTTAGGCCGATATGTATTCTTCTACATATTTTTGTTAAAAAAATCGCAATAAGCGTATATTTATTTGGTTTGCGCAAAAGTTATAGCGTCTACAAAATAGGGGATAGTTTTATGGCTTTTTTATAATTTTTTTTTTTTTTTTTTACTAGTAATGGCGGTGATCTGCGATTTTAATCGGAACAGCAACATTATGGCAGACAATTGAACAAAAAAAAAAATGAACAATTTTGACACATTTTTGGAACCATTGGCATTTTTACAGTGATCATTGCACACTTCTGGGAAAATGGTGAGCCAATCACACAAGCAGGAAATTATGTTTCTGGAGAGTGGTCAGTACACATTCTGTGTACAGAAAACCTCCAGGTAGCCATATTGCATTGCATTCTCAGAAAATTACATTAGCTACAGATTGAAAAGGAAAGGTAATTTTTAATAACATTCAATTACAATATGATTAGTGTCACAATTATATGTGCTATATTATTTTTTCTTTATTTGCTATTTTTTTCCCACGAAAGTAGAGTTTCCCTTTAATGGACTTAATGTGGTCCTTTCTATTCCCTATGTATTTAAACATAGTGTTACTTTCATAATTCGCTCAGCCAACTATTTCAAATTCACTCCTTCTTCCAGTAAACCATTCTGCCCAAGTCAACTAAACTGCACAGTTACTAATATTGTAATTTAGACTTTTATGTCAAAAGTCAACAGCCAAGCCCTCATTTTTACTTACTCCCCCTTGTCATTGATATATGCAGAGAGCAGTGGCACATGATTACCATAGGAAGAGCAGAGGAGTCTTTTGTGTGCAGACTATGGCTAACAGCTTGGCCATGCCTTTTCTATACTATATGAGGGCCAAGATGGCAGCACCCAACAGGGTAATAACTGGTTACATGTGGCAGATTTTCCCTGATTATTCCAGCTGAATAGTTCATATTGGCGGTGTTTTTTGTAAACATTGGCAAATGAATGGGTTGTTTAGGGGAACAGAAAATGAATACTATACACAAAGTTTATTTTTTCATTGTCCTGCTTCCTAGTATCAAATTTATCACAATACCGGAGTCACACTTTAAATGAACAGCAGTATCCGTGGAATGGTAGAAACATTCGACAAACACATACACAATTCCAAGTATTAAACCAGCAAGTTGTGTTCTTTTCATCCAAACACTGGATATATTTTTAAGGCATGAAAAAAAAATGCCTTTGCTGGAGGGTTGTAGGTTTATTGTTTTTGTTAAGCCTATAAAACGGCAGAATTACTTTAAGAAACATAAACCAACCTTATAGGATAAAAGAGTACTATAATTTAAGAATATATAACCTCAATGGTTCATATTCCTTATATGTGTCTGTGTTACAATGTACTTGTGTTAAAAAGTATCTTGTTCTACAGCATTCCTAAAGAATCAATCTGAAAAAAAATATATATATACTTCAAACTGTGGACGCCCTGGTTAATGTATAGAGACTCCTTCTGAGTTGAAAACACCAGCATGGGACAACTCATAGAAGGAGGCGACAGCTCCCCCCTGCTTCTTACTAGCTATGCCCCTCCCAATCCTAAACCCCTCCTCCTCCCCCCTTTTTTTTTTTTCTCCATACAATCCCCATTTCTTTAAGCTAAATAAAAAACTGGAAAAAATGCAGGATAAAAAACGCTGGTAATAGTATTGTTTTAGGAGCCTTTGCGTTTTATTAGCATTTTTGCACAGTTCCTTTAAAAAAAAAAAAAAACCTTTTTTTTTGCTCCTAGATGCTGAGCTCAAAAAGTGCTAATAGTCTAAAGTAGTGTGCATGGACACATAGAATAACACTATTTAGCTTCTAGGAGTAGAAAAAAATGCTAATAACAGCTTTTAGGAGCTTAAAAAAATGCTAGTGTGCATGGAGCCTTAAAGTCCTGCTGAAGTCACCTGGCAAAGTAGCACTGTAAGTCACGCAACTTTCAGGACGCGGCAGTGTCAACTGAGTGTCTGCAGTCTGGCAGAATTAGTCTGGCTTTGTGGCTACTATGTTGTCACCCACCTTGGAATATTAGATGTTCTCACCCACCTCGGGGAAGAGCCGTTTCTGCTTAGACACATAGGAGGCCTCTAGATGCTTTACCTCTCTAGTATCTACCAAAAGCTAAAATATTAATTTTGCTTGAACTATAATGTATGTCCAGTATTTTAAAGAATTGCATATACAACAATTTATTAAGGAAGAAGTGTATACCCTATTAACTGTTAAAGAACATTGTCAGACAATTTATCAGTGCCATTTTAATTGCTTTTAGGTTTTAGACAGCATTCCGATAGGTACCACATCTTTAGTTAATTTCCAAATCACACTGTTATGCCCTATCTCAGGACAAATTATTTTGCAAATTCTGAACAGAAATTGGATCCTCATACTTTGACCTGCGCCATGTGCCTCTCCGCTGCCCAGTGAGTGCATTAGGTATCTTCACTGGCCTTTAAGAAGGCAACTTGGTAAGCAGGGTGGAGGTGAAAGGCTTCAATAGACTACAAATGGTTTCAGCGCGAGGATTAGATTACTTTAGAGCAGTGGTCCCCAAACTGAGGCCCGGCGGTCAGATATGTCCCTTTGCTTGCCTTTATCTATTCCTTGGGGCAATATTCTTCCCACTGGTATGAGATACTATTCTGCCAACTGACATCAACCATGGGCCTTCATTTCTCTCACTGACACCAACAATGGGGCACTATTCCCTCCCATGATACCAATGTTGGCGCACTATTCCTCCCCCTAATACCAAATGTGGCCATGTTAACGCTCGCTGATCCCAGGAAAATGTCCACTCCCGCTGGCCATAGTCCAGCCCCCCTAAAGTCTGAAGGACAATAAACAGGCCCTTTGTTTAGAAAGTTTGGAGACCCCTGCTTTAGAGGTTAAGTCTGTGTAAGGCTAAGGTAGAAAACAGGGTTAAAGGTAAGTGTTAAGTTTTAGGGTAATTTTAAGTTCAGGTGTCAATGGTTAGGTTTTTTAAGGGGTTAACTTTGTTTTTGTTTAAGGTTTTGGGAGGATTGGAAAGTTATGATACACCTTAAGATTTAGGGGTTAATTTTCAGGGCTAGGATAGGGGTTAATTTAAAGGGTTGGTGTAGGAGTTAGTTAGAGTAGAGGTGAAGTTAACATGTTGGGATAAGAGTAGTTAGGGTAGGAATTAGGTTAAAGTGTTGTGGGGTAGTTAGGATAGGGGTTAGGTGAAAGGGTTAGCAGGTAAGCAGGATAGGGGTTAGGTGAATGGGTTAGCAGGAAAGCAGATTTTATGTTAAAGGGTTAGGGTAAAGGTTAGTTGGCATGGGGTTAAGTTAAAGGGTTAGGGTGAGAGCTATTTGGCATAGGGGTTAAGTTAAAGTGTTCATTTTGAAAGGTGAGTTAGGTAGGGTACATGTCAGCATAGGGTTTGTTAGAGTCAAATAAAGCTTAGGTAAAGTTTCAGACAAACTATTATGTAGAAGCTTCCTCAGTCTAGGTGATCATAGAAAACACTTCTGTCTCATTTATTTATGCGTCTTTCTATGGCAAGTCCTTTTGCATGGCCACATCAAGTAAGGAGAGAAAAAATTCTATGATTATTTTTAATGTTTTTTGCTTGAGCAATTAGAGTCTCAGCAGTAGAGATGTGATAGATAAGTGAGCAAAAACCTCATTAGGGGAGCTGACGCAGGACAGCCGGCTCAGTGGCAAGCAGGATAAGTGCTAGCCAATTTGGTTAAATAGCTAAAATCATGCATTGCTTATAGTGCATCAGGGTGGAATAACTTTCCGTTAAACAGCAGCCAGTGCACAGAATCCCTTGTTGTTTTTTTTTTTCCCCCAGCTCCATAATCTCTTGTTTTTCTCTAAATCGAGTTGCTCATTCACCTGAATAATCAGGGCAAACTAATCTTTCTTTTCAAATAACCCGTTTCCTCTTGTGCTCTGTTAATTTTCGTTTGAAGGGCTTTACGTTTGAGTTGCTGCAGAGTCCCTTCCCTGCTGGATCGCCGTTTCTCATTGCTGGGGTAGGGTTAAAATGCTCGTTCAGATCACGATTGTTCTCCCAAGACGAAGCGGACACTCTGCATGTTGCCAAATTCGTTAATCACTGCACTGTACAGCAGAACAAATGCCATAATAATTAAAGAAGCTGTTTTGCATGCGGTGCAACTTAAAACCGATAAATTTCTCAGGATTGGCCCTGAACAGATCTTTTACATTGCTTCTCAGGTTCAAGGTATTCTCCCGTTATTACTGTCCATCAAATAAGCCATCAAAGGTTGTCTCGGATTCAAGCAACAAGCCATCATTTATGGACCTATAGGTCTTGTCATTGTCATTGAGCTCTGTTCATCCCTAATATGGTCACCAAGCTTGTGCAACAGTTTATTCACCATGCACAATGTAAAAAGATATCTCCAGTTTGTAAATAGGACTCAACTATTTTACCTACTCTGCATGCACAGCATATAATGTCACTGTCCATATGCAGCTGTTATGTAAAAGCTAAAGTGCAATACGTCACATGCCCTCTTTATGGAGAAATGCGGGGTCAATAAGACCCCATATCTCTCCTCCAGGCTGGAAAGCATGAGATCGTGAAAAAAAATTCACCGATCTTCATGTTGACAGCCGCGATTGCGGCTTTGTTGACATCCGGGATCCCGGGCATGACGTCATAACATCGCGCCCGGACCTCCGACGGTCATAGAGATGACTGGTGACCATCTGGTCGCTGGAAATCTTTAGCGTCGTCATCCGGCGCCAGCCGATTCTATCTCCGGGCCCCCGATGGCATGGGAGAGCCCGGAGAAGCACCGGATGGCGATGGGAGGGGGGGCGTCCCCTCTCGTTGCCTATAAGAATGATCAAGCGGTGGAACTGCGGCTATGATTGTTCTTATCGTGCACAGAATCGTCGGCTGGAAAAAATGATATCTGAATGATGCCTGTAGCTACAGGCATCATTCAGATATCCACACTCAAATTAAGGACGTTTTTTACTATGGCCCGGTTTTGAAGTGGTTAAAGCTGTGGGTTAGGAAAACAAGTGATTCTACATATAATATGCCATATCAAGCACAACAAATGAAAATCTTCCTGCTTCAACATTGTTAAATGCAACCATGGTATATTTTTTGCCAGCCAATCAGAAGAATCGAGTTTGACCCATCCATGGCTCCCATGACGGGAGCCAATATCTAAGACAATGGGTAGATGGCCACCTTTCAGGAGAATGATATACAAAGCCCATTCCTTCTACCAAAAGGTCACCTTCTCCTGTATGCTGTCAGAGCACCACTTGCCATTACTTCTAATACTATCAGTACTGTAAAATAATCTGAAGGATTACCTCTTTTTATTGCTACTTATAGGTTATGGTTTTCTATCTCCCAGTGCTACAATCTGCAGAAACTTCTCACCTTGTTACTCCATTAAAATGGGTGTAAAAGAGCTAATAGAGGAAAGAAAGCAAATGCACCGCTTTATGTGCCTGGAAGTGATAATTAAACATTGCCGAAGATCTCTAAGAAGAGGCAAATCCTTCAGCGGGAATGGAGAGGTTATTATTTTGAAATTTCCAGGGGTTAGCGATGGCACTTCACGCATAACTAATCCACAGAGCATCTCTCAAGCTAGTTAAACCAAGGAGTCGTTTTAATATTCCAGTGCCTTAGGTGTCAGATGCTGATAGACAAGTATTTATGTGCATTGAACACCACTGGGTCATTGCAGAGTGGGGAATTAATTGTTTCAGCACTGACAAAGTTTGCATGTCAATTGCTCTTTGCTGCTACTTTTCTTCCTCAGTAATATTTAGACAAGGCAATGTTCTTTGGATTTCAGTCACCTAGAGAAGAGAGCGCACGTGCTATACGATGGGACCCACCGAGTCACCTTTTGAACTATATCTCACAGCTAATTGAGAGAAGCTTGCTCGGAAATGCACAGAATTAGATTGCGTGTCAGCGATTGACAGGAGTTGGCTGTGTGCAATTTTCTTCACCACATTTTTTCGGGGCCGTGATGTAATGTGATGTGATGTAAATGGCAGGGAGAGATTATTTTATTAACAATCTAATGACACCGCTTGCAATCTAACCCTTTCCTGGACTTAGTTTGCATTTCCAAAGCCATATTTTCTGTTAATATTTAGCAGCATGCATTATTGCTCATTTTTATTTTAATATACCTAGCTTCTCTGACTCAAATCCTTTTTTGTTTGTTTTTTTATATTTAAGGGAATGTGTGATGTATTTCTAATGAGCATACATTTTGAGGTATTGCAGTTTTTGTGCAGTTACATGGGAGTTTCAAATATTTTTGTTATTGTATTACATGTAGAGATTTGTAGACTAACCACTAGAGGGAGTTATATATTTCTCCCAGCCTCATTCAGTCTCCCTGTCTAGAATAAAGTGTGCTTTGCCCATGCAGAGCAAAGCAACAGGTTCACTTTAAAACTAGCTACATTTGCATGTTATATTTATCTTCTTTTTACTTCCCCTTTGCCCTGTTTGCTGCCAGGAATTCTGAGAAGTCTTGTATAAGCTTAGGAGTAAAGCCCATTTCATATGGGCATCCATCCATTCAATCAAAAATGAACTGCAATGTCTGCCTATAGATGGCAGGATATAAGCAGATGTTTGTCCACTTTCATCTGCTTACATCCGGGTTTGTTCGGGTTCATTGAACTGAAAGCAATACGTTTGCATCCAGGCCCACTTTTGTGGACCTGACCGGATGTGGGCCAATATAGGTAGAGGGGCATCTATTCACATCCGGCCACCCATAATTGCTAAAAGGGTCTGTTTTACCTGGATCACCAGATGGAGGAAAAAAGGAATGACATTGATGTAAAAGCAGAATATCGGTAATGACATTATTGGACAAAGAATATGTGTATGGGAGATTTATTCCATCTTTCTGGCCAAAAAGAATGGACATTCCTGACCCGACTAGTGTCTACATGTCAAGAGTGTCTAATACAGCTAATACCGTGTACATATAATTTTCAGCATATTGCGTCACAAGCGAACAGGCGGTACACTTCCCTTATACAAAACATTCTAACCTTTTAAAAATCAACCTATGCATCCTAGCCCAGTCAAGTTCTGAAAACCATATATATTTTTAACTTTATACAAAACTTTCGTTTCTCTGCAGTATGCTCCTGCGGTTCATCTGTCTTAAATGATGTCAGCAAACAAGCCTTTTGCACAGAAAGAGAAATGTAGCAGATTCCTGTGATGGGGGGGTCACAAGTAGCTTCAACATGAAATACAAGAAATATGATTCTTAGCTGAAATTCTAAATCAGTCTTACTACACACATAACTATGGCCATATAAACTGACCCCCGTTCCTACTTCAATGTCATGTGTGAAATCTTTCTAACATCAACACAGAAAGTAGTAAGAAGGCTTTTTTTTTTTTTTTTACTTTAAAGTGGAACTTTAATAAAAAAAAAAATGTGGATTGGCAGGATTTTTAATGCAGAAGAGGCATTGGGGTTTATTTACTAAAGGAAAATCCACTTTGCACTACAAGTGTACTTGAAAGTGCACTTGGAAGTAAAGTCGCTTTAGATCCAAGGGGGACATGCAAGGAAAATTAAAAAACAGTATTTTAGCTTGCACATGATTGGGTGATAAAATCAGCAGAGCCTCCCCTCATTTCAGATCTACCCCTTAGATTTAGAGCGACTGCACTTCCAAGTGCACTTGCAGTGCAAAGTGGATTTGCCTTTCGAAAATTCAAAGTCACATGACAAGTCTTGTTCTAATTTGTGGCACTTAAGTTGCTCTGGCTTAGAAAAAGGTTCCTGCACTACTTTGGTACGACTTCAACATGACTTGCATTGACTTTTGTTAACCCCCCTAGCGGTATTCCCGAGTCTGGCTCGGGGTGGATTTTCAATACCAAAAGCGGTATCCCCGAACCAGACTCGGGATCGCATCACAGGATCCAGGAAGAGCATACTTACCTTGTCCCCTGGATCCTGCGATGTCTCCCTGCTGTGATCGGCGAGCAGCCGTGTCTCGCTCGATTCACAGTGCCGAGCTCCGTTCCCTGCAAGCGTTGCGACGCACGGGGACGGAGTTCGGCGGCAAATTCAAACAGTAAAACACACAGTATAGATACAGTATACTGTAATCTTACAGATTACATTACTGTATCAAATAGATTCACATCCCCTTTGTCCCTAGTGGTCTGTCTAGTGTCCTGCATGCAGCTTTATATTATAAATACTGTTCTTTCTGCCTGGAAACTGGAGATTGTCGATAGCAACCAAAACTGTCCCTTTACATCAAACGTGGCTTTAGACCAGCTAGAAAACAGCGATAATAAATTAGAGTCACTCGCAGAATTGAGCGATAGTGATTTGTGGGGAAATCCGTCACCAAACACTAAAAGTAACGAAAGCGACAATTCTGCAACTGAGCAAATTTCAGTGTTTTTGATTTGATTACATTATTGAATATTTTTTTATTATTTGTTATAATTATTTATAGTTATTTATTACATTATAATTTTTTATTTCGTTTTTCAAACTTTATCATACCCGGGATGTCTACTAGACTCTTGTTTGGACAGATTTAAGTGAATTATTCCTAAGAATTACAGGTTTATAATATAAAACGCCAAATTTCTGTGCAAAATAATGGTACCGCTTTCAGCACCTAAAATCTGAAATAATCACACCGAAAGGGGGGTTAAAGAGAATACAGTACTATACCTGACCAATGTCCCTGGAAGCTGGAACCCGGAATTAAGTCTGGAGTATTGGTGCCTACTTGGTCAGGTAAGGTACATACATAATTGCATTGCTCTAAGCTGGACCAATGTAATTATTTAGAAATATACCATGCCTAAAATTCAGTTCTTTAAATTCTGCATTGTGATTTTTTAGCATTTCATGTGATCTAGTGGCCCAAAGATATAATAGAGCTAACAGAGTGCTGTTAGATTTTCATTGTCAGGTTCTGATTCCAAGTTTCGTCCATCAAGGCTCTCTACAGCACATATATTAAATAGTGATCCCTGGCCCTGGTGAGAAGTGTGGAGCACCTTCCAAGCATGGAAGGGTCTGAATCAGGATCCAATTTTGTTTTTATTTACTAGCACAAGTTTCATAGTCCAGGGCCTCAAATAAATACTTATCCTTGACATTATATATCTAAATAGGTATTTACATTCAAAAGTTCAAGTCATGTTCATGGGGAATGTAATATTTCAAAAATCTTTGAAATTGCTTTCATTTGTTACTATCAATTTAAGTTAAAATTGAAAGATTTGCAAAAGTCCAAATACAAAGCGAAAAATGGGACTCTTCGCCACACATCACCTGTTAATGTTACTAAAGCTCAAGGACTCAGGTCTACTCCTATGAAGTGATGTTGGCAGCTTGTTTCAGTGCTGTCACAAGATTTATGTCCCTGTGTTTTGAAGCCTATTCCTACACAGTATGGTTCTCAGTAAATGTTTATTTGTATAGAAACTCACTGCTGAGTCAGGGCTAGGAATCTCAAAATAGCAGTTTTTCATTGTAGTCTGTTGCAGAACTCTTGGTTTAGACAACCTCTCGGTTGTTGAAAAATTAGTAAGTGCCGGGGCTTGTAGTTCAGAAACAGAATAAATACCTATTTGACAATAGAAGCCCCTTTGTATTGATCTTGACAGGTTGCTGTGATGGGAAAAAATAAAATTTTTAAGGCTTAGTCCACGATTTAGACCATTTTTTATGTCACAGCATATTTAGGGAGTAACAGGAAACACGATTTTATTCACCATCCCCAAAACCCTCTTACCTGAACCGTAGGGTGCTTCTGCCTGGGAAATCCTGTTATTTTTTAATTTATGACTCCACCTGTACAGTTACATCATCAAGGTCCCGGAACCATCAATGGTAAAAAATTGTACAATTTCAGTGATGCTACCAACTTGTTGTCAGTAAACTGGTGGCAGATCAGACTAGTAGTATTTACCATTGATGTAGTTCTGTTGCACTTCTTCCAGCCAACAGAAGGTCTGTACAATCATACAGACCTGGATCTGGAGATAAACACTGCAAGAGCCGTGATGACTGCAGATGAAATGCTTTGAAGGCTTTACTGTAAAAAAGTAGCAAATGCACATTGATCAATGTTTCTGCAATTACTTATTTTTTGGAAAGAATCGTAGCTTTAGGACAGATCCATCCTTTTTTGACCTATATGCTGTCCTTCACAAACATCGTTTACGTTTCTGGAACCACTATGACCTCTAATAAGATACCCCACCACCACAACACAACACAGAAACTCAACTTTGAATTGCGAAGGTAGCAAAAGGAGCATTACGTGAGACAGTCTGGAATGTTGCCATTGAAAGCTTAGCATCAGAGACTCTTGAATATCTAAAGACTTGGTACATTATTTTTCCAGGGCCAAAATGTTATTTGCAACATTTAGCCAACATCAGCTCCCCCTTTCCACTCTTATCCGAATTATAGGACTTTCTTTCAGAAGGTATCAGGGTATATGGATCATGACCAGAAAACTTTATGGAATGCTGCCAATCTATTGCAGAGTGGCGGCCAGGACCTCAAGTGTTGTATAGTAGTAAACTTCTACAGCTATTTCGCACACACACGCATCATCAGGTGTATTAATAAATGTTCCTTTTACTCCTGATGATGCGTGTATGTGCAAAACAGCTGTAGAAAAAAAAACAACCCCACACCATAATCCCCCCTCCACCAAATGATTAAGACCAGTGCACTAAGCAAGGTCCATAAAGACATGGATGAGTGAGTTTGGAATGGAGGAACTTGACTGGCCTGCACAGAGTCTTGACCTCAACCTGATAGAACACCTTTGGGATGAATTAGAGTGGAGACTGTGAGCCAGGCCTTCTCGTCCAACATCAGCACCTGACCTCACAAATGGACTTCTGGAAGAATGGTCAAACATTCCCATAGACACACTCCTAAACCTTGTGGACAGCCTTCCCAGAAGAGTTAAAGCTCTTATAGCTGCAAACGGTGGGCCAACTCAACATTGAACTCTACAGACTAAGACTGGCATGCCATTAAAGTTCATGTGTGTGTAAAGGCAGGCGTCTCAATACTCTTGACAATATAGTGTAGCTCCACCTTATTCACTAAGCTAATTGAACATTGACACTGCAAAGTGAAAATTCTTCATTCCTTTAGTAAATCAGACTTGCTCAGTGGCTTTCAATCACACGGATGACAACAAAACAAAATAACAAAAATAAAGCTGCAGTTTATATTTCTCATATTGTACATGTTTCAATCACCTTTATGGAAAGGCATGTGGAAATGTAAAAGATTGGACATTATAAATATATAATTAAATAATATGTTTTCCTTAGTATGAGAGCTTTACAACTCTAAGAGCTAACAGTTCCTATTACAAATGTCATATTCCCTCTTGTTACACCACCATTGTATTCTTATTTTCCATTGTTGACAGCTGTTATTACAACAGACAACATTTCCAGCTCAGATTTTCAGGTTAGAACAATACATTTTCCGACCATTTAATGCGTATCGTTTAACATTTTTATTCACTCAGCAATAATCAATTTAATATATTCATCTCTTGCAGAGAATGGGTCTTGCTTTGGTGCACAGAATATATTTTCATTACAAAAAGAGGTATTTGAACAATCTCATTTGCTGTTATGCGTTAACTTTGGCGCATTGAGCGAAGTACATGTTTGCCGATTGTGTGAATTTTTTTTCACTTGCCTGGACAAAGAAGCTACACCATGAAAAGACTTCAATACATAAATCATATGCTTTTATTATGTCACTGCCACTCATATAGCCTTCGATTCTGTTTAATATGCAGCAATTCAGTGCTATTTATCCAAAGTAGAATGGCAGGGGGGAAAAAAACATATTTTTCCTGTCTTTCTTATTTCTTGTTCTCAAAAAGCTTTCTACGACATTTTCAAGGCTTCATGTACAGGGGACGTTTCTCAACCTCTCCTGAACAGTGGAACATCACAGCTAGTAATCCACGTTTAAAATTGCGTGTTTAGCAGCGCTTACAAGCCGCTTTTAGTCGCGTTTGCATTCAGAAGCATTTACTAAAGATAGGAGACCCTCCAAAATGATTAGAAAGCACTAAAAACAAGTATTTATTAACTATTTTAGCCATTCTGTGAGAGAACAGTGTGAGTAGCAGCTGAGAAAGCAGTGTGCTTGTAGCTAGCTGTTATTTTTTTGGTTTTTTGTTAATATGGATTCCATGATGAGCATGTGTGAGGAAATGCTCCTGATGTTGCTTTTGCCGAGGCTCCAAAGATGTAAAAAATTGCGTGAGAGGACCAGAGTTTGTCACTACTGGACATATGTTCAGCTGCATAATTACCCAGAGAATTTTTGTTTAATTTTGCACGCATGTCAATTGCCACCTTTGACGCTCTATTGGAAAAGGTTAGACCCTGTCTAGTTCGCATGAACACCAACATGAGGAAAAGCGTGCCACCAGAGGAACGTCTGTTGGTGACTCTCAACTTCAGCGTCAAGTAATGCAAGTCGTGTATTGTGCAGAATAATTGGCTGATGAGGGGAATATCGCATGGTATATAAAGCTTGAAGGCAGTGAAAATTGAGTTTTTGGTGTGTTTTTAGCATTTTTCAGGCTCAAAAGTAATAAATAAAATGTTTCCCTTTAAAAACGTTTCAAGACGAAAACGCACCTAAACGCAGGAAATCGTGTTTAGCCGCGTTTGGCGCTTGAAATGCCTCTAAACACAGCTTCTGAATGCATTTTTTGGGTTCCAAAAAAAGCCTTTAAACTCAACTGCCTAGAAACGACTATAAACGACCCTGTGTAACTGTACCGATAAGATAACATAGAGGAGAGTTCAAGAGCAGTTGAAAAAAAGGTCCAACTGCTCCGAAACGTCCGTTTACCAGCAGCAGTATACATGAGGCCTAAGGTTTGCCGTTTACAGTCCAGTTCGCTCTCCAGCTTGATGGAGGTGATTGTAGCCATATTAGTGCACTTGTGACAGCAACAACTAAGTACTGTCCATGATACTTTTTTTATTTGCACTAACATACAATTTTTCAGGACAAGCTTTTGGGGTATGTCCCCTTCTACAAGGTCCCAGAAGTACTAATTCACAAAAGTTTTAGCAGAATGTTAAAACAAAGCAATCTCTGAAGGAAAGAAAGAAGAAAAAAAAAAAACACACACACACACACAAACAAATGTTCAGGGCAATGGTAATCAAGCTAGCATAGTTGGTGAGATAAGACAGAGGGGGACCTATAGACTGGGGGTGTGATGGCTAATGCAAGTTCATTCAAGAATCTTGCAATTTAGGGCTGGCTCGGAGTCACTACTAAATGTTTCTGATCATCAGATAACAAATCAGCAGACCCTAACAAAATTGAGGATGAGCAAATATCTTCAATCTCAGGAAGCCATCTGCCCACCTATGGCCACCTTGACTAAACTTGTAAGGATAGAAGTTTGGGAGATACTGTTTAGGTTTTAAAGGTCAAAGCTCCAGGGATTTGATCTTGATCCTAACTTTTGTGAAAACAGCGATAATAAATTAGAATCACTTGCAGAATTGAGCGATAGTGATTTGTGGAGAATTCCGTCATCAAACACTAAAAGTAACAAAAGCGACAATTCTGGAACTGAGCAAATTTCAGTAGAGTAGGGGGGGTCGAACTTCCAGATGAGTTTGCCGCAGCAAAGTCAGCCGGGAGTGGGTGCCTGTCAAAACCCTACACACATCTGACAGTTAATGGCAGAGGGCATCCAAAAATGGCAGTTTTTTCAGGCTTAACTTTTTCTAAAATTGCTTTGGAGACCACTATTTTTACAGAATAAAGGTTTATTTTGTTCAAGTATACACAGCCTACATACTATCTGAAACAAGGAGTGTAGACAAAAACCAGGCCCACATTACCAATATGTGGGGAGGAACATCATCACTTAATAATCTAATGTACTAAGGAGAGCTGGCTCTGTGCCCCACCAGAGGCTCTCCTCCCCCAGCCAGCCCCAATTGAGCCTCCTCGGTTCCACCCTGCAACATCCAGCCACCTCCTGGCAGACAGTTCAGGAACCCAGAGTTGGTGCACCAGGCGCTGTCCAGCCTGATCCGCCCGCTAAGCAGAGAGTACCTGGAGCGGAGATTCAGCCTGGGGTGGGGTCAGGAAGAGGCGGGAAAGAGGGAGAGTGGGAAAGGGGCCAAATTGCTGCACCATGGGCCTCTGAATTGTACTTGTCCTCTGGGCCAAAATAGCCAGGCAGCCCTTGCTGGCAGGTGTGGTATGAAGCACATGTAAAGGTAGACGTTCTGAAAATCAGAAAGCACAAGCTGATGTGAACAGGTCTCCCAGATTAAAAAACAAATTGTACAATAAACAGAGTACCGATGACAACTACATTTACCATGTGGCCTAGCAAGCTGTTTCTTGCAAGAGGGATTTTCCATCAGTCACGTAAATTTTTCAAAGCAAACCAGATTTTATATTTTATAATAGAAAAGCGTGGAGAGAAAGCTAAGTATACTTTTTTTTAACAATACTGTCATTTTACAAGCCAGACCTGTACCATTCTAAAGCAATAATTATTGTTACTGAGTCTCAAATAGATTTTGTACGATTCAATCATTATTTCTGTTTGTGCTGCCTCAACAAGAGCAACAATAACATTCTAAGATTTGTAACTGCACTTCAAACTCTAGTGCCTATATACCCTTCAAAAATAGTTTAACACAAAAAAAAGTTAATGGACTTATATATTGTTGAATATATCACCCTCCCCATACCAGCGGATTCTGTTTCACTTTTTGTGCAGGAAGGGTGAAAGGTACCAGTGTTGGTGCGTGAAAAATATCTTGGTGACATTTGCTTCTCTTGAACTTTAGCTGACACTTAGCCCTAAGGACCATAATAATTAATCAGAGGCACATTGTGCTCCAAGTCAGCCAGAGCTATAAAACAGGAGACAGCAAGCTCTGTGCGTTGCAAACTCAGTGAGCAGATGAGAAAATAAGGCAAACGCTGATTTTATATCCGTAAAAAAAAAATAATCTATACATTCCGTTTTTCCCATGATTACTGTTTGTTTGCTTTTCTTAAATAAAAGCAATCAGAGGGTTTTGAGTACATTTTTTACATGATTGTTAGAGTCATACATTAAAATGTGAGTTGTGTGAGCCAGATAGGGCCTACTGCAGTGGACCATCCATTCATTAGGGGAGCAGGGGTGCCGCCCCCCTAATCCATGCATCTGGCCCCTAATCTACATGCAGGGCGTCGGACGCATGGATTCCAATAGGGTTTTTTGGTTTTTTTTGGAAGCACATGATTAGAGCCAGAGGCACTAATTGGCTTCAAAAAAGGGTGGGCTCGGGGCACAAAGCATTGCGCCCTGAGCTCACACAGTTGTGTGACAATAGCTAATTAATATTCGCTATTGTCTTCCTGATTCTCCTCCCGGCCAATCAGGAAGCGGCCAATCCCGATTAGCCAAGAGAATAAGTGAGGTCCCCATCCCAGCTGCTCTGTCTGAAGGGAGTAAATGGATATGTGAAATACCGCGCCAATCCAACACGTCAAGATAGCAGCCAACACTACAATACGACTAAAATTGTGCACAATAACTAAATGTTAAAAGTGTAGCGCTAAAGTGGAAACAATGTGAAAAAGATGTGTAAAAAAATGTGTAAGGGTTTAGGATAGAGAAAAGTCAATTCACATTTGAAGGAACAAGTGACCTCCTCTGATCCTAAACCTAAAGAGTATGTATACTGAATAGTGAAATGAATGCAGGTGTAAAATCAAATATCACCACATCTATAAACACGTGAGATGCTCTTTCTTCTCAGAAAAGGCACAAACAATCACAAAAAAATTAAAAAATATATAGTAAGTTATAACGACAAATTCTTGACTGAAATGTCCAAATTTTTGGGAGTGAAGAAATACATGAATAGTGTCAAAAGTGTCCACAATGTTGGTGGGGAGATATAACTCCCAGGTAAACAATATAAACATAAGAAATTAGTCCATATAATGCATAGTGTAGTTGACCCAAATTGAATCCAAGGCAGGTAACATCACAATAAAAAATCCAAATCAGAGTAAGGGATAGAATACTCTTACCGACTTCGGTGGACTCACAGGCCGTGGGCGGTGAGTCAAATAGGCTTGTACTGTCTTAAGATGGATGACAGTGTAAGAATGGCTTATACACCGGAAGATTTCCTCCTCAAATGGGGGGCCAGGAACCTGCCCAGAAGGTCTGCGCGGTCACCGTCTTTGTCAGCAAGCATGGACCATGTATAAAGAAAAAACAGGGAGCCTCCACATGGTGTAAATCCAAAGATTATTTTTCAAATGGTGTTTATTAGATCACTTAAGATCATCAAACAATCCATAAAGAATAAAAATAGTAGAATCGATTCAAATAATAAAAAGTAGATATAAAAACAGTAAGCGTGGTGTAGGTGGCTGGGTACAGCAAGAAAACCCTTTTCTTTTCTTGCTGTACCCAGCCACCTACACCACGCTTACTGTTTTTATATCTACTTTTTATTATTTGAATCGATTCTACTATTTTTATTCTTTATGGATTGTTTGATGATCTTGAGTGATCTAATAAACACCATTTGAAAAATAATCTTTGGATTTACACCATGTGGAGGCTCCTTGTTTTTTCTTTATACATGGTCCATGCTTGCTGACAAAGACGGTGACTGCGCAGACCTTCTGGGCAGGTTCCTGGCCCCCCATTTGAGGAGGAAATCTTCCGGTGTATAAGTCATTCTTACACTGTCATCCATCTTAAGACAGTACAAGCCTATTTGACTCACCGCCCACGGCCTGTGAGTCCACCGAAGTCGGTAAGAGTATTCTATCCCTTACTCTGATTTGGATTTTTTATTGTGATGTTACCTGCCTTGGATTCAATTTGGGTCAACTACACTATGCATTATATGGACTAATTTCTTATGTTTATATTGTTTACCTGGGAGTTATATCTCCCCACCAACATTGTGGACACTTTTGACACTATTCATGTATTTCTTCACTCCCAAAAATTTGGACATTTCAGTCAAGAATTTGTCGTTATAACTTACTATATATTTTTTAATTTTTTTGTGATTGTTTGTGCCTTTTCTGAGAAGAAAGAGCATCTCACGTGTTTATAGATGTGGTGATATTTGATTTTACACCTGCATTCATTTCACTATTCAGTATACATACTCTTTAGGTTTAGGATCAGACGAGGTCACTTGTTCCTTCAAATGTGAATTGACTTCTCTCTATCCTAAACCCTTACACATTTTTTTACACATCTTTTTCACATTGTTTCCACTTTAGCGCTACACTTTTAACATTTAGTTATTGTGCACAATTTTGTCTGAAGGGAGTGCCTTGGATTGCAAGAGAGAATTTCAGATCTTTTTTGCAAGGGGAACAGTTCAAATATTGTTTTTTTCATCTGTGTATTTGGCTGTTCAACAGCAGTTCTGCTTTAAACTATAGATTTAAATTTCTTTGTATAATAAAACCTGACAGTGAGACCCAGTTCACACAAGGGCGACCTGTCAGGTGACTTAGCCACCTGACAAGTTGCGCTCCTATCTGTACAATGGAACCATTCTAATAGGAGTGACTCAAGTCGCTCTGACTTAGAAAAAGGTTCCTGTACTACTTTGATGCGAATTCAGAGCGGCTTGCATTGATTTCTATACAGAAGTAGTTTTGCAAGCCTCGCTGAAGTCGCACTGTACTCGGGCGACTTTGAAGCCCCCCCTGTGTGAACGCGCTTTAGAGCAAATCTCGTCCCACTCTCTTAAAAATTACTTTTAATTATAATCCAGTAGCCAAAAATGAAGTGAGGGGAAATCTACAAACTGGGGATATAAATAACACTAAAAACTAAAAAAGAGATTCTAAACTTTCCCATTCTATCCAAAACAAAAAAGATTTAGGCTGAAGTCAAATTATTTGCCCTAATGAATATAGCCAGCCTGTTCCATGCATTATCTTTATGTCACAATAGCTGTATCTGGTTTTTATTGCTGGTTTTAGCGTCGTATAAATGGCCTTTAATCTGAGCTTGCAAAAGCCCATTGTGTATTTTTTTTTTTTTTTGCTGTTTCGAACATTAAATTAAAACTAAAAAAAATGAGGAATGATTGTTTGTAGTGCCTCATGTGCCTTCTGAATCCTCATTAAATGGCTACTTTGACCACCCACTAGCCAAAGTACCTTGCTGCTTGGCACAGCCACTGCTATTGCTGGAAGTTGTCATCTCCCCTGACCCCGAACATCCCTGCCTACATCTAATATATATTATTTGTATTCACAGCTCCTGTTCTTCCCTTGAGGCAGCTGTGAAGGCTTAAACGTTAAGGCAGATAGAGTGAAGAAGGGTTGAAACTTCTGCCTGACACCTATTACCTGGATAAGAAGTAAGGCAAAATCTCCCCCATAGGGACATACACTAATCAGCCATAACAGTATGACCACTGACAGGTAAAATGAATAACATTGATACATTAGGCAGCAAATTAACACGTTGTCCCTGAAGTTTTTGTGGGAAAAGTAGAAAGCGTAACGATTTGAGCGACTTTGAGGGCCAAATTCTAGTGGCTAGATGACCGGATCAGAGCTTCTCCAAAACAGCAGCTCTTGTGGGAGTTTCCCAGACTGCAATGGTCAGGACCTACCAAAAGTGTTCTAAGGAAGGACCAGATGCAGGATCATGGGCAGCCAAGGATCATTGATGCACGTGGGGAGTGAAGGATGGCCCATATAGTTTGATCTAATAGAAGGAATACTGTAGCCCAGATTACTGAAAAAGTTAAGACTGGTTCTGATAGAAAGGTGTCAGAATGCACACTGTATCACAGCTTGTTGCATATGGGACTGCGTAGTATTAGACCGGTCATGGTGCCTATGTTGACCTATGTCCAAAGCCAAAAACACAGACAATGGACACATAAGCATCAGACCTGGACCACGGAGCAATGAAGAAGGTGGCCAGGTGTTATGAATTGAAGAAAGATTTAAGGAACACAACAATGAGTTCCAGACCTCAATCCAATTGAGGTTCTGTGAGATGTGCTCGAACAACAAGTCCAATCCATGGAGGCCCCCCTTGCAACTTACGGGACCTAAAGGATTGAACACAGATACCATAGCCTACTATCATAAGTTTTGGTGGAGTCCATGCCGTGATGGGTTATGCTGGGTGGTCATAATGTTTTGGCTGATAGGTGTACATAGCAACAAAATCTAAATTGTCTTCACTCTGCTTAAAATGTGTTTTATTGTTATCTCGCTTGAGAGATTTCCCACTCTGTCTGACACCCATCAAATAATAAAGAATGATAGATGGGTAGGTTTCCCAGATAGGAAATAAGAAGACATTTCCCAAATGGTGGCACAAACAGCAATAACAGTGTATCAGGTATTTTTATTCTTTTCCACTCTATCCAGAACTATAAAAAGTAATTTGGCTTAACTTGGGCTAAAAACATCATAAACAGGAGTATAATACTGGATGACAGCTATAGAAATGAAGAAGAGTTGTGCTTTGGAAGCAGTGCACTTATAAGAATATTGGGGGAGTACAGCGATGTAAAAGATCAAGGTGTCTACTGCAGGCCCATAGCTCCATGATAGTCATGTTATCAGTACTGCAGTTCCTATTCCCAAAGTGCTATTTTGTCAATTTTTTTACCCAATACCCAGGTTTTGCAGGTCTCAAAATATACATCCCAATTCATAACCTATATGCAGTGATACTTTGCAGTGCCGCAGTGGTTAGCACATACCTATCAAACATGCTATCACCTAGTAGCAGCACATCCTTTTTTTTTTTAATCAACTCGCAGTTCCCAAATAATGATACACTGTGCAGATTTTGTGTATGGGCTTGTCGATTTTTAACAAGACTTTCTCTTTTATTCAGCAAACGTCAGCTCTGTCCTTTGTTTACAAGACTCATTCTCAACCCTTTCGCCATACAATCACCTCATGACAAAAATAGCTGACCAAGGCAATTTTATAGCTCCTAAGCACATAGTAGATTGTGATTTTAAATAGCATCTGACTCGTGAACATGTGCTGTCCTTCACCTAAAATATTGGACACTGTCTCAGATCATTTGGGGATAAGTCCTGGCCAGGGGCCATTTATGTATTTACACTAATATGTCAGATATGGACCTTCTGGCAATCTGTTTTTCCAGTTTAGGTTGGACAGGTTGCCTTGTATATAATCAGAGAGTAGGGTACACAGCCAGATAAAAAGATCTTACTAAACCTTGTTTTTAACCACCTCAATACAGGTTTTTATTTTTTGCACTATAAACAAAAGAAGAGTGACAAGTTTGAAAAAAACACAATATTTTTTACTTTTTGCTATAATAAATATCCATTTTTTTTAAAAAAAACAAATTTTTTCCTCAGTTTAGGCCGATATGTATTCTTCTACATATTTTTGGTAAAAAAAAAAAATCGCAATAAGTGTATATTGATTGGTAGCGCAAAAGTTATAGCGTCTACAAAATAGGGGATAGATTTATAGCATTTTTATTATTATTATTTTTTTCTACTAGTATGGTGACGATCTGCGTTTTTTATTGTGACTGCGGTATTGCGGCGCATAGATTGGACACTTTTGACACTATTTTGGTACCATTAACATTTATACAGCGATCCATGCTATAAATATTCACTGATTACTGTATAAATGTAACTGGCAGAGAAGGGGTTAACACTATGTTTCCTAGGGAGTGATTCTAACTGTAGGGGGAGGGGACTCACAAGGAGGGAGACCGATCGGTGTTCCTCTCTACTGAGAACACACCATCGGTCTCCTCTACCCTGACGGGGCATGGATCTGTGTGTTTATACACACAGATCCACGGCCCTTCTCTGTTACCGGGCAATCGCGGGTGCCCAGCGGACATTGCGGCCATCGGGCACGCGCATCGGTTCCCCAGTGACACGGCGGGTGTGCGCGAGTGCCGCCTGCTGCGGGCACATGCGAGTGCCGTCGGCGGCACGTGTGTGCCCCCTGCTGGGCCGGGAAGGCGGGGATGTCATATGACACCCTCCCAGAACGAGAGCCGCGCCGCCTGGCCGTCATTTGACAGCCAGCGGGCGGCAATCGGTTAAAGTACCCCGGCAAATGATGTGAATCAGGGTACAAAAAATGATAAAGACGTATTTAATATAGATCAGTATCTTTCAATTAATAGAATGGGTCCTGATTTTTTTTTCAGGTAGCCATCTAAACGTTAAAGTGATTGTAACCGATTACCTTGTAAAACAACCCATTTTGTTTAAAATAGAAATAAATTTTAAATACCTTTTTTCCCTTTTTTATAAGTGATCACATTCCCCCTGTTCTTGTCAGGGCTGGGCTCAGCCCTCCGCCCTTCTCAGTTCTCAGGTTGCTCAGCTGTCGGTTAATTGCCAGCACTCATCGTTCCACAGTGGCTCACCTGGTGATCATTTCCTGCTCATCAGCCAGCCCCTTCTGGCTATTTATGTTTCAATATTTTTATTGGTTTATACAGAAGAAAGAAAAAGTACATAGCACTCAATAGTGTACCTTCTGGCTATTTAAACTGCCTGGTTCATTTCTTCCTTGCCTTCGCCATGGTCAAACATATCTGGAGACTCTCTGCTATGTACCTGTTGAAGACTTGCCTGGCTGTCGTCCCTTTTGGTTCCTGATCCTGTCTGCTTCCTCCAAATACGCTGATCACTGGCTTCCTGATTTACTGGTTTGTTCTGACTACCGGCTTTGGCTACCGAACCCTGGCTATGTTTTGACTACGTTTACTCATTTGTACCATTATATTAAAAGGTTTGATTCTTACTGCATTTTCTGTCTCCATCTGTTTCATGGTTCCTGACAGTTCTCAGCTGCATAAGAGCTGGGAGAGGAGAAGCAGCAGCAGCACACTGAACTTTCCAGTGAATGGCTGTGCAGTAGGGGAGTGTCAGGAGAAGTCTGATAATTAGAGGAGAGTACACTGAGTTCCCAGCATAGCTAGAGAACTGGCCATGATGTGCTCCTGCTTAGTGTGGTCAGTTTTTAATAGGAAAGCAAGGGGACTAGCAGGAACGCCAGGGACTTCACATAAAGGAAACAATGCAAAGAGAACAGGATACTTTCTCATACAAGCATATGGTAGAGCAAGCACAGACCAGGAATATGAAGTGTTGGGGTAATAAACGCTTTAATGTTAGATTTTTTTCCGAAAAAAAAAGTTATCCCCTATCCCTGTGAGCAAGCCAGCAGTGGTGAAACACGCCAAGAATGGCATCTTTTGACAAATAAATATAGTAGATCTAAGTTTTGGAGTGTGGTTTACATTTACTTTTGTCTGAGAGTGAAGAATGGCTATGCTAGCCAGCATCTGGGTTGTCTGTGTGGATTAAAAGGAGCAAGCCTGGAGTGGAGCCAGGTATGCTTTGGGTATGCACCATTCATGCCAACTACTTACCATTAAAACAAAGTACCTACAACAAAGACAGAAATGTACTTTAGAGAAAAGGGCCACAGCCAGGAAAATCTACGGTACTTCTGATGGGTTCATGGTCAACATCCTAACCATAAGCTTGTATGACATATCTTTTTCCATGTATTTATATGGTAAAGCAAAAATTTATTTAGGTTTAGTAACTCAGGGGAAGCTACCAACTATCCATCGTTAGTACGCTGCTTTCGAAAATCGATTTGACTTTTTCGTCAGACAAAAGCTGGATGAGCGGTCTAGTTAATTTTTGACGAAGCACAGCTCAACGTCTGATTTTCAGATGGTCAGTACAGAAATCCGTCACACAAAAAAGTACAAACACGCATGATCGGAACCAAGAAATGAGCCAAAATAGTTTGGTCTTGTAAGCTAGCGTTCATAATCGAGAATTAACATTCATGACGCGGCAAATGATGAAATCTCAAAATGCAGCACACATTCTCATCTTCTTTAATGGGATTATAATGAAACTGCTTTGCTGGTGATACTGATGGAGTTATGGCAAACATATTTTAAAGGCATTTGTTTTGTAGTAATATAAATAATATTAATATTATGGTTGTTATGGTTTTTATTGTGCAGAAAAAAAACAACACGAATTAAATTAGAGATGCTATCTGCCATCCAAATAAAAATAACTTAAAGCGGAGTTCCAATAAAATAAAATAAAAATAAAGTATTTGTAGCTGCTGACTTTTAATAATCAGACACTTATCTGTCCCAGGGTCCAGTGATGTGGGGGAACAAAGCCCTGCTTGTCTCCCCCTCCTCTCTGCGGCACCAGCATTGTCACTGTGGGTACCCGGCTGTGGCTTCACAGCCGGGCACGCACTGCTCATGCACAAGCCACGCTGCGCGCTGTGACTGGCTGGGGAATCATCTGGGACCTGTGACATGTCCCAGATGATTGCCAAGAGGGAGGGGGGAGAGGTAGCATGTCAGGGGGTCATCTTCCCTTAAAGCGGAAGTTCCATTTTTGGGTGGAACTCCGCTTTAACAAAAAGTGTGAATCAATGCTCACCAAACTTCTACTAACATGAAATTAGCAGAAGGAGCCCAAAGGTTGGCGCTTGAGAAATTAACTTCCTCTTTATACTCTCATAGTACAACACTACGTTCGTGTTTGTGGAACGACAATTCGCGGATAGTTGGTATGCTAGACAAAATCCTGCACGCGCGCTTTTGACAAAAATCAGACTCTCAATCGTTCAACAATCAAACCGTGTGTACCAGGATTAAGTGTCATTCAGTTTGGTTTACGCCTACTTTTAAAAAGCATATGGGATCTAATCATAGCAACATTTTATATTTTTTAAGATCACCAACAAATATTGGTTGGGGTATTTTCTAACAAATATTATAGAAAGTTTGAGAAACGAGGGGTGCGCCGTCCCTTACAAATCTTATGTATTCTTCTAATGCTGTCTTTTGTCAGTTCAACACTCAGTAATGTTCAGAAAGATGCAGGCAGAAAGGAAAATTAGCACATTCCAGTGTGTGCTCCAGGCCGCTTGGAGTATTCACCATCCTCTCAGATGTCACTTCAGCTGCCGTCATCTTCACCTCCAGCTTCCATATCTAATCGTAAGAGACAAATCTAATTTTTGTCTTGCCAGTTAATAAAACGTGTGTTGACTCTAATTTACAAAGCCGTAATCGTGTTCAACTTTATTCAGTTAACTGTTCATTTTAACATCACCGCAAACAAAAAAAAAAGAAAAGAAAAGAAGCAACAGAACTTATTGGCATTTGTTTTTTGATGGATAGCAGGGGTGAATTTGGAAATTAACTATTATGTCTACCAAAAGACTGTACCTACGAAACAGCATTTTAGTTTGAAGTACCTTTCAATGATCGGTCATTGTAGTAGTTATTTTTGGTCTATATTTTCTAAAGAATAATCAGTCTAATGTTTTTTGTTAAATGTAATGCTCAATGTTGAGCTTTGAGGATTTTTTTTATATCCAGTAACCTGACAGCATCTCATAACATTTATGGACCCTAATAGAAAAACCTGGTTTGAAGATCCGGACTCTAATGCCGCGTACACACGAGCGAACTTTACGGCAGACTTTGCCCGGCGGACGGGATTTCGTCAGACAATTCGATCGTGTGTGGGCTCCAGCGGACTTTGTTTGCTCAAAAGTTGGACAGACTTAGATTTGAAACATGTTTTAAATCTTTCCGTCAAACTCGAGTCCGGTCGAAAAGTCCGCTCGTCTGTATGCTAGTTCGACGGACAAAAAGCCACGCTTGGGCAGCTATTGGCTACTGCCTATGAACTTCCTTATTTTAGTCCGGTCGTACGTCATCACGTACGAATTCGACAGACTTTGGTGGATCGTGTGTAGGCAAGTCCGTTCATTCAGAAAGTCCGTCGTAAAGTACGTCAAAGTCCGCCGGGCAAAGTCTGCCGTAAAGTCCGACCGTGTGTACACGGCATAAGGCTTGGTTCACACTTCACACCTATGCAGTTTGCTTTTGATCAGTTTCTGCAGTGCTTTTTGTGGTGCATTTTGTGTTTTTGCACATGTGTTTTTGATGGATTTTTATGCTTTTTTATGTGTTTTGCATTTTACATATTTAATGTTTTGTGGTTTTTTTTGATCAATTTGTTGTTGGGTGGATTAAAAAGTGCAAAACGCAAATTATGGCAAAATTGCAGTAAAATCGCTGCAAAAACACACTACATTCTTTTCTGCAGCTTCTGCATTGAAGTCAATTGAACCAAAACACATTGTTTTGCTTTTAAAAAAAAGTCCCTGACCCTTTCCAAAAATGCAGTGGCTGAAAAAAGCATGGATGTGAACGTGTCCCATAGGAAACCATGTTAAATGGACTGTAGTTCGCTTCTGCAAAAAGCAGGAAAAAACGCATAGGTGTGAACCAAGCCTAAGAAACATGGAGAATTGTTTTGTGTGAATCACAGCAGTCTTTGGCTTGATGTGTATCAGAACTGGAATAATGACAGTTGTTGAATGTCGTTACCGAATAAATGACCCACAGTCCCAGTTCTAGCATTATACATTCCCATATTTATAAAGAAATTTCAGTCAACAATTAAAGTCAGTTAGGAAGATACAAATTGTGACCCAAGACCTGCTTCGTGTGCTGCTCTGGCTCTAATGGAGGGAGTGCAAGTCCTATGACATCCACGTCTGCGAGTGCTGGTTCGGTAGGGAGCTCATCCCGGCTCCTGTAATCGCTCAGAGTGAAGAGAAAGTCTCCCTAAGACTGCACATCCATGACATCCCTGAGGTGTGTGTGTGGGGCAACCTCAGGACACACAACTCAGGGATGTCATGGATGTGCGGCTATTTTGAGACTTTCTCTAGGAAGATACTAATGCTATTCAGAAGATTTTGCAATTGTGCCAAAGCCAGGATAGTGTGCTTCCAGAAAATATATATTCTGAGTTATTATTGCATTTTGTTTTACCATTAAGCCCAATTCAAAGTTGGGCAAACAAAAACCAACTAATTTGGATCCCTCAGCAGCTCTTAAAACGAAAAAAGCAGCTTTGGCTGTTATATTCCCTTTCCTTCTCCAAACCTGTCCCCTACAGACTTACCTACTCACCGATCCAGCATGCGTCCTCTTTTTGGGTTTAATGCCACCCTTTGTCATTCAACCTACTTCCAGTGAGCACAGGACATCAAGGCTTTCCCGCTTTCCCTGGGCTCACTGAAAAATCTATGACATTAATGGAGCAGAACCGAGAAGGCGTTGGTTGAACTAGATGGACTTGTTTTCCACCAGAATAACTATATAACTATGTAACATGTATATAGCTATTTTTTATGGATGTGGGGGTGCTCCAGTGTTGGACTTTAAAGTATTTTCTTACATGATTTTCACCCTTTACATCCTTCATCTACCTTTTTTTTATATCTCTGATTCATGGATTTTCAACCATTTTCATTTTCTGCCTAATATTTTCAAGAACTTCTTACTATTACTCTGATATGTCAGCTTATCTGTGTGTGAGCAACACCATAGGGACTCTCTTGTGTGTGTGTGTGTTTGGGAATTATTTTCCTGCATTACAAACTATTATCAAAATGGCTTTCCAGATCATCAGATTACCCACAAAATGGAGCAGGGTGGATTGTCTTAGGCCCTTTGTACATGGGAGAGTTTAGAGCTTTATGTGTTCATGGATGACTGCTGTTCTTGGTGGCATAAAGTGATAATTTACCTTGTGAAACAACCTATTCAGTTTAAAATAGAAATGAAAGGCAATATATACAATATATATATTTTATAAGTGATCGCTGTTTTCAGCTGTATAATGGGCTTGGCAAGTTAGTGGTAGAGAAACAGCAGTACACTCATCTCTCCAGTGAATGGATGTGCAGGGAGGGCATGTTAGCACACGTCTTGGCCATTGGAGGACAGACAGGCTGTGCTCCCAGCACAGCCAGAAAACTTACCACACTGGGATGGATGTGCTCCTCTGTCTAGTGTGGTCAAATTGAAAGAGGAAAGCAAGGGGATGGCAGAATCACCAGGTATTTCACACTAATCAAGCAATACAAGGAGATCAGGATACTTTTTAACACAAGTACATAGTACAATATACACATGCCAGGAATGTGAAATTTTGGGGTAATATATGAAAAAGCAGGGGAGTGTGAGGACTTGCCTTGGCTCCTGATGGGTAAATGGATCATCAGGAAAATGAAAGGACATTCTTTGAGTCCTGGCATCTGAATGGACCAGCAGGTGACTGAGAGGACTTCCACTTGCTCCTTGAGGCTGAATGGTCCAGCAGGGGAGTGAAAGTAATGTAAGTGATGCTGCTGAGAGAACCAGCTTAAAATTAAAATGTTGCTTTGCCCTTCACTTTGATCTTTAGTATTAACTGAAGTGCACCTTTAAATACCAGACCAGTCTCTGAGTGTCTGGGACCCCTCCAAGTTACTACACAAAGAATATTTGAATCATCTGGTGGGTGGTTGTTTTTACTGGAAATCTTCTTTGAGCCCGAACCAAGAAAACGCAGCAACATATTAATAGCTTTGAATACACTGTTGCATTCATATATTAAGTTTTAAGACAAAAAAACCCCCCAAAAAAACAGACTTCACCAAGGAATGTTTTTTACAGAATACATAAGCTTAGTTAATATATACACCTAGAGAGAAATGAAAGTTGCTAGCGGGCTTAGCGGTACAGTTTATATTATTCCAATATTGGAGTGAAAATGGTTAATATTTAATGCTTGTGCCCCTCTAGGTCAAAAACAAAATTAAAATAAGCAGGCACATGTGTCATTTAGATTTTTTGTAAAACTGTTTTGAGATTTTTTTTTTTTTCATTTTGACTTTTAACCCATTTCAGTTCCAGGATCCATCTGCAAAACCCTGTTCGCGCAGTCAGCTGTCGTACAATAAGGAGCCTACGGGTAGACGTTTCTTATTGTTTAAGACTGAGCTCATGCTGAACTCCTAACACATTGCACTTTTATACACCTCTTTATGGGAAGACGAGCTCACACATTATCTAACAGATGGGAAGCCATAATTTGTACAGTAATTACCAGAGACATTATGATATAAAGGTATCTCTGCTCACTTTCACAATCCCTGCGCTGAACAAACTGGCCTCTGTAGAAGCAGAATCACATATGAAACCTAGTTTTTTTTTTTTTTCTTCACACTCCATCCCACATTCAATATGCTGTAAATATGTATTTTCTACATTAGTTACGAGCCTTTTAGACCTCAAGTCAAAAAACATATGGGTAATAATACATAATATCATAGAACTTGCGATAAATGGAAACATTCTTCCTGTTTGAAAATCAATAAAATGATTATGACATGATTAATTATAATACAAATCATAATAACAATAAACGTCAAATTAGATCTTAATTGAATATAACATAACAAATCAATGTGTCTGAATGTCACATGCTGGGTATGTAGGATGTTGGTGCTCATTAAAGAGTCAATAGTAGCCTAAAATTCAGTTTGATTTATTAAGGGCATACTGGGTGTTTGAATTTTTCCTCTGAACACCGTTTACTCTTGGCAGGAAAAGGCAGCTTAAAAAGAGTGCCTAAAGTTGCGTATTGCACGCAACATGCGAAAGGGTCAGGGAATTTTATAAAAGCAAAGGTGCATGTGGCGTGTCAAGGATTTATGAATTCCATTGGCCAGAATATGAATTTTTATTTTCTGGTAATTGGAAAGAATGAATTCTCAAGTATTAAATGCGCCTACCATTTAGATGTGTTTACACAAATTTAGGCACAATTTAGGCACGTGAAATGTTTTTTTTTTGCCCAAAAAGCTCTTCTCCTAAATTTGCACGAGTCCTAAAAAATACATATTATAAAGACATGTACAATGGAAGGATATGTAAACCCAGACTTTTTAACAAGCTTTAACATGTCAATGTCATTTTCAATCTTTTTGAACTTGGGGCTTTTATTAAAAATAATACTTTATGAATCTGTTAAGAGTTACTTTGTTTAGGCTCTTCCTGTTAAAGGTTGAGGGGAAAGATTTTTGGTGCAATGGGAGGAAGGTGGGTTTCAAAGTTCACTGACTGAAAAGGAAGTCCTAAAATGAAGCCCCAAAAAAGACCTAAAAATGGCAATAAATAGAAAGTCCATGCTGACCACCCAGGTCAATAAGGGATGCCCACTCAGTGGCTGCTTGGTCCACAGAGCAACAAGCAATTGTGAAAGATAAGCACAAGAAGGGAGCCACCTAAGTGTAGCAGTTTAAAAGTATTTTATTATTCTAAACTCACTGCACTCACATGGATGAAGTGTCAAAAGGAATGTTAACTGTTAATAAATTGGCTTCTGCAAGTCAAGGTCCACCAGATGGATAATGCTGTGCTGGAAGTCCTGGTTGGCGTGGAATGCATATTCGGGCAGATGTGACATCACGACCGGACGTAATAGGTGGGCGTGGTGACATGAGCATACGCTCCTTTATCAGGCCATCCTGAGGCTGATTTATTAAAAGTTTACATGCCTTTTGACACTTCTTCCATGTGAATGCATTGATTTTAGAATAATAGAATGGTTTTATTCTGCTACACTTAGGTGGCACTTGTGCCCCTCCCTTCCTGTTAAAGGTTGACAACATTCTGTCCCTGTCCCCCAGCTGTGCTCCCGCATTGTTACTCTGTCATACTGACTTCCAGTAGAGACTACAAGTGGCCATTTCAACATACATTGTACAAGTATGGCTCACTGTTGTCACCATAAGGAAGCCCACCCTGAGCAATGCCTTGCAACCATTACTGAAGTGCATGCATATAGACAGGAAGTACCTGCAAGGAGCTACAGGAGACCAACATAAATGAAATGCAACAAGGGACAAACAAAAAAGCTTAAAACAAGTAATTACTTTTTAACGGCAGTTGTTTAAGATACATAGTACAATAGCAAACTAAATGTCATCCAAGTAGGGTTTATATCTATGTTAACTACAAAAAATGTAAAAGAGATATCAGTATTACTCTAGAAATGGAATTTAAGTGCAGCTGTAACTTATTGCATTCAGGTGTCCGTTTATGAAGCAGTGATCAGCGGTGATCCCGAGGATCACCGCTGATCACAGTCCATAAACAGTTTATCAAACAGTGATAATCGGGGGAGAACATGTTTGAACTTGTTCTCCCGCCGATTATCTCTACACACGGAGAATCCCCATTGAATGACACAGAAACGGCCAGTTTATGAAGCGGTGATCTCAGCGCTTCACTGGCGATCTGTGTCAGAATTCACACTCCCAGGTTCACCAGCTCAGAGGTGGTGAATCGGGGAGTGAAGAGGAAATCTGGGGGGATCTGAGGAGGAAGGAGGAAGATTTTTAACTTCCTTATGCCTCGTTCAGACCCCCCAACACTGTAAGCATGTCCCCCTGTCATATTTATGTGTATACATATTTATACATATATACATATAATGTGTATATGTATATATATATCATGTGTGTGTATATACATGTATATATAGTGTGTGTGTGTGTATACATATGTGTATAATGTAGGGGGACACATTATTTTATTAACATTAATCCACGCGCCGTTGAGCGGTGATAATTTATCACTGCTTGATAAACTGACATTTGGTACTATAATCTCGTAAAGTCTCACGAGATTCCAGTATCAGGGGCCGTTCTCCACTATTTGAAGCATTTGTAGATCTCTTCACTCCTCCAAAGGTGAAGTGATCTACACGGCTTCATAAACTGGCACACAGAGGAGAAAAATCTTCACTGTGAATGCCGGAGAATGAAGCAGTGAATAGATTTCACTGCTTCATAAACGGACACCTCAGTGAGAAGTCGTCTTCTACAGATCTGTCCTCTATTGAATGCTATGTATAGCTGTTGTTTGACACCATCAGTGAGCTTTGCACTACATTGTGGAATAAGCCAACAAAGCGAAAACAGCCCTGAGGCGCTGATTAATATATAAAAAGAGAAATTTGAACTATTGCCATAATACTTTTGATGCATCACAAGATCACACAGCTATGTTTGGTCTTAGACCCATTTCACACTGAGCCACCCCGGGCATCAGCGGTAAAGCGGCGCTATTTTTAGCGCCGCTTTACCGTCGTTTTAGCGGCGCTGTTCGGCTGCTAGTGGAGAGGTTTTAACTGCCCCGCTAGTGGCCGAAAAGGGGTTAAATCAGCCCGCAAAACGCAGCTGGAGCGGCGGTATCGGTATCGCCAGTGGTTTTGCAGCGCTGCCCCATTGATTTCAATGGGGAGCAGCGGTAGAGGAGCGGTGAGTTTGCTCCAAAGAAGCTGCTGGCAGGACTTTTGCGCACCGCTCCAGTGTGAAAGCCCTCGGGCTTTCACAATGGAGTGCATGGAGCAGCTGTTTTGGGGCGGTTTGCAGGCACTATTTTTAACGCTATAGTGCCTGCAAAACGCTCCAGTGTGAAAGGGATGTATGCCTACATGAGCAAAGCAAAGATCTGGTGATTTTGACAATGTTTACAAACTTTGCGCAAGTGTTTTTCCACATGTAACAAGCTTGAGGTGTTTATTTTCTGGGCTGGGTATGGAAAAAAATGTGTTGCATGTTTACAGGCATTCCAATTGAAGTCTACGGGGCCAAAAATGCCTGATTACACTAAAAAATAGCTTATGCACTTCTTTAAGCGCAGGGCGTCAAACATAAAAGTGTCTGAGCGTTTAAATTTAAACAGGTACAATTATAAGCAATAGGATTCTGCATGTTGAGTGTAGTCAGAGGTAGAGAAACTCTACAAAAGGTGTAGATGGGGGATAAAGCCTGTTAAAAGAAGGTCAGATGAGCATGTTGAGAAAGATGACGCAGTTCCTTTAACTAAATCGTGTATTCCCTGTATTGAACCAGTGGCGGCCCATCCATTGCGCAAGGGCGCCGCCCCCCTCATCCATGCGTCCGGCCATCTACAAGCCGGGAGCCGGACGCATGGATTCCAATTGGGTTTTTTTTTTAAGCACATGATTAGAGCCTGAAGCTCTATTAGGCTTCAAAAAATGGTGGGCTTGGGGCACAAAGCACTGTGTCCTGAGCCGACCTAGTTGTGTGACAGTAGCAAATGAATATTCGCTATTGTCACACTGATTCTCCTCCCGGTCAATTAGGAAGCGGGTCTTGAGATACATTTTCTGGTTGGCCGAAAGGAGAAGCAATCCTATTGGCCTAGGAGGAGGAGGGAAGAGACGCATGGCCAGAGAAAACACACAGCCGGAGAAGACGCAGTGGAAGCCTCGCGACCCGCCCAAAAGTCACCACTGTCTCCAGGAATGTCTCACCAGCAGTGGCTCAGCCACATCCAGCACTCCCCAGATCAGACAGGGGAGGGAGGAGGAGGGGAGATGGGGAGTTCGGAGTGTTGCCCCAGGCAGGACATCTGCCATCTAAGGTAAGGAGGCCTTCCGCCTTCCTGTCTATCCTTCTTCCACGTGCTGGGGGGGTGTTGCTGGTCTTCCTGGTGTTCTTCTCCTCCATGTCTGTCTCCCACGGGGGGGGGGGGTGGTCCCCTGCATCACCCGCCACTGTATTGTCCCCCCGCATCTCCCGCCACTCTATTGGACTGAAAAATCTTCCATCATCTTAGCATCACTTTTAGTGTGAATTGTTCTCCTTCTACTATATAAAAAAAAATCAAAGCAGTCTATTCCAGAAAATGCTAGAGGTGGCATTTTTGCACTGGGTCACTCTATCATACACTCATATATGGTGGTGGAGGTTGCTATATGTTAAGTGGAGGATTCTGCTGTGTGTCTTGTTCAGCCCTTAAGCTGGTTATTCTTACAGTAAGCCTAGTGGCTGACTGACAGGAGAAACAGACTAGAAAAAGGGATAAGATAGAAATGTAGTGCTGTTTCATTATGCATGGTAAATAATGTGTGTTACACAAGGTTAATAAATACTAGGAAACAGTTATGTCTAGGTAAATAGATACAGTATATACCTTGCAGTCCAAAAGAGTTAAGCTGGGTACACACTATTTGAATTTTTTCTGGTTTCTAAAGTACCGCCAAAAATGAAGAAGAAGCCCAATAGTGAGTTAAGTCCAGTACACACAATCAGAATATCGTGCAAAATACCGCTTTCAACGCGATAATCTGATCGTTAGTACACAGCTTTCGTCCGAATTTTTCGGAAGGGACAAACACAAAAAATCTTCTCGTACGATATCAGATCGTACAATTTTTGTTTAATCAGTACAGTTTTCGTCTGAAAATACAATACGAATACAATACATGAGCATGCAAAAAAAAATTATTATTCTTTAGGGTCTTCTGACAGGTGCCGCCTGCGGCTGTTAGAATACAATAGTCGCAGTTAGAGATTCCTTTATGCGTTCCGTATACCATGGATGGGTAGATTATTTTTGTTTAGGTTGAATCAAAAAAATCTATGTGCATCTACGTGGTTTCAGCAAGGACAAATTTCTATCCAACTACGGCCCTACTCAAGTAAAGTTTATCTAATGGCTGGCTTCACTCTAATGGTAATGTAGGAAAATTTGTATTCGATCAGCTACAGCACTGATAAGTGTATTCTGAGAGTCCCCAATGTCAGAATATAATAGTGCATCTGGGAGGATTCCTCCATCAACTTCAAATGTGTGGTCAGGGGAATCGGTTTGGTTTCAATTGATCAGCCCGTTGGCTAATCAAAGAAAAAATTATCCATTTACGGGCTGCTTTAGGCCGGCCATACACAGAGCAAATTTCTTTCCTGCAAACACGGGTTGCAAGAAACAAATTCACGTGATTCCCCCATCAACACAGATAGTGCTGACAGGGGTATCCCTCCTGCCAAGCTGTTGTCTGCTCCTGGCGGGGGGGGGCGTCCTCGCCAGGAGAAGACAGTAATTATCACTAGTGGCTATAGCAGCCACTAGCAATAATCGTAAGGGAATCTGGCAGGCTGGTTGTACCCAAGTTGATTGATCGATCAACTTGGTACATTCAGCCTAGTCAATAATGGTTTGAATCTCGGCCAGTTCCTGCTGTACTGATTCAGATTCGAATGGTGTATGGCTGGCCTTACACCAAGTGTAATCAGCATTCAATACAGACCTGGTGAGGCACACCCCCCCCCCTGTCTTTGTATTGTCTGTGTGAGAACACTTGTTATGAGGGGTGTGGCTATTACTCAACTCTGCCAGCATAGAGCACTGGAAGGAAGGGTGGGATAGAGCATTTTTACAAAAAGAAAAAGATACTTTCATTATTAAGGTCCAGCTTCAGGTACAAGAAAAATACTCTTGTAATAGGTCCCCCAACCTGCTCATTATGTCTAGAGGTGGTAAAATAAGGGGAAACACTTACCTTATTCTGTGCTGCAGCAGAGTTCCTCCAGTATTGTGAGCACCCCCCATAGCCTACTCTCTAAGTACCTCCGGTTACAGCCGCACGCTTGCCCCCCTCTATGTGCAATGCAGGGTCGGTAGCTCTGCTTTGTTCATGATGGTGATGAGGGAATATCCACAGACCAGAGCTTCAGGATAAGAAGGCATTGCTGGAACTACTATGTAATGCTGTCTGTTCCAGTACCTCCTAGGTATAGCAAACTTTAACCAGTGCAGTACTGGGAGAAAATGCAAGCCTAGATTTTTTTTAAAACCTGAATTTGTGCTTTAGGATGACCAAACCAAATGTACCCTTAGCAAAAGTTGGTCATTTGGCCATTTTTTTGTGACCGGCATGTATGTTTTATGAAATGTTTTTTCTAAAGAGTTATCTTCCCCATTGAATCATGCCATCATTTCCAATGGCTAGATGAGGAGTTACCTATATTAATTTCAGATTGTGGTATTTGTATGCTGCTTAATTCTTTTTAATAAACTAATCTAGAAAAATCCAAGGGTGGCTGTGCAGTAACAAAGGGTTTGCTATGTTTTCCAATATACAAACATGGCAGCCACGTCATAAACAGCATGCTAGTAAACACAACAAACATAAAATAAAGGCGAGCAGTTCTTTTATACTTTTCATTAGATTGCTCATATGTGGCTTTAAAAAATAGCACTTTCCAGTAAATGTAATTAGTCCAACAGAAAATAGAAGGGAATAATTCCTGCACAGCGACATTAGTCAGCACATTGAAAGGCTGGGTTAGCTGGCTGGGTTGCTTTAGAAACAGTAAATTCCCGTGTTTGTGTGATTTCCAGCCTCATTATGCTTTCCTTCAGTTTCACCTAGGACACGGCACAGAATGTACACGCTTGTTTTTTATGTACAAACACAGTGTGCGCCTTTTGTGAGAGGCAGGGAGTCTGTGTAGCGTACCTTGTACACTTGAACACCCAAGGGAGACTGATCTGCATATGCAATCCTTAAGTATACAAACACCTACTTAGATATGCAAATACCCTTGTTAGTGGCTCATTCTGCAGCTCGCTATCTCATTCCCTATTGGCCCCTGTGCTGGTTACTTATACCTTTAAGCCTCTTGTGGCATTGACGTCTTTGCCTGACCGGTTAGATATTTTTATTAGCAGACCATAATAAAATCTCAAGTTTTCGTGTGTTACTCAGGAAAAAAAAAAAGCTGTCTGGAAAAAGAAACACAAAAACTAGCTGCACAGAGTTTGAAAAGAAATGGTTCTTTTGATGGAGTTTTCCTCTTTGACTGATCTGGCGCATTTTTTCTAAGAAAGAAAAATAATTTTAAAACTAGTTTTATGGCAGGAAAGAGTGATAGAGGCCTGTGTTCTGGGATTTGTTTACTGGATTTGAAGTTCAAAAGCAAAATTCACAGAGACCTTTTGTGTGTATGTTGAGGTCTGTGTGATTTTGGTGGTGGCTGAGGAGTTAATACGCAGCTGTCTCTCTGAACATTATTCCAGACTACTTGAGAAATTTTCAGAGACAAGATGACAGTGAACTGCACAGTTACAAGTCTGTCTGCACCTGCCGTAGTATTCATTTAAGGACTTAACGCTACGAAACCAGGGTGGGCTTAAAGTTTCTAACAAGTGCTAGAATTTATGTAGCCTGGAATAGCTGCATGTCTTTGAAGGGCTAGTAAATGTAAAACAAATCTCCCGGTTTAATAAAATACATCAATATCGTACTGTTATCTAAATTGGTCTCAAACACAATGGAAAGGAAACATTGCTTGTGGGAGATCATAAAAAGTATGGTGGATGCTCTGTAGACACCTGCCTTTCAGTAGTGCTACAAATGTCATGGTGTGCAACAGATTCTTCTTTGTGTTGAAATGATGTATCTGAATCTGTCACAACTCAGAAAATTCATTTCCAGCACACCTGGCAAGTGGGGAACTTCTTCAAACTTTCACAAATAGAGTAGATATTTGGAATAATTATATCGTTTTTGGCAGGAGCGTTGCTAGGTCTGCAAAAGATCTGGGGCTAGAGCCCAAAACAGCAGTCACCAGCCTTTTTGCAGGCCGGACAGGGGGACGCGCTTCAATCATCATGGCACCATGGTTGTTATGGTGTCAGGGTGATTGAAGTGCATTATTTCTGTTGTTACATTTTAATATTACAAAACTACAGTTAAAGTTACTTCTCAGCCAGCAAAAAACTTTCACAAACGAAAAAGGGGAACATTTTAAATATATAAAAAATATTTAAAAAATATTTTATTTATTATAAAAAAATACATACAATAAATCAATTAAATTGAATTGAATTGATGACAATTAATTAGATAAATAAATAATTAAATAAATAAAATTAAATCAGATTAAATTAAATCTAAATTGAAAGTCCATGAATAACACCACTGAAATATTACAGTTCGCAAACTCATGTGTAAAAAAGGCATTTGTCACTGCAAGCAGTCAACCCAGTGTGTCCCAGAGAGTCCACATCATATACTGAGCTTTTACAGGAACTGCAAATAGAAAGAGCAAGGTAGCCAAAGTTCAAATAAATAAAAAAAAAAAAAAAATATATATATATATATATATATATATATATATATATAAAAAAAAAAGAGAAGAAGAAGAGAATTCACTTTATTGAAAACAATGATATTCCAATATCATATTTTGGTTGCTCTTATGCGTGTGCAGAACTTAGGATCTCCAGATGGATGGCTCAGCAGGTCTCCTGGCCACTGAGACAGAGGGCCACACTACACACACCAGGAATGCCAGGGGAATCTGAGTGTGTGAGAGATGCCTGTTAGCAGTCGCCAGGTCAATGTCAGGAGCCACCATATCCCGCTTATCCACTGAAGAATGGACTGAAGAAACCATCAGGGGAAGATTACAAGCAGCCATCACAGGACACAAGGGTTGCCGGGAAACCGTTTATGTGAGGGAAGCTCCGCTAATGGATAGACCAGATGGGGCACATCGGTTCCGAGGAAGGGCAGGAGAGTGGTGATGCGGGGGCGGGCGGAGAGAGATGATGTCATCTCTGCTCGTCCGCCTGCTTGCTTCTCTCATTGGCTTGCCTGGCTCTCTCATGCAGCCCGCCCGCCTCACGCATGGTTTGTCAGGGACCCCTGGGGCAAGAGACTCGGGGCTACGGGCCCCAGATTCAGGGCTATAGCCCCAATAGCCACCCCCTAATGACGCCTCTGGTTTTTGGGATAACTTAGATCTCTTCTTTGGGCTTTATACAGTTCTGAAAATGGTTCACATTTTTATACACAGAGCTCCCCCTTGTAACTGTGTGTATAAGGCCCCTTTCACATGGGCCATGCCCAGTCCAGTTAGCAGGGTATCTATAAACAGATCCCTTGCTAAATTGGACCAGAATGGAATTGCTGCATTTAAAAACTGGAGCTTTTCAGACCCATATGAGACCTAAGGGCGGACAGATGAAAACTGACTAGGTTTACACCCTAATATCTCAGATTCATCACATTTAGCTCAAAAATGAATGCAGACATTTTCCATTTTTTTCTCAAATCTGGATGGAATTGGAAGTAATGCCCATTGCCTAACGTGAAGCTTCCAATCAGGTCTAACTGAAAAAACAACGACTGTCTGCGTGAAATAGGCCTAAATATGTGGGTTTCAGAAGTATTTTTAGAAATGTATAAGGCCTGAAGAAGGGACCCCGAAAGATCACATTTTAATAACTGAAGTTAAAGGGTATTACTTATACTCCAAACTTTTTAGATATTAGTCTAATTATATATTATACAATTACAGTACATTATTATTTTATATATTTCCATGTAATGTTCCATAATATATCTATAACAATATATTTTAGAATATTATTTATTATAGTACATTATTAATTCATTAATGTACTTACTACCTTGAAGGAACAAGTCCACACAATTAACATCAACTTAGAAGAGGTCTTGCTATACCTCACTTTTCTTAGATCCCATGTTCTTATTGAATCTGTCGCAGCAATACCAACAGACTTTAAAATGTGATGGTATTTCTAATGAAAGTGTTGCGCAGCCTTCATGATCTGGATGCATGGCTTCCGGCAGCATCCACACGGACAGTTACGTGTTGGAAATACCTCAACAAATTGTCCCAAGTGACTATTTTCTGCTTACCTGTTTTTGAACAATTATTTTAAAAAGTATTGAAAAACTCTACAACAGCACAAAACTATTATTTTAAAAGTCAGAGATGCCAGGCTACATATTTTATTCACCTAGGTTTCTATTAGGAAGAATTATCTGCTGTTCAAAATTCATTGGCCCTATCTTCCTAGAGTCACAGTTTAATTGGGCTTTTCTACATTTTTTTGTACTGAGAGTTTTGTGTCACCATTGCGTAATCTTCCAAAGTATGGGAAAGTGGGGACAGAGCTTGGACAAAGTAAAGGCAGGACTTAATGTGCTCCATTTTTTATAGTTAAAAGGCTGGAAGTACTGGAATTGGCAGAATTTGAAACTGTTTGTATTGTGTCTCTGAATTCTTTCCTTTCAGATATTTGAGTTCTGAGAGAGACAGGGTTTGGGGGCACAGTAAATGTAGGACTTGTTGTGTTCATTGTTGTTTGCAAAGGTTGGAGACTGGGATCAGCAAAATTTAAAACTGTCAGTTTTATGTCTGCCAGTGACTTCCTTCCTTCCTTTCTCTGTCAGCACAATGTCTATTTGAAAGACAGAACCATTTTCTTCCCAACACTGTTGAAAAATTAGACAATTGAACCAATGATATTTAATTGGGGCAGTTGGCACTATAACTATAAGAGCTTCACTGATTATGCAACCTATCTTGTGATATTTTTTTGGTCATGAAAAGCCCCCAGAACCTTGCATATTATTATTAATATTATTATTTTTATTATCAAAAGTTCCTTTATATAAGGGTTGTCATATGTTGTGTTCCCTTCTCCCCCTTTTTTTCACCACTAAATTCCCCAGCTTTGTGGTCAGTATCAATTGAGAGAATAAGCACTACTTTACAGAAAGCATGTGAGGGAGGAATGTATCCAATTCCACTGCACACTCGGCCTGCCTTCCTTGTTTTAAGCAGCTGAGAGTCCGGCTGAGCTGCAAATTCCAGGGCAGCTCATCAATCAGACCTATTCACAGTGTCCAGGAACCCTTTGTGTTCTGATGTATGGGAAAGAGAGTCAGTGAAAGGGCTCTCTGCTTGCGACCCACATTTTGGGGCAGTGTGCACAGAAAAAGGGGCAACCAAGCCAACGGGAGCCTTTAAAGCGCTAAAGGGAACTATGAGGTAGCTGCTGTGTCTTTATCCCAGCACATGCAAATCAGAGAAGAAAGTCAAAGGCACAGACTCCCACATCACATAGCGACAAATCACAGGGAATGAGGAGTCAATTCACTCAGCATATACTGCCAGGACATGGGCTGCTTGTGTGATATTCTTCACTCAGATATTCAGCACTTTACAAAACCAAAACAACAGAAAAATAATAGAAATTGTAGATAAATGACCCCAGCCCCAGACATGATTGTTCAGGGTCTAGAGTTCTGTCTACATATCAGTGTTTGGCTAAATACTGTGTGTATTTGCTATTCATTAATTATTTATGCTTAGCCTTATTTCTGAGATATCTCCACCACACATTTTCTTTATTTCAGTTATTTTGTTGCAGGGAGCTTCCATTTGTTTCCTCTTACATAATAAAAGACAAGTATACATTCAAATTTGAAATCTCCAATCTGAAATGTTTACTTTTCTTTTCTTTCTTTTTCACTTTTTTTTCATCCTACTTTCCTTCCTTCCTTCCTTCCTTCCTTCCTTCCTTCCTTCCTTCCTTCCTTCCTTCCTTCCTTCCTTCCTCTTATCTTTTTCTTTCTTTCTTTCTTTCTTTCTTTCTTTCTTTCTTTCTTTCTTTCTTTCTTTCTTTCTTTCTTTCTTTCTTTCTTTCTTTTTTTTCTTTCTCCCTCCCCATTCTTACTAGCCTCCCTCTCCTCCTTCTTTATTTCCTTTTTCTACTTACACAGCAAAGTAAATTTGGAAAGATGGAACAACGTCCTTTTCCATGCTGTTGACAAACGAGACTGCGGAATTAATATAGCCTTACGTATAATAGCTTTTTATTAATATTAATCAATAGATTTAGGCCTCTGTCATACCCTCATGTTGTGATTTAGAATGTGTCTTAATTTCCTTTGTTTAAATGCTTGTTAGGAAAATTGAATGTGATGCTTCTCGCAGAGTGAAGAAGTCAAGTCCAGGGGGGGGTGATACTGATGACGATATTTGCTAGGAGTATATTTGTAGTTCACTGTACAGACAGGTGTGCACTGCAGATATTGTTGCTGATAGTCTCTTGGCATTTACAGATCCAAATGAAAATTCTAAATCTGATATCCTCTCCTGCTTTCTGGCTAGAAAAAGGAACCTGACTGCCATTTTTCAATGCTGACAGGACATCGTTAATAAATCTATAGTTAGCATTTGGATTTATTCATTCTCATCATTTCCTGCAGAAGGTAAATGGCATTTTGAAACAATATTGGTGTAGGTTGTGGCTTGCCCTTTGCTGAGATAAATCCTCCCAGCCTTTCCCATCTGTTTAATATAAAAGTAATATCAAGAGGGGATGCTTTTCTTGGTTGGGAGAGATACTAGTATTGGTACTGCCTGTTTTCACACCATAATATCAAACATATGCAGTTATCTGTAAATTCATTTAACTGCCTATAGATGTATGACATGCGGCTTCTATAAACGTACATTCATGTTGGTGCTGATGCTTTTGTGAGACTTTGCTAGATGTGGTTGGCAAATGAACCTTATGTAAAGCAAGCATCCAAAGTAGTGCAAAGGAGTGTTGTTGTGTTCATAGCAATCAGATTACAGATTTCTTGTTTCCAAAAGGGGTTACAATCAGGAACATCAGTTTTCATGACATTTACTATATTACAATATGTCCTCTATTGAAAGTAATTTTAAACCCCAAAACACAAATGTGACATTTTTTTTTGCATCCCTTTTCATTTTTCAGGATAACAACATTTTCAGCAAGTACAGAAAGTACCAACTGATCTTGCCAGAAATGCAATATCCATATCTCCTCTGGTGGGCTGAACTAAAAACACAAACAATGTTAACTTCCCCCTGTAAACTACTAATCTAATCACCACCCCCCCCCCCCATATAAAGTAGACGAAAAGAGGATGGCATGTTTAAGGTCCAGCCTATATGATAACCAATGTTTTCTTTGAATGGTGGCCAATGTATTTCCATGTCCCCAGTGTCACCCTCTGTAGATAATGCCTGTAGATGAATGTGTGACAGCACGACAGCGCTGCTGCTTGTAGTCTCCACTAAAAGTTTGTGTTATAAGGTGGCACCAGGTATTCTTTTATAAAAAATTGCTCCTTTATTATCATGTCATCAGGTCAGAGGAATCAGAACTTCAACAGTCAACACTATATATATATGCTATATGGTATATATGTGGTGTGCAATTTATATACTGTAATTATGATAGGATGATGTACCATAGCTATGGCTGCCCATACATGTACAATAGTGGACAGCTAACCCTTTTCAAGTTTAGAATCCGGTGTCCTTTGCAGCATCCGGCTGTATTGTATAGATCCACACTCCGGCAAATGAAAATGTTGAGCTTCCAAGCTTGTTGGGGGGAGAGGGGGATTGGGCACTATCACACAATGACCCTATACTCAGGAAAATGTAGTCATACAGGGGTAGACTAAAACTGGAGCACTCTGAATCTGGTGCAGCTGAGCATTGTAGCCAATCAGCTTCTAACTTTAGCTTGTTCAATTAAGCTTTGGCAATAAAACCTGGAAGCTGATTGGTTTCTTTGCAATTGCAACAGATTTTCCACTCTTCAGTTTTATTAAATAACCCCCCATTATTGCAAACCTGGAATTCATTTTGGATTAGATCTTCTACCCCTGATTCCATATGTGGACTCATTGTCTGCAGATTAGGTCTAAAATGCTATGATTGCACAATTTTAGTCATCACAGAGAATGCTCAATGTCCATTCACTAAGTCCTTGTCAAGAGACTTCAGATATTGCAACTTTGGTTTGGAATATAACAGGAGGATATAGCCGGAGGTATACCTGGAGACCTCAGCTGAATTTAAAAGTGCTAAAAATACTCTATGTCAGAAAAGGTTCTCATTTCAAACCATTATAGCAATGATGTTCCATAGAACTTACAATCTAATGCTTTAAACGATATCGTGTGATAAAAAAGACAATTTTAAAACCCTGCTCATAGGAAGAGCTGTGAAATTGATAGCACTGAATTTTCCTCACTCACAAATTGGTGCTGGATGAAAATGAGATTCTTTCAGTTTTTTCCTCTCTCAGCTCATATTATCTGTTCTTCTCTCCGCTCTGCTTACTTGTCCAGTCTGGCCTGTTGGAAATGACTCCAGACGTTCCAATAATGCCTTCAATTGTAACAAATTATATCCACAGCAAGACATTGAGACACACTATTTTCGCCTCCCTCTGGCTTGCACAGGCTGATTTGCAAACACTTGCTCGTTAGCATATAAACACAAGTGGGTGCCTCTTTATATGAATATTTAATTTTTCTGTAGATTGGAGCCAAAAACATGCAGTTTAACTGCTTCATTGCTCAGGGGGGCTGGAAAATATTGTCCCTGTTAAAACTAATGAGCTTATTCAGAAAGCCAGTGACGAGCACAGCAAGAAAGCGCAAAGTGCCGTGCTATGTCGCAAATGATCAGATTTAGTCTACATTGGTTATTTCAGCAAAGAAATGATTTCATGTTTATTATCATTGGTTGCTGAAGGGAACTTTGGAAAGAATATGGGAGTTGCCATTGCTGACTTGTTTTTAAAGGTTCACCTCATTCTGATATCGACTAGTGGGCGAGCCCCTGATCTATGTGTCCTGATACTTTACTGACTATGACCACAAAAAATAATAAGTGTAGCACTAAATAGCTAATTATTTACTTAAAATTGTGAAAAATATAGGTTCAACAAGTGTACAGAAAAAAGAATCCCTAAACAAGGGCTCGCTGGCTGTGATTGACAGCAGTGGGAGCCAATGGCTGCTGTCTCAGCCAATGGGGAGGGAGAGTCCCTAGAGATCTGAGGCTCTCATGCACATTGCTGCATTGTGATGGGGCTCAGGTAAGTATTAGGGGGGGCTGGGGGCTGCTGCACAGACAAGGGTTTTTTAACCTTCAGGCATAGGATGTCTGAAGGTAAAAAGCCTTGAGCATTTAGAACCACTTTAATAGCCCTTCATTGTATGCAAAGGCATTGAGGGGGACTGACCACGGACTAGTGCTTTGGTTAGAGAAGAAGACAGTCTAGAACCTGCTGGAGTGGAGAGTGAGGTCAGGATAAGTAATATTGCTTTTTTCTCTACCCCCTAGACATAACAAGTATTTATTCTTGTAGTACAGGGGAGGTGAGGGGCAAAGCAAGGGTATATGTTATCTAATTTTTTATATTGTCCCTGAATTTGATTTGATTTTTAAAACCTTTTTACAGCAGTCCTCAGACTAGGAGATGGAAGTGCACTGGGAGGCAATCAGGTGTTGCTACATGAACTGACAAGCTGAGAGATGGAGAGAAAGCAAACACAGGACCTCATCAGTTTGCTGCACCTCTTTCATTGTATAGTCACAGGATGGGGGCAGGGATGTGGCCTAGCTGTGTTACTTAACTGCAGCAGAGAGAAGAAAGGTCGCTAAGGTGAATTGCTGATAGGGTTGGGTAAGTCTCAGAACTGGACCTAAGGCAAAAAAATACAAATACTTTGGCAGGTACGCCAAATCCAAAATATGCATTTTACTTGTGTATTAAACTGGTTTCCTGGAGTTCAGCTTAAAGTGTTTAACCACTTGCCGACCTCTGCAATATACGTCAGCACAATGGCAGCGGTGGGCAAATGGGCATACCTGTACATCCCCTTTAAGAGGCGGAGATAGGTGCGCACGCCCACCGCGTACAGCGTGACCGTGCCCGCGGGACAGGCTTACTCGATGTCCGCTGGTCTCCCGGCGATCGTGTCACGGAGCTGCAGAACGGGGAAGTGCCTATGTAAACAAAGCATTTCCCCATTCTGCCTTGTGTTATGACAGAGATCACTGCTCCCTGTTATCGGGAGCAGTGATCGCTGTCATGTGAGTTGAAGCCCATCCCCCCCACAGTTAGAATTACTCCCTAGGACACACTTAACCCCTTCATCGCCCCCTAGTGTTTAACCCCTTCCCTGCCAGTAATCAGTGCATGTTTATAGCACTGATCACTGTATAAATGACAATGGTCCCAAAATACTGTCAAAAGTATCCGATGTATCCGCCATAATGTCGCAGTCCCAATGAAAATCACAGATCGCCACCATTACTAATAAAAAAGAATAATAAAAATGCCATAAAACTATCCCCTATTTTGTAGATGCTATAACTTTTGCGCAAACCAATCAATATACACTTATTGCGATTTTTTTTAACCAAAAATATGTAGAAGAATACATATTGGCCTAAACTGCGGAAAAAATGTGTTTTTCTATATATTTTTGGGGAATATTTATTATAGCAAAAAGTAAAAATTATTGCGTTTTTTAAAAAAAATTGTCACTCTTTTTGTTTATAGCACAAAAAATAAAAACCGCAAAGGTGATCAAATACCACCAAAAGAAAGCTCTATTTGTGGGGGAAAAAAAGCACATCAATTTTGTTTGGACGCATCGTTGCACGACCACGCAATTGTCAATTAAAGTGATGCAGTGCCGAATCGCAAAAAGTGCTCTGGTCAGGAAGGGGGTAAAATCTCCTGGGGCTGAAGCGGTTAAGCACCTTTGGCAGGGTTATAGTATGATCCACCACGTCATCGCTCATTCTTATTTCACAGTCTTATTTAATTATAAATAATAAAACAATTAGGTTCTGTACATCCACAGTTTTCTAAGTGTTGCAGATATATAAACATAGCAAAAAAAAAACGAATTAAAAGGATTAGTCAACACAATCACGGTATTTACTTTCAGGTGGAGTTTGGCAGAGTCTCCTTGACTCCTTATATCTCTTGGGAACTCCAGTAATGAAATCTCCGTGCCATGGTTCTGGCTCTGTTTGCTACCACCTGGGACAGTTCCTACTGTTGTATTCTTCATAATATAATACACATTAAAAATCCAACAGGAGAAGCAGAAGCCAATTGTAAAAGTCACATCAGGAGTGCAGACCTGGAAACACAAGTGCAGAATTCTCACCTCCCTTATCCCCAAGAGATATAAGTAACTATTAAGTAATTCAAAGTGTATTTCCAGTCAATTTTTATTTTTTTATATATGAAGTGTACAATACTCCTACCAATTCCTTCACCTCAATTCCTGTGGCAGGCAGACAACAGTGCAAAACAGCTGCTGAAATTACAGCAGCATTGTCACCTTTTCTGCACTGAATTCCCACATCTGGACTATAAGTTTTTTTTTTTATGTAAAGGAGGTACGGTATGGTAAATGTATTCTTACCTTAGCCTCCTGCTATGGCAAGTAAGTTCCAAAAGTTGCTGCTCAGAGAAAGAACAGGAGCACTCACCTGACTTTTAACCAAAACAACATACTCAAGATGCGATGGGTACTTGTAGACTTGTAGACTTGTAGAAGTGTAGTCAGATGAAAGAAAACTTCAGACAAGCTAAATTGCTTTGACAAGGTGGCTCCCACAGAGCAAGACTTCCCTCAATGGGCATCTAACTGCAGTTAAAACCATAAAAATACAGAAAGGAGTGCCAGACCAAAATCGGATAAAACAGTCCAAGACAATTTTAAGTTTTATTAAAAAAAAATCATATTAAGAAAACCAATGCATGTCAGGGGCAACACCACTGCCTCTTCATCAGGGCTCAACACAGGATGAAACTTGGATGGACTTCATAGATCTATAGTAGAACCCATATTGGAGAAACAACCTGAAAGCAGTTGCAGAGCAGCAATTTTAACTGATATTATTAGCAATGAATATTACCTTGAACTCTTGTAACTGATTGTGTTCTGGCACTGCTTTCTGTATTTCTATGATTTTAACCAAAAAAGCATTTATAGTAGTGTAGTGGCCATATACTCTTTAGACGTGTTGTCTACTGTAAAACTGAATTCCAAGAATTCAGCCACTTTGTACAAAGTGAAGGTACACTATAAGGTAAGTCCAAGTTGGTACATGCTGCCTATATGGACTTATCACTGCTATTTTAACTGTATCTGACAAGTTTTTAGTTCTGCTGGAGACATTGGGGCCTGTGAGAGAAATGAGAAGCACACACAACAGCAATACCCGCACCTCCCCTCTGCTGCCGATTCACAGAAGCCTTTGTATTTTGTGAATGAGTTCACATAATACAAAAGCTTTTGTGATTGGCCAGGAGTGAGCATAGCAAGTACAATGATTTTACTGTTAAGGATGCTGATACCAGAAGGATAGTGTTGACCTTCTGGAACTACAGCTATAGCTGTCTTCCAGAAGTGCAATAAAACTGTCAGATGTTATGCACCTCCTTGGGCTCATAGCGTGCCTTCACTTTTTACAAAGGCGCTAAATTCCTGGAGTGGCAGCTTTACCAAACATTAACAGTATCTTTCCAGTGCGTATTTGTCAATGTATGTGGTCTTGTGTTTTGGTTTTCTGCTTTTCTACATAAGGACATGCAGGTTTGTGCACTGGCTTGACTACTTGGCTTCCTCATGTGCCCAGTGCATGACCTGCCTTGCGGGCCTGGATTCCTGTTCCTGTTTCATAACCACATGTCTGTCAGTTTGAGAAAAATCCATATCTATAACTAACACATGCCAGCTGTGATTTCAGGCTGTGAGGTTGCACCAGACATTATGTTATCTCAAGTAAGGTAAATTAACTTGAGTTCTTGGACTGTTTGCTGTAACTTTAACTGTTTTCTAACTTGTCTTGACAATGGTTTGTTACTGTATGGCTTAGACACTGTTATGTTCAGAAATTGAATACCAGCATACTCTGATCCTATTTACATCCAAAACTTTTTGTTTTAGATAGAGTAGAGTAAGGATTAGGAACATTTTCTGTTTTTCATTTCTCTGTATGTCCTGTAAGACATATTTTATCCTCATTTAAAGAGTAACTCCACTTTTGTTGAGGAAAAAAAGCAATCCCCTCTGGGTGATCAATGTACATTGCAAGGATTTTAAAGGAGAAGTACAGCCAAAAGTTGTTTGCCTGTACTTCTTCTATGGATCAAAAAAGGGAAAAAATTGCGCTTAGGAAAATGGGTGAGCAGCCAACACTCCACTGGACACAAAGTGAAACAGAATTAAAAAAATAGTGTAGCGCTCAAATAGCAGTGAAATGAAAAAAATGTGATAATTGATATATGGAATTAAAAAAAGGATAATAACATAACATATAAGTCCATCTTGATCTGGTAAACCATAATGGTGTGAATAAAAGTCAACACAAGTGAGTGTATTGTAGTAATAAATCTTGAAAAAGTGCTTGATCATGACGTGCAGTGAAGGGAAGTAAAGTTGGAACGCTTACCAGATAAGGTGGGTCAAACAGGCATGATGAGGGGTTAGCCTCAATGAAGTAATCTGTGGATGGAGCAGTAGGTGGAAGGTAAACCCCAAGGATAGATGATCACACTTCAAACAGATGGACTCCAGAGTATGCAGCAAATGTTAAATCATCCCATTGGCATTGAACATGAAAAACGAATGAATCCATATAGTGTTGTTCTGTAAGGTCTTTTATTTTAAAAAAGAGGGGTTCACACTTACAGGACTGCAGGTAAAAACAAGCTTGTTCTTTGGAAGGTAAAAAGTTATTGCCACGAACGTCACCCAACGCATTTTGTCCCAACGGACATCATCTGGGGTGTCACACTCCAGATGTTGGGATCCGCCCACATGCCTGGACAGGCACCCAGCTCAGCCCCTCAGCAAGTTACTGCAGTGAGTTAGGAGGGGGCAAAGCAGAGAGCTGCTGACTGACAGTCAGCAGCTCTCTGCTCATGGAGCTGTGAGAACCAAGCAAGGTATTAGATCGCTCTGTTCTCAGTGTCAGAGCCGGCGGTGGACAGATGCAGCATCAGACTGATGCTGCGAGTCTTAAAAAAAAAAAGTCCATACTTGGCAAAGTTTGTAGCAGACTCCTACCTGTTTCCGCTCTGAAGAAATAGCTGTTTGTCCCACTTTGCATCTTTGGATAAAAATTCTAAATAGGAGCGACTTTTTCATTATTAATCAGCTAATGCACTTGCAGTGGTCTAATGAGGAAAGTTGCAATGTCATCATACCTTTAGAAGTGATTAACCTTTTGAGAGTATCTCACCAACACTGACATTTTTGTTGCAAAGGATGCCTGGTATTTGACTTGTATGTTAGTGCAGACTTCTGGAAGATCAGTAGGCCAATCACACAAGCAGGATTTGACATTTTTGGGGAGTGTACAAAACTCCCCCAGGTTGCCATGTTGTATTAAATTTTATAGAAAATTACAGCACTGGAGACTGAAAAGGAAATATAATTTTAAATAACATTCAATTACAATATGGCTTATTTAGCAATTGTATATGCTATATTACTTTTTTATTTGCTTTTTTTCCCTACAAAAGTGGAGTTACCTTTTGATTTGTTTAGTTAGGAAGGGAAATGAGTTACATCTTTATTCTAAGCATTGGTTTATTTTCAACGTTCTCTTTATTTATTGTTTAAGTTTTAACACTTGTGCTATTAGGCGTGATATTTTTAGATTACATTTTTAAATTGAATAAAATATCAGCTAAACAGGACCCAGCAGACTTGAAGGCTTATTTTAATTGATATTTCTAGGCCCTGCAGACTAACAAAGCTATGCAAACCAGTCTTCTAATTATTAGTTTATAACTGCAAAGAAAGCTGACATTTTTCACCTTGCTAGGTCAGTATTGAAAAACTTGGCAAAGTTTTTGACAACGTACAGAAAAGTTGTATCCAAAGCACCTGAATAATTAAAGTGTAGGTGTAGAGAAACAGGTATGTAATTGAAATATGTGTTGGATTGCCTTGCTGCTAAAAAAAAAACTATTTATTAATTTATTAATTTTTATTTCTGCTCAGCTAGTTTTGTAATTGAGACAGCCCTGCAAGGTCTTTACCATTTTTCTCCACTGCAGTTAAAGCAGCACACCTCGGACAACACTGTGATTGGATAGTGAAGGGCCAGCAGCTTACCAGGAAAATCATCTCTGTGTTCTCTCCTCCATTCAATAAGCTTCATGTATTAGCTTCACAACACTGTGTAAAATAATAATGCCTGATTGGCTAACACTGCTGCTCCTTTGCCTTTTTTAATATTAATGTGCTTGGGGGTTACAGGAGGCAAAAAAAAAATAGAATAAGACACTTTAAAACATACATTTAATAATGTTAGTATTCAGTGGCGGCTGGTGCTCCATTTTTTTGGGGGGGGGCAGCAAACATACCCCACCTGTGCCCGCTCACCAGACCCGCTGGCCAGACTTGCTCACCAGCCCCACATCCAAGCCCACCAGCCCCTGCACTTACCCCATCCAGGTCCAGGGCGGCTTCCCCGACTTCTCCTCCCAGCCAATTTGGTTATTTCTCCTCCCAGCCAGTCCGGTCTCAGGACCCGCCTCCTGTCCTGATTGGCCAGGAGGAGAAGCAGGAAGACAATAGCGTTTGTTTATTCGCTATTATCACAAGTGGGTGGGCTTAGGGCACAGTGCTCTGCGCCCCAAGCCCACCTTTTTTGAAGCCAATTAGAGCCTCAAGCTCTAATCACGTGCTTCACAAAAAAAAAATAAACCCCATAGAACCCTATGCGTCCAGCGCCCTGCATGGAGATTAGGGGCCAGGCGCATAGAGATCAGGGGGTGGAGCCCCCGTGCCCCTTACGGAGCGCATAGAGATCAGGGGGGTGGAGCCCCCGTGCCCCTTACGGACGGTCCACTGCTGTTAGTATTAGAAAATAAACATTAATACCTGTTGCAATTGATTTACCTTGGCTTAAAGGGTCTCTCCACCCAAAATCCATATTTCACTTGTTGATAAATTCTGTTGGACATTCTGCCAGCTTTTTAGATATTTTGGGAACTCTACTAGCAAGATTTACATACTTGTGTTTTTGGTTCTGGTCTTGTAGCGTTATTGTGTATTGGGCAGATAGGTGGGGCTAAATCAGCGAGAGAATAATGCTTTATGCAGACTGGGCGTTTGCTCTTCTGAACGCCTTTTATCTGCCTTTTATGGACCATTTTAAATATTGTAATTTGTCACCATTTCACAGGCGTGCACAATTTGAAATCTTGATTGACATTTATCTATTTTACACAACTTCATCTTTTATATTTTACCAATAAATTGGGCGATAGGGTACACTAAAATTCATTTAAGCGTATTTTTTCTAGAAAATTTGCATTTGATAAATGGCTTCACAAATATTGTACAACGTAAAATATTGCAACAACCACTATTTCATTCTCCAGGACCTCTGCTTTCAGAAAATATTTACCATTTGGGGTTCTAAGTAATTTTCTAGCAAAAAAAAAAAAAATGCAGATTTTAACATGAAACATTGCCCATGCAGAAAATAGTTAAAGTGTTTGTTACCCCAACATATCATATTCCTGATATGTGCCTGCTGTACCATATACTTGTATCAAAAAGTATCCTGTTCTCTTTGTATTGCTCCCTTTGTGTGAAATCACTGATGTCCCTGCCGGTCCCTCTGCTTTCCTATTAAAAACTGATCACACCAAGTATTAGAACACACTGTGGTCAGTTCCCTAGCTATGCTGGGTACTCAGCCAGCTCTCCTCCCAATGATCAGACTTGTCCTGAAACCCCCCCCCACCCCCCCACCCCCCGCCTGCACAGCCCTTCACTGGGAAGCTCAGTGTGCTTCTGCTTCTCCTCTTCCCAGCTCTTATGCAGCTAAGGACAGAGGTAATGTGATCATTTAAAAAGGGTAAAAAAGGTATTTATAATTTTTTTTATAGTTATATAAAAATGTTTTGCCTTTTATTTTTATTTTAAACTGAATGGGTTGTTTTACAATATGATTATGTACAATCACTTTAAGTCTATATAAAAAAAAGAAAAAGGCCCCCCTGCAAGCTAATGTCATACATTGCTAGTTTGCACCTCGTTCTAGTACATTATGGGAGACTTACCTTTTAAATGAAGCCCTCCAGTGGCACACTATGATGGCTTCTGGTGCTTCAATCTTTACCCGGTCTTCCTTCCAGGTTCACAGGCTCTGGCCGTTTTAATGCTGATGATGATGGATGTCACTCCCATGCATGTGCACTCAGTGTGCCCTCAATTCAGAGTGCAGTGCGAATGCGCTAGTGCCATCACCGAGTGCAGATTTAGGAGATATTCATTGTACTTACAGGTAACCGTTATTATAGACATTATACACACAGTACTTTCTTGCCACAAGATGTCCTTAGTCTTGCAGGTTGAATGACCTCCAGCATTATTCAGCCCACTTCTTCTGAGCCCAGGTTGTCATAGACCTGTCTTCAGCATTCTAGCTTGTGGCTGGATAATAAAGCAAATCTCTCTGTCACACTCCTCTCTTCTACTATCAGCATGCCTGTGGTCGGCTCCTTGTTGCACTTCTTCCTCTCCCTCTTAGCTCTGTTGCACTGAAATTGCAGGAGGCTGATGCCAGTTGTTAGTCGGGTACACACACTGCATTTATAAAAGTAAATTTATTGATATAATAATAATTATCTGGCTTTATTAATTTGTATCTGCTATGTCTGCCTGGAGTTCAACCCTTTGTAATCCCTGTTAAACATCATCTGTACTTATGTACAACTGTAATTCTGTTTAACATGGTAAGAGCCATAGCCCTCCTCATTCAGAGTGCTGTTTAATGAGCAAATAACCCTGTCTGGAAGAACATGTGCTTTTTAATTCATACAGAAAGGCTGTTACAGGTAATGATCGTAGTTGAGCATTAAATCTTGTAATGACACAAGAAGGCTGCCACCTGCCGTCTTATTTCACCCGATTTATACAAAAATAGCAATTGTGCACTTAGCTGAATAAAGATTAGTGATGTTAGACAGTTTTCAAAGGTCAACAGAGGCATGTGATAACATTAGACAAAACATAAAATCCATATCAACAGTCTTACAAGTTACAACTGAGGATCCAACAATACCATATTATGATACCTCATCTCTAGTGCTGCATAATTCAAAAATCAATGTTCCACTGGAAATGTCATAGAGTACAGCTGACAACCTACTGACCAAAAACTGATTTTATCTTATAATGTAGAGGGAAGTGAAAAGACTTGTCTCAGATGACAGAAAGACCCACATTGTTAGGTTGGACAGGCCCCTTGTCATAAATCCCAATAATGTAAATGGCTGGAACCTATCGCTAATAACTAAGCACCCCTTGGCCTTGACAAAGGGGGTCTTATTGCACATTAGTAATTTAACAGCCTTTTTTTTATCTATAGGGTGTATCTCAACCCCAATGAAACCCATCTGGGTAAAAGGCATGTTTTCCAGCTGTTTGCGTCATTTGTAGTTAGTGGGTTAAGTATGATGTGCTGTACTCATGCCTATCATTTAAATTGGCATCAAAATAGGTAGTTTCTTTTTTTAAGACAGGTATTTAGTGCTGAAATTTACACAGCACCTTATATATGCTCTCAAGGGGCTTACATGTAAGGATCTGGGGTCTCTATCTCACATGCATACATATACATACTAGAGCCAACTTAGACATGAGCAAATTAACCTACAAGCCTTTCTTTCTTTGGAATGTGGGAGAAAATCCATGCAAACTCCATGCTCTTTACCATGCAGGTAAAGTCCTTGTTGGGATTCAAACTAAGGACTCTAAAGCGGCAAGGGCTAAGTGCAAATCACGAATCCACCATGCTGCCCGTAAGGTAATGAAAGTACCCAAAGCTACCTTCCTAAATGCACATCTCAACATTCTGCTAGGAGCTGGGGGGTGATTGCAAGCACGTATGTGGACACCTGACCATCACACCCATATAAGCTTATTGGACATCCAGTTCTAAAACCTTCAGCATTAATATGGAGTTGACCACCTTTTTTGTAGGTAGCCTTTACTGTTCTAGGAAGGTTTTCCACAAGATTTTTGAGTGAATCTGTAGGTATTTGTGTCCTTTCAGCCAAGGGAACATCTGTGAGGTCAGGTACTGATGTTGGTCAAAAAGATCTGGCTTGCTATTTATCCCAAAGAAATCATTTATGGTTCAGAGGTCAGTGTGCACACCACTGGAGTTCCTTCACAGCAAAACCATCAAATCATGTATTGTATGGACCTAGCTTTGTGCTTTGCAGTGGCACAGTCATGCTAAAGCAGAAAAGGCCCTTTTAGTGCATACTTTAGAGCAGCCCTCAAAATTTTCACTCGCCTGCTCACATTTTGCGAGTGGAAAATGATTGAGGGCGAGTGTGGGGCTACCTCGGAGGGGGGGCGAGCACCGCCGGCAGGCGGGGTTGAACAGGAGCCATTTTCCAAGTGATCGCCCAGGGGAAAGGAGAAGAGAGCTGGTCGGATCAACACAGAGCGGGGGAACATCGCTGTAACAGCTTTCATTTGAGCTGCCCAGTGTTCCCGGTGCTTGCAGTCACACACAGTCCCACCTCATTGCCCGGGTACTTTGATATACAGACACAGGAGGCGGGAATGTGTGTGACTGTGAGTGCCGGAAAAACTGGGCACTGGTGATGGACACTGATGAAGCTGCATTGATGGGCACAGGTGAGGCTGCGTTGATGGGCACTGGTGATGCGGCGTTGATGGGCACTGGTGAAGCGGCATTGATGGGCACAGGTGAGGCTGCATTGATGGGCACAGGTGAGGCTGCATTGTTGGGCACAGGTGAGGCTGTATTGAGGGGCAAAGTGAGGCTGCATTGATGGGCACAGGTGAGACTGCATTGATGTGCACAGGTGAGGCTGCATTGATGGGCACAGGTACAGGTAACTCTGCATTGATGGGCACAGGTACAGATGAGGCTGCATTAATGGGCACAGGTGCGGCTGCATTATTGGGCACAGGTGAGGCTGCATTGATGAGCACGGGTGAGGCTGCATTGATAGGCACAGGTGAGGCTGCATTGATGGGTACAGGTACAGGCGAGGCTGCATTGATGGGCACAGGTGAGGCTGCATTGATGGGCACAGGTGAGGCAGCATTGTTGGGCACAGGTGAGGCTGCATTGATGGGCATATATGAGGCTGCATTAATAGGCACAGGTGAGGCTGCATTGATGGGCACAGGTACAGGTGAGGCTGCGTTAATGGGCACAGGTGCGGCTGCATTGTTGGGCACAGGTGAGGCTGCATTGATGTGCACAGGTGAGGCTGCATCGATGGGCACAGGTACAGGTAAGGCTGCATTTATGGACACAGGTGAGGCTGCATTGATGAACACAGGTGAGGCTGCATTGATAGGCAGAGGTGAGGCTGCATTGATAGGCAGAGGTGAGGCTGCATTGATGGGCACAGGTGAGGCTGCATTGATGGGCACTGGTGAGGCTGCATTGATAGGCACAGGTGAGACTGCATTGATGGGCACAGGTGAGGCTGCATTGATGGGCACTGATCAGGCTGCATTGATGGGCACTGATCAGGCAGCACTGATGGGCACTGATAAAGTTGTTAATATTTATTTTTGTAATTTAATTCAGCATAAAACATTTAAGTGTCATTTCATGAGAAAATTTATGAGGGCATCTTTAGGGGCGGCGCAGGGTAGGGGTTGGGTGGGGCAACTGATGACGAGTAACCCTTAAGGTCTGGCTAGTAGCTCAGGATTTGAAATGTTGAGCCCTGCTTTAGGGTATTCATAAAAACAACAGTAATCCCCAATATGTTTGTTATGGCAACTTCAGGCTTTTCCAAGCTTCAGTTTTCATTTCTCATTTGCAGAGCCATAAAGTATAGTAGTGTGACCATTCAGATATAATGGTACTCTGAGGACACCATATTATCTAACTGGTTGGATGTCTGCCTGAATACTTTTGTAAACAATACAAAAGGAAGAATCCTGATACTGCTGCCAAAAGGGCTATTCAAGAATCAAACCCCCTCCATGTTACTGTGGGAAGAGGTTAAAAAAAAGGTTTTTTTAGTTATAGTATTTTAATAAAATAGGATATCCAACATTATTTTAGTTACTGAAAGGGTTTTTCCATTTTTATCATGGAAGTATGAAAGTCCTTCTTTGGTGAACTGAGAGGACACCCTGTTTACATCACTAGGGCTCAATTGACTAAGCGGATGGACACAGCTCCAACTCCAAAAAATCTAAGCTTTCAATGGGCATTCAGTATAGTAGCTCAATCACAAAAAAATAAATAAGCTTATATTGCTCTAGCAGACTCAAAACTGCTTATCATAGCCACAAATGCCATAGCCACAAGCCACAAATGATTGACAGATGTTCAAGTGGAGTGATCCATTCTGCACTAATCTACCATTAGAGGAGCAGTCCACTATCTTACTGAAAGAACATTTAAAGGGAACTTGAACTAAGAAAGTATGGAGGCTGCTATAGGCTGCCATGTTGTATTCTCCTTCCAAAAATACTAGTTTCCTGTCTGTCACCATGCTTAGATCCCTTCAGTATCTTCTAAGTATTCTATTTTTTAATCTGCATACCTGTAGCGTCTCCGAGCGCACTCAAGCCACAGATAGCCAGGCAACTAGCCTTTTCAGAGGTTTGCAATGACAGCTTTGGCATTACTCTCAACAGATTTCTTTTATTTACTGTATCTAGTCTACCACATTCAACAAGGAAAGCCTTAGCATGCTGGAGAATTAGTAAAGAATCTCTTCCTGTAATAATGCTAATGAAACCACATTTTTCCATTGCAAAAATATAAGCCTTTTTTGTTGCTGTGATTACCAGACATTAATACCAGCTCAAATTTGATTTTTTTCTGTTCTAAAGTACAACCTTCTTGACCTTCCTTTAAAGAGAGCATGGAGGGTCAATGGAGCGATCTTGTGAGCATCAAATGTAGTCTACCATCAGAAGCAAAAAGGCTAAAATGTAACTAATAGATTGTGATGTGCATGATTCATCCTGCTGCTTTGAAAATAAACTATAAATGCGGGAATGTCTATTGGTTGTTATTTTGATTTTAAAAGCCAATTTATCTCTAGATGTATTTTGTGTACCTATAAAAAGAACACTTTGGTTTCCTTACGTGTCTTTAATATTTCTGTTATCATCGGTGCGATTATGGCAAACGCCTGCGAGTCAGGACAACAAAAACTGATTATCCAGTATTATTGTTTATATAATTTGGAATTTGTTTCCTTTTTTTAAAGTGTCAGTGGGATTTTTAAACAAGGGAATTTACAGTGCCGATGCTGTGATCAAATAATATAATCATATCATTGAAAGTACACATGCAGTTATGTTTTTAAAAAAAAGTAAATATATACATATATGTAAATATATACAAAAACATAAATATATACTTTTATTTATATATATATATATATATATATATATATATATATATATATATATATATATATATATATATATATATATATATATATATATATATACTGTGTGTGTATATATATATATATATATATATATATATACAGTATATATATAGATATATATCTATATATATATATCTATATATATATAATTATATATCTATATATATATATCTATATATAGATATATATATATAGATATATATATACATACATATATACACTATCTCACAAAAGTGAGTACACCCCTCACATTTTTGTAAATATTTGATTATATCTATTCATGTGACAACACAATGTAAAGTAGTGAGTGTACAGCTTGTATAACAATGTAAATTTGCTGTCCCCTAAAAATAAGCCAATAATGTCTAAACCGCTGGCAACAAAATTGAGTACATCCCTAAGTAAAAATGTCCAAGTTGGGCCTAATTAGCCATTTTTCCTTCCTGGTATCATGTTATCGCTCTCACTCTCTCATACTGATCACTGGAAGTTCAACATGGCACCTCATGGCCATGAACTCTCTGAGGAGAAAAAAGAATTGTTGCTCCACATAAAGATGGCCTAGGCTATAAGAAGATTGCCAAGACCCTGAAACTTAGCTGCAGCATTGTGGCCAAGACCATACAGCGGTTTATCAGGACAGGTTCCACTCAGAACAGGCCTCACCATGGTCGACCAAAGAAGTTGAGTGCACGTGCTCAGCGTCATATCCAGAGGTTGTCTTTGAGAAATAGACATATGAGTGCTGCCAGCATTGCTGAAGAGGGTGAAGGGGTGGGGGGGTCAGCCTGTCAGTGCTCAGACAATACGCCGCACACTGCATCACATTGGTCTGCATGGCTGTCATCCCTAGAAGGAAGCCTCTTTTAAAGATGATGCACAAGAAAGCCCGCAAGCAGTTTGCTGAAGACAAGCAGACTAAGGACATGGATTACTGGAACCATGTCCTATGGTCTGATGAGACCAAGATAAACGTATTTGGTTCAGATGGTGTCAAGCGTGTGTGGCGGCAACCAGGTGAGGAGTACAAAGACTAGTGTGTCAGTCAAGCATGGTGTGTGTTATGGTCTGGGGCTGCATGAGTGCTACAGTTCATCAAGGGAATCATGAATGCCAACATTTACTGTGACATACTGAAGCTGAGCATGATCCCCTCCCTTCACAGACTGGGCCACAGAGCAGTATTCCAACATAATGACCCCAAACACACCTCCAAGACGACCACTTCTTTGCTAAAGAAGCTGAGGGTAAAGGGGATGGACTGGCCAAACATGTTCCAAGACCTAAACCCTATTGAGCATCTGTGGGGCATTCTCAAATGGAAGGTGGAGGAGCACAAGGTCTCTAACATCCACTAGCTCAGTGATGTTTTTATGTGGAAGAGGACTTCAGTGGCAACATGTGAAGCTCTGACTCCATGCCCAAGAGGGTTAAGGCAGTGGCCACACAAAATATTTACACTTTGGACATTTTTACTTAGGGGTGTACTCACTTTTGTTGCCAGCAGTTTAGACATTAATGGATAGGTGTTGAGTTATTTTGAGGGACAGCAAATTTACACTGTTATACAAGCTGTACACTCACTACTTTACATTGTAGCAAAGTGTAATTTCTTCCGTCGTGTTACATGAAAAGATTTAATAAAATATTTACCAAAATGCGAGGGGTGTACTCACTTTTGTGAGATACTGTATATATATTTATATTGCATCTGCTGTATATATTGGAATAATTTTGTTGTTAATCCTCTATGCAAACGCAGCATTAAGGCAGGCCATAGACAAGTCAAAAACTGAACGAAAATTCTTGGACATTCGTTTTTTTTTTTATATTATTAGTGTGCCAGCTGCGACCCATATTTTTCGTGTCCGGATCGAAAATGCTTTATCCAACATGCTGGATTTTGTTTATAAAAATGAAACAGAACGTTTGGTTTTCGACTCATCCATGGTCGGTCTTAGACTGGAAGAGGAAGGAGCCAACCCTAGCCTAGAGGCACTACCTCATCAATATGCTGCACCATCATTGTACAGTCAAAAGGCTGTGGGTCAATAAGCCAGTCAACAGTCCATTCAACAGGTTCTGTGTATGGTTGGTCTATACAAGTAGACACTGCTACTCCACTGCTCTTTACTTGCTTCTGGGCTTTGCTGATTGGCTCGTCTGCTGTTTTCTGGACACAGGAGCTCAGAATGGGTAACATTCAGAGAATGCCTTGTATTTTCTGAATGAATGCAATGCATTTTCTGATTGGATGAGATAAAGAGGTGGGGCAGTGATGTCACGATCTGCACATCATCCAATCAAAGAACGCTTTGCATTCATTTAGAACCTCCTATGTTCACAGTGCAGCAGGCTGGCTGCTCAGCACAGGATCTGGAAGTAAGTGAAGATCACTGGATTAGTGATGTCTACTTTAGTGATTTCCAGATTCCAGGGACTTGGGCCAGGTATGTTATATACATAGCTACATTGGTCCAAGCTGGATATTTGGGTCCAAGCTGGATTCTATAAAATAGCCAAATTCATCTTAAACTGTAATTAATGTTGTATGGACTGTAAACCCTATCTTGGGGCTTGCTTGGATAGACTACACATGCCAAACAACAATGATGCGCGAAAAATGATACTGTCACAGTTGTATATAGAAAAGTTTGCTTATTGGGAAGGAGCAAAAGTCTTTGACTGTAGATTGGGAACAAGCCTTCATCCTTGTGGCCACTGTTGTGTAGCTTGAGGTCACAGCTTTGGATCATATGTCTTCGTGCTGTTATTCTTCCTGAGACTATAGCACCCGACTCGTGGACAATATCCCACAGTGCAGGCACCTGACTTTCCGCTGTTGACGACTGCTCATGTGAATATACCCTGCAGCATAATCAGCACCAATTTTCTTTCTCTTTTTTTTTTCAAATAAATGCAATGACTGGTGGCTTATGAGTGCTGAAACAGAACTGGATTCCGGCTGTTTCAAACTGAAGTTCATAAGAGTCATTTTCTTCACTCAGCACAGCTTGTACATACTATGCGGAATAGCTCATTTACACCCTTCCCTAGGAGAATATTTATTCCATATACTACCCTGAGTTGTGTGCTTTTTATTTGTTCATGTGATTATCTGGTCACATACCTGTGGTCTGAACAGTCACACCGATGCTATATTTAAGCTGCTTGTTTTGATTGGACAAAAATGATTTTAAGCTACACACAGACACTGGAGTGCAGCATGAAGAAATGGGCGATTTTGAATGAGGTGTTTATTGGTATAAAGTTGGTGATACACAATACAATCTGGCTGTACAATATGATAGTAACTTTAAAAAAATTATTTGTACCAAAGATTTATCTTGGATGAATGTTGCTAAAACACTTATCTGTAGATATAGAATTTTTTGTCTGCTGTCTTTAGAGTGATATTTTTAAATGTCTGTCTTGCCATCTCCAGACTATTACACAATAATACACATTGCGCAATGTGCATGTGTATTTCCTTTATATGCATTAAGGTAAAAATCTTCTGTGATCCCCCCTCCCCAAAAAACTTACCTGAGCTCAATCCAACGCTGTGCTGCTCTCTCTCTTTCTTCACTGGACATGAAGGCTGCAGTGGGACCCATTGGCTGCTGATTCTGTCAATCAAATCCAGTAAGGAGGGAGCGAAGGGCTGAGCTCCACTGTGTATGTCAATAGACACACATAGCCCAGCTCAGGAGTGAGCCTGTACAAGTACCCCCATGGCAGGCAACTTACTGTGGGGACACTTGGAAGGCAGGAGGAGTCTTTAGCACCGACGCGGGACCTCAGAAAAGGAGGTCTGTGACCGCTCTATGCAATAATGTGCAATACTCTATGCAACTTTTTAACCTATATAATCACTTTAATAACAGGACAGATTTTTTCCATGAATAGGAAGATCTTTTTGTACAAATATTGTTCCTACAAAAGATCTTTCCAAAAAAAGTCAAGCACTGTCAAATGTCCAGCCATGCAATGGTGGGGAGTTACTTAAACAGTATGTGATCACTTTCAAAGTGAATGTTCACTTACCTTGGTGAATTAACTTATATTTTGCTGACTTCAGTCCCCCAACCATAGGCAAGCAAAATCCTTCACTAGGACTACAGTGCAAGCTGATTCTGGAAAGAATTTTTGAAATACTGCAGCTGGTGACTTTTAAAATAAGGACACTTAACTGTCCAGGGCGCCCGCAATGTCCTCACCCAAAGCCGACCCATCCCTCAGCTCCGGGTGCAAGCGCCGGCATCTTCAGTAAGGGAATCAGGAAGTGAAGCCTTGCGGATTCACAGCCTGGTTCCCTACTGCTCATGCAAGTGGTTGTAAAGGCTGAAGGTTTACCTTAATGCATTCTCTGCATTAAAGTAGAAACCTTCTATTGTCAGCTCCCCTCCCAGCCCCCCCAAATTCATACCTGAGCCCGAACACGATTGAACGCTGTGCCTGAGAACAATGGAACGGCTCTTGCTCTCTCCTCACTGGACTCAGTGAGACTAGCATGAGTCATTGGCTCCTGCTGCTGTCAATCATATCCATAGATGAGAGAGTGGGGGGCTGGGCTGGCCAGGATTTGGCCTGCACGTGTACCACAATAGGAAGTGAATGGCACACGGAGAAGAGGAGGAGCCCAAAACACCAGTGGGGGACCCCAGAAAAGGAGGCGTTCGGCTGCTATGTGCAAAACCGCACAGAGCAGGTAAGTATCAAATGTTTGGTTATAAAATGTTGTATTAGTATTGCTGAAATATTTTTTTCTTATTTTGAAAATGTGTGCATAGCCTCAGTCCATCCCTGTAGCTCCTGTTTTTCAGTATTTCCAGCTCATCATAACAATCAGCAGGCAGGTGATACAGCAGATGCATCTGCTGATTGCAAAAGTGATAGAACACACCCCTGGACACCCTTTGAATGTGCATGTTCAAGGGAGGGAGCTGTCCACAGCTAATGTAGATTTTATCTATGCAGTCTGCCCATCAGTTGCTATATTACATTCTATCAGACCTCCTTCTGAAACAGTATTCGAGCAAACAGTTGAGCACAGCACAGCTAAAGTCTGCACCTCCATTGGTCAGCAGGAAGAAGCATGCTCATCTAAAGGGATGCTGGGAATGTTCTCTTTTTTTACTCAGGCTCACCACTCCTCATCACTTAGACTCTGCTGCTGTCAATGCATCTGAATTGTTGGCTACTAAGGATGATATTGACATAGCAGACTGAAATGTAGACAAAGGCATAAAGGAGATGAATACAGATGGGGATCTCTGGGGCGATTTTAAGGTATTTATGGGGACAAACTGTACACATAATTTTAAAGAAAGAGGATGAAACAATTAAGAATTGAAACTTGGTTTGTGAATTGAAACTCAAAACTTATAAGCAGTTTTTGCTTTTGAACTCTAGTTATATTTTAAATGCATTTTTTGAAATGGAAGCATTGCAAGTATTTTAATTTTAATTGGCATCATCCTCTTGAAATCCCCTGTACAGCAGAGCTTAGACTGGTAGAGTGAGAAGCAGTTTAGGCAGTCAATTAGTTGTGCTGCAGAGCTCATGTGCTAACAAGGAACATCCTGATAGGAGGAGAGAGATGAACCCAACAGGTGTGCTGCTTCTCTTTCACTGTCCATTGGCAGGCTGGGGGAGGGACAGGACCTGTTAGTGTTACTTAATATCAAACGAGGAAATTCAGGTCTCCTGCTGTGCCAGAAAGAGCTGTGCTGCCTGGCAAAATTGAGAAAACCTCAGAAATGGTTGGACAGAAATATAAATCTTTTGGCAGTAAAAACAGCTCCTATGTATGTATTTCACCTGTGCTTTTCACTGTTTGACTGGAGTTCAGCTTTAAAGCGATCTAAAATGGTAAGCTGACTCTTTAATAACTGACCCTATATTGTATCATAATCATATAACGGTCTGTCAGTGCATGTAGTGGTTTTTGATCAGGCACATTGGCTGATTGGAAAATTCTATGCTGTCGACTATTGTTTTCCCAGGTAGAATGTGAAAAACGGATTCTTGCATTGTAATGATCAGACCATATCTGTGTTCTTAATTGGTCTTCTCATTGTTTGGAAATGTCAAGGTGAATTCTTCCACGTTACTTCAAATTTAGTGCATCCTAACAGACTATAAATGTTCTGAAACATAACGTGTTAAACTTTAATATTTTAAAAGCTAATCAACTAATTGATATTCCTATAATATCATGTGGGCCTAGGGAAGTTGCTGGAGTTGCCTTGCCCTTGAGTTAAACTGAAATAAACAACAACGTGCTATTAACAATCCATGAAGGCAACATAATATGAATATTGATGTCGGGAAATAATTATTAAAGCCTAAGTTTAGCTAAAAACATAAAAAAAAATAAAAATCAGCACAAGAGACAGTACTTACATTCAAAGTGAATTGTGCCTTGTGCTGCTGGCTTCTTTGTTGAAATCCAAAGTTGTCTGACCCCCCCCCCCCCCATACCCCCACAGCTGCAATCTTCCTGTTCTGTTAATACGAGTACTGGATCTGTCACAGGCACTCATCAAGAGTGTCTGAGTATGCCCACACTTTATGCCTCCCCTCATCCATTCATAGAAGCTGCACTATAGCTTCCATTAATGAAAAGCACTCTATGGATGAAGGATAGGTTTATGAATTGAATGCTTCCCTTCTCCATTCTCAAAATAGACATACTATTAACAATAGAATAAAATAAACAAAATGTAACATCATTTTATAGAAAAAAAAAAGCTACAGAATTTTTACTGTATATCTGGGACACAGAAGCCACTAAGAAGTCATCCACAACAGTGGATTAAAGTGGACCTTTCAATAATTTGACTGCACAGATGCATTCCTGACCTGGCAAAGTATATATTTTTTTAATCTGTACCTTTTATTACTAAAAAACCAACCCTGGCACTCTTGCCCAGTGATTTTGCCTACGTTGAGATTTTCTTACCAGTCTGCTGCAGGTGGGAGGAAGGATTTCCTCATTCTCCACAGTGGTTTACTGTAACAATATCTCCACTGACATTGGTGGTCAGTGTCAGGCTGTACCTTCAATTTATTGGTGGTCAGTGTCAGGCTATAACAATAACCTACCAGCATTGATCAGTCATAGGCAGCACCAATAAAACCCGGTATCAGTGGTCAGTGTTAGACTATAACAATAACCCCCCCCACCACCACCAGCATTGGTGGTCAGTATCAGGCTGCACCAGTAACCCCCAAGCATTGGTGGTTAGCTGTAACAATAATTTCACCAGCATTGGTAATCAGTGACAGGCTGCACCAATACCCCCCAGTATTAGTGCTCGGGAATAGTGTTTATATAGTAAGGAATACCACGCTAAATGTAATCAAAAACTGTAGCTGCCAGCACTACAATTGACAAAACATTGTGAACAAATATATGAATAGAAAGTGCAGTGCTTAAACATATGTGAATATACAGTAATATTTACATCAACCATATATCATATGGCGATAAAGTGCAAAATGCCAATAATCAAAAAAAGGAAAGGAAAAAATCAGTTCATATATGAAAAAATCTATGGTGAAAAGTTCTAATGTGATCAGAGTGATTGTGGATGACAATGTTGATAGTCCAAAAAAGCGGAGATATTGCCTGGATCAACCTATTAGTTAAATTAATTTAATAAATGGCCACTATTGCAGGTAAGTGTAAAACAATCATGCAGGCATAAGCCTGCATGCAGTTCAAGTTGCCCTAAAATTCATATAAGGAAAAACTGGGAGAAAGAGTTCTCCAAAGAGGGTCAACAAGGAACACTAATGTAAACACAAACCAGCTTTATTAATTACCAAAAATAGAAAACCAAATTGAAATACAAAATGTAAAAAAGAGCAATATGGACAAACGGTAACCACAAACCAATTAAACATTGGACAACATTGTCACAGGGGATAATTAAAAACATATGGGAGCCGCGGCTACACACCCACACATACACATCATTCAAACATCTACCATATATAATGGGATATAGTGGAAATTATGGAAGTCCAGCTCTGTTAGAATATTAAATTTGTAATAAAGTATCCTAAGATGATGTATCCAGTAAAGCAAGGACAGTTCTAATACCACTAAAATATTTTTGATGTTTGTGGGCGATCTGGCTGAATGTTGATAGTCCATATGAAACACCCATACATGAATATCCACCACCAAAATACGGGTATTGCGCTTACCAGAACGTATGGACTCAGATTCCCATATTACTGAGTCAACAAAACATGTGTAATCCAAACTCTGATTACGGAAGCGATTTCAAGGGTCTCACACCACCACCTCACGATAGGATTGGCGCTCAATTGATAACTATCACATAGGTGGAATGCCGCACACCGAAGTCCTTGGTGGAGCCCGAGGAACAGTGCAGGGAAATACTTAATGTAAAACTTTACAAGAGCGCTTTGCCAGAAAACCAAATGGTGTTCACCCGGCTCACCCATCCGCACAGATCCAATTTTCTCCTCCCCGGCTGTGTGCAATCCTCCCCTCTCCGGTGTCAATAAGTGTATCTAAGCTACCACCTCCTAAATAGTAATCATCCACTTCAGAAGCAGAGCACTCTACAACCTCCATAATCAATCAAAAAAGAAAAAAGGCGATTGCCACAAAAATTGGCTAAAAAATACATTAGAACTTTATTAAATACTGGTGAAAAGCCAAGAAGAGTCAACGCGTTTCAGCCATCAGGTCTTAATCATGGCACTCGTCTTTTTCCCTTTTTACTATTGGTGGTCAGTTTTAGTCTGTAACAATGACGCCCCCTGCCCCAGCAATAGTGGTCAGTGGCAGGCTGCACCATTAGCCCCCTCCCCTTTCCCCAGTATTGGTGGTCAGTTTCTGGCTGTAAAATAAAACTTGCAGCAGTAGTGGTCAGTGGCAGGCTGCGCCAGTAACCCCATTCAGTATTTGTCAGGCTGTGACAATAATCCCCCCCCCCCAGCATTGGTGGTCAGTGATAGGGTGTAACAATACAATAACCACCCCTCCCCTCCAGCTCAACGGAGTGTTGCCAGGATCTGCCACCAGAAGACTGCAGTTGGTATTCTATCTATCTATCTATCTATCTATCTATCTATCTATCTATCTATCTATCTATCTATCTATCTATCTATCTATCTATCTATCTATCTATCTATCTATCTATCTATTTTATACATGCAAAAGTTAGCTTTTTTTATATCTGTCATGTAAACTGTGTTTTAGCTTTTAGTGAAACTGTACTGTCTCCAGTCCCCTCTCTCCTTGCAGAGGTTAAACACACAACACATTACATTCCCAAATGAGCCCGCCAGCGACCCAGCCTGAAATCTATGCCCCATTAACCACTCCCTCTCATTTGCATAATAATAAGAGTCAACCACAAGTGATTTACCCTCCTAACTTGCATCATAAATAACAGATCATTTACGCAGATAATTACAGTAATTTCCATATCAATAATACATGCAAAGCTGTTAAAAAAAAAAAGAAAAGCGCAATAGCGGCACATCAAAAAGCATTTCTCTTTGTTACAATTTCTTCTTCATTTATTCCTGTGAAAAGATGTTGAGCAAAAAAATAAAAAATAAAAAAAATCACCCTGCTTTATTTTTTCTTTATGTTCTTTGTGTACCCTGCTGCTAACAAAATCAAGCAACATCTAATAAAGCGATGGCGAGAAATGTGCGTCCGATGAATGTGAGCACAAACAGTATGATCAGCCTGCTGCTGATTTGAGAGAGGAAATGGGCTTTCCTGTATACACATTCGCCATCCATAAAATAAAATGTTCACAAATAGACATAGGTTGTTTCAACTGATTACATTGCTATTGTTATCAATATCAAACTCCCATAAATTCCATTCGAGAGTAAAGGGAAGTTAAACATATATTTTTTAATAGGGTGCTTGGTTGTAGGTCAGTGATGCTACTTACATTAATAAACTGTAAGTGGAGAAATTACTGCATTGAAGATGTTTTCTTGCGTAATGTATACTGTACATTGCTTTTAGATTGTAAGATCAGGGCCCTCTGATCTCCTTTGTATTGAATTGTATTGTAACTGTACTGTCTCCCTCCAGTTTGTAAAGTGCTGTGCAAACTGTTGGCACTGTGTACATTCTGTATAGTGATAATAATAATAATTACAATTATCATACTCAATCTAATGATTGAACAAGTAAATCAATTTTAGAGAGGAAGGGTTACAAATTAGACAACCTTGGCAAACTACTGGCCAATTTCTATTGGCCAGAAAAAGTGGACCTATTATAGCTTTATGTAAAAATGTTTGTTGCTCCTAAACCTCCCTGAATTATTATTTTTTTAACTGAATGAATCAACTTGAGGTGCTGATGCTGTATGTAAGCCAAGGAAATAAGTCTGTTCACTAGCCAAATATACATTGCCAGTTTATGCTGTGACCGTGACTGTTTGTGGAAATGTTACTGTTCTGCAATACCATGTGCAGTGCTAATGCATCCCCCAAGCATGTTATTTAAAGGATTTGTGTATTTGTAGTTGCTTGAAAAGACCCTTTTCTTGTCATTTGGTACTTTTAAAAAGTAGTTCCCATTGGTACATGTTCCGCATAGCAGTTTCAGAAATTTGCCTAAAAATGGGCAGAATTTAATACCAGGATTTGCCCTCTCATAGATGGTAACGGGATATTTTTCTAAGTTTGGGTTTGCCAAGTTTCAAACAAGATTTGCCTGGACTTTTTTATGGGCTTTTTTTATTAATATTCAACATATTACTCAGTTCTGTAAATAATATAATAAAGGAGAGACACTTACAATCTAAAGAACACATATAAGACACAAAGGAGGAAGTGAAGGCCCTGCTGAAATAAATTTAGGAGGTTAACGGACAAGATTAAAGCCAAAGCTTGGGTATGTCAATTAAAATCAGCTGCGGTTTTCAAATACAACTGTAGATGGCATAGCAAAATTATTATTATAGCAAATTATTTTTGTTATTCCAGTAATAGCATTTGTTTTATTTTTTTATTGCTCCTATTATTTTCCTAGGTCATAGGACACATGGAGTGAGAGAGTATGTCTGGATGGTATCTTTTTCTAAAAACCATGTTCCCGTTATGTATCTTTTCTCTAAACTGGCATTTCGAGTCATGAAAAGAGTATTGCTTTAGTGTCTGTTCAGAACTGTAGAAAAGCAGTCATTACCTACAGACTATATTTTAGCCATGTTTTAGTGTAAAGTTGAATTCTCTTTTATCTCCCACAGAAAGCCACCAGTAGTGTTTATAAGTATAATTTAATCATGTTTGCATTACTCTCTGAGCTTTCACAATTGGCCCCGTTGGACATGTTCCTTAAAATAGCTATATGCAAATAAAAACACAATTGTAAACCAAGCCATACCTGTATACAAATAGTGTACATATTCTCTCTTGAAAAGAGAAGATTAAGGGGGGATATGATCAACATGTATAAATACATAAATGGTCCATATAGTGAACTTGATGTTGGGTTGTTCACTTTGGGGTCGTCACAGAGGACAATACATCGTATTCCCATCGCACACATTCCTGGATGAGCTCACGGGTATGGGTGCTGCAGCAACAACCAGCTGGATACTGGTTCAAGTCACAATGGAGATATTTTCCAGCACACCATGGAATGACATAGATGGCGTCCAAACGTGTAAGTTATTGCATGATTACAACACAGGGAGAGTGCAACGTTTTGGAGTCACACAGGACCCCTTCGTTAGGCATGTGATGTCATCACATGCCTGACGAAGGGGTCCTGTGTGACTCCGAAACGTTGCACTCTCCTTGTGTTGTGATCATGCAATAACTTACATGTTTGGACACCATCTATGTTGTTCCATGGTGTGCTGGCAAATATCTCCATTGTCACAGATGAAAAGGGGTCACTCTTTATGTCTTGAGGAAAGGAGATTTAATCTCCAAATACAGAAAGGTTTCTTTGCAGTAAGAGTTGTGAAAAATGTGGAATAGACTCTCTCAAGAGCTGGTTCTGTCCAGCTCAGTAGATTGCTTTAAAGAAGTTCTGGTATTTTTCCTAAATGTACATAACATAACTGGATACTACCATTAAGAGGTAAAGTTGATCCAGGGATCAACCGATTGCCTCTTGGGGGATCAGGAAGGAATTTTTTTCCCTGCTGGAGCAAATTTTGCCTTCCTCTGGATCAACTGTGTGTATGGGATTGGGAATATAGGATTGTAAAAAATGTTTTGTTTTGTTTTGGTTGAACTGGATAGACTTTGTGCCTTTTTTTCAACCAGACTATGTAACTATATTTACCTTTCCTGATGCTTGCCCTACTAAAAGCAGTTCTGGTCCTAAGAAGTTTTCTGCTTAAAGTGGAACTGCACTGCATCTGAGCACCACAACCAAAAATGCTATTTAATTCATTTTTTATATTCAAAGCAACTCCCCCATTTATATATATGTCTACATGTTTTACTTTGCTGAGAAATCATTTTGAAAAACACCCTGATTTCTTACAGGTACCATCTCATCTTAGGTAAGGGCAGATGATTCATGCATCATTTTCTTCCTGAAATCCATCTGCCCTTAGCTCAAGCATATGCTGAGCTGAGACTCCTGGGATGTATGACATCATTTGCCTAGGCATGGACGTCAGTAAGAAACTGAAGAAATGTAAAAAAAAAAGGTTTAAAACAAGTAAATATGATATACTTACCTATCTATTTACTAATGTTAGCAGCATAAGGATTAAAAGTAGCCCATGTTGATTTAGAGAGTGAAGTTCCACTTTAAGCCCCATAGTTCTTCTCACTGGTTATTCCTACTGATCTCCATCCTTTGCAGGATACAGTAATGGTGTGGAGGTCAACACAAGGAACAAGTGAAAACTGAGGGAGACTCAAGAGATCAGACTTCCAAAGGTGTCAGTTTCCCTGTGGACTCCAGAGGAAGATTTTTCAGAGATTATAGCAGCTTTTGATGGCACAGGCAGTAGAAACGGTGGCATCTAATGTTCAAGTTGTTTGGGTGACTTTCCACCTTGAAATGAGCTGTTGACCTGAAGAGGAAGTAAATCTCACTGGGGGCATTTGGGAGTCTTTTAGATGGGTCATATAAAGAAAAAAGCATACAAGAAATTGTCCCTGTGTATGTATGTATGTGATTTAGGGACCTTATATTGGCACCATATAAGTACCTGTAATAAATAAATAAATAAATACAAGAGTCACTTGGACTTTTATGTTATAGAGAGAGCTCACTGACTCAGGTTAGGCTATGGGTATCCCTGTAGGTTACCAGAAAAAAAAGCATGCACTAATGGAAGAAGCTCCAAACCAAAGGATAAATGAGCCCAATTTATTTTATTAGTTTATATTAAAAAAACAAACAGCCAATGCATTTTGGGGATCAGAAAAAAACTCCCTTTCCATCAAGGCTCAGTTAAAATAAGAACTTTGTTGAGAAACTAATTTTTGGATTAGGAGGGTTACTGACCAGCAGTATATTCATGAGCAATCACAGAATAAAACTCTTTTTTGTTTTACAAAAACGTTAAAAAGGGCCTTAACAAAGAAATACAGCACCTACAGAGCTGGAAAAAATATAGAGAAAATCCCAGCATCAAAGTGAAAACTCTGTTTTGAGACTATTCAAGACTCTTATTTTAATTGAAGCCTTGATAAAGGTTTTTTTTTTTGTGACCCCCGAAATGTGTTTACCTTTTTTTAGTATAAACGAATAAATTAATTTGGACACTAATCATTTAATCTGATGCTTCTTTCATTAGTGTATGCCTTTTATTGTTTGCCAATACCCCTATTTAAGCCTTGGATTGGATATTTTTCTTTTTTTTTTCCTATGGATTGGATATTTTTCATCTGGCTACTATAATTTCACTCGAATTACGTCATCCAGTGCTTATAGTACCTTTAAATCCCTATTGGGTATTCCGATGTGTTCCCAGGCCAAATGGGATATGGCATTCTTTCAGCTTGTTGTTGGTCTGCACTGGTACATCCACCTTGTCACCTATGATTGTATATCAGGGTAATATCCTATTTTTTTTTTTTTCAATTGGTCCACTGAATAGCTACTATACATATAAGCACAGACAATCATTCTTCTGTGTGACGTACATAGCTAGCACAATGACTCTTCTTTTTAGAAACTAAGATAAAAAATATATTACAAGATAGCATCCTATTTCATTTTTTCAGCTCTGACATATTTCATCATTTTTAAAAACACTGATTGGCATAAATCAAGAAACCCATCATATGTGTCCTGAGCTTCTGTTGAACATCAAAAATAGAGTTTTGTTTCCTTAATATCATAGATGATTCCTTCACATTTCACCCCCTGGAGATTTAATAACACCCATCCAGCACCCTATCTAGAGCTAAGCCTGTCTTACGCCTATTATCTGCACAGGATTACAAATTGGCTAATTTTACTTCTAGTACAAACAGCTTTATAATACCCCTATAGACTGTCTGTATCGGCCACAGAGCAATCTGTGATTAAATCTTATCTGCTCGGTCCTGAGCATCTTTTGGGCAGAGAGAAAGTAAAACAAATCCAGCTTATCAACTAGACTCAGGTTCAGTGCGGCTGCAAATGCTAATGTGCCGATTTCTATCTGTAGCGGCGTGAAGCTTGATATACCACTGCAGGTTCAGAGTGCAGTTCCACCTAGCATACATGCAAAAGACATTAAAATTCGAACTGGGCCAGTATATGAAGGTATACTGCGATACATTACCATTTGCAACAATTTAAATGATAAGGTTCATAAAGCTATTAAAATGTATTACCAAGACAGAGCCTGAAATTGAAAACAAGAACAGCAGCAAATATTATAACATGTTGTATTTTAGGTTTTGAAACTTAAATATAATTAATCAATTAAAGTAGAATTATGGCCTCCTATTAAAAAATGAGCTGAAACACTTATTTCTAAGTTAAAGTGTTACTAATCCCAGGAGCCTGCATTCACAATATCTGGTCTCCCATAGTAGACAGAACATGGAAATGCAATTATTTTAGTAAATATAAACTGCTAAATACCTTTTCTCATCAGCAGTATATAGCAGTCTTGTGACTTCTATCAGTGTCCTGCCAAGCACTGGTTAAAGTGGATATAAACCCTCACATATACCCAGTGAAGTGAACAGCCTCAGATGATACACAGAGATTAAACAAATCTCCCTACATAAGTTTAACATGTATATCTGCAGTCTTCAGCTTTATATAATCTTTAGAAAGTGCACATCGTGTTTGATATTTTCTCTTCCTGTTCAGCATTGGGAGTCGATTCTTGGCATACAGCCAAGACAGCTGATTGGAGGAAAGGCACACACCCCCACTCCACATAGGCAAAGGAAGGAAGGAATGTGCAGAGCTGTGCTGTGACACGACTCTCTGCTAATCCTTTTATAGCAACCTCCCCCGACACAAATTTCAGGCTGGTTTTATCTCAGTTGACTGAGAACTTGTCAGAAGTTATGATGCTGATAACAGAAGAACAGAGAAGGAGAAATGCAAGGGACTTAGGGCTTTGGAGAGAGATAAGAAAACACTACAGATATGTAGTCAAATTTCATGAACCAGGTTTACATCTACTTTAAAACTTATAGGAGGATTTTTCTGACTGTGCTATGAGACTGCAAGACCCCTGACCCTCTGCCTGGACAGTGCTGATTGACTCTGTGCGGATCACATACATCCTTCAAAGAAAAAAAAATATCTCTAGCAATACACACCAAACTGAGCATGTGCAGCCTGCCTCCATAGACTCTGTGTTATCAGGAAATTATTAGGAGTCAGTGGAAAAGGGGGGGGCCTCTGTGCATACCGGATCAAACAGCCTTTTTACACAATGCAGAGGATTTACCCCTTAGTCAATCAGTACCTGGCCACACCTAATCTTGCCCACTGCTTTCTGAAATGACAGAACTGTCTCTGTTGCTCAGTCCCTCCCACTATAAGTTGCAGTGTCTGGGAGAGGACACATATGATATACGAATAAAGAATGATTTGGCTTAGTCAGGGGTGGTAAAGCACATTTTTCCTTACATTAATAGGCTTGTGCAATACATGATTCCTGGATTTGGTACTTGTTTAGCTTGTTACACAGAAGCTTTTAAATATTTTTTTCTCCCATTTGCTTTGAGAACATAGCTTTATACTTTTCACTCTTAATATTTATCACTGAATTTTGTACTTTTTAATGCAACAGCAATGAAAAAGCAAATCCCTCTCCTTTCTTTCAGTTAAAATATATGTAAATAAATATCACAAAGTTTCTCTGGCAGTGAGAAGCTGCTACTGATCCTCTTCTTTTACCAAAGTGACTCCTATGAGCCTAGGAGCCACCATGTTGATCTCCTGTGTATGTCCAAGAGGTGGATTTGCACAGTAATCAGTGGGAGCTGAGTTGCTCCTCAGACCTAAAATTATCCCAGGCCATTCGTTTTAGCATTGTCAGATTGTCAGATTGTCAGACTGTAGGGTTCAGGGCTTCAACTTATGTATGCGTGCAGCTCTGTATTTAGTAATTCATCCTCAAAGTAGAACTATAGGCAAACATTTTTTAAATTGTTTTGGCTAGAGTAAGGGAGGGTTTTAACATCTGTAAGTTTTTTTGCCATCTGTGTTCCATTGGGGAGATTCCCCTTCGCTTCCTGTCCCATAGAAGTTAGGAAGTTCCCATAGAAGAAGGAAGTTAGAGGAAATCCTTGCAAATGAAGGAAATCCATTGGGGCCCCCAGGTCACCAGAACTGATGTCTCCATTGGAAAATTTACCATCTATTACTTTTCTGGGGACAATCCAAAATCTGGTATTTTCTTTTCCTTTTGGTGATAATGGTAAACAGAACAAATAGAGAGGGTGAATCTCCCTAATGGTGGTACAGACAGCAATACAAAAAAAAACAAGTGTTTTGATCCATCTCCAACGTTTTGCCTTTAGTTATAATTTGATATATTTTTTTTTATGAAGGCAACATATATACCAGGATTTGGTATATTAGTCCATGTACAGCAGGATTCAGACTGGGGTAGCGAGAAGCTGTACAAAAAGGACACCAGTCTCAGCACTCCGTTCAGTTTTCGGGAACAGATGAAGTCACCCTGTGTAAGCTATAAGTCACTCAGGTAGAGGTTTACACAAGGTCTTGGACTTTCCTTATGACAGCTTTAGTGCTCAGTAAGGGACTCGGTTCTGTCACATAGAGGACTGGGATATTTTCTTCACTCACAACACCTGAGCTAAACACAAGTAGCAAAGTGAAGGCGAGTTTGTGCAGCTGGGATGGACCGATTAAAGGTTAACTAAAGGGAAAACTAAAGTTTTAAACAAAGTGGAGAGGGATTACAACAACTATTATGCCGCGTACAGACGATCGGACGTTCCGACAACGAAACCGTGGATTTTTTTCCGACGGATGTTGGCTCCAGCTTGTCTTGCATACACACGGTCGCACAAATGTTCTCGGAAATTCTGATCGCCAAGAACGCGGTGACATACAACACGTACGAAGAGCCGAGAAAAATGAAGTTCAATAGCCAGTGCGGCTCTTCTGCTTGATTCCGAGCATGCGTGGACTTTTGTGTGTCAGAATTGTGTACACACGCTCGGAATTTACGAAACAGATTTTGTTGTCGGAAAATTTGAGATCCAGCTCTCACATATCTGTTGTCAGAAATTCAGACAGCAAATGTCCAATGGAGCCTACACACGGTCAGAATTTCCGACAACAAGCTCACATCGAACATTTGTTGTCAGAATTTCCGACGCGGCATTAGGGTTTCATTGCAGTCTATGCCCCCTTTAGGGAAATTCACCCTCTCTGTTTGTCCTATTTACCATTAGCATTGAAGATAAAAGTAAAATAAAACCCCAAATTTTAAGTTGTTCCCAGAAAAGCAATAGAGGGAAAATTTCCCAATGGGGACACTAGTTCCAGTGATCTGGAGTCCCCCAAGGAATCTCTTGATTTGCAGGGATTTTCATTCACTACCTGTTTTGGCTATGGCACAGGAAGTAAAAGTAAATCTCCCCAATGGGGCACAGATGGCAAAAAATAAACTGACAGGGGTTATAACCCTCCCTTACTCTATCCAAAATGGAAAAAAAAGTTGTGTTTGCTTAAGGTTGCTTGACCTAGGGGTGTCTGTACAGACTGTGTGGTACCTATTGATATACAGTTGTCTTTAAATCATACCAGAATATTATGGCGATCACAGTGTTATCTATGAGCATTTCAAGCTTTGAAATATTTATGAGCTAACAGACCTTTTAATGTAGAATCAGTCTAAGAAGCCAATATTTACTAATGATTTTTAATTAAGTTTTAAAGAAATTAATTGCCAGCTTTAAATTTTGTAGCCACATCATATTTTATAAATAGCATCAAGCAAAAATCACACCTACTCCCTGAGCATTACATATTGTTGTGTTTTACCATACATTCAAATGCTTGGAATGCTATGTGCACAGCATCCAATGCAAGCAGAGTAATGCGTTTCCAATAGGAGGGCTGCTGCTCTAGGTCTCTGATTGCCCTGCATGCTTGCAATTAGGGAGCTATTAAAGTTTTGTCCCTGCTGGATAATGGTGGGCGCTTTCTTGAGCAATTTTGTGTCTAAAATTGACAAGGGCAAATTAGTTTGCCCTTTACAAATCCCGAAGGCCTGAGTTAAGGGAAAAAATGCCAGTAATATATGAAAAACTATATTGCTTATTGTTGAGTGGCATTACACTGTTATTGCTGTAAGATAAAGCTTTCAAATTTGGATGTTCAAACCAATATTAGGCTCTGTTTATTAAATACCTTCTGGTGCATGACTGTTCAACTCGAGTTGCACTTAAAGTGTGAGCATGTATTGTCAAGACTCCTTGTTTGTATCAAATATGGACCTTTGTATCCAGTAACTTATAAGTGTTTGCAACCTGCTCATTTTATATAAACACTCTTAGTACAGAGCAGTGAGGTTGATTTACTAAAACTGTGCAAAATTTGGTGCAGCTCTGATTATAAACCAATCAGCTTCCATGTTGTATTGTCGAGGCTTAATTGAACAAGTTAGAAGCCGATTGGCTCTCATGCAAAGCTACACCAGATTTTGCACTCTCCTGTTTTAGTAAATCAACCCCATTATCTTAATGGTTGGAAGTAGATGGGCAGAAAACGCAAGAGCAATGGGCAGTGAGAGTGAGAGTTGTTGAAGTATCAAGACATAGATCAATGGATTGGAATGTTTAACAGAAAAATACTTTAAAGCTGGAAAATACCCCATTGTTATGCTGAGTATTCCCAACAGGAGCATGTCCTTGAAGTTATGCAATGGGAAATTGGAAACAGCTGCATTATTGCACAACATGCTTAAAATAGTTGGCATCACTTGCTACTTTTGGGCCCCATTATGGCTTAAAGTTGAATGAACTGTTGATAATGTAAGTTACCAACTACTCATAGAGGCTCATGTTTTATAGGCTGAGAAAGTCAGTTTTATATAAAGCAGTTGTCTCTTGAGCAATGTAAAATAATGACTTGAAAGAAACCTAACTTAAGTCTGCAAGTCCTGGATGCTGTCTAGTTCCTACAAAAGCTAATTAAAGCAGTAAAATATGTACCTTTCATCCAGTAATGTGACTCCCATGCTTATCCCCACTATTTCAGTATCGGCCAATAGTTTGCAAGCTTTGAGGCAGATATACTGATTGGCTGCCTCATCCTGAACAGCCAATCAGTTTCTCTATCTCAGAACCCACCTTTGGCCACAGCAAAAAACTGAGAGCAGGAGAGACAAGTGAACTGATCAGAGATAAAGTCGTGAATCATCACAAAGTCAGTATTTTACTGATCTTGTTATCTTCTTTAGGCAGTAGGCAGCGTCCTGTGGAGGCAAATTTGGTCCACTTTGAATCCCCTTTAATTATGTATTTTTACTAGCGTTGCACTGACACCAGTATTAGTATTGGTGTCGATACTAAGCATTTACAGAAGTACTTGTACTTTTTGCAAATGCTCTGATACTAAAACCGATACCTTCAGACTCAGTTCATATATGTGCAGGCCAAGTATGTGGCCCAAAATGCAATGAAAAATACTTAGTAAATCATTTACATCTGTCTGCTTCTCCGCACTTAGCATCCAAACTCCAGTGTTTCTCTCAGCCATGTCATTCCTGTCAATGTAGCACAAGTTACAATAGCAAATTAAGTGTCCTGATTGACAGCTGCTGCCTCACTGCAATCTGACCTCTTTTTCAACTGCCTGTGTTGCCAGGCAGTGATATAATTACTACAAACTAACATTACCAAGTCGGACCATCTAACCTTACATCAGCAAACCAAATTAAAACCGGCCTGTGCAGGAACATCTCAGCCTGCAGCATTGCCCCATTCCTGATCCCCCATTCTCAAAACCTACGTAAACCAAGTAAGAACCAACATAGTGATGTCCTCCAGCAGCAGTGCCCCATTCCTAATGTCATCCCCAGGTCAGCATTCGTCAAGCAAGATGTAAAACATAGATGTGCTTTAGGAGTTGAAAACATAGAGCCTTTGTTTGAGGCAAGTATACCAACATTTTCAGAAACCGAGTCCAAATGTTTGTTAATCGTTAAAACGTAGTTATTTTACCAGTTTTTACTTTTTTCCTAAAAGGCTTATCTCCAAAACCCAAATTCCATCACCAGGCCAACAGGCAGCAGGCTGAACACAATACTGAGAAACAATCTAACAATGTTGAGGCCAATTCTGAGATATGTACCCTTATTTTCAAAATCTCGTTTCTACACTTGTACACATATACAGTATTTTGCATAGACATTTCAATGACTAGTTTGTTATGTGTAAACAATAAGTCATGTTCACATGACTTTTTAAAGAAGATTATCCACAATTGAGAAAAGTGCATGAATGAAAATATGTAAAACTGGTTCACAAAAGAGATAACAGGCTGCCAAAAGATAACTGTTTGATGCATGATCAACTCCCGATCAGCCAAAATGATGTCTTTAAAAGCTTTTTAGTATTTCTTACTTTGCACAATCTGCAATGTCAAGTTTGTCTGTCAGTGACCAAGTGGCCCAGCAGGCATGTTTAGAGGAAACTTTAGGTGGTGACACAGGAAGCTATGAGAATGTGACCCATTCTGAATGCAACAAACCTTTTTCATGTTTTGATATGCTTCCAAAAACTATAGAAAATGTTATCCAATGTGCAGACTTGCCTTGTTCAAGCACTGCATCTGCAAAGCTGTAATACCATGCTTTGTTATATTTTCCACACTTGCAACAGCTGTAATTTCATGGCAAAATGTGTTTTCCTTATAAGCAGAATCTGTAATTTTCATGTCAGATATGTGTTAGCCTGTATGTTTAAAAGCTGAAGGTTTGCCTTCATATATGCTTTCTACAGCTGCAGAAAAATTGTACACATGTTCTGATACATCTTCTACATATAGGTCTAAAGCTGACCATAGATGGAATGAAATTTGGCTGGTTCAGAGGGGAGTGGCTGAATTTCCATCCATCTTTGGCTGTTCCCATTTGAAAGGTATCAATCTATTATTTACCTTTTCTCGAATGGGACTGATGGTAAATTTATGTTCAATCAGTGCATGCAGCCAATCGGCCGCTGCATTGATCACTGTATTCTGACAGTGGAGTAGTCTTGCCAACAATAGATCAGTGGGGAAGATTTTCGCATCCACCTTGTATTGTGTGGACGGGGGAATCCGTTCTGTTTTGCCAATCAGCCTTCTGACTAATCAAAAAAAAAACTGATTAATGTATGGCCAGCTTAAGGCATTGCAACTACTAAATTCTACTTAATAAAAAACACACCCTGTCCAGTTATTATCAGATGCTAGTAATGTGTAACCTTTTCAAAGGCATAAAGTCTACCTTTGCTGCTTTTCACTGCTTCGTTGCTTCAGAACTCCCCTAAATTGTTTCAATGTCAAGTTTTCTATGTAGTTATTGATTAACCAACAACCAGCCTGGAACAAAAACTCTAACAAAATTAAAATTGACTGATTAAAATCGAATAAATTATTATGTGGCACAGTAAGAAGGGTATCATTTATTTAGGAGTGGGTCACTCACTTCTGGACTGGTAAAGCAGGGATTTTTGTGGCCTTCTTCTTTAGTAAGGTAACCAGTTACTAGTCTAGATGTCAGTGACTGACCCCCCCCCCAAAAAAAAAAAGTTTAACATTCTTACTTTATAGGATATACAGTATCTCACAAAAGTGAGTACACCCCTCACATTTTTGTAAATATTTTATTATATCTTTTCATGTGACAACACTGAAGAAATTACACTTTGCTCCAATGTAAAAAAGTGAGTGTACAGCTTGTATAAAAGACCATGCAGCGGTTTACCAGGACAGGTTCCACTCAGAACAGGCCTCGCCATGGTCGACCAAAGAAGTTGAGTGCACATGCTCAGCGTCATATCCAGAGGTTGTCTTTGGGAAATACACGTACGAGTTCTGCCTAGCAATGCTGCCAAGGTTGAAGAGGTGGGGGGTCAGCCTGTCAGTGCTCAGACCAAACGCTGCACACATCATCAAATTGGTCTGCATGGCTGTCACCCCAGAAGGAAGCCTCTTCTAAAGATGATATACAAGAAAGCCCACAAACAGTTTGCTAAAGACAAGCAGACTAAGGACATGGATTGCTGGAACCATGTCCTGTGGTCTGATAAGACCAAGATAAACTTATTTGGTTCAGATGGTGTCAAGCATGTGTGGTGGCAACCTGGGGAGCTGTAGAAAGACAAGTGTGTCTTGCCTACAGTCAAGCATGGTGGTGAGAGTGTCATGGTCTGGGGCTGCATGAGTGCTGCTGGCACTGGGTAGCTACAGTTCATTGAGGGAACCATGAATGTCAACATGTATGGTGACATAATGAAGCAGAGCATGATCCCCTCCCTTCAGAGACTGGGCCACAGGGCAGTATTCCAACATAATAACTAACCCAAACATACCTCCAAGACGACCACTGCCTTGCTAAAGAAGCTGAGGGTAAAGGTGATGGACGGGCCAAGCATGTCTCCAGACCTAAACCCTATTGAGCATCTGTGAGGCATCCTCAAATGGAAGGTGAAGGAGTGGAAGGTCTCAAACAATCACCAGCTCCGTGATGTCATCACGGAGGAGTGGAAGAGGACTCCAGTGGCAACCTGTGAAGCTCTGGTGAACTCCATACCCAAGAGGGTTAAGGCAGTGCTGGAAAATAATGGTGGTCAGACAAAATTTTGACACTTTGGGCCCAATTTGGACATTCTCATTTAGGGGTGTACTCACTTTTGTTGCCAATGGTTTAGACATTAATGGCTGTGTGTTGAGTTAATTTGAGGAGACAGCAAATTTACACTGTTATACAAGCTGTACACTCACTACTTCCTCAGTGTTGTCACATGAAAAGATATAGTAAAATAATTACAAAAATGAGAGGGGTGTACTCACTGTTGTGAGATATTGTATATCCTATAAAGTAAGAATGATGTCTTTTTTTTGGGGGGGGGAGGGTCAGTCACTCACTTCTAGACTAGTAAGTTATTTATGTATGCTCCTAACGGTTTTGCCAGATCAGCCAAACCATTACAACATAAGCTTTATAGCCCATAGCACAGCTGGCTTTACTGTGAACTTCTTTGTTTCAAGGGAAATTATCCATTTCTAAAAAAAAATAAATAAATATATAAATGATGATTTTGTTAAGAATAAAGATGTGAGACAAATAGAATTTTAGAATTTTCTTACTCAATACTAAAAGACCATAACTTGCAGTCTACTGCATATATACATCTTTTTTTGCATGAAAGAAAGAAGTTCTTCTTTCTCCTGCATGCAATACAGTTACTTTTGAAAGAGTTTTTTCACATGAGAAGATTGAAAAAAAAAGATTAAGGTCTTCAACTGGGCAGGATATTCTGAAATACCTTATATCCGTGAACACTTGGAGGAATATCAGCTAATTTTTAGTTTATTATGCCACCCTTGATAAATTTGCTTATTCTCGACTTGGATTAGAAAAACATTGGTAGAGTCTACGTAGCTAATGTCAACATCTTGAGGCCTGGATAATACAATTATTTTCAGTCCTGTACCATTTGTCATTGTCCTCATCATACTTAGGAGCACTTGCTTGATCAATTACTGATCACCCTCATTATATATTATGACACTTTCTTGACCAATTACTTACTGTGTATTCAATTTTCAAGTCATCTGTTTCTTTGCTGTTCTATGGAACTATGTTGATCGCTGAGCATAAGAATGTAGAAATGTGATGACATTATTTGACTGATTATATTTGCATGAGTATTGTTATAAATTGCAAAGGATAATTCTTTTGTGTTAAGTCATGACATCAAAAATAAATGCATTGTTGTTGGATGAAGACTGTAGTTTTAGTTTTATTGAAAAATTTGACATGTTGGCAAGGTGGGCCTCCAGACTTAACTTTCTCTGGTGGGCTCCAGAGTTCCAGTCTGTCCCTAATTATACATAATGTAACAATAAGAACCGATTTTCTCTAATTTCACATGTAAAGAAAAATTCTAGGACAAGGTGCTGGGTACAATATTCTAGAAGCAAATATTTGTGCACTAGGATTCTGCTAAGTCTTACCTTGTCCATTAAAAACCGTATCTGTTTTTTCTGTTTAATTCATGGAAAATCAGATCACAGCCCACAACATTTTAATGGAGTGGCTGTCCTCCAGGACATTAGACTATAATGGAAGGGCAGGTGATCACTCAATTCTCCCCGTGACGTGCTACAGAGCCTGAGAACAACCCCCGAGGCTACTAAGCGTTATGTAGATGTTTTTAAATGACTTAGTTCTGCTGGGATTTGAGCTTAAAGTGTGGCTTCCATAGAGAGTTTGCTGTAGCAAGAATAATTTTGGAGCTGGCATTGTTCCATTGTGTAAAAATATATTGGTGTGAGTCACAGGCACAGTTTCTGGCTGAGGTTTGCATTTTCAGGAATTCTGACCTCACAGTTTCAAACCCCCACCACTTACGCTCATTGATCATTTTCAGCATAAAGCCTCTGGCTAAAAGAGTCAGGTGGAAGCGGTAAAACAATTATTAAGCTCTAAAAACAGAATCTTTACCTACTTGGCCCCAAAACATGATTTACTTTTCGAAAGTGACTTTACTTTCGCTTTCCTCCCACTGCTCTCTTTGCTCCTGCTGTCCACTGGCAACATAACTCTTAACAAGGAGAATAAATTTGCCCATGTCTTGGATAGTTTCTGTGAAAAGATAATGATTTAAGGAGTCATATAACTCAGTGTAGTTCCTTTTTGAACATGCTTTGTGATATTATGATGTAATTCTTATTTGCATAACATGAATTTGTCATATAAAAAACTCACCACTGTAAACAGATAATGAGTAGAGAGAGGCAGTAGATGATGCAAAGCAGCATATTTTAGCTAGCTTTGGCCATACAATTGCAAAGAGCCAGATCATCCACAAGGTAGCCTAGGCAGGAGCCTGGTGGATATCCAGGGCCCCAGCTTTTTCCTTCATTCTCCTGTAGTAAACCAAAATGGTAGCACAATTGGTCAGAACAGTGCACCTGCCTGTATCTTCACTGCCTGTGCCAGCTGCTGTACTTATCAAAGTCAATTGAAGCAATAGAGTGGCCAAGCCTCCTACCTTTCCCATTACACCATTCTCCCTTAATCACCCTTTGCATGGAACCTAGTTGCAGAAGTGGCCAAACACAACCAAACAGTGGAAGACAAGGTCCAGAGCATCCAAACATGAGTGAAAATGAGGCACCAAATACAAATTTCTACTAAGTCAGTCAGATTATAACAGGGCTCTGGTGCTGCTGTTTTCCACAAAATAGGGACCCATTCTAAAAAGGAGGGTTACCTCAGAGTTAAAAAACACATTAACCGTCTAATGAGAACACCAGACAAAAGTCCAAGAGCTAAAAATGTTTAATAAAATTAGTACACAGCAGGATAACACAAAAAACTGTCCTTGCATTTTGAGGTCCAAGCCACTCCTCATTCACCAGGGCTGCACAAAGTATGAAACATATGTATAAATACAAATATGAACACTATGAAAATAAATTTTTATGTAATTAATATCGATTTACATTTACATTGATTTACATAGATTACATACACATTATTTTTTATATTTATACTTTTTGGTTGCTTATTAATAAATTATTTTTGGCTCTTGGATGTTTGGCGCTCTCATTAGTGCGTGTGTGAAAATCCAGAACATGTCCTGAATTCTCATTTGGAAATGTTCTATTAAGTCCTCTTATGACTTGTTTGAGAACAGAGATCACTCAGCTACTCATTCTTGAGCAGGTGTCTGTGTTGGTAATGTTCTCATGGGTATTGGAAGTTCCAGACTTCCCTGGCAGAACAGTCCCAGGAAAAATGTATTAGATAAACAAGTACTAGAGTTGTCTTGTAGGGTTTTCCACTCCCAACGTCAAAGAATAAACATGCATACTCAGCAAAGCCAAGTGTATATGTATATTATCTTTCCACCTGCAAGAAAACCCAGAGGGGTGTGTCCAACTGCCCCAACATGTTTATTGTGGGCCTAAAGGAGGGCATAGACATCAAAGAATGCTTAGGCCTGACAATGATATTTTTCTCAGTTTTCTCCCGAGGCAGCAACTGGTCACAAAAGAGTTCCCATTTGTGCTGAGTAGAGGCAAGGCTTTACCTGATACAGTCAGTCTTCATGCTGGCTTATTACAGGAGAGACAGTTGTGACAGGACAACCTGTCTGACTGCTTTTTTAGCATTGCTGAGCAGGAATGTCTAAGGGTGAGATTGTTATAAAATGACTAGACCAGACTGTCAGGCTGTATATTAGTTCATAAAAGTCACATCACTATAAGTTGATCAGGTTATGGTTTCCTTCCCCAAAACCATTGTGTGACTCAGGAATCAAAAAATGTAACCTTCTTCCTGCAGCTTCTCACATGGTTATTTTGCTTTGAGACATAGGGGGTCATTTACTATAACTCCAGGAAGTACTGGGCACTATGGCAAATAATAGAGCACATTTTAGCCAAATGGAAACAAAACGGCGAATTTGCGCATGAAAATCAGCGATATAAGCAGAGAACAAACGTTTGTAAATTCTAAATTGCCGCTAATTAGCGCTTCCGCGTATATACAAATGCCAATTCTTATCAAGTTGTTATATAGCACTGTACTATAGCCATGATCCATGTATGTGAAAGAAACCTTTTTTATCAGAGATGTGCTCTAATTCCCGTGCATCTATTGATTTATATTGCAATTAGTATTCCTAGTTTTTTTTCCTTCTTTTGCTAAGAAATGCAGTTCTGAATGATTATTACATAGTAATGTCTGCTATTCTGTAAAGTTGCATGTATTAATCATTTAGGTTACCTATTTGTTGTATGTTGTTTTTTTCATGTTTTTGATTTATTATTTATTAATTTAGTTGACTATAAAGCAGTAATTATTTATGTTCATTCTTTAATAATACTACACTATTATGCAGGTCTCGTACTTAGCACAATGGCTTAGTGGTCTGCTTGGATATCTCCACACCACTCATGGTATGAGTTCAAACAACAGCCAACCTACCATCCACCAGCTGTGTTTATTTTTTCAGTGCAGAAGTGAATTAAAATAAACAAATAAATGTAAACTGCCCTTTAGCTAGTGTGTGGTGTTTGGAATGTCACATCATAATATAATTGAATACTTACATACCATTGCATGCATTTAAAGAGTTAATACAATAAAAAATCTTTCACATTAAACTGCATTGGCTACTTGGCAATCACCTATTTTCAGTAAATATATATACACGTATATTTGTGTTGCTTTGGCTAATTGGCTAACTGGCATTCTCCTTTTCCCACCAATGCAATCTTTTAGGATTTTTCTGTGGGATTTGAAACCATGAGTCTTTCAATACCTGAATGTTTGAAGGTAGAGGTGCTAACTGCTAGCCTATTGGGCTGAGCACAATTATACATACAAAATACTTTTACTAGTGTTTGATGTGTTATATACTATACAATAAAGTTTATCAACTGTAAACTGCTTGTTAGCTAGTGTGTGGTTTTTGGAGATTCACACCATAATATTAGTGAATACTTACATACCATTGCAAGCATTTGAAGAGTTAATACAATAATATCAACCACATTAAAGTGTATTGGCTACTTGGCATTCACTGTATGCTGAATTGGCTAACTGGCTAACAGTAATTCTCCTTTTCTCCACCAATAGTAATCTTTTAGGATTCTTCTGTGGGATTTGAACCCATGAGTCTTTTAATAAGTGAATTTTTGAAAGTAGAGGTGCTAACTGCTAGCCTATTGGGCTGAGCACAATTATATATACAAAATACTTTTACTAATGTTTGATGGTTTATATACCATACAATAAAGTTTATCAAATGTAAACTGCTTGTTAGCTAGTGTATGGTGTTTTGGAGATTCACACCATAATATTAGTGAAGACTTATTTATTTTTATTTAAGGTACTTCTATAGTGCCGTCAATTTATGCAGTGCTTTACATATACATTATACACTAATATGGGCCCCTACCCTGAAGGAGCTTACAATCTAAGGTCCCTAACTCACATTCATATACTAGGGCCAATTTAGACAGAAGCCAATTAACCTACCAGCATGTCTTTGGAGTGTGGGAGGAAACTGGAGTACCCGGAGGAAACCCACGCAGGCACAGGGAGAACATGCAAACTCCAGGCAGGTAGTCTTGTGGTGTGGTTGGGAATACGAACCAGCGACCCTTTTTACTGCTAGGTAGGGATGAGCAGACCCCCCCCACTGTTCAGTTCGCACCAGAACATGTGAACAGGAAAAAAGTTTGTTCGAGCGCGCGAACACCGTTAAAGTCTATGGGGGTCATTTACTATAGCGCCAGGAAGTACTGGGCACTATGGCAAATAATAGCTCCCATTTTAGCCAAATAAAATTTCAACAGGCGAACGTGCGAATGAAAAACTAGCACTATTAGTGAGAAACACATGTTAATAAATTCTAAGCTGGCGCTAATTAGCGCTTCCGCGTATATGCAAATGCCAATTCCTACCAAGTTGTTATATAGTACTGCACTGTAATCATGATCCATGTATGTGAAAGAAACATTTTTATGTGAGATGTGCTCTACCTCATGTGCATCTATTGATGTATGTTGCAATTAGTATTCCTATTTTTTTCCTTCTTTTGCTAACTAATGCAGTTATGAATGATTATTACATAGTAATGTCTGCTATTCTGTAAAGTTACATGTATTAAACATTTAGGTTACCTATTTGTTGTATGTTGTTTTTTATTTTTTAATTTAGGTGACTATAAAGCGGTAATTATTTATATTCATTCTTTAATCATACTACACTATTATGCAGGTCTCATACTTAGCACAATGGCTTACTAGTCTGCTCAGATGTCTCCACAGCACTCATGGTACAAGTTCAAATACCAGCCAACCTACCATCCCCCAGCTGTGTTTATTTTTTCAGTGCACAAGCGAATTAAAATTAACAAACAAAAAAATGTAATCTGCTGCTTTGGCTAATTGGCTAATAGTCATTTGCTTTTTTTCACCAATTCAATCTTTTAGTATTTCTCTGTGGGATTTGAACCCATGAGTTCCTCAAGGTAGAAGTGCTGACCGCTAGCCTATTGGGTGTAGCACAGTCATACATAGAAAATACATTGACTAATGTTTGATGTTTCTTCTCCCAGAGCTGTCTCTCCTGCTGCCACCATCTTCTCCCACTGATGTGTTCTTCAGTGCAGCCGGTTACCCACTAATAAAAAAAAAGCCGCTCTTCTTGTGGCGATCTTCTGTGGCCATCCGATAATGTCACCCGGAGAGTCCGCTCCATGGCTATGTAAGAGACGCCACACAGCGGGTGACAACACAGTGGAAGAAGACCACCATGGAAGAAGAGCAGCTTTTTTTTTATTAGCGGGTAACCAGCGGTGCGGAAGAACACAGCAGATGGCGGCGGCAGGAGAGACGGCTCTGGGAGAATACAGCTCGGGGAGAAGATGGAGGAGGGAGAGACAGCGTCTGGAGAAGATGGCTCAGGGAAGAAGACAGCTCGGAGCTATTCTACAATAAAGGACTTGTCAAAAAACGGCTATTAATTTTTTTACATTTCACTGCTTTTATTGGTAAATGGGTAGGGGTAAAATGTACCCCATACCTATTCACATAGGGGGCAGGATCTGGGAGCCCCCTTGTTAAAGGGGGCTTCCAGATTCTGATAAACCCCCTGCCTGCAGACCGACAACCACCGACCAGGGTTGTTGGGAAGAGGCCCTTGTCCCCATCAACATGGGGAAAAGGTGCTTTGGGGCATGTGGCCTGGTAAGGTTCAGAAGGGGAGGGTGCTCACTCGTCCCCCCCTATCCTGACCTCCAGGCTGCATGCTCGGATAAGGGTCTGGTATGGATTTTGGGGGCCCCACATCAAATTTATTTTACATTTTGGTGTGGGGTTCCTCTTAAAATCCATACCGAAGGGCCTGGTATGTACTGGGGGGACCCTACGACATTTTTTTCCTTGAATTTTGGAATTTCATACCATATTATTGAATAAGTACATACCATTGCATGCATTTGAAGAGATAAAATATGGAATAAAGCAAGCTGATGTGCTTTGGCTAATTATGCTTCTGAGTACAATGCACACTTCTAGGAGGTGATGCTGTCAGTGGGATTTGAATTCATGGCTTGAACTTTTGGGGGCAGCAGGGTATACTGCTATGCTACAGAGCTGAGCACTTACCTACAGAGAAAATACATTTACTAATGTTTGATTCAATACAATAATGTTTTGCATTTCAGGCATTAATGTTATAGTAACAACCATGCTCGTGCCGATGTGGCATTGGCTAATAGGCATTTGCCTCTTTTCAGCATATGCTGCTGAGTACAATGCAAGCTTTCAGTAGGTGATACCATCTGTGTGATTTTCAGCCATTTGAGCACAATTATATTGAGAACATATGTTTACTAGTGTTTGATGGTGGGACTACATTATATTCTAGGTATAAACTAGTACTCAGCACAGTGACTTAGGCACCTTTCACACTTGTGCGACCTGAAAGTTGAGAGATTTTAATGCGACTTTAAGCAATGCCTGTGTAATCTTGAGGTCTATGGACGCAGGAGTCGCAGGGAAAGACACGCAACTTTCCCATGATTTTGCATCAGCAATTTTGCCGCAATTCCAGGGAATGCCTGTGTAAACTTGAGGTCTATGAACCTCAACTCGCATCAAAGTCAGACCAAAGTAGTACAGGGACTATGTTGAAGTCAGTGTTACTTGAAGTCGCACAGATATGAATGGTACACATTAAAAATCATGGGGTATGACTTGTCATACGACTCTGATGTCCAAAGTTGCACAAGTGTGACTCAGCCCGACTTTGTCAGCGATTTCAGAGACATCAGTGCACTTTCCTGCTCAGATGTCTAGTGAAATCACATAGGTCCCAACTGTTCTCCTTTAAGAAGGTGTCCTATGCCTACCTACTTTTGCTAATAGGTGTCCCTTATACCCATCTCAAAAAGTTGGGAGGTAAGAAATCGCCCCCTGAAGTCGCCCAAAGTAGTGCAGGAACTACTTTTGGGAATCGTTGTGGCATTGCACCAATTCGGACAGTTCCATTGCCATCAATAGGCGCCGATTTGGCCTACAATTTGACATGTCAATTCAGACCTATGTGAACATGGGTGACGTTGCATAGGTATTAGAGCTGCACGGTTCTGGGCAAAATGAGAATCACAATTTTTTTGCTTAGAATAAAAAGATCACGATTCTCGCGACGTAAAATCTTTCACATTATCCCACAAAAAATTGGGCTAACTTTTCTTTTTTTTTTTTTTAATTCATTAAAGTACTTTTTTCCAAAAAAGGCGCAAATACAGTGTGACATAAAATATTGTAACAACCACCATTTTATTCTCTAGGGTCTCTACTAAAAAATATATATATAATGTTGGGGGGTTTTAAGTAATTTTCTAGCAAAAAAAAAAAAAGTGATTTTAACCTGAAACCAACAAATGTCAGAAAAATGTTTAGTGTTTAAGTGGTTAAACGTTCCTCACTTACACAGAATTCTATTTAATTGACAAATTGTTACAAGGTTTCTAGTTAAGTTCACTGATAAAGAATGTTCTAATTCTTGGCAGACTTCCTGGTTTTTCGGCCGTGGCTTCAGAAGAGCAGAGAGAGTTCTTTGCATAGCAAGAATCGTGAAACTCTTTTTTCAAGATCGTAAAGGGGAAAAAAAATCACGATGACGATTAATCGTGCAGCTTTAATAAATATACATGGAAATCAAGGGGGACAACTTTTCATGTGACTCTGAGGTCCAAAGCTCCATGAAAAGTCACCCAAGTGTGAAAGTAACCTAATGCGATTAATTGATAACACCTTTGAATAAGGCCCCATTTGCACTTGTGCGACCTTAAAATTGCACAGCTTTGTCATGACTTGAAGCAATGTCTGTGTAATCTTGTGGTGTATGGACCTCAAATTGCATCAAAGTCAAACCAAGGTAGTGCAGGGACGAATTTGCTACACCTTCAGGATGCACAAGTGACAATAGGGCCAAATTCAAAGGTGTTATCCTTGAATCTCATTCACACTGCTGCGACCTGAAAATCACACTATTTTGCTGCCATTTTGCCGCTGCAACTTGGCCCCAACTTCTGGGAATGCCTGTGTAATATTGTACCCGATATACCTCAAGTCACACCAAAGTAGTACAGGGACTACTTTGAAGTTGGTGCGACTTAAAGTAGCACAGATATGAATGGTTATCATTGAGAATCATGGGGTACAACTTGTCATGCAACTCAAAGGTCCAAATTTGCTGGAAAATTCGCCCAGCTGTGAAACAAGTCATATATATTTTAATAAAAGGATCTCTCATTTATACTTGCATAGTCCTTACTGATTTACATCAGCAGAAAAAATGCAGGAAGTGATGTGTGCACATGGGACGGAAGCAAATGTGTGTTGATGCCAAACAAATCAATGAACCCCATCCACACCAAATCTAACTATGACATCCACCCCCGCATTGATTAAGTACAAGTACATATACTACACTTACCCGGCCAATAAGCAGCGCCTCCTCTCTGCTAAAGAGACCTCGCCATGTCCACCTAGATGGAGATCCTGACCAGCACAGGAACTTCCGGGTGCATACAATGACGAATTTCCAGGTCAGAAGGTGAAACCACACTTTTGATTGCAGCTGCGAATATTTGATCTCAACCACGATTAGTATTTTTTTATTTTCACATATGCAAATCTGTATTTCTACATATATTTGAAGGTAAACTTAAGGGAGTTTGCTAAGAAATGGTGTCCCTAGGTTAGCAGCAGGTGAATTAAAAAGGCAAAAGGCCCAGTTTGAGCCCTGGTTCACACTGACAGCAGGAGGAAATCGTTCAGCTGAACTCCCACAATTTCATTCCTGCATGTTAGTCCCGACTGTGGGGGCAACATCAGAGACATCAGTGCAGGTTTCTGCACCAATAGCAAAACAAATCGCACCAATTAGAACAGTGCAATTGCCACAGATTTGACATGTCAAATCACACCAATGTGAACCAGAGCTGACACATTCAAACACTGCCTATCCACCAGCTGAATTCATTACCTGCAATTCTCCACAGTTGTTAATGATAAAGGTGGAATCTTTATATATAACTTGCAGTTGTGCAGAAGCCTAGGTTTACATTGGAGCGATTGGTCATGCGATTTGAGAGATCAAATCGCATGACTATTGGCAATGGCACTCTTCCAATTGATGCAACATTTTTTTTGTGGCACCGCAATTTGCTAAAGTAGTTCCTGCACTACTTTTGCCGATTTCAGGTGCGACTTCAATAGACATTTGTGTATGAAGCCACCTGAAATCACACTGACCTTGCTACTTTGAAATCGTGCTACTTCAAGTGAAGTAGCACAATTTCAAAGTAGCATGTGAACCAGGGCAAAGAGATTCGTTTTTTGGTGCACAAATACATATTGAAATAAAATATAAAAGAGATATTGCACTTTCCCAAACCACCACCAACAAAAACTAAAGAAAGAAAAGTATAAGGAAAAAAAAAAAAAAAAACCCCACACACACCACAACAAGAGCTCAATGTACTTTTATTTTACCAGCAGAAAAAAAATAAATTTACATTTACTAGCTTCAAAAAAATTGACAGGATATATGGTACTACATTTAGCAACGGAATTTTAAGGGCCCTGCTCATAGGAGCTTACAATCTAAAATTAGACAAAACCTTAGAGTGGACACAGCTTTAATTTCAGTGTATAACGGGCAACACATCACATTATTATCTGAAAGATTATAGAAACATACTTAACAGTCATTCTTACAAAGCATTCCAACATAATATTGCAAAAGACTTATTCAAAACACCCACCACCAGCCCACAATCCACACATACATACATTGATGACCATGTTCTGCTGGAAGCTGTATTTCGGTGTACATGATTAAACGAGATCAAAAATAGTAGGTCAGCAGATGCTTCCAAACTATGTTTGCATGATCAGACAGGAACAATACACACACAACATTGACAGCATGGCCACATAAACCCACTTTTGATTGAAAAAATGCACAAGAATTTCATCAAATCTTCCAATATCATTCCTTCTCCATCACAACAAAAAACCTGACCTTCTCAGGCCAAACGAACCCCCTACTGCAGGCCTTTATATAAGAGAGGTTGTATTGTTAGCACACTGACACACCCAATAGAAGTACACGCCCACCAGTATCTATCTCTTCATGTATGTCTAAAGTGATTGCACCTGATGAGCAGGAACACATAATAGGATTTGCAACTGTGTTAGCCTTGGCTATGTGCGTCAAATCTCCAACTACAGGACAAAGATCAAAGTCCATTTGCATCCACATAAACAAAGCAACAGTTTTCTAAGCATATGTACCTGCGCAGTGTAAACCCTAAAATTTGAAATGTCCAAGTCCCTGGGCAATCATGATTAGTGCTAATAAACATTAACATCAGTCCCTGGCTGCAATGAGCTTCCAATATAAAGTCCAAAATTAACGTTCTTACATTAGAACCTATTTCGACAGGAGACAAATAAGATGCCAGCATGTCTTTAGATTGTGGTGAGAAACCCACACAGGGAGAACATATAAACTTCAACACACGTATTAGCATGTTGGGGAATTGAACCAACATCTCAGGTGCTGCTAGACAGAACTGCTACCCACTAAGCCACCAGGCAGCCTCACACATGTTCTCTGCATCTCTGTGGTGTGAACCAGCCCTAAGTCCATAGTCATGCTCAGTGTCACAAGAAATATACAGTATATTGGCCTAAGTATTGGGATGCCTGCCTTTAAACACACATGAACTGTAATGGCATCCCAGTATTAGTATTGGGTTCAAAACTCATTTGGCCCACCCTTTGCAGCTATAACAGCTTCAACTCTTCTTGTCCACAAGGTTTAGGAGTGTGTCTATGGGAATGTTTGACCATTCTTCCAAGTGCATTTGTGAGGTCAGGCACTGATGTTGGATGAGAAGGCCTGACCTACAGTCTCCTCTCTAATTTATCCCCAAGGTGTTCTGTTGTGTTGAGGTCAGGACTCTGTGCAGGCCAGTCAAGTTCCTCCACCCCCAAAATCACTCATCCATGTCTTTATGGACCTTGCTTTGTGCACTGGTCCAAATGATTTGGTGGAGCAGGATTATGGTGCTGGGTTGTTTTTCAGGGATTGGGCTTGGCCTCAGCATACCAAGACATTTTGGACAATTTCATGCTCCCAACTTTGTGAGGACAGTTTGGGGAAAGCCCCTTCCTGTTCCAACATGACTGCACACCAGTACACAAAGCAAGGTCCATAAAGACATGGATGAGCAAGTTTGGGGTGGAGAAACTTGACTGGCCTGCACAGAGTCCTGGCCTCAACCCGATAGAACACCCTTTGGCTGAATTACAGTAGAGACTGCAAGCCAGGCCTTCTCCTCCAACATCAGTGCCTGGCCTCACAAATGCACTTCTGGAAGAATGATCAAACATTCCCATAGGCAGACTAAACCTTATGGACAGCCTTCCCAGAAGCTGTTCTAGCTGCAAAGGGTGGGCCAAATCAAATTTTAACCCTACGGACTAAGACTGGGCTGCCATTAAAGTTCATGTGTGTGTAAAGGCAGGCGTCCCAATACTTTTGGCTAAATAGTGTATCTGGAAAAGACTTACAATGGTGGTGGAACCCTCCTACACATAACTACTACATTTAGACATAATTACAGGACCTGGGAGATGAGACAACTTCTTCACATGCAGTAACATGGTTGGGATTTGAACCCAGACCCTCAGAGATACTAAGCAGAAGTATCTAACCTCTAAGCCACAGAGCTGCCACGTGTGAGACCCTCCTACACATAACTACACATAAATACACATAAATACTTTATTTCTATGGACATACAGGTGATGGAATTACATTACTCAAGAGTTATTCTTCTTGATTTATTCTGTGATATTTGGTGTTTTTTTGTAGGTGAGAGTAGAATATTACCCTCAAATTTTTGGGAATTACATTTTGATTTCTGATGTTGGTACACATATCACATTTTTTGGGCTCAAATTATGAATATTTGGAAATAATAACAAGCACAAAAAAATGTGATTAATTTTAAATTTTCATCAGCAATGGTATTGTTTGTGGATTATAAAGACACCTGTGTGAGTTTTGGGTAAAGATTGTTGTGAGATGAAGAATAACAAGTGACAGAGAAAAATATATTTTACCAAAACATCAAAACATTCCACATTGTAGCATTCTTAAAATCAAAATATTTTAAGTAGAAGCAACAATGTTGCAAAGGAAAATTTATTTCACAGAAAGATACATTTCATCTCAACATTAAAAGGTTTTTTTTGTGAAAGTTAGAATTGTTCCATTAGAATCAGTGACTGAAACTTCATTTGGACTAAATTAGAGCAGATTTTAACTCCCAAAAAATGTTCTCTAATTAGCTCTCATTTTGGTATTTACTATACCTCCAGGTAAAAAAGACACTTGAGTTAAAATGAGAGTTATTTTCAGGTCTGAGCATGCTCAGTTGTGTTGGCACCTAGTTGTCCAAAACGGGGAATTTTTCACTTTTCAGACTTTTAAAGATATTTCAGTGTAGAAATCACTTTTTCACACAGTTTAAAAGCAGATAATCTTTAAATAATATACCGCATATTTCAGTACCATTTAGGCAATTATATCATGCTCTAAAAATTATTTCCATGTGCAATTCTCTAGGTTTTAGCAGAGTAAGGGTTTGGGCTCTATTTAGTTTCAGGGAGCTATAGTAAATTCGATTTTGGGAGAATTTTCTCACCAGCGCTATAGTGAATACCGTTTTAGCGCGAATTAGCGCTATTAGCGCTAATTCGCGCTAAATTGCCGCGAATTAGCGCTAAATTGCCGCGAATTAGCGCTAATTCGCGGCAATTTGCGCGAATTAGCGCCATAGCGCTATAGTAAATGACCCCCATAGTCTCTTCCAAAGGATTTAATTGGTTATAATGGTTGGTTGTATTTTAGTAGACATAAATGTCCTCTTTGCTATTAATTTTTTATTTATATAATAATATGGGACATAAAATACCTGGTAAGGGACAGGCACAGATCTGCTTTTTCAGCCTCACTGCCCTCTAAAAGCCGAAAATGTATACTTGATTGGTTGAATGCTAAGTCAACATAAAGACAACGGTGGAATAATAGTCCCACCATGCTTTAAAAGGGATGACAAGGGGGGTGGGGCTTTCAAGTTATTGTAAGTAGTTGGTCTGTTTTTCCTTGTAAGTTGACTCCATCTTAGATTATTATTTTATTTACTTCCTTTAATTTATAACACAGTAACTACTGGGAAACCCCTATTTTAACCGGCTGTCAGTCATTGGCACTATTGTAACATATTTAAATATATATAGTATATATATATCAAACAGCTGAATTTCATGTCACCATCCACCCCTGAGTCCCATTTGGCCCAGCAGGCATAGTACAATATCATTTGTATTTTTATTACATATTTTATGATTGGGGTCTCCATCTCCATATAAACTCAATCCTGAGAAGCATAAGAGCAATTAAATGAAATTATATACAAGCGAAATGTTAGCCAGAACTGAAAGACAATGGCATAGCCTGGGGTCCCACCACTGACTTATTCCAGCTATGCAGTAAAATCTAATTACGGTAACATTAAAGTGATCATTTAGAGATTTCCATTTTATGTAGGTGCCATACAGTTTTGGCTTTAGAAAAACCATCAAAACCCATAGCCACAGGGATTAATAATGTTAAAGCAAATAAAGTGCCTAAAGGAGGGCATAGACATCAAAGAATGCTTAGGTCTGACAATGTTATTTTGCTCAGTTTTCTCCCAAAGCAGCAACCGGTCGTACAAGAGTTCCCATTTGTGCTGTGTAGAGGCACGGCTTTATCTGATACAGTCAGTCTTCGTGCTGGCTTATTACAGGAAAGACTGTGCTATTGTAATGGGTTGAGCCACGTTTTAATTCTAACCTTCATACCACAATGGTAAATATAATATTTTACAGCATAGAAAATGTAACTGAATAATGATTAATTTTAAAAACAGAAAGAATAGTTAAACAATGTAATTTTTCACATGCAACAGAAACAGATCTCTACCATCATACCTACAAGGTTTTAGTTAAAATGTTATTAGAAATCATATTCACTGCTTAAAGTGTATGTAAGGAAAAAATAAAAATATTTAGTCCACCTTTTCCATAGCTGTACATTTTCTCATGTTTTATATCTTCAAAAAGGTTACAAGTACAAACATATCACCTGTTGACTTACCATAAATCCAGTGTGATCCTGGTAGATCAAGTTCTGGGGGTGTGCCCATGTTGTAGCTGAGCTCCAAGTAGCTGTCACTGGAAGAATATTACACGTTTGGTGATGATGTCACAGGGAATAATGAAAGCTGTTTCTCACAGCATGAGAATGGTAAAAGAAGGGAAAAAAACAAAACAGGGACATGCCCTAGATGGGGAGAAGGAAAGTGGGATTTTGGGTAGTGGTGGACATGCACTTTAACATTATTCTCCAATGTTGCTGGGTAAAAAAATTGTCTCCAGGGCCATTATAAACCTTCCTAGCGGCCCCCCCAAAGCACCTTATCCCCATGTTGATGGGGACAAGGGCCTCATCCCCACAACCCTTGCCCTGTGGTTGTGGGGGTCTGCAGGTGGGGGGCTTATTGGAATCTGAAAGCCCCCTTTCACAAGAGGACCCCCAGATCCTGGCCCTCCCTGTGTGAAATGGTAACGGGGTACAAATGTACCCCTACCATTTCACAAAAATGTATGAAAATGGTAAAAAAACACAAGACACGGCTTGGGACAAGTCCTTTATTAAAAAATAAAAAAATAAAAGTGTCCCACGAAGTCCATTCATCTTCTTCTCTCGCTCCGACAGACCGAAAAAAAAAAGCTGCACGCCGTCACCGATCTGCCTCCATGGGAGGCACCAACCGTAATGACCGGCCTCTCAGGTGACAGCTCTTTTATAACTGAGGGCGGGGCCACACGATGGCGTCACCGGGTGACCCCACCCCCTCTGATGCACTGGGACATCCCTATGGCTTTCCCGTAGCGTCAGAGGGGGGGGCACCTGGTTACGTAACCGAGTGGCCCCGCCCCCCTCTGACGCATGGGGTCATCCCTATGGCTTTTCCATAGCGTCAGAGGGGGGCAGAGCCACCCGGTTACGTAATTCATTATAGCCGTGAGTACTTTTAAATTACTTTTTTACCTTTAGAAATGTAATTTTGCTCTCAGACTGTTCTAAACAGGGAAACATGCCACTTGACTGGCATACTATAGACACCCCCCAGGTATGAAATTTAAAGGAATATTTCACTTTTATTGTTTTACTTTAAGCATTATTAAAATCACTGCTCCCGAAAAAACTGACATTTTTTAAAACTTTTTTTTGCATTGATACATGTCCCATGGGGTAGGACCCAGGTCCCCAAACACTTTTTATGACAATACCATGCATATAAGCCTTTAAAATTAGCACTTTTGATTTCTCCCATAAACTTTTAAAGGGTGTTCCGCGGCTTTTGAATTTGCTGCGAACACCCCAAATTGTTCACTATTCGGCAAACAGGCGAACACTCGATGTTCGAGTTGAACGTAACATTGGGCTCATCCCTACCTCTAACATTGGGTTTTCTACGTGTATTGATGTTGCTGCATTATGTAAAACTATTAGAATAGTTTTTTACATTTTAGAATGGGGCACCTTAAGACCATCCATAATTTTAAATGGTGCCTTGACTGAAAAAAGGTTGAGAAACACTGGATTAGAGCATAGTAATAAAAGAAATCCTGTTGAGAAAAGCAAGGCGCGACCAAATGAGCCTGAAACTACCTTTCTGGCTTCACCCTTTACACTGTGTATAGGACATCCCCATTTCTCATAGTTACAAGAGGCTAATTGACTTTGAATTCTTTGACATCCCTATGGCTTTCCCGTAGCATCAGAGGGGGGCGCTCATTTAATTTTAACAACATAACAAATTAGAAAACTTGAGTTTACCTTTACATGTCATCGTCTTCCTAAATTACTAATTACATTTTGGATAGAGAATAGTTGGAGAGTCTGATATCTAAAGGCAATCTTGCTTGTAAGCATCCATCGAACTTTCCCCAGCAGTTTTTTTTTTGGCCAGGCACCGCAATAGAAAAGGAGAGGGGAGGAATTTTTTAGGAGAACATCACAGTGGTCTATCTTCACAGAGAAGCTCTACAAGTAAATCTTATTAGGCTTATTTTTAAACAGCATTCATTTCAAAATGTTATATTTCTCATCGCTAGAGTCATCTCTTCCATTAAGTAGAGGGTGTTTGATGTTCTCAAGCTTTTTTACAAGCAAGAGTAAATAATGCTAAAATTCTTATTAGCTTTTGGTGACCAACTTATAGCCTCCTCACTGTTTAATTTTAACCTGACATGAAAATGCTAGTTGCCTGGCTGTTATGGGGACCAACTGCTTCAGCACCTTCTCAGTCACTAGCCTGGAACAAGTATGCAGATTGTGAAAATCACAGACAAGTCAGAAGTCCGTAGCTTGCCACTTGTTTTGGGTCAGGTACTCAGGTAATTAAAACCATAAAGAAGAATGGGTGGGCAGGCAACTAGAATTTTCATTAGGAGTATTTTCCTTTAGGGCCCATTCATACCTAAGAATGCCATTGTGTTAAAGTGGGAGTAAACTCCCATGCATGAATTTTACCTAAAGGTAAGCCTATAATAATAAGGCTTACTTATAGGTACTGTAAATATCTCCTAAACATGCACCATTTAGGAGAAATTCACTGTAGATGCAGCCAGTAACATCAGCGTTGCACGCGCTCTAAAGAAACAACATACCTGTGCTATACCTTCAGAGTCCTCTGCTATAAACAGTGGCTCCCATGCACATGCACGGGAGTGATGTCACCGCGGCTCCAGCCACTCACACAGCCAGAGTCTCCAAACCTGGAAGGGAGACCAGGTAAAGATGGAAGCGCCTTCATTAGTGACAGCGCACCACTGGAGGGCTTTGTTCTAAGGTAAGTTTCACATAATGTGCTAGTATTCAATGCATACTAGCACATTATGACATTGCCTTGCAGGTTTAAAGAAAAAAAAAAGCCAGCATTTACTACCACTTTAACAAGCACACATTGTGGGTAATGTACTCATTTGAATGGGCTGCCAATACAGCAAAATGACCTAAATATCCCATAAGCACAATTCTTCCGACACAGCATCTTAAAGCATTTTGGTGTTCTGCAATGTATGTTCATCAGAGGTTTTTTGTCTTGAAATGGCTCCACAATGCACTAACATACTGTATGTATCTAGTGTTGCAGCACATTCCAGTAAGACTTATTGAGCAAGTAATCGCACTGCAATAAATAGGTGTAAATGGCCCTTTAAATTTTGACTGTGAACAAAATAGGAAAAATGATCATTATATCTCAGCAATACGTGCAGATTTCTTCATGTTTTGTCTCTTTAAAAAAGTCTGGTGATCCTGCCAGAAATCCAGCGAGCTCCTAACTTCCTGTTTGAGCTGACAACACTGCCAGTGCTGCACTGAAATCAGTCAGTGTGCATATTTCAGCCAAAACATTCTATGAAGAGTAAACAGACTCCCAACACATAAATATCTCCATATAGTTCATATGTATGTTACAGCAGAAATGGAAACTACAGACAATAATTTTAGAATTCAGAGGAGTATTTCATTTTCAGTGTCTTTTACAAGCATAAATTGCCAATATTCTCAGTGTCACTTCCAAATGACAGCATGTTATTGTAGCACAATACTTTCATCAGCAGAGTTCTGTTTTTTTGCAATGACATGCAGTAAAAGATCACCTTTTCTGCATTTACAGATAAATTAGAAGCAAGTCTCCCTATGTTTTCTGTTGTCAGTAGGTTTTTTTTTGTTTTGTTGGAGTCTAGGTTATGTACCGAAGCTCTGACTGTGTAGCTTTCTCTAATACATATTCCTGATTTGTTAGAGTAATGGAATAATAGCGAGCTAAATCTTTTACTTTGAAAATAATAGTCTTTTAGCAATAACCTGAACAATATGTTACAGAGTGGTTCAATACACTCACAGAAGCAACAATTTCATCCAGCGGACTACACACACTCTATGGTTCCCTAAATTTTGCTTCTTGACACTGTTTCCAATGAACCTTCCTATCTATCTTTCTTACAGCTGATTACACAACCTTCTTAAGCGGCTAAACCTACTCTTCCCTTGTATTCACCGGACTAGATTTATCTGCCTATCTATCAGGTGAGCTGCCAAAGCCTCTAATAAGTATCAGCCAATCCTCCAAGGGCAGCCATACTTTATTTCAGCCGTTCTACACACAATGACCATTGTTCTAAGGGTGCAGATAAATAGTAAAATAATGATTGAACTATTGAGGTTTAACGTTTCCAACACAGAGTAATGTTCTAGATTTTGTATTGCGGATTCTTTTTTTTTCTGCTCTCACATATGGAGCCTACTCAAAAGCTTGCCACTGACATCACTTTTCTCACATCATCAAATCAGAACCTGAACTGTCCCATAAATACATATTATGCATTCATGCTTTGCCTGCTGACGCCGCTTCAAGTGGGAGTACTAATTCAATAGGAGATTCACAATTATCTAGGCCACAGGCGCTCTTTAAGCCCAACTGCAGCCAAAACTTTTTTGTTAGCTGTGAATAAAATGGTGAAGGCTTCAAACCTCCTTCAGGTTTTTACCCATGTTTGCAACCCCATTGAGAAAATCCCAACTCTAGCTAAAACCTTTTTGTTAACTTTAAATAGAATAGTGAAGGCTTAGAACTTCTTTTAGATTTTTAGCCATGTCTGTGACCCCAATTCTGAAAAGCCGAAAAACTCCAGCCAAAATCTCTTTGCTAGCTCTGAAGTGATAAAAGCCTAAAACTTATGTCAGCTTTTTAACCATGGATATGATCCCTTTGAGAAGGTCATCCTTTACCCCAACAGGAAATTAATAGCATCTATCGTATGGGACCACAGAAGACAGAAAAATAATTTTTCTTTAGTTAAGTTATTTCTAAATTGTGCTTTGAGGTAATTACTGATGTACTTCTTCATATTAAAATTCCATCATGCAATTAAATCAAGGTGAAGGTTAAGAATTTCCCTGAAGAAGTCACGTGACACATAGGTTGGAGTTGTGTAATGTCATCATGCTCAGCCAGGAAGTGATCTGGAAACCAGAGGAGTAGCGGCCCCAATCACAGTTTTTTGCATGTCTATGGGATTTTATTAAGAAAGTGTTATACTTGTATGCACCGGATATTGTGCACATTAAAATGTGAGCATCAAATTTTAATAAAAATGAGATTTTCTTTACCCTGATGTCTTCTCAAACTACTAGAAGTGTGTAGCTAGAGATGCTGACTTTAACCATATGTTTTGGTCTTGTTCCAAGGTCCAATCCTTCTGGGAAGAGATCATAGGTTTCATTGCCACCCTCACCACAATTCCTATACCTTTATGTGTGTCAGTCTGCTTGTTGGGATTGGTGGGAGCTTTGGCTCACCGCCGAGCACTTAAGACTCTAAAAGGCCTATTGCTATTTTATACAAGGAAAACCCTGCTTCTCAAATGGAAACAATCCAAAGTGCCCTCTCTAAACTTGTGGACTAAATTTATATTGAGATGTTTCACATAGTGGATGAAGGGTATGATATATTATGGTTTAATTGAGGGAATTGTTTTTGCATAGTTAGGAGACAATTGTTTTGGAGGGAATTTTGTTTACAGCATGATAAATGTGATATATACTGTATAAGGAAAAAGAAATGTGCATTCGTTTTCGACCGAATGCATTTTTGTCCGAATTTCAGGTATTTTCGTTATCATTTTAACAAATGATAACGAAAGTGCAGAGCCCGAAAAACGAAAGATCTGACATAAACAGATGCTTTATTTTCATTTTCGTTGCTACAACAGTTCGATACAGATAGGAGATTCGACACGATGATGACAATAACAATCTGTGTCCATCAAACCTGTGGTCAAATGTGCCTAACCTTAACTCTATTAGTCCAAGATTATTCTACATAGAGAGAAAAGATTCGACATGGAGAGAAAAGATTCGACGTAGGGGAGAAAAGATTCGACGTAGGGGAGAAAAGATAAATAAAAATAATGATGACAAATGTTATTGGCTAATTGTAACCAAACAGGAGGAGCAGTAAAATAGCTAGAACTAAGTACACACGTACTTTGGCTTATGGTGTCTGTTGAAAGTTGAAAGAAGATTCGACGGAGCAGGTAAAGTATACGGCGTAGTACAGTTTAGCTGCTCCATCGAATCTTCTTTGAACATTCGACAAACACCATAAGCCTTCAATGACAGATTCGACCTTAATTTGGATTTTCGGACGAATGCAATTTTTAACGAAAAACGAAATAAATAAAAACGAATTTCGGGAGTAACTAAATAAATTTATTTTTTGGACGAAAATCCGAAACGAAATATTTCAGTGTGCACATGTCTAATAAGTAGCCCTGCACTGATCAAGATTTTTAATTCCCAGCAAGTGTGGGAATCATATAATAGTGTTGGTGGGTTGCTTAAGAGGGATTGGGAAGGAAACTGTTTATATATATATATATATATATATATATATGGCATTCCAAGAAAAGTTTGAAGTAAAGTTTATTTACTCTATTGTTTTCCTGTTAATCAGAGTTGCATTGCTGCCTGCTAAACATGGCTTTGGTCTGTACCTTTTGAAGTCTTGAAAAGACTGCTGTTTATTTTTATGCTGAAAGGGATTTTACTTTGTTGGCTGCTGGAAAGCTACATTTTATGCATTTGTTCTTGCTGTAATAAGCAGAATAAAGGATCGCCCTGCTTTGCACCAGAACTTCTGTGGCAACTTATGAGCACACCACAAGTCAACCATCTCAATGAAATAGCTGCTACCTTCTTATCCAAACTAAAGTCACAGTATTCAGTGGATCATTGTGAGCTTGAAACGGAATAATTTTCACTAGAGTATTGTTTTTCCTTGGTAATTTTTCTTTTGGAAGACTGAAGTCTTTTTGTGATTGTGGGAACATGAGGGGTCTACTCATTAGGATTGATACTGTTTACAAAGCTAAGTGAATATTCTTGTATCATCCATTCTAATCATACAATGATGTTTGTCTAAAATTCCTATAATTCCTATAGTAAGTTCCTTATACACGTGGTTGGGTACTGAAAGTGAACATTACTTAAGTAAACATTCAATAAATACCAGGTAAACCACCTACTTCTATAGTAAATAACCGCTATTGGGGTGGATTTAACAAATGCTGTTCGTTTTGCAAGGGAATTTCACCTAGCTTAGTGAATGTAGTAAAAATTCACAAAGAATGCATAATCACATGTAGGGAAAAAATAATTTTGTTATGGATTGAATGATGATTGGATGATGGATGTCAGCAGAGCTTCACCTCATTTCCTAAGCCAGTGGTTCTCAACCTGGGGGTCAAATGATGATTTGCCAGGGGTCTCCGAATCTTGAGATGTTCGTAAAGCCCGTGCCGCTCTCCCCTTTTTGTGTCTGCCCAGCAGGGCTGTTCTTGGAGCCCAGGGCTGCCCATTCAGCCTCTTCACAGCCGCTCATTCAGTTCACGGCATGGCTGGGGGGCAGAGACTAGAGTTTAGCTGACTGATGAGGAATGTGAAGTGGCTGGAGGAGACCCTATCTCCTGATTTCGGCATAGGTGTCACTGCTACGAGATACCACAAAGTTGGAGACACAGTAAGTAACACTACCTGTGATTATAGTTAAAAGTCCCCACTACAGTTCTCAGATCAGCAGATTACCTTGATCAAGAGCACCTAAGTTGGCTGATCAGAACCCCCAGCATTGCCACTAATCCCACTCCCCCATCCCCCCAATAAGGAGTAAGAGAAGGAATAAAAATAGAGAAAACATGGAAGCGAGAGGAAAAAAGGAAACAAAGATAAAAGGGAGAGAAAGAATAAGAGAAAAAACATGAAAGATGGCTAGAGAGAGGGTTGGGGAAAAAAACAAGGACTTAAAATAGAGGGAGAGAGAGAAAAGGGAAAGAAAGGAGAACAAAGAGAAAGAGTGGTACATCCTAAAATGTACCATAAGGGGTTTTAATACTGTACAAGTGGAAGGGACTCAGGGAGCGCTAAATGTCAGTGGGTTAGAGGTGCAAATTACTTGTCATGCCTTGGGTGCTGACAACCCATGCAACGAAAACAATTTTACTGTTAGGGGTCCCCACAACTTGGGAAATTTTATCAAGGGGTCACGGCACTAGGAAGATTGAGAACCATTGCTCTAAGCTAAGGAAAATTCCCTTGCAGAGTGAACAGACTTTTTGGCTTTAGTAATTCAACCTCATTGTCCTTAAATTTGTCCCCTAGATGTGGGCTTTTGTCTCATGTGTCTGCAAATGGTCTCTCTGTTTGTCTAAAGCAGCCTTTTTCAACCAGGGTGCCCAGGCACCCTGGGGTGCCTTGATGTTTCTTCAGGGGTGCCTTGCAAAATGCCTAAAAACTGCCCAAAGATTGTATGCAAACCAGTGCATGGATAAAGCCTGCCACAGCCACAGGTTTTCAATGTGTACCATTACAACCTTCTAGCTGCCGGCATCCTAACGTTCATTGGTATCATCAGTTAATAAGGAGGATGTCAGTCGCCTGCATAGCATCCTTATTTGACCCTCCCCTGCCCCTCCTCATCAGCATTGGGGTCACATTAGCTGAGTAAAGGAGAAAACTGAGGGAGAACAGAAACATTGGAATACTAGTCAGTACCAGTTTGCAAAAGTGTATTTGCTTTGGAAGAATAAATTGCCTCTAATGTTGAGTGTTCTACATGTGTGGATAGCTGCATTATGTAAAACTATTTGAATAGTTTTTACATTTTAGAATGGGGTGCCTCGAGACTGTCCATCATTTTTTAAGGATGCCTTGACTGAAAAAAGGTTGAGAAACACTGGTCTAAAGTATAGTTGTCCTGGGAGGAACATGACCTCCTTCTAAAAATAAAAGTTACTTTCTTGCTATTGTTGAGTATATGGTTGTATGAGGGACCTTAGGCCTACAGAGTAAAAAAAACCCATAGGAAAAGGTTTGGAGGTATTGGCTGCATTTTGCAGGGCATTTTATTGCTGGAGCTTATTTGTATACATGTGTATTAGGTACAGCACATTTTTGATTAAAATAAGTGAAAAGAATGGTTATTTTTCAATAAATCTTCTTATTGGTGATGTCCTGATCTTTATGCAATGACATATTTGCAATGTTGGCACACAAGGAGTTGAACCTACTGTAAGTGATGGATGTATTTCGACACAGTCTTCCCAGTGAGTACATTGGATCAAACCCATCAGCCTGTAAGGAATTTGATAGTATCTAAATTTGGAGAGACAGCAGGTCTAAAATGCCACAGATTTAATTACTGGCCTATCAAAATTCCTTGCAGGAAGCAGCCATTTCAAGTCGGGGCGGTTTGCCGTGCATTTAGATTTTAATTGTCTTCACAGGTGCTAGTGGAGATCAGCTTTAAAAAAAACAATCTACCCGTCTCTTCGATTGACGTCAGACTAACTGACAATTAACCCATTATTGCACAAACAGAAAAATATCCAGAAGTGTCTGGAATTCAAAGGATGATACCCAAGGCAAAAGTCAGAACATTACAATAAATTACAATGATTTACTGTTATGATCATTTCACAAAATAACAGTTTTATGTGTGGTCATCAATCCTTCAAGAATGCATCAAAGGATATTGTAATAATCAGTATCAAAAGCACTTCATATTATTGGTGAACAATGTCCTAATGCAGGTGCAGAAAGAAAAGTGAAAAAAGAAGGTGATTATGTAGGATAAAACAGTTCTATCATAGAAACAGATGTTTGAGAGAGGTCATGAATTGCCATAGTTATATTCTTGATATTAACAAGACAAAAACAGAATGGTGCATGAGAGAGTACTGAAACACACTGATAAACAACTAAAAATCTATAAAGTCCAGCAAGTATATGTATGCAGCAATAGTGGCAGCTCCCTTGAGAGCGAAGCAGTCTCTGGAGGAACAATGGGAGAAAAGCAAGGTGCGCCAAAAACTAAGTGCAGCAGAAGATGCAACAAATGGTATATTTATACAAAAAAATTGAACTTTAAAGGTGCAGTAGGTAACACACAGATTATATTAAAAATTACATTTTATTTAGAAGAATTGATTGATAAAAAACATATTGATTTGAAAAAATCATCCAATATTACAGTACAGTTTCAAGAGGTGTGACTGAAAGACTTGTTTCTCAACATGTTTCACCACATCCAATGGCTTCCTCAGGAGAATAGTACTTATCAGACACTGTCTAGGAATAACAATATACAGAAATTACAACATGAACAGTATGGGATATACAATAAATCAAAGAAAAAATACAACTGTTAAATAGTACCACACATCTAAACTGCTAAAGCAATGCCATAGCCAAGGAAATATATATTTACCTGTGTATAGATGATTCAAAAATTGTATAAAAGAAAACACACTGATATTAGAGCCAAATTAATCAGAAGGAGGACCCCACCGATGGATCATCTGATGACCATAGAGGGTAAAGTAAGAAAAATTAGCATTTCTAACTGGCAGACAAAAAGCCTAGAATAGAGATGGAAAACAAAACAGCTTATTGATAAATAGAGAACCCCAAAACGAGGTAAATCAAACATGAGAAAGGTGTGTGAACATGGATCTACCTGTATTAGGTTGGCAAAAACCAAACCACCAGTCAAAAAATCATTCATTCATTTTAATATAATCTGTGTGTTACCTACTGCACCTTTAAAGTCCCATTTCCTTAATTTTTTTGTATGTAGTCTGTTACTAAAGGGATGTGGTGCCAATATAATAGATAGGTGTGAGAAAACCATTTGAATTTCTCCTTTGTATAGTATATTTAATAAAATCAGCCAAATGGCTACTTACACTTATATAAAGATCAATAGGCATATAAAAGTATAATACTGTGGTCACTCAGCGGGTCCTCGTGGATGGTGTTGTGTAGATGTTAACACGAGAGGAGAGGAACAAGTGTGAATAGCCAATTGGTTGATTTTAATTAAATATACCATTCGTTACATCTGCTGCACTTAGTTTTTGGCACACCTTGCTTTTCTCCCAATATTCTTGATATTAGCACTTATTGCTATATCTAAAATTAGAATAATGTTCCCAAAGGTAAGATGAAATACTATGGTCTTGGGGGGGGGTTACAGCTGTAGCCATGCCTCTGAAACTATATTGGGCTCGCTTCCTAAAGATGCACAAATGTGCGAAATAAACTGAGGTACGAGCCTACACGCCATTTCCAGAGTCAATCCCTCACCGTTTCCGATTAGTGGAGCGCACGCCAGCTTTGAGTGAAGCGCGCAGTAGTGCGAGATACATTGTTATAGCTGGGAAGGTGCACATGTTGAATGCCTGTCTTTCTTAATGGAAATGGGAGTGCATACATATTACTTTGTTTTAGTTTCATATTTTAATAAAACATACTACACTATACTCCCTTCTTGTGATCCGTCCTGGAACTTTTTATAAGAGTGGGAGAAAAGAGAGAGGAGATTGCTGTAAAACTTTGTCCTGGTCCCCTGAGAGGTTGATTTGGCTATTATTTGCTTGATGGTCACTTTGTTGGCCGAATGGTTTTGGTGACCACAGATTTATTTTACACACCCGGTGGAGCACTGTATATTGAAGATTTGGGCACAATTTATATTTTTATATTTTTCTGAAGAGCACGGTGATTGGTCATCTGTTATCACACATGGACTTTTGAATTTATTATTTGCAAGTTATCACCATTATAGACTTTTGATTCTTTAAATGCTATAATTGTAATCAGTGTACTATATGTGATTAATGCATTTGCAGTTGGGTAATTAGGGCAGCGCCTTACTTTAGTTTTTGCACTATAAAAGGGGTTGCAGCCTTATATCACCTATGCCCTGTATACACGATAGGATTTTCCAATGGAAAATGTGTGATAGGACCTTGTTGTCGGAAATTCCGACCGTGTGTGGGCTCCATCACACATTTTCCATAGGAATTTCCGACACACAAAGTTTGATAGCTTGCTATAAAATTTTCCAACAACAAAATCCGTTGTCGGAAATTCCGATCGTGTGTACACAAATCCGACGCACAAAGTGCCACGCATGCTCAGAATAAATTAAGAGATGAAAGCTATTGGCTACTGCCCCGTTTATAGTCCTGACGTATGTGTTTTACGTCACCACGTTCAGAACGATCGGATTTTCCGACAACTTTGTGCGACCGTGTGTATGCAAGACAAGTTTGAGCCAACATCCGTCGGAAAAAATCCATGGATTTTGTTGTCGGTATGGCCGATTAATGTCCGACCGTGTGTACAGGGCATTAGTGTGAAACCATTGGCTAGAAAAAACATTTTTTTATGCCCTCAAGTACATTCAAACTAAAAAAAAAAAAAAAATCTGAATTTGTTTACCAGTAATTGTGAGTTATGACATTGTTAAGAAGGGTTGGTGCTGCGTCCTTTTTTTTAAAAACATAAGTATTATGATTGAATACGGCAAAAAATTCTGCTACCTTATGACTGGTTGTAATTGTGAGGGTCTATGAAGTTTCTATTGAAAAAAAAAAACAGTCATTGGATCCATTTAAGCTGGATGATTCATAAGAAAATAACCAGTTCATTTCTAAAGGCTAAGTATTTAACCACTTCCTTCCTGCCATATAGCAGAATGACTGCCGAAAAGTGGTTGACTTTAATCCTGACTGGTCATCATATGGCGTCCAACAGGATAAGCTGCTAGCGTGCACCTGCTGGGGCACGCAGCACGGCAATCGGTGGTGTGGTGTGTCGGTCTGACACACTGCATCTCCGTTTTTGGTAAAGAGCCTATAGAGGCTAGAGGCTCTTTACCATGTGATTAGCTGTGTCCAATCACAGCTGATCACATGGTAACCAGAAAGTGCTGTTTATCGGCTTTTTCTCTACTCTCGCTGACAGGCACGAGTAGAGGAGAGCCGATCGGCTGCTCTCCTAACAGGGGGAATCTGCGCTGATAATCAGCACATTGATTATCAGTGCAGACCCATCGAGGATGCCCACTGGAGACCACCAGGGATGCCCACTGGAGACCACCAGGTATGCCCACTAGAGCCCACCAGGGATGCCAATCAATGCACTTAGGGATGGCGCTCAGTGCCCATCAGTGATGCCTGACAGTGCCTCCTGATCAGTGCTGTCTATCAGTACCACCTATCAGTGCCGCCCATCAGTGCCACCCATCAGTGCCCATCAATGCAGCCTATAAGTGTCCACCAGTGCCACCTATCAGTGCCACCTATGAATGCCCATCAGTGCCACCTATGAGTACCCATCAGTGCCGCCTATCAGTGCCACCTATCAGTGCTGCATATCAATGCTACCTATCAGTGCCCATCAGTAATGCTTATCAGTGCTGCCTATCAGTGCCCATCAGTGCTGCATATAAGTGCCTCATCATCAGTGCCCATCAGTGCCACTTCAACAGTGCCAATCAGTACTGCCTCATCAGTGCAGTCTTATCAGTGCTCATCAGTGAAGGAGAAAACTTACTTATTTACAAATTTTGTAACAGAAACAAAGAAAAACTTTTTTTTCTTCTTTTTTTATTTCTAGTGCAAAAAATAAAAACCCCAGTGGTGATCAAACACCACCAAAAAAAGCTCTATTTTTGGTAAAAATGTGTTTGGGTACAGTGTTGCATGACCGTGCAATTGTAATTTTAACATGCGACAGCGCCGAAAGCTAAAAATTGGACTGGACAGGAAGGGAGTGAAAGTATTGGAGTAGTTTGGAGTTTTGCTACTTCCTAAAATCCTGCTACCTTATGACTGCTTGTAATTGTGAGGGTCTATGAAGTTTCTATAAAAAAAAAAAAAAATCAGACATTGGATCCATTTAAGCTGGATGATCCATGAGAAAATTACCAGTTCATTTCTAAAGGCTAAGTATTTAAATAACTATGCATGTAAAAAAAAATATGGATGATCCATGAGAAAATTACCAGTTCATTTCTAAAGGCTAAGTATTTAAATATCTATGCATGTAAAAAAAACATATTCCATGTCAATGAAATTTTTATGTATGGGAATTGAACATTTTACTGTGAAAATTATCATGTGATAAAATATTGAACATGGTTAAAATAACTTATACAGTTAGATGGGGGAAAGACTGAATAGACATTACCTACTGAATTTGAGGATGTATTGGGATTTATGGTTTCAAGCATTTTTGCTAGAATGTTTGTAAATGAGAAATGGTTTGATATAATAAGAATGCTTGCCTTCTATATACATTTGTACATATAGATTAAATTAATTTATCGTCTGGCCGAATTCATTCTCAGGAATCCCAAAATAACACAGGGCCAGCACAGTAAAATGGAGGCCTAAGGGCAATATATAAGATGCATACAAAATGTTCACTGTGTCCTTCAGAAAGTCCCTTGGGCTTGTTCATGAAAAGAGATACAAGGAGAAAAGTTTTGGGTTAAAAGATAAGTGTGGGAATGTAAACAAAAAAACAATCATACTCACCTAGATGGCTGTAACATCAATCTGATGCTGCAGCTGTCCCCTGCCAGCTCTACACCGAGAACTGAGCATTCAAAGACCACTGATCACTCAGTTTTTGGGTCCATTCTGAGCACAGAGCAGTTCTTGTCAGTCATCGCTCTGTGCTCTGCCCCTCCAGTGCTCACTGGGGAGGGGGGCAGGAGCAGCTGGCTTTGAGCAGCGCGCCGCAAGGCTAAGCCAGCTGTCATTCAGGCATTTGGGTGGATCCTGACATTATTGCTTAGATCCCTGCAGAGCCTGAACTGGTTCTGTGACATCAGCTGACAGCAAGTTTTAGCCAGCTGTCAGCTGAATCTAGGTCACAGGAATGTACCCCTGTGACCCACAGGAGAAGAATGGCCAAAAGAGCTTGGGCCATACTTCTCCTTTAAAGGCAAATAAGAACCAGTCTGTATTTTGCAGCTCTTTGTGTGGTTTGTTTATTATTTACTATGTTGCCCGCATACCTGGAAGGAAGACCGGGAGAAGATGGAAGCCCTGTCAACAGTGACAATGCACCGCTGGAGAACTTCATTTTAAGATAAATATGCCATTATAGCACATATGGGCATACTTACCTTAAACCACCCGGGGCTCATGATTTTATTTATTTTATTAAGAAAGTTTACTAACGCTTTAAAGCTGAACTCAGGGCAAAAATAATATTGGGGTATTAGCTATGTAACAATAATATACATCTAATGGTGTGTGTCTTACTCATGGCTGCTGCTTCGTTCCTGCACCCCCTGACAGTGGTGAATGTGTTGAACGTTCGCCGCCGAAAACTGACAGTTGGGGTTGGAGCACAGTGATAACAGTGGGATGCTTGCTCTGCAGCTCCTCCATTCAGAAAACATCATGTATTTTTTCAAAGAATATAAATTGTTCTGTGGTTGGACTGGCGGTGATTGTGACATTCATGTGCCCTTTGTATAAGATAATATGTTATTTTCTTTAAAGGAATACATGTGAGTGTGACTAAACTAAAGGAAGGTACATCTAAAAGCAGGAATTTTGATCTGGGAAGCATAACTTTGCTTATACCTCCCAGATTATTTTCTCTGTATTTAACTAACCTAAAGGAGTGCTAGTGTGAAATAACCTTAGTTCGCATTTTTTAGTTTGGAGGTACCAGTACATATGATGGTTTTCTATACAATGGTAATATTTACTAAATAGCATTAACATGCTATGTGGATAATTTTGCTCAATGATTGCCTCAGGGGAAGCTTCCTCTGCTTGTTTGGGCATTAAGGCTGCAGATTACATTGAAATTTTTTTATTGTACAGACCATAATTACATTATTAGTAAATTTGTAATGCTGTAAGAATGCGCTATTATTTCAACTGCTCCCTTGGCTGCCATTGACCTAGGATTAAACAATACTATGACAAATAAGGTAAGGGGTTAAAAAGGATGATTATGGTGTACTATGGTTCCCCTGCTCACAGTGGTTCAATAGATTGGTAAATTCCTAACTCCTTGCTGGACCGAATGCCCAAGTCAATTTTGCAAGTTCATTAACAGTGCAAAGCGTTCCTATCGTCTTAACTCGGAGCCCCGGTGTTGTTTGCAGGAACTGCTGCTCGCTGCCTCCAGCCTGCTCCAGTCTGAATGTTAATGAGTAACACAGCGTCTTCCCAATGGGGTTGGAAGCAATATAGTTAAGTAAGAAAGCAATGGTTCGGATAAAAGGCCTTAAATCAGACTTCAGTAACGCTGCAAATGTCACTTGAAAGAGAAGGATTCATGAGACGGGAGGAGGCATCTGAGAAAGCAATTTAAGGACAATTCGGAAATAAATGAGAGCTCCTTTCCATAAGGCATAGCAATCTTAACAAATGAGAGAATGCACCTGCCGATATTTTGGCTTTAACTGCAGGAAAGGGTTTTGGGTTACAAGGGATTAGAACTTCAATTACACCTAAACCATATTCTGATCTCTCACTCTCTTTTGTAAGTGATGTAATCTGCTATTTCAGTACAAATATTAATGTTGCCCTTTAAGTACCTGTGTTATGCTGTTATTGCTGAATATCTGGGTTTTTGTTTTTTTTTGCTGTCAGGATTGATGGAATATGGCTTGTGAATACAATGAGAATTCATAGCATTTAAGTTCATACATTTTTTCAGATGGCACTTAGGGTCCATTTACACTGCAACATGTGCATTGAGCTCGGGTAAATACGCATGCATTGGCATATGTAGGCATGCTGTGTTGCAGTGCACTTTACTCCTCACTTCCTGGAAGACATAAAGTGATGCCAAACTTGTGATGGCCAGCTGTTTTTCTTTGAGTTGATGTGTGTTATGTTATTCTAACATGTGTTACCATGTGATGTGTTTCACTGCATTGAAAAATGTAGAGATTACTTTTTTCAGCCACAAACCAGCACATATCAGCGCAATGCACCAGTGTGACCTGCTCTCATTCTTATAACCTATTTTTTACAGTTGAGTATAGGTATACCAGCCCTTGTTCAAATCACCTTCCCATATCATGCATATATACAGTATATTCCTCCTTTAAGGAGCTTTCACACTGAGGTGCTTTACAGACGCTATAACGCTAAAAATAGCACCTGCAAAGCGCCTTGAAAGAGCCTCTCCTCTCACTCCAATGTGAAAGCCAGAGGGCTTTCACACTGGAGCGGTGCACTGGCAGGAGGGTAAAAAAAGTCCTGCAAGCTGCATCTTTACAGCACTGTGCTCCTAAAGCGCCCCTGTCCATTGAAATCAATAGGCAGTGCCGCTGAACCGCCAGCAATGCGCTGCTGCAGCGGCACTTTGCAGGCGGCTTTAACCCTTTTTTGCCCCCTAGCGGGGTGGTAAAAAGCGCCCTGCTAGCGGCCGAAAACCTCTGCAAAAATGATGGTAAAGCTCTGCTAAAAATAGCGGCGCTTTACCGTCAACGCCCCCACGCCCCAGTGTGGAAAAGCCTTATAATGAAGATATAACTGCATGCTATGGGATGGTGATTTAGACATTTATGATTTAAGCGCTGGTATAGCTATACTCAACTTTAAGGCTGGGTTCACACCTATTTGAATTGGATGCAGGTTTCCCCGCATCCAATTCGCATAGCAGAAGAATATTACCGGCTCTCTCATGTCTCCGGGGCGGCTGCGGAGTGCACTGCACAGAAACGCTGTGCGTCTTTGCCTCCGTTTCAGGACCGAATTCAGACAAAGATTCTGCCCTGATTCATCCCTGAAACGGAGAACAGGAATGCACAGCGTTGCTGTGCGATCCGCGGCTGGTTTAGGTGTGAACCTAGATTAAAGCTACCCACCCAGGGGGAGGAGAATTTCTAGCCACTGGGGCACTCTTATATATTCACCTGAGTGCTGAAAATAATATATGACCTTATTTTTTACAGGTCCTTGCATTGGCATGCATTGAAAAAAATGTACCAACCAAGCTGGTGTAAATGTCATCAAATAATGAGTCATCAAATAATTATTTTGTGTAGTTCTAAAATGTTAATGTATTTTGAAAGATTTTTAAATCCCCAATATAAATAATACCTGATGGTTCCACTATAAAGGTCCCTGATCAAGCACACTGCATCTGCCCATTTTTCCAGTTGTGCTCTTGCCTTGTCATCCTGCCACATGCTCTTCTAATAGAGACTACAAGTAGCCATTTCAATACACTTTACTCATGCATGGTCCACTGTTATTAAAGGAAAGCCTCCATGATACATGCCTTGCAGACATTGCTGGAGTCCACGCATGCGAATAGGAAGTAGCTGAAATGGGGGCTGCAAGGCATCAGAAGATATCTTTTACAAATGTCTTTAGGCCAATTACATAATGCACAGAGCCTTCTTCGCCTCTTCCCTAGCTATGGGTGTTCCACTATGATGCAAATAGTGGTGTAATTATATCAGTGCTGCTCTCTGCATCACTGTATGTGCGTACAGGGCACTCTTGTGAAGTTGTTTCAGAGGATGCCCTCCATCTTCTCATCATTTAACCTGAAAACCTAGGCACTTTCAATGGTAGAAGGAAATTACTAGGATTGCATCGATACTAGGCATTTTCGCGAGTATCGGTACTCGGGAAAATGCTCCGATACCAGAAACTGATACCAGAAGTGAAGTCAGCTGGGGGCAGGACGCCTCCTCCTCCCCTCTGGCAGCAGGGTTTGGAGCAGTAGACATCCCTCCAGCACTGAGTGCAGCAGTGGTAAGATCATGCCCCGATCTAGGGGGTACTGGGAAGGGGTGGCCGCATGGTACATAATGAGCACAGCACTAAGAGCTTATCCTTCCCTTCCTAGTCCCTTACAGCTACCATGTGCACACAGTGTATAGCTACAGTAGCTACTGACACTAAGTTGCTGTTCTTACCATGGAATTTCACAGGTTGGAACTGCAACCAGTAGCTAGTTATACACTGTGCACATTGTAGCTGTAAGGGAATCAGATTTCAGCTCCAGCGTGTGCTGTGTGTGGAGCAGGAACTCTGCCTGTGTGCAATGCAGGAAAGGGAGACAGAGCTCTGCCTAGTGCACTACCAGCAGTGATCCCTGCACTGTGCTCTCTTACCCCCCCCCCCCCCCCCCGCACTGTACCCTCCTATCCCCCTTACTGTGCCCTCCTAACCCCCTGTACTGTTCCCTCCTAACCTCCTGTACTGTGCCCTTCTAACCCACTGTACTATGCCCTTCTAACCCCCTGACTGTGCCATCCTAATCCCCTTACTGTGCCATCCTAATCCCCTTACTGTGCTCTCCTATTCCCCTGTAATGTGCCCTCCTAACCCCCTGTGCTGTGCCCTCCTGCCTCCTGGGCTGTGCCCTCCTTGCGTTGTGTCCTCTTGCCCATCCTGTGTTGTCTCCTCCTTCCCCCGTCAGCTGTCACCTCTGTTCCCATGTCTCCCAATGACCCTCCCATCCCTATCCTCTTCCCCCAGCAATCACAACCTTTTTCACCCCAACTCTCCCACCCAAAATCCCTATTTCACCCCACCCTCAACTACCCTGCCCTCACTTAACCCTCTACTCCCCCCCACCCTGTTCTTACCCCAGCCTCACTCAACTCCCTAACAACCCTCCCCCCCAAACCACCCACTAGCTACTCTTCCTAGGCGATAGGTATCAGTAATTGGTATCGTGAATACTTGCAAAGAAGTAACAGTACTCGTATTCGTGGATAAAAAGTGGTATCGGTGAATCCCTAGAAATTACTGTAGGGGTAGTGCTGGAGAGGTTGCAGGTATTTCATTTTTTGTTTTAGGCCCCTGCTAGGGGATCAGTAAAAGAAAAAAAAAGATTGCCCAGAGTTGGGCTTTAAGAGAAAAAGTAATTACACTATGCCAATGTGAGCTTCCTTTATACAAGCCACTATTTAATACATATAAAGCATGGAAGAAACAGCTTGTAAAAATGTAGTCTTATCAATAAAATAAGGTAAATATTGCATTACCTTTACCAGAGCAGAGAGACTGAAATGCATGTACTTCTTTTGCCATGATGATAGCAGCCCTTATTCCTGGGGTGCCAGGCTGGTACCATAAGATGGGACTTTTTGTGTATATTAAATAAAAAAAGCGGGATTGGTCACAGATTTAGATGTACGGCAAATGTCTGACATCCACTAACTGCCCTCCCCCAAGTTTCCTTCTTTTCAGTTCTCAATTTTAGAGACATGTGGAACGCCAAGATAGCAGATTTTACCAGCAGGTGGTGCTGAAGTGCATGGAACCGTTCTCTGCAGGGTGAAGTCAGTATGCAGTACAGTCTTTAAAAAAGTACAGATAATACTTTGTTGTACTGCAGTAGCCACAACCAATCACATAACATTTATGGGCTGTGACATGGAAGATGGTACACGTTGGAGCTTGAATGTTTTTAATGAAACAAGTGGCCTTTTCTCTTTGGCAGGGAACATGCTGAGAAACAGCAGAACTGTTTGTTTTGTCTCATAAGGGATCTTTACTTCACGTTTTGAATGTAAAGAAAAGCAACAAAGTGATTAGAAAAAAACATCTTCAGTCTCATAATTACTCTCTCCAAGTAATAGAATTGTAGGAGTTAAAAATAAGCATTTACAGAAACATGGTAAGTGAGGCGGAAAGATTAAAGTGATTGTAAACGATCACCTTGTAAAACAACCCATTCAGTGTAAAATAGAAATGAAAGTCAAAACATTTGTGTATAGATATTTAAAAAAAAAACATTATAAATACCTTTTTCCCTTTTTTATAAGTGATCACATTCCCTCCGTTCTCAGCTGCATAATTGCTGGGGGAGGAGAAGCAGCAGGACACTGAGCTTCCTGGTGAATGGCTGTGCAGCAGGGGCATGTCAGGATAAGTTTGATCATAGGAGGAGAGCAGGCTGGGAACTAATCACGTTGTGCTCTCCGGCTTAGTGTGGTCAGATTTTAATAGGAGAGCAAGGGGACTAGCAGGAAAAGCAGGGGTTTCACATAAAGGAAGCAATACAAAGAGAACAGGATCATACAAGTACATGGTACAGCAGCACAGATCAGGAATATAAAGTGTTGGGGTAACAAATACTTTAAGTTGATGAAGTTGTAACTACTGTGTACTAATTAATATACTGCTTTAATATTGTTAATCCACAAGAAGGTAAAATAAATGTGCCACCGAATCTGCCCCCCAGGCTCATTAGAGAAAATTCCTTCTGAGTCTGTTAGAGGCAGTCAGATTTTTTCCTTGGACCAAATTCACTAAAGAAACATACCAATTATTGTTTAAGATGCCATTTATAGTTAGAAAGGTATAGCACACATATTTAAATTGACTCTATTCTGTTCGTCACCATCACTTTGGGAAGATAAACCCAACATATAAAGAACCACTTCCTAGATTGGTGATGCAGAGGATTAACCCCATAGGTGCAACAGTGAGTATAACAAGCATGCTTTACTGCATATACAGACTGATTTCACTATTGACGGTTTAGTAACACTTTAAAAATGTTAAGGTCTCAAGGAAACCCTGCTATATAAATTATGTCTACAGCTTATGGTACCTAAGAGTCAATAAGTTGTAGAGCATTTTAAATGAAAGACTAAATTTTATTTGACACCCTGGGTATATCATTTTTTACAACCCCCAACTTTATACAAGACATTTTCAATAATTATGTTGAAATAATTACCGGTAATAATAGAAAATAAACACAGACAGTAAAAATAGTGTTGTTGCCCAACATTAACAGCCAGTATAGAGGTACCCCTTTACATTGGTGGCCATTGTACATTGGAGATCAATTTGTCATTGGTAACTGAGAAATCTTCTGCTGAAGTCCACAGAGAATCTGACATTTCTGGGAGTGTTGATCTCTTGGGACCATCACAACACTCATTCCTCCTGCTGACCTCCACATCATTACTGTCTCCTTTAATGACTTGGAGGCCAACAGAAAGAATCTGTGGTGGCTGCAGGGGACCAAGAAGTTCAACATTTTCCTGTGGATTTTGGTAGAAGATTTTCAGGATGGAAGTTGGGTTCGGCAGCACAAGCAGTAGGATAGCTAAGAGCTCTGTGTTCTGCCCCTCCAGCGCTCACAGGCTTTAACCTGCTTTCACCTGAAAATGGGCACAGGAGTGCAGAACAAACTGCACTTTCTGTGATCCATAGGAGAAGTACAGCCAAAAAAAGCTTTGGCCATACTTCTCCTTTAAAGATGTATCAACAGCCTTGATTGGAAGAATTTATTAAAGAGCAACAAAAGAGAGAAAATACCTTTCTAGGGAAAAAAATGCAAGCAGTTCTAGTCAGTATTAAATACATATTAAAAAAAAATAGTCTAGGTATTTGTTCATGTGATTTCAGTAGAAATAGAGAAAACAGTTTCAAATCAGTATTATGGAGCCTCAAAGCTTTGGGGTTAAATGAAAATGGCCATTGGGTGCATAGCTAAAGTATGGCAATTGTCACCTCAATGATTAGAAACTGGGCTCAGCGGAGTAAAAGCGGAGTTCCGGCGAAAAAAATTTATTTTTTTGCATCCTAGCATTATTGCAATTAAGTTTCAAAAAGACAATACAATGATCAAGATCGCTTTTTAAATAATATAATTATCTTACTTGTATCTTTTATGCCTCCGTTTGGGGCCGTTTCCATCCTCAATGTGGGCATGTGAAGCCCAATCTAGGGTGGAACTTCGCTTTAAAGAGCCTAGGTGAAATTTAAAAGGAAAGGTTTTTTTTTTAATATATTATGTGCCTTGGATAGTTTTTTACATCTATAGAAGTCACGGTGCTAATATAATAGCACACAGCTGCAGCACTATTTAAATGGATTCCACATTTAAAAATAAAGTAAACACACTGACTGTTCAGTTTTTATAATACGAAAGTATTATTCTTAGCCTCTTCATGACCCTAAAGTGTTTTGTATCTTCATCATTAGAACATCTGATCAAAGGGCCATTGCATTTTCATAGATGTTGAAGAAATTACTTTGTCTAAAACACATTTGTATTCTGATGAGAAAGTCTAAAGAAGAGCTTTCTGATCCTTGTTAGTTCAGGAGCTTTGTACAAATGTACACATTGTAGAAGAGCCATATAGAGTAGAAAAACACCCTAAAAACACTTTCCACTCTGCACTGATTCACTAGATTACCTCTTAGAATAAATATACCTGGGACAGATAGTTGCTAAATGTTTGATGAGAGACTGTTAGTTACAAACATAGCTGTGTACTATATAGAAAATGTGGGGAAAATAAGGGGAATGGAGGGGAAAACCCAATAGAGATGGGTTCAAAGGGGTTACTCTGTGCAACAATGTGGACGTAAATCTTAGTTGATAAAATAGTTCTATTTATTCAAACAATTCAAACATTTATGTTTGTGTACTATATAGCCTGGCTCACAAGACACTAACCAGGGCCATGATTTCAAGTCTTAATAGTTCAAAATATTAATTTAAAATATATGACTGCGGCCGTCTATTTATGTATACTTTTATTTTTTTTGTAACAATTTTATATTTTTTATACCATATTGTAGCCCTGATGAAGGGGCAAAGTGTGGTCCCCTTAGCGCGTTGGCTATTATGTTTACTATAAGTTTGCAATAAAACATCTTTTTGGATTTCAATATTTTTGTGTGGCGCTCTTCTGATCCAACTATTACATTTACACCCAGAGGTTTCTTAGCTTCTTGGTGTATGGAAGTAGCCCACATATCACCCAAATGCTCCATTGGAACAGCATCAGTAAGTTTTGATAAAACCAATTGCATGTACAAAGTAACTTCTACCTAAGGTTCCAGCATCAGAAATTTACTACCTCAAGCAGATTTAGGACAGAGACAGTGTGGGCTACAAATCTCAAAAGCTAGAAGTTGGGCAAAGAGATCGAAGACTAAAAGCCCAGGCTGCAGGAGGCACAGTCTCACATGGGGGCAGAGCGAGGAGCATTTCTGTCCAGTGCTAAGGGAGAGATGCATGTAACTTGCGAAAGAAGGCTGTGCTACACCCGAGTCCAGTACTGCTGAGCTAGGGGGAAACTGGATACATACGTGCTGCTAGACTAAAGGACTGCTAGTGAAGAGTCAAGTGTGCCTGCTCTATCCAGTCTGATATGCTTTATCCAGATCCTGAGGTTCCCAAGTTAGCTTTTCCAGGCATGGTTCTGGACCTGCTACCTGCAGGGGGAGGATCTGTCATCACCAGCTTGAAAGGTGAGCCCGTAGACCTCTTGCTGGACAACAGTGAGCGTCCAGAGGATGATGGGACTAGTGAGTGGGCTTTTGGCCACAAACATCCTTCATTGCCTGTTCTGCTAAACAAACAGTGTTGACCTTTTAAGCTGGTCATAGACGGTTCAAATCTTGGGGGGTTCAGCAGGGACCGGCCCGAGACTTGAACCATTTACGGTAAGGTCGAATGTACCCAAGTTGACTAATTGATCAACTTGTGTACAACCAAACTGTCAGATTTTACATGTGATAATTTCTAGCGTCTAATATAGCCACTAGTAGTAATCACTGTGCTCTCTCAGGGGTGAGAGCTACAGATGCTTTTAGACCCCTTTCACACTGAGGTGCTTTACAGGCACTACAGCGCTAAAAATAGTGCCTCCATAGCGCTGCTCCTGTCTCTCCAGTGTGAAAGCCTCAGTGCTTTCACACTGGAGCAGTACGCTTGCAGGACGTTAAAAAAACTCCTGCAAGCAGCATCTTTGGAGAAGTGAAGGAGCGGTGTATACACCGCTCCTGCCCATTGAAATGAATGGGGAGCGCAGCTATACCGCCGGCATAGCGCTGCTGCAGCAGCGCTTTGCGGTGGTTTTAACCCTTTCTCGGCCGCTAGCAGGGGTAAAAGTGCCCCACTAGCGGGCGAAGAGCGCAGCGAAATTGACGGTAAAGCGCCGCTAGAAATAGCGGTGCTTTACCGATGATGCACCCACTGTCCCAGTGTGAAAGGGGCCTTAAGAGGTAAGAGGTCTATATATCAGACAAAAAAAAAGATGGACAATGGAGGAGCAAAAATGGGAAAGAGGAATTTGTCTCTGTAAGAGAAACAATCCCTCCAAACAAGGGACAGTTATGAACTATGCTAAAGACCCGTTACCGGACTGGTCCGACAGACTTTCCAGCGGACTTTTGACGGACTTCCAACGGACTTTCTAACGAACGGACTTGCCTACACACGATCACACCAAAGTCTGACGGATTCGTACGTGATGACGTACACCGGCCTAAAATAAGGAAGTTGATAGCCAGTAGCCAATAGCTGCCCTAGCGTCAGTTTTTGTCCGTCGGACTAGCATACAGACGAGCGGATTTCTGGGTCCGGCGGAGTTATGAGGTAAAGATTTGAAGCCTGTTCCAAATCTAAAGGCCATCCGATTTGCGACTGGAAAAGTCCGCTGAAGGTCTGGTGAAGCCCACACACGATCGCATTGTCCGCCGGATTTGGTCTGTCGGCGTCCGTCAGACCAGTCCGGTTGAAAAGTCCGACCGTGTGTACGCCCCATCAGGTTTATGTTCTTGGTCTGTTTGATCATTACTTACAGATTAAACATAAGTTTGGTGTCCTGCTTCCTGTAGAGTTCAGTGTGTGTGTTTTTTTATTTTAAATTCATTCTCTGTAAAAATAGGATAGACTTGTATATGAATATGTGTGTTTTTGTTTAATTATCTTCAGTATTAAAGCTAGCATGCTGATGCATCCTTTTTATGATGTGTACATTTTCAAGCAAATCATTTAAGCAGATCCATTATGCAATTTCAAGCCACATTAAGTTCGAAAAGATCTTGCTGCATACATCATTTTTACAGCCTCCTAGATCACCAATCAAAGAATGTTTAATTAATACCTGCAGAAATAATGCTCCTGTAGGATCATATGAACTAGCTGTTTTACTGCAAGATTTCAGGAGAAAAGTGTTATGCTAAATACAGAACATACATATACTTACTGACTTTTGAGAAACAGATAAACAGCGATTGGCCCATCGAGTCAGGCTATTTATCTTTCATCTTCAAGGTTACATCTAGTTCTCAGTTCTGTTTTTTGCAGTCTTGCTTATGGTTAGCATGTGAATATTTCTGAACAGCGTGTGTTAACATATCTGCTGAGATTCAGGTGCTTTTTAAGTGTTAGTGCTAAGGTTTATTAAGGCTGGCCATAGATTTTTCCATTTTACAATGGTTGAAGGAAAGAAAACTGCTTAATTCCCAGCAGTGGTCATATATATAGAAAAAATAACGACGGGCTGATTCTATTGAAGTTGAATGATAGATTGACTTCAGTACAACCAGCCTGCCCATAAATGCATCAAGATTTCCATCCCTCTATGGACGGCTTTAAAGTGCACATGTGTCTATGGACATTAAAGCCTATCTTTGGGATAATTAAATCCCTCAAGAAAGCCTCACAAGGTGCATCCATACAAGGGGGTTGATTTACTAAAGACAAATAGGCTGTACCTGCCTTGGTACATCCCAGTTGGACACAACTGGGACATTTCCCAAAGGAGCTTCACAGACAGGGGGTATACATACAGGAGGCGGACATCAAAATGAACACACCCTATTTGCCTCTAGTAAATCAACCCTGCGATGTCCAAACCACCAGATTCTCAATGATTTGCCTATTCTCAAGAGCACTCATAAACCTGTAATAAACATTTTACTTTCAAAAACACTATGTGAAAAAATTAAAAAAAAATGAAAGGGAAAGAAAAACTGTAACTTTTTATACCACTTACCCAATGATCATGATATGTGAATCCTTGTTCAGGCACCTTCTTTGATAGGGTGACAATTCTCTGTTCCAATCTCCCAGTTGTGCTCCTGTGATCTTGCCCTATAATATGGACATTGATTGCACAATGGCCTTTTTTGTATGCATGGTTCAATGTTATTATTATCAAGAAATTCACACAGAAAATTGCATAGTCATTGCTTTAATGCATGCATTTAGATAGGAAGTGACAACGCAAGATGCACCTAATGAATTTTTCACTGTATTTGATTGAATGTCATTTTACAAGTGTTGTATTGAAATTGTTTATGATGCACAGTGTTTTAGCAAATTAACTGTTGTTCGGTTAGGTTTTACATCTACTTTAACCCAATTAATCATTCATGAGGAAGTCTTAAAAGTATGCATGTCTAAAGACATTTTGATGCATGCTTTTCTTGATGTTCCAAAAGATCTGTTTCCGGAGACAGTTTAACAGAAAATAGAATAAAATTTGAACCACAGGAACTAAAAAACCATGGAACATCTCTCAAAACACAAGATCATTAAGCTTAAAAGTGAAAGGTTAATTTTCAAACTTGCTTGACTTTGGCTGGATATAGTGAATTAACTAAGGTGTTTTAAAAAGAATATTTTTTCTGAAAACCTTGGTTGAGGGGATGGTTCGTATGCTTTAGAATGTGTTCCTTTAATGTGAGAAAAAAAACTGAACAGCCAACAGACATTAGCTTTTGTTCTTACCTCCAGTAGTGGATTTCTTTGTTAAAGCAAATATAATATAAAGCTATACAAATTTAAAACCAAATATGTTTGGCTGTTTTGCTGTTGGAAATGTCTGGTATAGAATATATGTTTTCAAAGTCCTATTTATCAGGCCATTTATTGCTCAAGAAAGTTGTGCTTCCTATTGAATGGGCCACCAGTCAGTACTAACCTGCTACTTTCACTGGGCATCTGAGCCAGGTATCAGATTGGTAACATTTATGGGGTTTTTATGTTTTGTTTTTTATGAATGTCTAAAAAGGGCAGCATTGTATAAATGGATGTTTTCATTAATAAATACAACCCCAAGCTTTCCATCGGAGTATCATTGCAATATTCACAAGACACATTCACTTTCAGAAACTGGCAGCTATAAAAAATGCCATGAGAAGCACGCAGACCTCAGTTATAATCCTGGAAAGAAATATGGGTAGGCGGCAAGTCTACAGAAAGAAACAAATCGCTCAGCTGCTCCGCACACATTTCTTCTGCCACTGTGTAAAATACGCACAAGAATGACAGGGTTAAGCTTTGAGGACTTTTTAATGGTGCTAGAATCAGTTTATTTTCTTTTTGAGGTGTAGGATCACTTTGTATGCTGACAATTACCAGGGAAAATATAAAACCATCAAAAGAGAGCTAGGTACATAGGAAAGGTTACAAGGAAAACAACACAAAGAGATAAAATGAAATGTAGATGTTCTATAACCAGGGTTCAGCAATAATAACTTAAGGTCAACTAAGGTGAAAACTTCTTTTTGTTAGAATGGTTTCTTCAACTTCAATCATTCTACTGCAACTTTTCTATGAAGAGCAAGGCAACAAATTCACTTTAAAACTGATCCCTGCAGCTTTACTTACCTTCTCCTTGCTCATCTGCTGCTCATTTTGGGAGAATTAAGGAGAAGCTGCCCTGTTTATATTTGGTTCCAAGTCAAGACACAGGCCTAGTCCCTCCTCACCTTTATTTGATAGTAGTACTGGGTGCTAAATGAGCCAGCTGACAGGCATCAGTGGTCTCAAACTAGGAACAGGGTAATGCTCCCCTATACTCAGAAGCACTGAAGGGCCATCTTGGCTCGACATCTCACAAAGGTGCAGACATGCCATGGAACATGCTAGGTTTATGGGACCTGACAGAGCTGCATGACCTACCTGTGCATGCGAGAAATTGTGCGGAACTCAAACACATGCACAGACACGCTGCAAGGTCTCATAGACTGGCAAAGACCAGCTGGTTTATTCAACTCATGCGCAGATATGCTGTGCAAATCTAATAGGTCCAATAGATCATATAGTTCTATATATCCCGCTGTGTGTCTGCGCACGCGTGAGATCACACTGCTTACATCATTCCCAGCTTGGCGAAAAAAAGGCAGGTAGCTAAACAAGTAAAAAAAAAAAAAAATAAATAAATAAATGTATTATTTAAAAAAAGAAAACCTTTTCCAAAGTGTAAGAGGGAGAAGTCAGAGGAGAGAAAGTCAAATACTCTTGGTATAGCTTCCAACTGTCCCTCATTTGGAGGGACTGATCCTCTTTTGGAATCAAATCTTTCTGTCCGTCTTTCCTTCTCAGTTTTTCTGTATTTTTGGACAGATGTGTAGGCCTTTATAATAAATACTTAACTACCAAAATGTTATACTACTGTACACATTTCACACAAACCTTTTTAATATCATACTATTACTTTAAAAAAATCCAGTATAAAGGAAACATATTAGTGAAAAAAAACACCTGTGGGTTTATCCAGTCATTTTTTTTCTCTTAAGTCTTCATGGTCCAGGTAACTGGGGCGTGGCATTTCCTTTGCAAACCACTTTTTGCTGAAGGGTGTCCCTCTTTCCCATCTTAGAAAGCTACGAGGTATGTTGTAGGTGGAGATCTGAAGACCGTATGGTGGAAGAATAGCAAGGGTGACAACAATTAGCAATTTTCCCCCTTTTGCTGTAGCCCAAGTTACAGCAGCTGCAGGGGTGACAACAGTTCTGTGATTTCAATGGGACAGAAAAAAATTTGCCGCCCCCTTCAAGGAAGTGGCTATTCAGCAGTTCTATGAAGAAGCAACAGGTATTTAGAGCATATTAGAGTGATGGGATGAGGCAGACATATGGAAAGAGTCAGCCCGAATCAAATATGAGATGTTAGACTTTGACCATAGCCCACCTTTAAACTAGGATTTTTTTTCTTTAATAATCTGCACCTTGATTGTCCATGGCAGCATAAGGACTATAGTTATAAGTGTTAGAGGTCTTACTTTGTGTAGAAACCTATGGTGCAATACAAAATTCACCTTCAAAAGTCCAAAGAATATGAAATTTTTTCCAAACCTGTGGCAATTCAGTATCCATGCATATTTAATGTCTTTGCTCTAATATGGAATATTTTCAGTGTATACCTTTCCTGTAAAATGCTGACTTCTGCATATTTTACAACTGTTTATCACAGATTATCATTTTAGCAGCCCAGTTTATTTATCAGACGGATGGTGTCAATTGATTGTGACTTTTGCCAGTTTTAAATAGCCAGAACAGCGTAAGATTATTAAAGCAACCTCCAAAGACGTGATAACTCTGGACAGCACAAGGCGGCATTGTATAAAATCAAATATGATGTTATATGCACAGCTGTACAGGCTCCTTTCCTGTACTGAAATAGTTTACTCTGATTTCACTGCACACTGTGAGGTTTTCACAAAGTGCGTTAAAAGCTGCAGCAAGTCGAATAGAGCCCGCCTCATTTCCTGGCTGGATGTGATGGCCGGTGTTGTTCTCTCATAAGGGCCTGCAGCTGCAGCAAAAGGTCATTTATTACCCTAAACACTCAACAGCTCCTATTGCTGCCCCCACAGTATTCAGTAGAATATTTTTTATACGGGAAGTATTCTGGTCAAGTGCCTCAGTTGTAGCATGTTTTAAACTCCCTGCATTTGACTCAAGGCAAATGGCCCCTATGTTGCAGACAGTTAAGGCCTCATTCACAGGCATTTAGTTTGCAGTTTTTTTTATGCAGGTATCCTGAACATTCTCTAGAGGATGCGATTACATCTTTAGTTTGGCAGTAGACATATACATCCAGGAAGGTGTTGTCTAATGTGCATGTAGCCTTCCATTGGTGTTAAATCCAGGCTTGAAATAAATACCATTGTACCAAATTACCAATATTATGCTTGTGAACGAGTCATATGCTTTGTTTGTTCGCATGCATTTAAAAACAGGACTCAGCACCAGTGGAAGGCCACATACATTTTAAACAGTTTACACCATTAAAGCATATGTCTACTGATGTGTACATGAAACTTTACAAATTCCAAATATGCGTAAAGTTTACAGAGATTGGCCCATTATTCATGCTACTGGCTGTAGTAGATAATATTGAGCTGGCCACAACCTAAAAGTATTTGTTTTCTATATGGCTTTCTATGCCAGACAAGAGATTCTGCTAAAATGAAAACTCCACGGTATACCAATGATGGGCGGCAAATAACAGGGTTCTATCATATATCTATTATACCAATTTATGTAGTCCAGCCTAAATTGTCCTTAAAAAAACGTGAAAAAAATATAGACCAATTGGACTGATGCACTATTTAGACATATTTTAGACAATTTAGACATATTTTGATGTGCATACAGTATCTTCTGTTTAGGCTTCCTATCCATAGCTTGGTTATCCACCGTTGAATGAGCTTGCTCCTTCCTGGATTTCAGTGGATCATACATTCCTGAAGCAGAAAGAGCAGAAACTCCTCCTGCTACTGTTTCTCTACAGACATGCTGGAAAGAGCTGGGTCATCATGTGACAGCTGTATATCAATTAGGAAAAAATTACTTTATAAGGGATAATGTAAATTAAATAGTGTGTGTTTAGTATCACTTCATGGTAAAAAAAAACAAAAAAAAACTTTAGAACCACTGTATTTCTAGGCAAAACCTTTTAAGTTTTGGGTAGATTGAAGAAGGGTTAGACATTCTTTTAAGTTTTTATTGCTGTCTCAGCATCGAGATGGATCAGTTAGTTCAGCACTCCTGCTACCCGTTTTCAGTCGATAGTGGGCTAAACCCGCTGTCAGCTGACATCACAGAGCCATTCTAGGCTCTAGAAAGACCCTGATCATATGGTTGGTATCCACCCAGAAGCCTGGATTGTCACCTGGCTCAGCCTCTCGGCGATCCGCTGAGAGCCTGAGCCAGACCCTCCAGGCCGCTCCACAGCCCAGGACTTCAGTGAGCACGGGAGGGGAGAGCAGTGAGCCGCTGACTGACACTCCTAGCTGTCTGCTCAGAGCAGAGGAGTAGAACTAAGTGATTAGTGGTGTTTGATCGCTCGGTTCTCATTATAAAGCTGGCAGGGGACAGATGCTGCATCCACCTAGGTGAGTATAAATGTTTTTTTCAGAAAGCCATACTTCTCTTTTAGGAAAAAGACTCCTTTTTAGAGTTGTTCCCAGAATAATAGGTTATGGAAAATCTTCTAATGTGGACACTTGTTTTGGGCAGCTGTCTAAAAGGTGATGGAAAGTAAAGGGTAGTTTTCCCAATGGTACACAGATAGTAAAAAATAAATTGGGAAGGGAGTTCTAACGCTTTCCCACTCTGTCCAAAACTAAAAAAAAAAAGTATTTGGCTATGCATACAATTTATACTTAAAGTGGATGTAAACATGATTCGTGAAATTTGACCTAAGCACATATATCTGTAGTGTTTTCTTATCTCTCTCCAAAGCACTAAGTCCCATGTCCTTTTGCTGTTTCGTTCTTCTGTTATCAGCATGATGACTTCTGACAAGCTCTCCAATAACCAAGATAAAACCAGCCTAAAATTTGTGCCGGGGAGGTTGCTATAAATAGATTAACAGAGAGCTAGTCTATTCACAGCACAGCTCTGCACATTACTTCCTTCTTTTGCCTATGTGGAGGGGGGTGTGTGCCTTTCCTCCAATCAGCTGTCACGCAGTGTATGCCAAGAATCTACTCCCAGTGCTAAACAGGAAGATAAAATCTCTAACATGATGAGCACTTTCTAAAGAATATAGCAATCTGAAGACAGCAGATATACTGTACAAGTAAAAGTTATGTAGGGAGATTTGTTTCATCTCTGTGTATCATCTGAGGCTGTTCACTTAACTGGGTATATGTGAGGGTTTACATCCACTTTAAACTTTAACTCCCTTAAAGTTCTGAGTACCAAACATAGCAGGCGCTGCATAAATATCTTGTAACCCTCCCATCAAGAGGCCTAAAGCCTGGGCCTCATTGATACACAAAGAGTAACTTTAGTTGTTGAACTTGGCTCCATCCCCTCCCACCTCCTGTTTTTTACTATTTGGAGAAGTGGAAAACTCATAACATAAAGAGGTAGAAGTTAGTGGAACCAAACCCAATTTCAGGAGATAATGACAATAGTTGCATATAAGATCTTTCTTTTTGAACATTGTGGTAGATGGTGCGTGCAGGCACCTCAAGATACCTGCTGTGCATAGACACCTGCAGGTTATGCCCTGTACACACAAGTGGACTTTTCGACCGGACTGGTCCGACGGACCGAATCCGGCGGACAATCCGACCGCGTGTGGGCTTCATCGGGCCTTCAGCGGACTGTTTCTGTCGAAAATCTGACGGACTTTAGATTTGGAACATGTTTCAAATCTTTACGTCTGAACTCCGCCGGACCCAGTTCCTATAGAAAAATCAGCTTGTCTGTATGCTAGTCCGACGGACGAGAACCGATGCTAGGACAACTATTGGCTACTGGCTATGAACTTTCTTATTTTAGTCCGGTCGTACGTCATCATGTACAAATCCATGGGACTTTGGTGTGATCGTGTGTGGGCAAATCCGTTCATTAGAAAGTCCGTTGGAAGTCCGTCAAAAGTCCGTCGATAGTCAGTCGGTTAGACTGTCGGACCTTTGTTGCCGAAAAGTCTGCCCGTGTGTACAGGGCATTAGAGAAATTAAAGTTATCACAGGTTAAAGAGTTACTGCAGTGATCTGTCTCAATATCTGCGATAAAAAAGCAAGTAAGAATCTCTGGTGAAATCCTAAAATCCCTATAATCTAGGTTATTGGCCTTTTCTTTCTTTAGTATGCATGCACTTAATTTAAAATTTAAACAATCTTAAAACTGTATTAAACCCAAAAACAAAAATGTAACATATTCCAGCTTACCGATCATTGGATGTGGTGGTTGCATTTGTTTGCTTTTTTTTTGGCTTTTCTCCCTTTGTTTTCACCTGGTGATCTGGCCAATAACACACTTCCTGCATTACATTGCCCCCACTCTAGATGAAAGAGCACAGGGGTATATTTGGATAGCAGCATTGGCAGTCTGGAGGGAGGGGAATGTTAGATGTACTAGCAGATTTAGATACAATAACAAATTGAAGCCACACCCCAGCTAATACTTTTAAGCAGTTACAGCAAACAGTTTTTGCTTCTGGGGTAAGGGTTTTATATAAATAAATAAAAGTTGACCATTGTAAGCACCCCTGTCAGTGGTAAATAGTTTGTATCATCCTTGTAACTGCTATACCTGAAAGAGAGCTTGTTCTTTTGAAAGACAACAGACTTACTGTCTGGATCACCAAATGAAAATAGAAGAAAGAAGGCCTTAAAATAAAAATGTATGCCATCATCATCACATCTAAGAAATGGTAAACTGTAAAATAATACATTTTGCTGTTGGGTTTAATGCTGTTTTAAAGATTATTTAGATATCTTGTTGTAGGTTTGTTTATTTTTTTAATAACATTCATGCCCATAAGCAATAACACTTACCTGTACAGCAGTTTATTCAGTGATTAGATGATAATGAGAAATGACAAGTATTGTATATGGGGCTGATCCTGTATTGTACATAATGAAATCCACACGGGGCAAACATGACAGGACAAGGTCGTCTCTCGGGCAGCTGCCATAGATATAATTGGCTGAACTCTTAGAGGGAGTTTCTACCTTGAGAAGCTGCCAGCAAGCAATCTTTCAGACACATGAGTGACACAAGTCAAGGTTTAGGGCTGGGTGGGATATCGGCATTCAATAACATGTATTATCATGTGTCACATGAAGAGTGTTTGAGGTGTGAGGCTTCCATATCGTGCTTGACGAGCATCCATGCGATGGTTCCTTTCCTGTGGATTTTATGGGCATGGTAAGACAGCTCTTGGACATGGATGAACGGCTCTGATAGATAGCTCTGCCTCTGAGAATGAGAGACCAGGACTGCTCCAAGCCTCATCAGTTCTTGCATGATATAAACCTTAGAGATGCTCAACTAAAAGCACACAGAGTTCACGCCAAAAAAGAATGAAAAGCAAATAAAAATAATCATTGTGAGATTTTTTTTTTAAATGAAGCAGTATGTCAGGGTAAAGTGAAGCTGGAGATTTCAATACCAAGTGTCTTCCCATCGTAGATAGGAAGCCTTCACTGAAACAGGTAATAAACAAACTGACAGTGGTATACATATATAGCATATACATATACATATATAGCACCGTCCAGTGTAGACCATATAGATCACATGCACATTTATGAACGTATAGTCATGTGATGGAAATAAACAAGATGCATTGATGGTGATTTGTAGTAGATTTAAAAAGACAAATAGTAGTGCTTGCTTCGGCAGCACATATACTAAAAAAAAAAGACAAATAGTCAGAAGCTGCAACCCTAAATCCTAATTTCTGCCAAAGTCTTATTTTTAATTTTGAGTATAGTGGGGAATTGTTAAAATCTCTGACATGTTTTAACTACTATCTGTGTCTTAATAGAGGAGGTTTCGGCTCACTTTTTGTTTTGTCTGACACATATCATCTGGACAGAAGGTGAGGAGTAATCTCCCCACTGTGGACACAAACAATAATATACTGTAAACCCAATAGAGATTTAACACTTGCTCACTATAAAATATTTTCTTATTGCTTTCTGTGTCCCTATAATAGAAGCATGACAGAGTTTTTTAACCCACAACTTCCAAACTGGGGTTTCCTGGAACCCTAGAGTTCAATGAGCGCTCCTCAGGGTTTTCACTTATGTTGCAGCAGTTTATATCTGCCCAACCTTGGCTTCTTTTTTCCCCTTATGCTACCATTAACAGTTCCAGTGGATCACTCTGTGGGCAACAAATTGGAGCTAGACAACTGTTGACATAGCGGGGCTACAAACCTGCAGCTGGCAAGCCAGCAGGACGTGTGTGGACATGGACCTAGAGAGCTCATCAACCCTGGCCATGGATTTCCTGAGGTCACTTGGTCACCTAGAAGAGATCTACAACCTTATCAGGTACAAGATAGAGGGCTGCCAGGCGGTGATACTCAAGGTGGAACAAGCCAAGAGGCACTGCACCCTGTACTGGAGAATGCTAAATCGGTTGCATTTCTGCATAGAAACCAATCAGCTTCCAAGTTGTATTGCCAAAGCTTAATTGAACAAGCTCAAGTTAAAAGCTGATTGGCTACCATACACAGCTGCACCAGATCTTGCACTCTCCTGCTTTAGTAAATCAACCCCACAGTATCCTAAGCGCCAATGCGAAATTAAAGTTTTTTTTTTGCTCAGAATAAATCAAATCTTTTTTAACCTGAGCACCAGTGCAAACTTTTCCGTGAGGAACAATGTAATTTCTTTTCCGGGGCACTGATGCAGAGTTAGACCCCATACACACTATTAGATTTTCTGCAGATTTTTGTCTTCAGATTTACCAAAACCATATAATATGAGGTCAAACCTTTATGCCGTGTACACACGAGTGGAATGTCCGACAGAAAAAGTCTGATGGGAGCTTTTCATCGTATATCGTGTGTATGCCCCATTGGACTTTTTACGTCGAAAATTCTGACGGACCTAGAAAGAGAACATGTTCTAAATTTCCAATTCCTATCGGGAAAACCGATCGTATATATGCTGTTCTGACGTACCAAAAATGATGCATGCTCTGAAGCAAGTACGAGACGGAAGCTATTGGCTACTGGCTATTGAACTTCTGTTTTCTAGTCCCGTCGTACGTGTTGTACGTCACCGCGTTTTGGACGGTCGGAATTTGGTGTGACCGTGTGTATGCAAGACAGCTTGAGCGGAATTCTGTCGGAACTCCGTCAGAAAAACCTTCAGAGTTTATTCCGATGGAAAAAACAGTCGTGTGTACAGGGCATAAGAGTTTCAATTTGTATGCAATCAGGCAGTCCCTTGCACTACATTGTTTTGGGAAATCTAAAGACAAAAATCTGCAGAAAATCTAATAGTTTGTATGGGGCTTTAGAGTTTTTTTCCTGAGCATCAATGCAACATTTCCCCTGAGCACCAATGTAAAGTTTTTTCCTGAGCAGCAATGTATTTTTTTTCCCTGAGCACCAGTGCAAACCTAGAGTTTTTTCCTGAGCACCAGTGCAAAGTTAATCATTTGCACTGAACATGAATGAAAAGTTACAAAGAACTCTGCAGTGAAAAGCACCAATGAGAATTTAGCGTTACTGCTACCATTGTGCACCCTGCAATGAAATTGTGTTTTATATTATATTTGTGTTTGTTAAAATTACATAATTATTGCTAAAGCTACAGCTTACTGATTCACACTAATATAGCAAAAGGTGTAGATGAAAAAAAATATGCCAGGGGTTTCCCAAGATTCTAAAATGTTTTTAAGCGATACTTAAAGTGATTATAGAGTCAATTTTTTTCCTATAAAAATAACAAACATCTTTTTATACTTACCTGCTCTGTTGCAGTTGATTTGCACAGAGCAGCCCTGATCCTCCTCTTCTCAGGTTCCTCTTCGGTGCTCCTGGCCCCTCCCTCCTGTTGAGTGCCCCCACCGCAAGCAGCTTGTTATGGGGGCACAGCTCCGTGTGTTCATTTAGATATGAACCCTCGACCTGGCCCCACCCCTCTCTCTTCTGATTAACTAGCTGACTTTGATTGACAGCAGTGGGAGCCAATGGCGCCGCTGCTGTGTCTCAGCCAATCAGGAGGGAGAATCTCAGATGGCTGAGACACTCGTGGACATCGCTGGACATAGAGGGACCTCAGGTAGGTGTTAGGGGGGCTGCTGCACACAGAAGGCGTTTTATCTTAATACATAGAATGCATTAAAGGGGTTGTAAAGTCAGAAGTTTTTTTTATCTTATTGCATTCTATTCAGTAAAATAAAAAACCTTCTGTGTGCAGTAGCCTCTCCAACACCCCCTAATACTTACCTGAGCCCCATCTCTATTTAGCGATGTCCACAAGTTCCTCGGCCATCCAAGACTCTCCTCCTGATTGGCTGAGATACAGCAGCAGAGCCATTGGCTCCCGTTGCTGTCAATCAAATTCAGTTAGCCAATCAGGAGAGAGAGGGAGCAGGGCCAAATCAGGGCTCCGTGTCTGAATTGACACAGTGAGCTGTGACTCGGCTGGGGTGCCCCCATAGAAAGCTGCTTGCTATGGGGGCACTCAACAGGAGGGAGGGGCCAGAAGAGCGAAGAGGGACCCGAGAACTTTGTGGAAACAGTTTGGGGATGGCACCTTCCTGTTCCAAAATTACTGCGCACCAGTGCACAAAGCAAGGTCCATAAAGACATGGATGAGTGAGTTTGGGGTGGAGGAACTTGACTGGCCTGCACAGAGTCCTGACATCAACCCGATAGAACACCTTTGGGATCAATTAGAGCGGAAACTGCGAGCTAGGCCTTTTCGTCCACATTAGTGCTTGACCTTACAAATGGGTTTCTGGAAGAATGGTCAAATCTTCCCATAGACACACTCCTAATCCTTGTGAACAGCCTTCCCAGAAGAGTTGAAGCTGTTATAGCTGCAAAGGGTGGGACAACTTGATATTAAACCCTACGGACTAAGACTGGGATGCCATTAAAGTTCAAGGCAGGCATCCCAATACTTTTGGAAATATAGCGTATCTATGGCCAGATTAAAGTACAGTATATGATACAAACTTTAAGACTTTGTACGCCTTTGATACATTGTAGGCAAAATGTTAAGATCTCTAATCAGCAGGGAGATTGAGCTCTGCTAATTACAGAGCTATTTGCCTGATTCAGGTGGGGGCATGTTAGTTCTTGCAGTGAGACCACTTCTTCAACATAGAGAGCAAGAGTCCTTCTTTGCAGTATGCTGCCAGGGGACAGGATTTTTAACTGTGGCTGCAAAATAAACATATTGTAATTGTAATATTGTCATTTACACTTGCTTTGCTTTGGATTCTTTTTAAGAGGGCATTGGAAAGGTGGTGAGGAGGCATTGTATCACCTGCCTAATTTAACCCCTTGAACCTACACTAGCGCTGCTTCACTTGAATGGATCATGCTTGGCAGGAACTACAGCCATCGAAAGTGACAGTGGACATACTTCCTGCGATGTGGGCACAACATATGTACACCCCCAGCCTCTACAGCTGAAGGTGGAGCAGCTGGGGGATGGTAAAAACATTGCTCAACCATGAGGTTTTACCACCCCTCAACCGATAGTGTGAACGAACCCCAAGACATTAAAGAGATATTAAAGCTTTGCATTTTTTTTTTACCTGCGGTTTTGCACAGAGCAGCCCAATTCTCCCTCCCTCTTGATGACTGCCCTCAGAGCAAGCAGCTTGCAATGGGGACACCTGAGCAGGCTCGCTCCCAAGCCACTGCTCTGTGCGACCATTCACACACACAGCGGCAGCTGGGCCCCGCCCATCTCTCCTCATTGGCTCACTGGCTGTGATTCACAGCCAATCCCACTGCTGTTTCAGCCAATGATGAGGGAGAGAGTCCCTGGAGAGCCGAGACTCTCGTGCACAGCTCTGGATGGAGAAAGATTGGGCTCAGGTAAGTATTGGAATGGGGGGGGGGTGCCTCGGGGGCTGCTGCAGCAAGAAGGTTTTTGCCTTCATGCATAGAATGCTTGAAGCTAGAAAACCTTGAACCACTTTAAATGTCTTTGTTTTGATGCACCTGGAATGTATTTAGCAAATATAAACTGAATGCTCAGCAGAGCAATTAAGTGTAAGCAATCATTCCCCCTAATCAATGTTCCTTAGTCTTTACATTGTTGATCTTCATTGAGCAGGCCTAATATCTCAGGCAATAAATCCCATCTGATCTTGGTAACAGTTTCTGTAGGCTGTAAAAGTAGCATTGCAATAAAATGAGCGTGAATCCACTTCCACTGCCAGGACCTCCATTGGTAGATGTTTGCAGTGATGATGGAACCCTCTAGTAACATCAGCCCCTTTCTTCTGTCTCTGCCCATAGAGAGGCGGGTTGACAGCATAGTACCTCCTTGTGTCATGGGCAAGTATCTCCTTGTGTCATGGGCGAGTACCTCCTTGTGTCATGGGCGAGTACCTCCTTGTGTCATGGGCGAGTACCTCCTTGTGTCATGGGCGAGTATCTCCTTGTGTCATGGGCGAGTACCTCCTTGTGTCATGGGCGAGTACCTCCTTGTGTCATGGGCGAGTATCTCCTTGTGTCATGGGCGAGTACCTCCTTGTGTCATGGGTGAGTACCTCCTTGTGTCATGGGCAAGTACTTCCTTGTGTCATGGGTGAGTACCTCCTTGTGTCATGGGTGAGTACCTCCTTGTGTCATGGGCGAGTACCTCCTTGTGTCATGGGCGAGTACCTCCTTGTGTCATGGGCGAGTACCTCCTTGTGTCATGGGCGAGTACCTCCTTGTGTCATGGGTGAGTACCTCCTTGTGTCATGGGCGAGTACCTCCTTGTGTCATGGGCGAATACCTCCTTGTGTCATGGGCGAGTACCTCCTTGTGTCATGGGCGAGTATTTTGCAGAGCAACTCTCCTCCCAGGGTCATGTGATCACCTTACATGAAACCAATTACAGCCTCTGCATTGATCCCTCCTCCTAGGTGGCATCTTTTGGAAGCAGGACTGGCATATCCTGTGATCCGACTTCAGCACAAAATTTAAAGGGAACTTCACATTATTTTTTATTAGAAAATATTTTTTTTATAGGCAACAGCGGTTTCTTTACTGAACAGTGTCATTATTATGGAGCATGGACCTCCATTTCAACTTAAATGGGTAATCTTCTCATACCAATTCTTTCCAGGGCAAGCAGGATCAAATGAGTTTTTAGCATCTATGCTTGATGTAATATTTTTATGCACTGTGTCTGTCACTTTGCTCTTTCTCATCCAAAACATTGTACTATAAATCTAATATGACAACCTCAACAAATGTAATATTATAAACAATACAAGCACTACTACAAAAAGAAAATTCAAAAGGATTCGTGCAGTCATGGATACACAACAGTGAAAAACAACCTTGACCCATCATAAATGATCTCCACTGGTGTTCTTCTTGTTTCCCTTAGGCGATTCTGTGAAATAATAGTGTTCAGATTGGTGTACAATTTCGAAGTGCAGTTCATTACAGCTACTTTATTGAAAGTAATGGTGGATTGAGAAAACCGCATTGGAAATATGGGAGTTCTGTAATGGTATTGCAGTAAAGAAGGACGGAGATGAATAGGCTGAAAACACAGAGTCCAATCATTCAAACCAAAATATGCCATCATATTCTATTATACATATTAAAATTATGTATTATTTTGCTTGCTAAGAGAATGGCTCTTGGCCCTCCATTAAAATCAACTATAATTAAAAGATAATTAAAATATAATTCATAGTGAGTATTGCCTTAGTGAATGTTAAACAGGATGACTAATATTAATTTTGAACTGAAACAAGAAAACATTGGTCTGTGATATCCTTTATTAGGCATACTTATGACTGCTAATTTAGTACTGAACATATTCGACTGAAGTGGCTTTTACCCATAATGCAACATGGCACTTCACATTCATTATAACTATTAGTAGTATGCACTGCTAAAGCTGATCTCTGGACTCCCCCTTCCAAATACTAACTGATATTACAAAATAAAAATATAAATGCCCTCTTTAGACACCTAAATCCACTGTCATGTGATGCTCCAGGCCAGAGTCTCCTATTTGTTACAGGAAGCAGAGTCCTTCTTCAGGTCTCCATGCCACTTCCAGCATGATACGGACACTTACTATTGGCTGACTGGGGTGAGGGCTTGCTAAGATCCAAAAGAGAAGTCCCAATGGTGACAGTAGCAAGAGGGGACCATCAGGGACTAGCCAACACAGGCACATCTGCAGCACTGGATTACCAGTCCCAGGCAATAGCTGCAGGGTAGGACCTGGACAGTGGACCTAGTTGAGTAGTTTTTTGTTTAGAGTTAGGCTTTAAAGTGTAACTCCTGGCAAGAAAAACATAAATGCCCTGTTTAGTCCCCTTAATCTGCAGCCACATGACGCTACAGTTCTGAATCGTCTCCTGTTTACAGGAGACAGGGTTGTTGTTCGGGTGTCCACACCACTGCCTACATGATATGCATATTTCCTATTGGCTGACTAGTGGTGGGGTCTTCTCAGGATCAAAAAGTTCATTTTTAAAAGTGACATTAGTGCAAGGGGACCATCCGGGACTAGCCAACACAGGCACATCTGCAGTGCTGGGTTACCAGGAAGCAGCACTAGTAGAGGACCTGAGCAGCGGGCTCAGTTGAGTAATTTTTGTTTGCAGATGGGCTTGAAAATATAACTGCTTGCAAGATCTTACTTTTAATTTTTGAATAGAGTTGAGAAAGGTGATAACCTCTGCCAGTTTCTTACTGTTGTCTGCAGTGGCGGCTGCTCAATATTTTTTTTTGGGGGGGGGGGGGGGCGGCAAGCCAACGCCACCCCCCCCCCCCCCCACAGGAGACGGACAGGAAGGTGGCGAGTCATATCTAGAACACACTGGGACACAGACAGGTCACCTCCTCTGATCAGCCAATCACAGAGCGCTGTCATTTCTCTCCAAATATGCCTGTCATCTCTCTATATACATGCCTGTCATCTCCCTATATACATGCCTGTCATCTTTCTATATCCATGCCTGTCATCTCCCTATATACATGCCTGTCATCTTTCTATATACATGCCCTATTTCTATATACATGCCATCTCTCTGTATACATGCTATCTCTCTATATACATGCTATCTTTCTATATACATGTCATTTTTCTATAAACATGCCATCTCTCTATATACATGCCATCTTTATATACATTTAATCTCTCTATATACATGCCATCTCTCCATATACATGTCTTCATTCTATATACATGCCATCTTTCTTTATACATGTCATCTCTCTATGTACATGTCATCTTTCTATATAGATGCCATCTTTCTTTATACATGTCATCTCTCTATATACATGCCATCTTTATATACATTTAATATCTCTATATGCATGCCATCTTTCTATATGTATGCCATCTCTCTATATACATGTCATCTTTTCTATATACATGCCATCTCTCTCTATACATGTCATCTTTATATATACATGTCACATTTCTATATACATGCCATCTCTCTATATACATGTCATCTTTTGATATACATGCCATCTCTCTATATACTGTACATGCCATCTTTCTATATAGATGTCATCTTTTTATATACATGCCATCTCTCTATATACATGCCATCTTTCTATATACATGTCATCTTTCTATATACATGTCATCTCTCTATAAGCATGTCATCTTTTCTATATACATTCCATCTCTCTATATACATGTCATCTGTCTATATACATGTCATCTTTCTTTATACATGTCATCTTTCCATATATATGTCATCTTTCTATATACATGCCATCTCTCTATATACAGTACATGTCAACTTTCTATATACATGCCAGCTTTCTATATACATGCTACCTCTCTATAAATGGCACAGTGGTGTAGTGGTTAGCACTTTCACCTAACAGCACAAGGGTCGCTGGTTCAAATCCTGACCATGACACCATCTGCCTGAAGTTTGCATCTTCTCCCTGTGCCTGTGTGAGTTTCTTCCCACACTCCAAAGACATGCTGGCAGGTTAATTGGATCTTGTCCAAATTGGCCCTAGTATGTGTGTCCCAAGCATGTTGAGATCCTACAGGGTAAAATGACTGTGCTATGTCAAGGTGCAACTCAACTCATATACATGCTGTGTCTCTCTATATACACACCCCCTCATTGTTCTGGCTCCACCAACAAGGATCCTGGGTAGGGTAAAGGTGTGTGTATATAGCTGACTGTATTCACTACACAGGACAGATGTACTCACAAATGTTCTTTGCAAACCCATTTTGATTTAAAAACATCCAGGAAAACACCTGATTAACCCTCAGTGCATGGAAGAAATCCCCATAATTGATCTTGTTAGAAAGCATGCATTGCAGCCACTGTCTCTAACATCTGACGCTACCAATGCTCCAGCCACATGATCAGTCATCCACCCCTGGGCCCAGTCTGCATTGCCACTGACTCAGGTGGAGTGGAGACTGGAGAGGGAAGCGCGAGGAAGTGTGTGTGGAGCGGAGGGTCGGCTGTCAGTGAATACATTTGTCTGAGGCCCATTAGCTAGCTTACCGGTGGAGGAATTACAGAGGGCGCAGAGGCGCCGCTCAGGCCTTGCTGCAAAAAGCATCACCAACCGTACTCCGGACCGCCCCAATGAAAAAAACCACAGAAGCCTGAGGAGCAAATCATTGTAAAGTGTGAGCGCATCGCTTGCGCCGTGAACACACTCTTAAACACAGACCAATGAAGTATTCTCAGCCGAAATCAGCTGATTGCAACACGTAAACGCTTCCCATAGACAGTGTGTCCGGCGCCTGAAAACACTTAAAGGACCACTTTTTTTTCATGACTAGCTTGGGGGGGGAGCAGCGCCCATTCACCCCATATTGATGGGACGCCACTGGTTGTCTGTGTCCCCATCAGTGAAAGTTATCTGTACTTCTTGTCCCTAGAGAAACAACAAGAAGTAAGAGGACTTCTACCCAAGATGAGAGGAAGATCCCACCTTTGACACTTTTCACCTGAACAATTGTCTCCATTTGAAGATTTCTCCTCTGCCCCTGATTTGGTGACAAACCAAAACAATTTGTATTTCCCCCTCACTTTCTCTGCTGGTGATGATGGTCATCAGGACAAGTGTTAAGCATGGATCTCCCCAGTATAGACAGACAAAAATAAAAAACCCAATAGCGACTCTTCTCATCCAATACTAGAAAAGCATATTTTGCCTGGTGTTCTACTTTAAAAGGAAAAAAAGGAGTAGTGATTAAAATCTTTTTGAAGGTTTTTAACACTCTCCTTCTATTTGGCAGTCTGTAAAGTCTCTGCTTCCCATTCAGCAAAATACTTTTGTCATAAAAGAACCAAGCTCAAGGAATCATCAATAATAATAAAAATGAAACAGTTTTATTAGACATACATTAAAGTTTGGGCTTACTGTCTGGCTGCAGGAGATGTTTTCGAGTAATAGCCACTGAGGCTTGAAAATGATCAAATATGCTTACAGCTTTTAAAGACTAAATCATCAGAATGCAGCTAGTTAACATGCCATCCTTCTGGAGTTTGTATGGCCTTTCACCAGCATTGGAACAGGGGGACACTGTCCTATGGGATCACTGCAATGAATGTTTTAACTGTTCCCTTATCTATTAAAAATAAAAAAAGTTTGACTTTAATTTGATATTAAAGCTGAACTCTAGACAAACAGCTTAACAAACAGATAAAACGCATATATTGGAAATACTTTAGTTACCAAAATATTTGTATTCCTGTCCATCCATCCCTGGGGTTTACATAGTTCCCCTACACAGCCCATCCAGGTGGATGACACCACCACAGTTAAAAGGATTGTAAAGATTAGTTTTTAAAAAAAATAACAAACATGTTATACTTACCTGCTCTGTGCAAGGGTTTTGCACATAGCAGCCCCAATACTCCTTTTCTGGGGTGCTTCAGGCTCCTCCTCCTCATCGGTTGCCCTCACAGAAAGGCTTTTTTATGGGGGCACCCATACGGGCGCACTCAAGAGTCCTGCTGCTGCGTCCATTGACTCAGACAACAGAACTCGGTCCCGCCCCTGGCTCCTGTGTCACTGATTTGATTGAGAGCCGCTGCTCTCAATCTATCCAATGAGGAACTGAGACAGCGGTTGGAGTTGCTGGGCTCGTGCTTGTCTCTGGAACGACCGGGTTCAGGTAAGAAAAAGGGGGGGTCTGGGGGACAGCTGAAGCACAGAAGGTTTTTCACCTTAATGCATAATGCATTAAGGTGAAAAAACATGAGACTTTTCAACCCCTTTAAAGGATAAAAGTGGTGTTGTGTCTCCCCCCTAGCCTTCTGAATGAATATTGAAAGAGCACCAGAAAACTAATGAAGTCAGCCCTCTGCTCAGTCTGCTTTTATTCTCCTATCACAATATCCCTTGCCACCACATTTGCTTGCAGCACACCTGATTGGCACCCAGTTTTGCCTTTCCCTTTTTGAGTGCTGCTATAAAGGTTGTTAAAAGACATTGATATCAAAGTCAGGTAATAAGGCTAGCTGCGCTTATAAAAATATATTTTTATTTATTTATTAAATACACGTATTAGCTGAATTAATTTTTAATGAAATTCAGCATCCCACAAGATGACATCCTTACTCTTTAGATGTACTGTAATGTAATTTATACATACAGTAGAAACATTTATTTTTTCACAACCAGACATCCGGTCGTCAGTGCTTACCAGTTATGCAGACATATTTTATACTTTTTATCTACATTTATATTACTGATGTAATATGCAAGAGGTCAAAAGCTTTTAACTGAAGTGTGCAGAATATAAATTTACTCATCTTTCCAGTATAGTTCAGGGGATGAGTAGAAATGCAGTTAAGAGGTACATAAAAAAATAGTGTATTTGAATGACGAGTTTTTCAGAAGTCAGATGTCCTCTTAGATCTCAGTGATCCAGGGCAGGTAAGTCTCTGATCTCAATTATCTTTACATCTGCGAGATATAACAGCAATTGATAAAGTCTTAGGGCACATCAAGAAAATCAATCAGTTGGCTGGATACCTGATCTGCAAATTAATTCACATCCGTTTGTGCAGGGCGCAGGTGAAAGAGAACACCATGGATTGCATGTGAATGAAAGCTCAATTATTTACTTATTTGAGGTACTTGACTTGTTTGTTTTTGAACTTGTGGGAATAAAACTATATTTATTTGCTTAATATATTCTTTTATATAGCACTGACTTCCACAAAATTTACTGACAAATCTGAACTGATCACAAATTTCCCTTCCCTGTAAACTACCTAATAGCTTGATAGCATACAACAGTAATACGATGCACTTAAACTAAGTAGAGCCAATTTGAGTAGAAACTAATTCACTTACCACACTGTTTTAGATTGTAGAATGAATCTGTGGAGGAACTCTACAGTCAGCACAAGGAAAACCCAAAAGTAAATACAAATACTACTATGAAAGTAAATGAGCAGCTATTGTAGAGTAATATATTGCTGCTTACTTCAGGGTATACAGTTGATGAACAAATCTGTGAGTTTTGATTGTTGAAATCAGCAAGTTTTGGCAAAATGTTACTATTTTAACAAAATGCTCTTGATGTCAAATAGAAAGGCAAAATTATGTATTTCAGTGTTTTTAGGAAAACATTGAGCTTTAAAAAGGCTTCTCCCTAATTATCCTGGACTTGGACTTGTTCTTTTGCCATAAAATGACCCCACATTATTTTATGTTTTTTATCAGAAAGAAAAAAGGTCAAATAAAAAATTTAAATCGACAGTACGCAAAATAAAATTTCCCCAAAAAAGAAAAAAAATGTAAATACAAAGAACACTAAGAAAAATAAGCTTAAGAACCCTAAATACACCTATCTGAAAAACACAACCAAGCAAGTTTTGTAATCTAAATTTTACCCAGCCAGCGAAATTGAGAGTTTCCCCTTCAACGAAGTTACCAAATAACTTTTGGCACTACACTCATCCCTGCTTGATAGCTTCCTTATTTATTTCTAAGGATGTCCTGAAGATTTAATATTCATTTTTTATCATAGGTACTACCTAAAACACTACCTAAAACTGTTTGCATCCTTGGCATGGAATTTGTAATATTGCCCCCCTGTCTCAAGCCTTTCACAACTTCCTTTGCCTTTAGTACAATTGGATCATTCCAAGTTTCAATCTTATGGTATACTACCCAAATCAGTGGTAACTGTGGAGAAATGTAACTATCAAGACAATATATTGGTTCTTTGTGAGGCTATGGTTGCCAACATCCCTAGTTGACATAATAATCCAGTTGTAACTTCTCATGGTTACATATTGGCATTTACGCTTACATATGGTAGGACATCCAATATGTAAGTGTGATTACTAATGAAGGAGACCTATCAATAACATAATTGTGGATATGACTATTCACTATATGTTGCATATCTTTTTTTAAAATAGCAAACCCTTCCCTGAAGAAGATTTGTGAAATGAATAAATTGAAACACGTTGGAATTTTCTGGTTGGAGAACATCCTGTGAATAAATCATAGTATGGGGTGTATTGTGATTGTGTCCCCAGCAGCCATACAGGGGTTTTGTGATTTTATAAAAGATGCCTTTCTTTGTCAAGAGTGTGGCTTTTATGTACATTTATTTTAATATTGCATATAGTAAAATATATTGCTTTTTTACACATTTTTTGTTAGTTTTGCCATATAAAGTCCCATGAGAGATTACAATTGGTATAATATCTGATTCCACTATTAGCCATAAGCATTGTCCTTAGAGGAGTTTATAATTATTATTAGACACAAATGAATTTCTAAATAACTGTTTGACCATCTAGGGCTTGCACTAGAATTTCCTGTCTCTATTTTTATTTTTTTATTTATTTAAGGAAGTTCCACTTTGTTTTCCCAAGATTGCGAAAATGTTCTTGCCCTTGACACCCTGTTGCTTCATGGGGGATTATTCAGAATTCCTTCTATAGTGAGAACCCCTTGTATAATGATGCCAGCCTGTATGGCCTTCACCGCAGGGCAGGCGAGGAGAGCCCATAAAAATGGGTTAGGGTTCATTTACACTTTAGCGCTGCAGTGTGGTTTGTTAACAAACACATGATAACATGTGCAGCTATAAAGCATCTCAATTATTTTGCCAGTTCCCCATAACACAGTCATAAATAGGCAAACTTAATTTATTCTGACACAGCTCAGTATTAATGCTTTGTGGGTTCCATTCAAAATAACTGTAAGCACAGTGCTTTTTTCTTTATCAAAAATGTGAATGGACCCTTAGGCAGCTTTGTGTCAGATTGAGAGTGAGACTACAATGTCACAAAGTAAAATTTTGATATTTTGGAAAGAAAGATTAATCATATCCTCTTCAGAGAAGCCTATCCTGCCTCCATCTAACAACTGCACTATTTTCCCCATTAGCTCATCCCCCACAGCTATTACCCTTTGTATAACTAGACCCTCCCTCCTAGATTGTAAGCTCTAACGAGCAGGGCTCTGATTCCCCCTGTATTGAATTGTATTGTAATTGTACTGTCTGCCCTAATGTTTTAAAGCGCTGCGTAAACTGCCGGTGCTATATAAATCCTATATAATAATAATCATATACTCCTACGTACTATAGCTGCTTAGTTGTGGATTTTCCTCAGAAAGCATGTTAAAATGTTGTCAATTATGCACAAAGTACTAAATGCATGTCTGTTTTGTTGAAATGAAACAGAAATATATCTTCTTTTTTTTAAAAAAAAACCTGGAAAAACGGTTATTTATGTAACTGGCTTTCCAGATCCGAAAGGCCTTAGAAGTCTGTACTTCCAGTCTAATGCACAGTAATAGGGTTTCTGCACAGACTGCAGATTAAGTAAGGTTTAATATTACCATCAAAAAGATTTTCAATTTATTGCCTTCAGCAGTGAAGAAGTTAATGGCGGCTTGATAATAATTTGATGAAAGATGCGTGGAAAATCTGAACATTTTTCTCTTTCTCATACTCATTGTACCTCTGAGATATAACAAGCATTAGGATATTTATCCCCTAATAGCCATTTTTTCCCCTGGAGTCACCGAGCGACTAGAGCTGAGTTTATTTCCAGGCTTTAAATAAGTAAATCAAGTAAGTGCCTTTGATCATTGAGAAGTGACAGTGAATGTTAGAAAAGCTTCAGCCCGTGAGGTTCTCTCAGATTAACCTATTCATTTGAAATTCTGAATAACAAATCCAGTCCAGGCAGTTGCTGTAATAAAATATTTAAAAGCCAGCTTTAAAATATTCCAGGAAGATGAGCAAATGGTGTAAAAAGCAAAGTATTGCAAGAGCTGGTGTTGCAATGTTTAATAAGTCCATCTGTAAGTACAACACTGCCTTCCGTAGCTCTGGGCCATCTTCCTTACAACCTTTCAAAAATGGATGAATCTTCCCCAAATATTGTAATTATTTGCTGCCTGGAAACCTGCTTTAGTTTTTTAAAGTGTATGAGGCATTTTACATGGATTTATGAACCATGCTGTATCAATTCCTGCCCTTGAAATATGTATTAGGTCTTTTTTTTAAGTAAGAAACATTTTAGAAATCATTTTTTTAAGAACTCTTGTGGTAAGTTCACCTTGAATGTTTAATACCAAGAGTTGTCCCATATCTCTTTTCAGCATTTTATGTCTTAATCTGTTTTCATGTAAACTTTCTGTTAGGCCAAGGGTAAAAATGAAAGAGGGTTTTTTTTTCAAGGTAAAGTAAATCAGTACTTTTGACTCACACTGTTATCTGGTAGTCATACTATAGTATGTGCCTTATGGTCCACTAAAATATTTGCAGCTTTACTATAAATCACCTAACACGATTGCTGCAACCGGGGATACGTTATGCGAATACAGACTTCTGAAAGTCAGTATATTTATAGAATTTAGTAGACATGCTTGACTCCCATGCGATACTGCTCAAGTGTGACAATTGGTTGCTCTGGAAGAGGCCTACTCTGTATCCCATATCCTGTAATTCATGTTAAGCCATGCTTCTTTTGGGTGGTAGGGACATTGATTTGAAGTATCTCACACCATGATTTTCAGTTGACAGTATTAATTATAAGTAAGTAAGTTTTTTTCAAATAGAAAAGATTGCAAATCTGTGTGATAAAGTCTATCAGGTTGAATAATATTCACCAGTGACCTATTGCTTTCCATAGAAGACAGTAATGCAGATGGAGTCTGGTACTCAAATAGACATGTATTATGTACTGTATATATCCTTAAATTATTTCAATAGGTTACAGCAGTCACCTATCAGCACTATCTAATGAGAGCACACTAAGAAACATATTGGTCTGGTAAATGGTGTTATTGGAGAATATAATTTTTCTGAACCAGCAGTGCAATAAAAGACGATGCAGGAACATAGGGGTTTCAGTTAGGCTGCTACTCCCAATCCAGTAAGCTAGTACTTTTTCTATAGCAGACTACATTGCATTTGGTATATTAATAGGAAGGCAGAACATAGCAGAAATCCAGGCCCGTACAATTCAGAGCACCGTACAGGCTTGCATGTATAATTACAGTGTAAACAAGATTATACCACATTGCGAGCTGATGGTAAATGGCTTTCATTGGCACCAGGAGAGTCTGGTCTTCAACAGATCCATTAAAGGTACAGTTGGAACTTGTGCAATAGGACATTCCCCAGTATACAAGCCATGGTATCACAATGTGATACATGTACAAGCAGACAGCAACAAACAGCATAGGTCAAAGTCAATGTAGGTTGACAAATTGGAAAGATGGCCAGTTAAACAGACAAACTTGATTGGAAACCAAAGCATTTTCAGGTCAGCTCAGGTTATACAAGACAAAAGAGCCAAACTTGCAAGCAGCAGGTTAAAATGAAGAGATCAGTAGAAACTAAGGTACATTTTTATCTGAGTTGCTTTTCTTCCTCATAGAAATTAATGTAAATGCAAAAGTAACTTGAACCAACTGGAAATTTCGCCTTGAGCAACTTAAATGCAAATCAAAGCAACTGAGACATGATCTATAGCATCTTGGAAAGCACCTAAGTGTGACGCTTGCCTACACAAGCCCTTAGTCAAATAAAGGCATTAGTACAGGTTGGTGAGGGCAGAGCCCCCACATAGACACATATGACATATGAAATACAGGTAAAAGAAGACAGAGGCAAAGAGTGACAGAACAATCTCAACTGGGAAAGCAAACCAGATAGAAGACATTTAATGGGAACACAGTGGTGACAGTAATCCTTACCAATCATACTGCAGTTTGGGGAAGTCTGATCAGTGATAGATGATTATGTATCCAATGTTGGACCAATGGGTAGATTGCTGGTCCTATGCTATTTAGAAAGTAACACGAGTTCATAACTCCCATCTAGTTGGAAGCCCATGGCACATGACAGTTCTCTGCACTAAACTGAACATTTTGATCATTGAGCTGAATCCGAGGACCTAAGCAATTTTCAAGATATTAGTTAACTCTGATATCCACAGGCTAAGAGATATGTGAGAACTGTCTGTAGCTACTTCGTTTGAAAAAGAGCCCTTTTACCTTGATCTTGAGTTCATTGTTGTAGTAGACTGTCATATTTGAAAAGTAAAGAAAAAACCTGTCAGTGTGAACTCAGCATTACATTCATTTTCCACATTTAGCCAGCCATTCCACCCTTCTCATAGAACAGATCATTTCCATTGCTTTTTTTCTGGTGAAGTCTTTTAGAGACGGGTTATATAGCACAGCATGTTATCTTTAATGTTACCAAATCTCAGCTAAATCTTAACCTTGCTTTGGTGTCTGCAGTCTGTATTTTCTACTGAGAAGTCTTGTTCGGCAAAGTGCCCTCTGCTTTATGCACATTAAACACACATACTTGTCATCTGAGCTCATATGGCCCTTTGATCAGCATGTCCTTTTGATTTGCCTTCATATTAATTTGTATAGATACCCCACAAAAGTCTAATGTGATGCTACATTTTCTATTAATCTGCTTCTGTCAGTGTCAAGAGAAGACACTTTCATACAGTGGCATGCATAAAAGCAAATGTTCTATTCACCCCGCTGTGTTTTGCAGCAGTATGGCCTGGAGATTGATTTAGTTTATTAAACAGTGTTTATTTCAATGGAAGCAGCCATGCCATTTTTTGCATATTATCCAATAGATACAACTATTTTTTGTTTTAAGTTAGGACCTGTTTTATTATCACTTTCTACAAAGACCCTAGACCTCAGAGAAGGACTAGACTAGAGGTGAAGGAGGCATTTACCAGTTCTAGTAAGGTTTGCTGGGCTTCCACATGCAGACAACAATTTACGCTGGACATACTGGGCTTGGGACAAATACTTATTCTCAATTCAGGCCTTCACTTAATGTGCTTGATAGCGGGAAGCCTGCCAGCACCAACCTTCTTTGCAGCTCAGAAATGTCTAGTGACCAGATGCCGAGAGCTGCAGGGTAAACTGATGCTGGAAGATCTAAGATTTAGGAAAACCTTTCACCTTTCATCATGATCACCAATAAAAGTGACACAATAGCACACTTTGTAGGGTACACTTTCTTTATCCCACAGATAGATATCCTTACCATGAAAGGACCAGTTAGTTGTGCTTGGTTCCTCCAGGTTAAAGGTTCCTAGGCCTCCCTACAGAGAACTACACCTTGAGACCTTTGGAGGCCTGTTCTCAATATTACGAAGGCTGCCATTGCTGACTCCTTTTTCTAAATATAGTCTCTTCCTAGCTGTTATGCTGTTTTTGTTAACTGCAATACCTCCTGAGTCACTGGCATGAAACAAACATACAGATCAGACTTCTGACTTCAGTCTTACTTGACTTGGCTCACTCTTATATCAGGCCTGCAATTTAGAAAGCGTTGAATCTAAAAATAGCCAATCAAGATGTATTTTCTGAAGGTGTCTAATAGGGTTGCACAGATATCGTTTTTTTACCAGCGAGTATGAGTACCGATACTTTTGGTCAGGTACTCGCTGATATCGAGTACCGATATCTTTGCAGTGCGATTTTAGCCAATAAAAAATGAATGGGCTCAAATCGCACTGCAAAGAATTGCATGCGATTTGAACAGAATTATGGTGCAATTTCTGTCCGAATTGCATGCAGTTTCCCGCACCACTCTTGTGTGAACCCAGGCTGAAGTCACTATGACAAGCCTGGGTTCACACAGGAGTGGTGCTGGAGACAGCATGCGATTCGGACAGGAATCGCGCCACTTTCCCTTTCAAATTGCATGCAACTCTTTGCAGTGCGATTTGAGCCCATTCATTTTGTATTGGCTCAAATCGCACCGCAAAGGTATCTCAGGTATCGGAGCATTTGCATACTCATGCAAATGCTCAGTATTGGCACTGTGCAAGCCTAGGGTCTAGCAATGACTTGTTTATTTCAATTAGAGGATTGTTTCAATAGTTAAGGATACATTAACCTGTCCTTGCTGTTGTGTATCTTCCAGCTGCTGTAGATTGGTGGTAAATAGTAGAATATGTTTTTTTTTAATAATAGTAAACTTGATCTGAATATTGGACTTGCATTTAACTTTCCTAAACATAAACTAGTTTACTATATATTTTTTTTAGAAGGAATGAAATAGGGGTTGCACAATAATCTTAATGCACTAGGACCTCTAGGTCACTTTATGTAAGCTGAAGTTAGGAAAAATCTATGTTTTGCCCAGAGCCTACAATTTCCCTCTATCATTTCGTTCCACTCTAAATAATTATTCCTTTGTTTTATTTATTTTTTTAAATAAAAAACCTCAGCATTTAATTAAGAAAAATGTGAATACACTTGAGTGTTATGTATAAAGCAAGTGCCAGGCTCGAATAAAAGACCTTTGGATATTAAAAACAAACACTCCATCTCAGAGAGAGAACTTTTTTGAAATGTTGGAAGAGCAGCACAAGATGACATTTACTGAAGTGGAAGCTCAATAAAAAGCACATTTCTCTTCTTGTTAAAATATAACCGAAGAAGTCGACATGGTTTTTATCACAGGTAGCCATCAACAGAGTACTCAGAAACTGCAGGCATTGTAATACAAATGTTTCAACCATTTCAGATTTCATTACGTCCAAAATTATGATCCATTTGGGGGTTTGTTAACAAGATTTAACAATGCTGTTTTTTGAAGCTCCCCTTCCTTTCACTTGTTTTTTTCCCTCCCCTTTTGCCTTTACCATTTAAGCAGATTCTGGAAATACAAAACAATAAAACTTTCTCTAGAAGTGTAATTAGGACAACAATGGCAATTTCAGGATGCCAATGACATTCTGCAACCGATTGACCTTCAGTCCATTGTTTTATGATGTCAGCCAATGTGCTTAATAGCTCATCCAGCCTTATTAACCATACAGACAGTTGTACAGTTTCATTCTCCATGACTTTGTCAGCAAATATAACTTAATGTCATTGTTTGAAACCTTGCAGGAAGATGTAAACACAGGAGCGCAGGATCCCATTAAAAGCTGGTATTATCTTTTTTTATTTATTTATTTTTTTTACATAAATTCTTTGTATTCGGTATTTCCAACATTTCAACTGTAGCAATGCAGTAACAATTCAAGTTACAAAGTAAACAGAAAAAGAAAAAGAAAAAAATATATATAGTGGCAGCCTTAGCAAAATATACCAGCTTAAAGTCTCCGCCCAACCATAGGGAAGAGACCGGTGACCAAGTACAATGCAGCCCCCATTTCAACAATAATATAAAGATGAGCAGCAGCAGCCAATTTCCACCCTCCACTGGTATTATTTTTTACAAAATAAAATTGCACACTCTAAGCACTGGATGTAGCTTCAACTACATACTGTACACGCTGTTGCGTTCCGGCTGTGAGACAGAGACTTCTCGTGGCGCACTCAGAAATAAAAATAGAGGGTTTCATCACTCCCTATCTGAAGACTGTGTACTGCTCCTGTGTTTATCTCTTCCTGCTAGGTTTGATCAGCCTGGATCTTTTTGTAGGTTGCTGCAGGACCCATTGGTTGTTGATACAGACCCTTGGGATAGTGATAAACCAACATCCCTACACCAATAGAGGTTGTGAGCTGATGCCTGACTGTGGTTGTTTCTAATACCATTTGGAACCTTGAATCCTTTTATGTCTAAATAAACCATTTAAACAAACCATTTAAAGCCCCCCTCCTCCCCTCGCTCTTTCCTCGCAGGATTTGACTAACAGTATATACTGTATATATTTTAAACATTATAACGTCCTATGCAGAATTAGGAAGAGATAGCCCAGCCGCCGCACACCTCCCTTGCCCCAAGTAGTTATCAGTTAAAATTAGCCTCAGCTTGATTCATCCAGGCCATGTGGCTGCTTTTGCCTGCTAAGCACTCGGGTCTGCTAACCACTCAGACCAGGTGAGGCATGTGGCGGCTGGGCTATCTCTTCCTATTTCTGCAGTGTGCTTTGGGTCTGGACAGACCTCTCTTGAGCCTGCACCCTCACTAGTCAGCGGCATCCAACTCATCTAAACATGATAGCCTGAGCGGGGACCCTTAAGCCTTTACATTGGGTCATATTATAAATACCGTTTTTAATTTTTTTATAAGTGATCGCATGAACTCAGCTGCATTAGAGCTTTAGAGAGCTGGGGGTGGAGACTGAAAGGTGACATGTCAGCGGGAGGCAGAGAAAGCAGTACACTGACTTTTCCTGTGAATGGATGTGTAGGTGGGCATGACAGTACAAGGCTGCCCATTGGAGTAGAGATGGGCTGTTCTCCCACGTAGAATGCAAAGAAGAATACTGACCATGCAGAGACGGATGTGTTTCTATGCCTGGCAAAGTCAGTTTGAAATAGGAAAGCAGGGAGTCTGACAGGATCACCAGGTACCAGTGGTGGCCCATCCAATAGGGGCGCAGGGGCACTGCCCCCCTAATCCATGCGTCTGGCCCCTAATCTACATGCAGGGTGCTGGACGCATGGATTTCAATTGTTTTTTTTTTTAAGCACATGATTACAGCCTGAGGCTCTAATTGTCTTCAAAAAAAGGTGGGCTCGGGGGGCAGAGTACTGGCGAAGGGTGTCTTGTTTGCCGCCCCCCCCAAAATATACAGCACCAGCCTCCACTGCCATGTACGTCACACAAGGAAAGCAATACAAAAAGAACAGGATACTTTTTAATACAAGTACATGACACATATCAGAAATTTAAAATGTTAGGATAAAAACAATTTAAGGCTAGGTTCATAGCAGTGCCAATGGGATGCGGTTTTCCCGCATTCCATTCGCATGGCAGGAGATTGTGACTGGCTCTCTATGGAGCCAGTTCACACACCTCCGGAGCAGCTCCAGTGCGAATTGCACAGGAGTCCTGTGCGTTTTTTGGATCGTTTCAGGTCCGAATTCGGCCTAAAATTTGGGTTGAAATCGGATCTGAACTGGTGAATGGAGAAGTACCGGACCCCTGGTGTGAGCCGTGATCAGTGTGAACCCAGCTTAAATCCGATCTCAAATGCTAACCGACTGGTCAGCATTTGTTGCCTAGAATTGTTCATTAAAATATAAGGTAATCCTAACCATTTTGTAAATGCAAGGGAGCTGCCAAGTACACATGGAGAAGCTATTTACAAGCAACAACTATCATAATCTACCAGTATCTACCTACTGCACTAGACAAAGGCATGACAAAATTGAATTGAAAGTGTCAAATCCTGACCTCTTTAAAGGATTTTTGTTATTTCTTTGTTTTAAACATAGCAGTATCATAAAACAGAACGTGCATAAATGGACCCCACATTCATTGATGGGTCAGCTCATAAAATAAAAAACAATAAAATAAAACAACAAAATAAAAAACAACGAAAAACTTCATGTGCCAAACATTCCAAATGAAACTCCTGACTTTTCAAAAGTTTGTGTGGGTAATAAGATGTTGATGCTGCAATTAAAAATAGAGTTAATGAAGCAGGAAATCAAAGTAATTCCCCAGAATTTGGAACTTCTCCATACATATTCCCAATAAATGGGCATCCAATCAGCATTTATAATTTTAATAACAGCTGAGCTGAGCCTCATGTTTTAAATAGCAGGTCCTGGGGCTGTCTCTGTGTTTTGGACCAATCATAATTACTCGGAACCTTGTGCATCTGCAACTCTTCATTGCACTCTTGACTTGTCTTCATTGCAGCAAATTATAAAAACAAGCAAGTTAAACTGGACTGTGCTTCAGCCTGAGGCATTTCCACCCTCTGCTACAGACATCCATCTTGCTGCCGCTAAATTGTAATTTCACGTCTTGTAACCTCGAGTAATTTTGCATTCATGTTTATGACTTTGTCTGAATTCTTGTGTATTTCTTATACGGTACTGTACACAGCTGCAGAGTGGGTCAGATGCTTTTAAATTATAATCTAAAAGGTCATATATTGTAGCTCCTACAGTAACCAGTATCGACATCCTAATATGTAATGTCTTGTATTAGCTTAATGTAACATTTTTAGCAATTGGGTTTATTTACTAAAGAAGTAGAATATTTGCTTAGCCTGGTGACACTGCAATTATAAAATCATTCAATCAAATAGAAATTTCCATGGTAGATTCCTTAAAAAAAACAGTGCAAATGATTGAGTATTTGAAGATTGTGGCACATTAAAGCCACCCATAGACGGTTTGAATCTCAGCTGGTTCAGCAGGAACCAGATGAGATTCGAACTATGTATGGGTAGGCTGAATGTACCCAAGTGTATCGCTCGATCAACTTGAATGCAACCAGCCTGCTGGATTTTACATGCGATTATTGCAAACGGCTGTGCAACAATCACTATCTTCTCATGGCGGGGACCTCTTCCACCACTTTCCCGTCGGGAGAACACAATGGCTCGGCAGGAGGGATTCCCCTGTCAACACTATTTGTGTTGATGGGGAACCCATGGTTGCAGGAAATAAGTTTGCTTTGTCTATGGCCAGCCATAATATCCTACTGTTTTAATAAATCAGCTCCAAGATGTTATCTATCTTTAGAGCTGGAACATTGCCCAGTCTGTGTTTCATTTTGAAGCATCTTTGGCTGGTACTACACACTAGGGATGAGCTTCGTGTTCGAATCGAACGCATGTTCGACTCGAACATCGGCTGTTCGACCGTCCGTCGAATTGCGAACGTTATGGGCCGTTCGCGCCAAATTCGTGTGGCGCGTCACGGCCCATAATTCACTGCGGCATCGCAGTGCATTGCTGGCTGATGATTGGCCAAGCATGCACTATGACCCGCATGCTTGGCCAATCAAAGCGCCGTCAGTAGAGAGAGCTGTAATTGGCCAAAGCCAGGGTGGCTTTGGCCAATTATGGCTCAGGGGATTTAGTACACGCCCCACACTATATAAGGCCGCCTGCACGGCGGCCCTGTGTAGTGTGTTCCGGTGTGCTGATAGAGAGAGAGACAGACAGTGTCATTTGATTTGAGTTAGCTAGATTAGGTTAGATCTGTTCCTGCTATTTACATTTAATGCAGTGCGTCCTGCTCACAGTGTTCAGCTAGATCCGTTCCTGCTATTTACATTTAGTGCAGTGCGTCCTGCTCACAGTGTTCAGCTAGATCCGTTCCTGCTATTTACATTTAGTGCAGTCAGTGCGTCCTGCTCACAGTGTTCAGCTAGATCCGTTCCTGCTATTTACATTTAGTGCAGTGCGTCCTGCTCACAGTGTTCAGCTAGATCTGTTCCTGCTATTTACATTTAGTGCAGTGCGTCCTGCTCACAGTGTTCAGCTAGATCCGTTCCTGCTATTTACATTTAGTGCAGTCAGTGCGTCCTGCTCACAGTGTTCAGCTAGATCCGTTCCTGCTATTTACATTTAGTGCAGTGCGTCCTGCTCACAGTGTTCAGCTAGATCTGTTCCTGCTATTTACATTTAGTGCAGTTCGTCCTGCTCACAGTGTTCAGCTAGATCCGTTCCTGCTATTTACATTGAGTGCAGTGCGTCCTGCTCACAGTGTTCAGCTAGATCTGTTCCTGCTATTTACATTTAGTGCAGTCAGTGCGTCCTGCTCACAGTGTTCAGCTAGATCTGTTCCTGCTATTTACATTTAGTGCAGTGCGTCCTGCTCACAGTGTTCAGCTAGATCTGTTCCTGCTATTTACATTTAGTGCAGTGCGTCCTGCTCACAGTGTTCAGCTAGATCTGTTCCTGCTATTTACATTTAGTGCAGTGCGTCCTGCTCACAGTGTTCAGCTAGATCTGTTCCTGCTATTTACATTTAGTGCAGTGCGTCCTGCTCACAGTGTTCAGCTAGATCCGTTCCTGCTATTTACATTTAGTGCAGTCAGTGCGTCCTGCTCACAGTGTTCAGCTAGATCCGTTCCTGCTATTTACATTTAGTGCAGTCAGTGCGTCCTGCTCACAGTGTTCAGCTAGATCTGTTCCTGCTATTTACATTTAGTGCAGTCAGTGCGTCCTGCTCACAGTGTTCAGCTAGATCCGTTCCTGCTATTTACATTTAGTGCAGTGCGTCCTGCTCACAGTGTTCAGCTAGATCCGTTCCTGCTATTTACATTTAGTGCAGTGCGTCCTGCTCACAGTGTTCAGCTAGATCTGTTCCTGCTATTTACATTTAGTGCAGTGCGTCCTGCTCACAGTGTTCAGCTAGATCTGTTCCTGCTATTTACATTTAGTGCAGTGCGTCCTGCTCACAGTGTTCAGCTAGATCCGTTCCTGCTATTTACATTTAGTGCAGTGCGTCCTGCTCACAGTGTTCAGCTAGATCTGTTCCTGCTATTTACATTTAGTGCAGTCAGTGCGTCCTGCTCACAGTTTTCAGCTAGATCTGTTCCTGCTATTTACATTTAGTGCAGTGCGTCCTGCTCACAGTGTTCAGCTAGATCCGTTCCTGCTATTTACATTTAGTGCAGTGCGTCCTGCTCACAGTGTTCAGCTAGATCTGTTCCTGCTATTTACATTTAGTGCAGTTCGTCCTGCTCACAGTGTTCAGCTAGATCCGTTCCTGCTATTTACATTGAGTGCAGTGCGTCCTGCTCACAGTGTTCAGCTAGATCTGTTCCTGCTATTTACATTTAGTGCAGTGCGTCCTGCTCACAGTGTTCAGCTAGATCTGTTCCTGCTATTTACATTTAGTGCAGTGCGTCCTGCTCACAGTGTTCAGCTAGATCCGTTCCTGCTATTTACATTTAGTGCAGTGCGTCCTGCTCACAGTGTTCAGCTAGATCCGTTCCTGCTATTTACATTTAGTGCAGTCAGTGCGTCCTGCTCACAGTGTTCAGCTAGATCCGTTCCTGCTATTTACATTTAGTGCAGTCAGTGCGTCCTGCTCACAGTGTTCAGCTAGATCCGTTCCTGTTATCTTCCTACTGACAGGCAGGCTTGTCTGGTTACAGTATATAAAGCTACCTGAAGAAAATTACAGGTGTTCTATCCCAGCTTAGTGCAGCTACAGGCCATTAGTATGTCTGGAAGGCCAAGAAGGAGAGGCAGACAGTCACAAGCCAATAAGAGAGGGCAAGCAGGCTCTGTGTCTAGTGCTGGTCGTGGAGACGGTGCATCCTCATCAGCCCGTGGCCATGGGACACGCTTGGCCTTTTTTTCGGCAGCTGGCCGTGTTGAGCCGCAACATGCAGAAAACTTGGTCGAGTGGATGACCAAGCCGTCCTCATCCTCCTCATCCTCTCTCACCCATGCCCAGGGTGCTTTGTCTGGCAAAGCAGCGGCCTCTTCCCTCAGCTCAATGTCATCAGTGACTCCTTCCCTAGCTCCACCATGTCCTCCTGAGGAGTCCCTCGAACTGTTTGACCACAGTGTTGGGTACATGCTCCAGGAGGATGCCCAGCGTTTGGAAGGCTCTGATGATGATACTGAGCTCGATGAAGGCAGTAACATGAGCACGGACAGAGGGGGTGCCCAAGAAGGACAGCAATCTGGCAGTCATGCTCCCCCTGCTGCAGCATACTGCCAGGTTTGCTCCAGTGATGAGGAGGGAGGGGATGATGAGGTCACTGACTCAACGTGGGTGCCTGATAGGAGAGAGGAGGAGGAGGAGGAGGAGGAGGCGGCACATCACCAACGAGGCAGGATGCCCTCCAGGGGCCAGCCTAAGGGCAGCACATTGACTGCATCACACCCCAAAGCTCCACATGTGCAGGGCGCTGCAGTCTCTGCGCGTTATTCAAAAAGTTCTTTGGTGTGGGCCTTTTTTGAGACGAGTGCATCAGATCGCACCGTTGCTATTTGCAACATATGTCTCAAGCGTATCTCGCGTGGCCAAAACATCTCCCGCTTGGGTACCACATGCTTGACCAGACATATGTTGACCTGCCATGCAGTTCGTTGGCAAGCATATCTAAAAGACCCACACCAAAGAACAAAGAGGATCTCTCCTTGCTTCTCATCAGCTGAGATTTCCAACCCCACTAGACCTTCAGTCCTCTCTGAGACCTGCAGTGAGAGGAATGAAGGTGTAGAATTAGGTGTGTCACAGCCAAGTACTTGTGGGCAATCTGCTTTTGGTACACCGACGTCAGATTGTACCAGGCAAATTTCCCTGCCCCAGCTGCTGCACCGCCGAAAGAAGTTTGCTCCCAGCCATCCACATGCCCAGCGGTTGAATGCTAGCTTGGCAAAATTGCTAGCACTTCAACTGCTGCCTTTTCAGTTGGTAGACTCTGCCCCCTTCCGTGAGTTTGTGGAATGTGCGGTTCCTCAGTGGCAGGTTCCCAAACGCCACTTTTTCTCACGGAAGGCGATTCCGGCTCTCTACCGGCATGTGGAAGGCAATGTCCATGCCTCGCTGGACAGGGCGGTCAGCGGTAAGGTGCATATTACCGCTGACTCATGGTCCAGCAGGCATGGACAGGGACGTTACTTAAGTTTCACGGCGCATTGGGTGACTCTGCTGGCAGCTGGGAAGGATGCAGGACAAGGTGCAGTAGTGTTGGAGGTTGTTCCGCCACCACGCCTCCAAAATGCTGATTGTGACACACCTCTCTCCTCCACCCCCTCCTCTTCTTCTTCCTCCATGGCCTCTTCCTCGGAACCAGCGGTGCTCCGTAGGCGTTCAAGGGGCTACGCAAGTACGCAGGCCAAAAGATGCCATGCGGTGCTTGAGCTGGTGTGCTTGGGGGACAGGAGCCACACTGGGGCAGAGGTTCTGTCAGCTCTGCAGGGGCAGGTTCAGAGGTGGTTGACGCCACGCCAACTTAAGGCAGGAATGGTGGTTTGCGACAATGGCACCAACCTCCTCTCTGCCCTCCGACAGGGACAACTGACCCATGTGCCCTGTTTGGCTCACGTCCTTAACTTGGTGGTGCAGCGGTTCTTGGGCAGGTACCCGGGCTTACAGGATGTCCTGAGGCAGGCCAGGAAAGTCTGTGTGCATTTCCGCCGGTCATATAATGCCAGTGCTCGGCTGACGGACCTCCAAAAGGAGTTTAACCTGCCCAAGAACCGCCTAATCTGTGACATGCCCACCAGGTGGAACTCGACATTGGCCATGCTGCAGCGGCTGCACACGCAGCAGAGGGCCATCAATGAGTACCTGTGCGACTATGGCACCAGGACAGGGTCAGGGGACCTTGGTTTTTTTTCCCCACGCCAGTGGGCCATGATCAGGGATGCATGCACTGTCCTGTCACCATTCGAGGAGGCCACGAGGATGGTGAGCACTGACAGTGCATGCATCAGTGACACTGTCCCCCTTGTCCACCTGTTGGAGCACACGCTGCGTGGAATAATGGACAGGGCACTTGAGGCAGAACAGAGGCAGGAAGAGGAGGACTTCCTTAGCTCTCAAGGCCCCCTTTATCCAGACAGTGTTCCTGCGTGCCCGCCGATCACACAGGAAGAGGACGAGGAGGAGGAGGAGGAGGAGGAGGAGGAGGAAGATTGTGTCAGTATGGAGGTGGAGCCTGGCACTCAGCATCAGCAGTCTTTAAGGGATCAGTCCCAAGGAACACATGGACTTGTACGTGGCTGGGAGGAGGTGGCTGCGGACGTTGTTGTCCTTAGTGACCCAGAGGACTCCGGACCGAATGCCTCAGCAAACCTACGCTGCATGGCCTCCCTGATCCTGCAAAGCCTGCGTAAGGATCCTCGTATTCGTGGTATCAAGGAGAAGGACCAATACTGGCTGGCAACCCTCCTTGATCCACGTTACAAGGGTAAGGTTGCGGACCTTATCTTGCCATCGCAGAGGGAGCAGAGGATGAAACATCTTCGGGAGGCCTTGCAGAAAGGTCTGTGCAATGCGTTCCCAGAGACTGGGAGGTTACAAACTCCTGTTTCTGGACAACGTGTTGCTGAGGCTTCGGTCAGTCAAAGAAGGAGCGGTGGAGAAGGTGGCCGCGTGACCGATGCGTTCAGACAATTTTTTGGTCCGCAGCCCCAAGGTATGATCGGTTCCAGCAACCATCGCCAGCGTCTGTTTTACATGGTGCAGGAATACCTAGGGGCAAGATCAGACTTGGACACCTTTCCCACCGAAAATCCTCTGGGTTACTGGGTCTTGAGGATGGATCACTGGCCAGAGCTTGCACAGAATGCAATTGAGCTACTGGCCTGTCCTGCATCCAGCGTTCTTTCGGAACGCACATTCAGTGCTGCTGGAGGCGTGGTAACCGATCACAGGGTGCGTCTGTCCACTGACTCGGTCGATCGGCTGACCTTCATAAAAATGAATCAGTCTTGGATCACCACCAGCTACCAAGCACCTGATGCTGATGTAACTGAATAATTTTTTTCAGATCCCTTCAAAGACTGCCTATGCTGATGCTGAGTGACTATCCCTGAGTAATTATCCTCTTCCTCCTCAATCATCACGCTGATAGCTTGTAAGAACATTTTTGGTTCTGGGCGCCACCACCAGTGCCTAAGGCACAATTTTTCAGCCCCTGTCTAACAGGGGCGTGTAATTACAATTTTTGATGCAATACTTTGCAGCAGGGCTTGTTCCTGCGTTCCAACTAGAGTGTCTGTGAGGGGTTGCAGTGTTGTGGCACCAGCACCAGTGCCTAAGACCCAATTTTTCAGCCCCTGTCTAACAGGGGCGTGTAATTACAATTTTTGATGCAATACTTTGCAGCAGGGCTCGTTCCTGCGTTCCAACTAGAGTGTCTGTGAGGGGTTGCAGTGTTGTGGCACCAGCACCAGTGCCTAAGGCCCAATTTTTCTGCCCCTGTCTAACAGGGGCGTGTAATTACAATTTTTGATGCTATACTTTGCAGCAGGGCTCGTTCCTGCGTTCCAACTAGAGTGTCTGTGAGGGGTTGCAGTGTTGTGGCACCAGCACCAGTGCCTAAGGCCTAATTTTTCAGCTCCTGTTCAACAGGGGCATGTAATTACAATTCTTGATCTAATATTTCACAGCAGGGCCCTGTGAGGGCTTACAGTGTTTTGGCCACAGCAACACCTAAGGCCCAAATTTCTGCTGAGTATATAGGGCAGGACCCTACTTTCAAACATCTAACTTACAAACGACTCCTACTTGCAAACGGAAGGAGACAACAGGAAGTGAGATGAAATCTACCCCTAAGGAAGGGAAATTCTCTCCTGTAAGAGTTAATATGGGAAAACAATTTCTCCTTTCCACTGATGCTTTCCAATCCTTGTTCCACAAAAAAACCCAAATTTTCAAAAAACATTTTTCATTGGGACAAAAAAGTGAGGTGAAATCTTCTGAAGAGGAGGAAAGACGCAAAACAAATGTCACAGGGGTGATAACCCTTCCCTATGTTTTCCAAAAAGCTTAGAAAAGATTTTTTGGCTGGAGCTAAACACATTAAAAATGTTCAAAATTACAAACAGATTCTACTTAACAACAAACCTACAGTCCCTGTCTTGTTTGCACCGCCTGTATACTGCTGTTCAGAGTATATAGGGACCTTTCCTTATTTTAATTTGGGTGCGGGGTTCCCCTTAATATCCATACAAGACCCAAAGGGCCTGGTAATGGACTGGCGGGTACCCATGCCGTTTGTCTCACTGATTTTCATCCATATTGCCATGACCCGACATGACATTAAACCCGCAAGCAGTTTTAAATGAGATTTTTTCCTTTAAAAATGACATTTGGTGCAGGGACTGTTCTAAACATGGGAAACACGCGTCACTTTACAGGCATACTATAGACACCCCCCAGGTACGATATTTAAAGGAATATTTCACTTTTTTTTTTTTACTTTAAGCATCATTAAAATCACTGCTCCCGAAAAAACGACCGTTTTTAAAAGTTTTTTTTGCATTGATACATGTCCCCTGGGGTAGGACCCGGGTCCCCACACCCTTTTTAGGACAATACCATGCAAATTAGCCTTTAAAATGAGCACTTTTGATTTCGAACGTTCGAGTCCCATAGACGTCAATGGGGTTCTAACGTTCGTGCGAACTTGCGGTCCGTTCGCGGGTTCTGGTGCGAACCGAACCGGGGGGTGTTCGGCTCATCCCTACTACACACAGACTTATCAAACATCATCAAATCGGAAAAGAATACACATTATTCCTTCTAATGATACGCTGGCTCCAAGTTTACAATGATTGTAAACACTATTTATTTTTTTGACCACTTACGGCACAATCATGTACATGTATGCCACTGTGTTCAAGCAGTTCTATCGGGGCTATGGCTGCAGCTATCAGCCATGACACCAGTATCATTTTTTTCTGCGGGCAATGCCATACAGTGTAACAGTTATCCTAGTAGTTAATTAGCCACTGGATCTATTTTACAAGCAGCGGCAGGATACAATGTAAAACTGCTCTTCAATTGGCATTGTATTTTGACAGCGGGGTCTGAAAACAGATTGAAATTTGGTCAGTCCACGCTGGACTTCCCAAATTGCGATCCATCTGTACCCACCTTATGGGTCACATCATTTGGGCCACATTTAGTTGTGCCACTCGTGGCATAAGTCTTTGTAATCTGTGCTAGGCTTAATTTGCAGGTTATACTCTCAACTCATGTGTACTCTTCCATAACAATATGAGACTTGTAGGTATAACAAGTGTTCCCCTAATGTAAAGCAAAAATGTTATTCTGGAAAGTTAGTAGCAGCCAGTACAGGAACAAGATTTTTCTCTGCATGTTATCTACATGTGAGTATACCTTCATTGAGTCATACTACATGAATGAGACAATGTGCAGCCCATTGTCCTTTCAATAGCATTCCTTGCTATAATTTGTCCTCCATTTCCTTCAAAGCAGACGTAATTGTCTCATTGATTTCTCCTATATCTTTCAGCCTTATTTACATAAAACAACAGATAGGCAAGGACAAAAGAGCATATTATGTAGATTAAAGTTGCGTGTAAATTCACCATGGGTCACTTCTAACCAAATCAACCTATACTTCTCAGACAGGGAACTTTTACTGTGTTAAAGAAATGTCTGTCTTTAAAGCCTTTCTGTTCAGGATACATCGCTTTTCTCTACTACGATATATTTACAGAGATTGGATCAGTATTGTCTTATGCTTTTGTTCTGGATCTGGAATCACCATCAGTGGTGCCTTTGAGCCAAGGTGATGTCCAGGAACATGTTTCCCAGGTCTGTTTTTCAAAAAGGGTTGCCAATTGATCCAGTGGATGACCAGGCTGTATTGGCCCAAGCAAAGCTATATTTGACACTAAACCCTCCAACTGAAGAGACATCTATGAAAATGACAATCACGTCCAATGTTTAGCTAAATGCTTGGCTATGGGTGCTATGCTGAGGTGAGCACTTGTAGAATTGGAAGAGGGCATGGTAAGGCACGTCTTAAAAATTAGTGTTCAAGTGCTTGCATCAATTTTGCCGCCTTGTTGTATATGGGTCTGGAAGTCTGAGTTGAGGCTCACATTATCAGATTACCACTATATGAAGATCACTGTAAAGCTGTGTCCAGGGCAGCATTTGGCTTTAAAGTTATGCCCCTGGCATAGTGATAATGTTCTACTTAACCACTAGTGTTAAATTTTCATATGTTGTCCATTGATCAGTGATGACTGATTTCATGACTTATGGATCGCAGCTATTAGCTTATGATGAAAGGGGTGGAGGTAAAAAATAAAGAATCCAACAGTAGATAGATTGCAATTAATATTAAATCTGTGATTGTTGATATCCTCTCATATGCAACAATAAGTATTGGTTTAGCTGCTCTGAGTCCAGTGTCCCTTGCATTATCAATATACATTTTAGATGTGTTGGTTTCCAAGGAGCAATATTTAAAAAATAATAAATAATTTAATAACAAAAAATTGCACTTTTGACTCCCTTTTTTAAAATAAAATTTGCTATGAACTTTTGGAATAGTGTACTTTTAGTAAACTTGTCATTTAATAAAATTTCCCACCAGTCCAATTTATTCCAATGGGTAAGTTGTATTCTATACCAATGCAAGAAGAAGTAGGAAGGGGCCACTGGACAAATATTTTCACAGGTTCTTCAAAGGCAGCTCAGCTTAAAGACAGGGATCCCCCAGGAGAGGAGGTTTACTAAAATCAAGAAAAAAAGTGTAACAGGTCAGTGAGAGCACCAAACAAAAATTCTTGAAAGTACGGAATCTTTAATTATTCAACTAGGTACAACAAAAAGAGCAAATGGCAGACAATACTGTCTGTAACAGCAGCACTGAATGTAGTTTAAAATATTCCTTGCCTTATATTTGTTTTTCTGACCTTTCATTGTGCTACACCTCCAATAATATGTAGTAATAATTTGTTAAAAAAAATATTCTCTACCTGCAGATCAGTCCATTTAGGAATAGTTTTGAGTCCATTTAACATTATGCAATTTCACTCAACCCTGATGAAGGTGGAGTTTGTGGCCCCCAAAGCGCATTGAATGTCCTTTTCTCTTTTTGCTATATCCAGTTGAACAAATAAAGATTTTGGACTCCAAAGGAATTTTCTTTGGTGCTCTTATTGACCATTACACTTGGATGTTCAGTGACATACGGCTCATTCATGGGAATCAATGGTGAAAGGCTGTGAGGCACTGAGCAGGACAGCGCAGTGAAGATTGCTGGAACAGGGAGAAAGGTGAATATTTTAATATTTAACACTACTTCTCCTCTTTGGACATACTATGTACTTCCAGAGATTGAAGAATTTAAAAAAGTAGCAGTAACAGCTATAATCGGTTGCCAGCTGTTATTTAAAAGTGATCCAGATGGCTATATAGCCACCTGATCACTTTTACAGTTTGGGTGGTGTGGTCAATCCCCCCCCCCCCCCAAGAGTTGTCATTCCTTGACTGATACAACCAGGGAAGCAGCTAATTAAGCATGCTATGTGCTTGATTAGCTGCTGTGGAGGACAGGGGAGATATTGGGGGTCTAATAGACCCCTAATATCTCCATAAAGAGTACTTGTCACCTGCGCAATGTTATCACACAGGGGGCTTATTAGTAAAGTGAAGTTAAATTGAAAAAAAAAAAGTAACCTGCAAATGCAAACACGCACACAGGGTGAGCACGTGTATGTAGACCATGATTACACTGCACACGTAAGGTACTGCTATGAACGTCGGAAAGCAATAATTCTAGGGCAATAAGTGCATCTAAGCTGATGACCTGTAAATGCTTTGCCTATGAAGAACTTTAGTTATCTTAATTTTTCAGTATATCATGGGCACGCACCGTTTTGACATGTTTGGTATCTATTTATTTGACTCAACCCCTTCTTTTATTTTGTTACCAAAACCCTGGGTATTATATTGGGTTTCTTTGCACTAAAATTTGTTTTAATATATTTTTTCCTGAAAATATATATTTGATAAACACAGGTGCAAAAATAGCATGGGACATAAAAAATTGCAACAACCATCTTTTTATTTTACAAGGCATCTGCTTTCAGAAAATATATACGGTAATATTTTGGGGGTTTTGAATAATTGTATAGCCAAAAATGCAGATTTCAGACCCATTTCTAGTCCTCTGTGTGAACCATTTGGGGCAATAGGATGTGGACTTGCAAGAAAATAATCTGAAGCAACAAAAGCAAGCATGTATGCAATTAAAAAATAATGGAAAATTGTAAGAAAAAAAGTCCTATATTTAAATATAACACAAACCAGTTGTGTTAGTTTCATTTTTTAATTTAGGCAAATTCATAATATTATTAATGCAGTTAGAACAATTCTGGAGAAATAATAGAAATGTGGCTCATAATGCACATTATTATTTCACATAAAGTATGTTGGATATTCCAGGATGTAGCGGCAGAGATGATTTGACGTCTGTTTAGAAGTGATATTCACCCATGTCAGCAATAACCCATATTCCAGACTTATTTCAGAAGAAAACCTCTGACACTTTGAAGCATGGCTGAAGCCACACCATCACCTTGCACTTATGATTAACTAGTTTACCCCTAAGGTTCCCCCACACAAAACATTCACTCAGCACATTCCTTATCTGCTATCAGGGGACTGTTTACTGCAGCTAAAACTCTTAAGCGCCTTGTCTCAGAGACTGATGGGGGTAATTAAGGCCTTGTTTTGCAGCTCTTGTTCTCCTTTGTAGGATGCGTAAAGGGGGTCTGCTGTCGCCAGCACTAGATTTTAGAAAGGCTCGTTCAGCATTTTCATTGCTCATTATTACATAGTTTTGCTTTGTTTTGCTTGTCACCTTTAGGTTGCTATTTATTTCCAGGGCTTCTTCCTGACATCATTGGTTCAGGTTACTGAGCTGTCTGCGCCTCTCCCAGGAGTGGAGTCCTGGAATCAACTGACTAGATAATAACATGACCGTGGGGCTATGACTTCAAGCAATGCCTTTTGATAGAACAGAGTGTCTTCACAACACTGACACACAATAAACCCCAAGCAAAAGTACTAATAGTATGTCCATTTTTGCTGTTTTCTGCTAGTGCATGGACATACAATTACAAAGAGATGTCAGTTAACTGTTTACTTTATATAGAGTTATCAAATCTGAACTACACCTACTGTAGCTATACAGTAAAAGCCAACAATTATTGCAGCTACAGTATGTATGTACAGTATTCATTAACAAATTACTAAAAATCCAACTCTGGGCTCTGCCCTCCACTTCCCAGTTGCCCCCTCCCCTCTGGAGGCCTACTGGTATTTTATGCTTTTTAGTTTTAATTCTTAGCATTTACATATGTCTTCAAGTGAGTCACATGACCTGTAGAGTCCATCCTGTTCTGTGTTGCCTCTTCTCCCTGTGGTAACAATCTTCTGTGATACAAAGGGCATCATAACATGGTGGGTGCAGGGTGCAATGCTGATGCCCCCTTAAAGCACCCTTGAAATGTAATGCTATGCATAGACATGTTAATGTTTATATTACTGGTTAATATACTGCCATCTTGTGGTTATTTTGGTTATTGCACCATCCTTTTCTGTTTTATTATCTGCGTCCCCTCCCACTTTATGATGTATATCCTGTTCCTGTTTCACTGTCTTGATGGGATAAGAGATGGCCACTTCTGTAAAGGCCTTATGCAATCTGCTCATATCCAGGAACATTATTACCATGTTTTGACCTTCAAATATCATCTTTGAATCATCTACCGCATCTTTTTGTCTGCTGTAACTGCTGTAGTCAATAAATATCTTGTGGATGGAAAAGATGTGTTTGGTGAGTTCAGCTATCTGATAAAGATTGTCTGCGGTGATTATATCTGCTTATAAAGGCTAAGCATAGAGGTCTCAGCAAGGGATAAGTCACTATTACAACAGTTGGAGTCAGAATAACCAAGATGCCTTTGGTCTTTCAAGTTGAATGGTGCTGAGTGTCATTGAATCTGGAAGAATGAGCATATCTAGTGGGAAACACAGTGTAAAGAGGGTGCAGCACCCAATAAGGAGGTGAGTATTGCAGCTAGGACTACGTTTTTGTGTTTTTTTTAAACCTGCTGGTGACATTTTTTAAAGCCTAAAGTTTGTGGATTCAATGTATTTTTAAATGCAACTAGTTTATGTACTTGAATTTGACTTGGTATCAGCCTCTTGCAATGCCATGCACAGCAACACTTAGGCTGGGTGAGGCAGTACTGGGTGACAGGTGTGTGGCATAAAAATGTATGGACAGGGAATGTGCTGATAAGAGGAGAGAGCAGCGGGATGACTTGATTATTCTGTTACTTCTCTTTCGCTGTCAAGCCACTGCACTGTCACCACTGCATTCCTTTAAGTGTTACTAAACCCACAACAGTAAAATCAGTCTGTATATACAGTAAAGCATGCTTGTTATACTCACTGTGGAACCTAAGGGGTTAATCCTTCGCATTGTGTAATAAGGCTGTTTGATCCTGTCTTCTCTGATCCTTCCCTTCTTTTACTGTCCCCAGTCCATCTGCTGATAGTACAGAGCCTTGGGGGCACTCTACACATGCTCAGTTTGGTGTCAGTTCTTGGGAGGGTTCATGTGATTAGCACAGAGCCAATCAGCACTGTCCAGAGGGAGGATCTGGGGTCCTGCAGCTGATAGGACAGGCAGAGTAGAATGAATGCTCCGCCTGCAAGTTTTAACCAGACACCAATAGTAGTCACAAGACTGCTATATACTGCTGACAAGAAAAGATATTTAGCAGTTTATATTTACTAAAATAATTACATTTCCATGTTCTGTGTATTGTGGGAGACCAGATACAGTGAATGCAGGGTCCTGGGTTTATTAACACTTTAACTGTAAGTGTTTTCATCCACCTGGCTGTGCTGCGTGAGAGGGTTGTGTATATCCAGGAATGGATAGACAGAAATACAAATGCTTTGACAGGTAAAAAAGCTCCCATATATTTATCACATATGTGTAATTAGCTGTGTGCCTGGAGTTCATACTTTAAGCAATAACTGTGCTGGACAAAACTGAGTTTTGTGCTGACATAGCCTTATGCTGCAGAAAAGTTTTAAACCAAAACCAAGAGTACAATTCGCTCTTGTATTTTGTGAGTTGAAGAGGATGACAGCTTCTCTCTGGATTAGCACTTCTCATCGTTTTCAGATGTGATATAGCTTGGGTCAGTCTCCCTGCATCCTCTGCTGGCCATGATAAATGACATAGTATGCACAGCTCATGATATATGCAGTTTGATGCAGGGCACTATCCAAAATTCATGAAAGTCTTTAGTTCTTCTGGATTCTAGATGACCTTGCACTAGACAATGCTGTGTTAAAGACTGATTTACTCATGCTAAGGAAAGTTATGCTCAGACTGGCATTTTGTACAGACATTTATCTGTAAGGTGAAATACAATTGCTGGATTAGCCTCTTAAGTACCAAGGGAACTGTAAAGTTGCTAGTGATTTTATCACAATGTTGCTGTAAAGATACATGTTGTAATATATGTTGAAGTTAAACTCCAGGCTAAACACAAGAGTCATGTATATTCAAATGTGAAAATATGTGTCTTTTCTTCAGATCTATGAAACAACTTCTGCACTTTACCTCTGTGCAGGAGTTTCCTCTCATTGCTGCTGCCTCTGCTTGTGAACTCTACTGGTCTTGTATGCGCCCCCTTGTAGATTTCTGCAGGGAGCCTATAGTAGGTGGGACATGCTTGTCTCTCCCACAGCTCTCTCTGTCATCCCCACTTTCACAAGAGAAAATGTATTTATATTTATTTCAGGTACTTATATAGCACCATCAATTTACGCAGCGCTTTACATATACATTCACATCAGTCCCTACTCTCAAGGAGCTTACAATCTAAGGTCCCTAGTACACATTCCTACATATACTAGGGCCAATTCAGACAGGATCCGATTAACCTACCAGCATGAATTTTAGAGTGTGGGAGGAAACCAGAGTACCCGGAGGAAACCCATGCATGCACAGGGAGAACATGCAAACTCCAGGCAGATGGTGTCATGGCTGGGATTTGAACCAGCGATCCTTTTGCTGCTAGGTGAAAGTGCTATCCACTACACCACTGTGCTGTCTGCAGAAGATGTGGGTTTTCAAAGACATTTGGTGCCCGCAAAACAGATTTTATATCCATTGTGGCTAATAATGAATATATTTAAATGACAGTTGTATGTAGAGGTCATCTATTATAATGCAGAGATCATGCGGAAATTTCTGTTTTTCTGCACTGAATATTTGGAATCAAAAGTTAGCGTTGCTAGAACAATTAGATGTGAAAAAAAATCAATATGTTTAAGTTATACTTTCATGTCAACTAGAGATGGGAAGGCCTGCACAAAAAAATGGAGACACTGGGAAAAAGTATTTTCCATTTTTTTCAAAGCGTTTTTTTTTTTTTTTTTTTTTTTCTTCAGTGTGTGGAATATATTCTTTTACAGTGATAAGTAATATATCTGTGGCATGGTATTCAAACTATATAACATGAAGAACTTAATAAAAGATTTCTGAGACTTTATATAAAGTCTTAATTATTGCAGGTTGTCTCATATGAAGAGAAGCACATCCTGGAATACAATTCAAGTAATACATTGTACTTCTCAATGCAGTTCTCAAACAAGAGAAATATAAATTTTGTCCACTAGGGGACACTGCAAGGGAAAGGCTCCAGTTGGTTTGCTTGTGGACTCCATCTTGTACAGTTGGGTGATTGTTGGGATACAGTAGATAACAGTAGCTTTTGTCCTCCTCTCAGTACTTAATTGACAGGTAAAAGGGAAAATTTGTCTGACAAATTTGTTTATCCTTATAACCGTTAAATGTTACCTATTAGTGTTCTCCATAATCACAGCATAAAGTTTACCAATAGTCTGCTCAGTAATAGTGCTTGGTCTTTCGTTTCCTCCTCTCAGTAAAATGGTAAGACCAACATCTAGAGTTTGGAAATATTTCCATAGTGCAATTTCTGCTGAGAGCAAAACTGCAGTTTGCAAATATTGTGAGAAGAACTATTCTTTTCCAAATGCTACAAGGAGGACAAAACACATCCTGGCCTGCCGGAGGTGCCCTAAAGACTTAAGAAAAATAATGTATGGAATGAAATGATCAGGGCGAGAATAAAAGTGCCAGTAACTTTTCCCTCCAGAGTTCTCATTCCAGAAACACTCTTTCTGCTGCTTCTGGATCATTACAAAGAGTTTCTTCACCAACAGCATCTTCAAGTAAGAAATTGTTACAAACTACTGCCTCCCAAATATACAAAATACCTTAATTTATAGTTAAAAAGTCACCTGAAAATCAGGAAAACATTGATGCTTCTGGATTAGCATTGTTAATAACTGAAAATTTACAGGAAGTTTTACAATATTATGAGGGAAAGGGGGTGGGTACCTGTTCTCATGTATAGGTGAAATGTTCTTAAAGAGGAACTGCAGTCTGCTCACATAATTTGTAATAAAAATATCTTTGTCATTCTGAAGCTTCCCTCCAACCACTTTGCATATTATTTTATATATATACTGTAATTCTGTTCTTGCCAAATATGCTTCAGAGATCTCCCTCCACTAAGTCTGGCTGCAACCATTTTAACTATGGGCAGCTGAAGCTGCTGCCTGTTCACTTCCTGGATTTACACGGAGGCACACCTCCAGCTCTGCAGCTCTTATTTGCCCTCTTATGACTCATCCCCCATTCCTTCCTGGCAAGCTCTCACGAGAGTGAGAGAGAGAGCTGTGCATGATGTCATAAGCCTAGGCTTTTTACCAGACAAGAAACAGGAAGTGGGCTGTATAAGGTTTTTACTGGCAGAAAAAAAAATACTATCCAAAGTTAAAACAGCAAGGACAGAAGATTTAATAGATGGAAAGTTTAAAAAATGACTGAAGTTCCGCATTACCATATACAGTCCTTGTTATTACATTTGTAATAAAAAATACAATTTTAAAAGCAAGTTTAGTTTATTTACTGAATAAGCTGTACTTTTATTTAAAGCAAATAAAATTTTATATACACTGCATTTCACCTTCTCAGTGTAACAAAATGACCTTCAATTTGTAAAACTACTCCACGCTCAATTTTTATTTTACATTTTTCTGAAGATTTCAATTTTTTCCAGAAAAAAACAGCGGAAAAAAATGTTTTTTTCCCCATGGCTTCATAATTTCTTGAAATTTTACATCTCTAATCTCAACACATGTGTAAGTGAATAATATCCATATATATGTATAAATCATGCATCAACACAAGCAATGTGACACCACTAAAAGATCTTCCAGAGTGAAAACACATGAATATGAAAAGCAAAGTAATGCCAGACCACAACCACGTGTGCAAAAAGCCTCACTGAGTTCAGAAGAAAATCAACAAGCCAAGGTCCCGGTTCACAAACAAAAAATGCGCTTATCAGAGGTTCATGACCCTCATATAAAAAGTGGTCATGATAAGCAAAATCCTCTGCCTTAATCACTCTCAGACTTCCAGGGGTTAATTTTCCAGACTCTCAAAAGGTATTGCATATACAGATACTCCTCGTTAGGTACCGACTTACCTGTTTAACGACCACTCGAACTTACAACCAGCTCTCCCCACCCAAACGACACGCTATATACATCGTTGTATTGTATAGTACAGTGCAGAATTTTCGTTTCTGTTCTGTACTTATGCAAATGAAAACAATGTTATTGAGCTGGAGTTTTGTGTTTAGACCTTTTTTTCACAATACAGTACAGTACAGTATTTAAGAATGCTTAAAATATTGATTACTTGGGGCTCCTCGTTTAACAACCATGTTGTTGGAACGGAACGTGGTCGTTAAGTGTGAAGTACATGTATGACAAAGAAAAGTCAGCGATAGTGTAAATCAGTGGCAAATAAGTTTATTAAAACGGATTCAAAAGACTCACATAGGTTGTAGTATAGCACTCATCAAACAGGTTACATCGGTTGTGACCCGCAAAGCCGATATGCGTGATGACATCACAATGTCCAGGCCCCGCTCCTACGTGTTTTGTCAAGGAGTTGCGGGCAATCTACATGACAGCTGTGGTGCTTGGCATTGTATTCAGCCATTTTGCAGTGATTTCCTAGGAAAGAAATACAAACATGCTTTTTTTGTTTATAGCGCATATATAGACACAACTTTTTTGAGTTTTGAATAAAGTAAAATGGAGTACGATTTTCCTCTTTGTTTCACAGCAAATTGGATCTGATGAAAGAAAATTTGGACGAAAATTCTGACAAACCCTTTTTTTTGTTGATTATTGTTTCTGATCAAGCGCAGTCTTTCTTTTCAGATTTTTCTTGTAGGAAAATCGTCCGAAAACAGTATACATTAACCACTTCAGTCCCCTAATGACCAGGCCATTTTTTGCGATACGGCACTGCGTCGCTTTAACTGACAATTGTGCGGTCATGTGATGTTGTACCCAAACAAAATGTATGTACTTTTTTTCCCACAAATAGAGCTTTCTTTTGGTGGTATTTCATCACTTCTGCAGTTTTTATTTTTTGCCCTATAAACAAAAAAAGACCGTCAATTTTGAACAAAAAACAATATTCTTTACTTTTTGCTATTGGCTCTGGCGCCGTGGACGCGCCCACTGTATCTATTGCACGAAGTGCAATACGGTGAATTACGCAATAGAGCCGACCTGCTGACATATAACTATGGCGGCTGGTCGGCAAGTGGTTAAACGAAAATAGTTTGGATATTTTCATTCAGAAGATTGAATCAGCTGTAGAAAGTTGTGTACACACAAAACGAAAACTGCTCTGATGAAAATCTTTGCCCAGTTTTCTTATAGTGTGTATGAGTCTTAAGAGACATTAAGAATCACTGTCAGGTTTGCCCAGTGCCCAGTGAATCACTGGGCTTGTGCCCAGTGATCACCTTTAACTGGTTTACAGGCTTGTAATACCAGCACTACAATTGCTGTGCGATAATTAAATGAGTTATAGTCTGAGGTGTTACAACAAGGCTCACCTATAAGAATGAATCAATCTGTGGTGCACATGCAAAGTAAAAAAAAAAAAAACTCAGCAGTCACATTTTCGATATACAGGGTGTGCAGTGCCTGTCAGGGCCTCCCAGTGAAGATTTTTGGAACTAGGAGGAAGGCAAGTATTTGACCAGGTGGACTGTACTCAGGGTAGGTTAGGAGGTTAATTAAAGGACAAAAATACAGTTGTTCTTCAAGGTTTGTTATAGAACCATTTCCCCTTCTGGCCAGATAGGAAGGTTGGTCATGACTGGTGAGATAAAACAAACCAACCTTGGTGTCCTATCTACCCTGAGACTTGGAGACAAATAATTCATAACTCAGATGAAAAATAGAAGATCCATGAAAAATGCAAAGGATGGAAATGTTTAAACCTATAGGGAATGAAAAGAAAGGAAATAGGGAGAACAAAGCAATGGATATCACCATATGAATTTGAAGAAGGTTTCCATGACCTATCCTCTGATATTGTATGGCATCAAGAGAACTGTATATCCTACTGAGGCATTTTTTGAGTAGGATGGAAAGTATTCTGCAGTCACCTGTAACAGCTAATAATCTTTACTGATCTGGTTGTTCTATCATAAGCAAATGAGAAAGCTCAGTGGACCGGTGAAGTGGCGTCCTGGTATCTGACAGCAGGAGATTGTGGAATATTGGTACAGTGGGATGGGGAGGGGTTCAAGTTTAAGTTCACTTTACACTTTAAAGAAGAATTCCGCCGTCCGGAGGAAGCGCTGCCAGCGACCTAGATGTCTGGGTAACTGGGGCTTTGGGACGTGTCCTTTGCCTACATAAAAAGGTGACCTTCTCATTGCCTACATAAAAAGGTGTCCTTCTCATTGCCTACATAAAAAGGTGTCCTTCTCATTGCCTACATAAAAAGGTGTCCTTATCATTTCAGAAAGTTGGGCAGTATGACATTGTAAAACATTTACACATACCTCATGAGAATTTTATTTAGATGCTGGTCAGACTACCGATTTGTTTTATAAAAGCCATGCATATAAGTATGGTGAGAACATAGACACTTCATGAAAACTGGGTACTGGCTTGTCCTTCAAGCAATATGACAGCAATTATATTGTTTGACCTCTTGCCCATTCTTCTCTTATTTGCTTGATTTTAGTATGTTATAGTGTTTTTTTTTTCTTTTCATTAAGTGCAAAAAATATTTCCAGAAACCTTTACCTCTGGATCTGTGCTGCACTGTTATCAGTAAGCACTGCTTACAGCTCTCTGTTAATTAATGATCCCCCTCCCCATGTTATGGAGATAAAAACTGGGTACTCTGTGGTCCTACCATGCTTCTTGTACTAGGTTGACAACAATTCTTCTCTATAGATACAGTACAGTGAGTGAGGGTTGTCACACTTGGACAGTGTATTACTGGCAGGATCACCAGGTAAAATTAAAGGCTGAACAAAAAGAAAACTAATGTGGCCACCCTCTGAAAAAGCTGCACAAAATCACGTTTCTTCTTGGTTTTAGATACACTTTACAACAAACCTAGTAGTATGATGATGGTCTACCAATGTCTGGGCCCCCTCCTTCTTTGAAAATTGCCTTTTAAAAGTATATGCAAAGGGTACCTGTATGGAAAAAAGTTAGATTTTATACTAATCTTAAACCTGTCTTTTGCTTTGCTGGGTGTGAAATCACAATTCTTCCTAAAAGATTCTTGAGGAATGCAGAATAACCAAAATCTCACCGGAAGACACTCCAGTTCAGCAAGAATGCCTTCTTGCATGACTCAGGCTTAATGTACACAGGATGTTTTACAACCTCTCCTGAACAATTTAACTTGACAGATAGTAACCCACATTTAAAAACATCCGTTTAGCCGCATTTACATACTGCGTTTAGCCGCATTTGCGTTTTTTTTTTAAGTAGTCAAAAATTAAAAATGCCTGTAAATGAAACGTGGCTAAATGCGAGTTACCACGTTTACAAGCTGTTGCAGGCTTTTGATATTTCAAATGCCTCTGAACATGCGTCCTGAACGCATTTTTTTTGCATTCCAAAAAATGCTTCTAAACTCAATTGCCTAGAAATTACTATAAACGACCCTGTGTACATGTAAGATAACATAGAGGAGAGTTCAGGGGCAGCTGAAAAAAATACCCAACTGCTCCTAAATGTCCGTTTACCAGCAGCAGTGTACATGAGGCCTTAGGCTTCTCTATGTTCACCGAAAGGAGTGTGACATCACCCTCATTATTATCATTATATTATTTTTGATATAGGATTTAAATAGCGGCAACAGTTTGCACAGCACCGCAGACGGACAATGGGGGAAATGTAAGTATTAAGTCTTACTTTTTCTATACAGGTACATTTTGCATCTACTAACAGTAGGTGATTTTTATAGTGAGAGGGGGGCCTGGAAGATATAAAGGGGCCTTGATTGCTAATGCAGAGTCCTCCTTAAAGACAGAGACTGATGTGAAAGCATACCTCCCAACTTTTTGAGATGGGAATGAGGGACACCTATCAGCAAAAGTATGCAGGCATTGGACACGCCCCTTGCCACGCCCCCTTAAAGGATAATTGTACAAAAACACGAGATTGGTTAAACCCACAAGTGCTTTTTTTTTTTACCACTACTATTCCTTTATATTGGCTTTTGGAATTTTCAAATGCAGCAATTTAGAAATCAGATGAAAAGTTTAGCACTGTAAAACACTTTTTGATAGATAAAAAGTGCATTTATATACAGCTATATAGATCAGATCAAAATGAGGGACAAATGAGGAGGAATGAGGGACAGAGGGACATTGTTCCAAATCAGGGACAGTCCCTCAAAACCAGGGACAGTTGGGAGCTATGGTGAAAGTATTGCACAATTTGTTGCTACTATATAAACAAACATACATAACAGATGGACTAATGTACAAAGGGTCTGACCAGAGACATTGCAATATAAGAAGCATTGCTCCTTCATATGTCCAGCACAATGACCTTGTTTTAACAACTCTGGTTATGAGAAGTTCTGAAATTGCAATATCCAGTGTTTGTGTTGTCTATATGATCTTGATGTTAGCAGGTGACAATGATCCTGGACAGATGTTGTCACCTCTTTGGTGTAATGTGAGATTGTACTGAGCTAAGTGGACTGATAACCTTCAGCATCTTACATGGAAATATGACAGAATAATCTCACTTACCAAGCGGGTGTTACCATGTGTGTTTACACGCGTGTTTGACTAGTATCTTCTTCTCCTAATCTAGAGTCAATCAAATGATATCTATTCTGCACGATTTCTGTTTTCCCTTCGAATTACATTTGATACATGACACAAGTTTACACAAACATGTCAGGTGGCTAATTAGTTAATTTAAAATGCCGTTTATCTTAATAACATCTGTCTACACCAAGCGTTAATGTGTTATTAATTAAAGTTTTAAACAGATACAGCAATATTTACTGCCGAATAACAGCCGGTTAACACACATTCCTCCTAGTGAGACATAGATCATCTCTGTATCATCTGCAGAGAAACGATGCAAAATCATGATTTATTATAATATCATTGATTATGTTTTTCGTTATAGTTACTGGCAAAAAAGTACTTGGGAGATACCGAGAAGCTGAAAAGATGCCATGATTAAAGAAATAATCGTATATCAAATTCAGCATAACTTATTTAGAGTTGAGCTCTGTGACTCTTAAAGTGGTTGTAAAGTTAAATTTTTTTTTTACCTTAATGAATTCTTTGCATTAAGGTAAAAAATGTTTAGGTGTCAGCATCACCCCCCCCCCCCCTTTTACTTACCTGAGACCCTATTCGATCCAGTGCCATGCACGTCTGCAGATCTTTTCTCCCCTCACGTCCGGGTCTCGCTGGCTTTGCTGGGGCATCGGAAGCCATTGACTCTCAGTGCTTTCAATCAAAGCCAGTGACGAAGGAGCGGGGGGCGAGGCCGAGTCCCGCTGTCTGTGTCAGTGGACGCAGCAGAGGGACTCGGGTGCAAGCATGTACGAGTGTCCTCATGGAAAGCTGCCTCCCATGGGGGCACTGGCCAGACAGGAGGGACCAGGAGCGCCAGTGGGGGACCCAAAAAGAGGAGGTTTCCCGGCCGCTCTGTGCGATTCCATTGCACAGAGTAGGTAAGTATAGACATGTTTGTTATTTACTTTTATTTTTTTTTAAATGTACCTTTACAATCCCTTAAAATTATTGAACCTCAAGTCCTAGAATATATCTATAGCCAGAGATAACCAATACATGCTGGAATATGTAGCTTGTCATTGGAGGAGTTAGGTCCATGATGAGTCAACATGTTAGTACTAAGAACTAGATTTTTAGAGACACAAGGCTCAAGTTTTAAATCGGCCATAGATGGAGCGGTTTTCTTTCCTGCAACATGCAAAGCCATTGTCTTCTCCCAGCAGGAGAACACAGTGATTACTGCTAGTGGCTATAATAGCCGCTAGCGATAATCGCATGGGAAATCCAACAGGCTGGTTGTACCCAAGTTGATCAATTGATCCACTTGAGTACATTAAGCCTGCCCATACATGGTTTGAATTTCATCCGGTTTCTGCTGAATTGGCCGGCATGCGAATGGTCTCTTTTTTTTACACTTACCCATTACTTGCTTTTGGATGATTATAGATAATAAAGGCAGGGCTGGATATCCATCTATGGAGCCAGTAGGCACACAACCTTTGGCACCCTAAGTAACTTTTTTTCTTCTTGGATAGGATCTTAGATGTTTTATATGCAGTGGGATTGATTGGCAAAAGGGCTGTTTGCTTTGAAAAATAATTTTCCCTTACCTTAGCGAATAAGGTAAATTATGGGAAAATTCCCTTGCCAAGTAAGATTCCCTTGCAAAGTAAACAGCGTATTTGCCTTTAGTAAATTAATCCCAATATGTTCTTGTTTAACTTATTGTAACTTGGCTTGAAATGACTGGATTTCTACTGGAGAAAAAATGTGTAGCTGATAACTACTTGGAAAAGCCGCCTCTTTTGCAATGCCACCTATCGGTAGCTCTGATCCTGAGCAGGTGGGAGTTGTAAACTTTAATAGAGGGACATTTAAAGCCCAAATCAAAAAATTCCAAGTGTACATTACCTGTACTTGTGTAAAGTTACTGATAAATTCTCCTTTGACTAAAGTTTTCCTTTTATGTGCTTATTTCTCATTTTATGTACTTCTTTCCCTGACTCTTAATAATTTACTGAACATATTCATGTAATAAACATGATGTATTACTCTTTTAAGTTAATGGGAGCCATGCTGTGTCTATGCTCACCCCCACCATTCACAGCTGTGAGGAGGTGTAGCACATCTTCTGATTTTTTTTATTTCTCCACATGTATTTGAGAGGCACAGAACTTCAAAAACAAATTTGTTTTATGTTGTTTATTTTTTTCAATGTTTATATTTTTTATCAATATTTCCTGGGGTTATTGTATTGAGCAAGTGGGCCTTGCTCAAAGTTCTGCTTTAGAGCAGACATTCTCAAACCCTGTCCTCAAGTACCCCCAACAGGCCATGTTTTCAGGTTTTACTTTATCTTGCACTGGGGCTTTAAATCAGAGTAAATGGCTTGGTATTTTGGACATCTATTTTATCTAAGAGAAATTCCCAAAATATGGCCTGTTGGGGGTACTTGAGGACAGCGTTGAGAAGCACTACTTTAGAGCAGGGATGTCAAACTCAATTTTATTGCTGGTCACATGAGAAGTATGGTTGCTCTCAAAGGGTCGGTTGTATCTGGGGTAAGCTACCTACATATTGCAGGGTTCAGGGGTGCATTATGTACAGTGTGCAGAGCTCAGAATTATGCTATGAACAGAGTGCAGAGTTCAGGAGTACACTTTGTGCAGAGTGCAGGGTTCATCGGTGCGTTATGTATAGAATGTAGAGTTCAGGAGTGCGCTATGTACAGAATGCAGAGTTCAGTTCAGGGGTGGGCTATGTACTGAGTGCAACATTCAGGAGTGTGTTATGTACAGAGTTCAGGGGTGTACTGTGTACAGAGGGCAAGTTTTAGGGGTGAGCTATGCACAGTGTGCAACCCTAACCCCCCTCCCCTTCCCAAAGCTTCCTTGCATCTCTCTCCTACTTTGCCTGGCTCTAGTACCTCCCTTAGTAGGCAGGCTTCCTCACCTTGCAGAAATATTGTTCTCTCTCTCAGATTCTGGGCATCTGTCTCTGCCGTTAGTGCGTGCGTGCAGGTATCTTTTAGTTCCAGGAGCAGCTGAGAGAGAAGCTGTCCCTTGTAAACACAGAAGGCTTCTGTGTTTACAAATGACAGCAAGGAGTGGGAGTGAGAGCCAGAGGTGGCAGAATGTAGTTCCGGCACGTTCTGGCTGCAAAACTGCATGCCACATGATAAGGCCTGGAGGGCCGGTTCAGCCCGTGGGCCTTGTGTTTGACATATGTGCTTTAGAGATTCCATTTGAGATGTTAAACACATAGGGGTTGATTTACTAAAACTGGAGAGTGCAAAATCTGGTGCAGCTGTGCATGGTAGCCAATCAGCTTCTAACTTCAGCTTGTTCACTTAAGCTTTGCCAAAAAACCTGGAAGCTGATTTGTTATTATGCAGAGCTGCACCAGATTTAGCTCTCTTCAGTTTTAGTAAATCAACCCCATAGAGTTCTCCCTTAAAGCTTTATGTTTGGAATGTCCTGGCATAAAATTATTCTGGACAGCAGATTCCCGATGCATTCGCACAGTCACCACAATTGCAATACCACTGTCAATTGATGTTTGCATTTTAGGTCTCGTTCACCTGCTAGCTACCTCTCGGTCTATGAGGACTTTGATAGGCCTCCTATTGTTTTATGCACGTAAGTCTATACTCCTTAGATGGAAATCCACCCAGCCCCCCACCTTAGATTATTGGAAGAATATAGTCAATAAAGCGGTCCCACTGTATAAATTTACATATGAATCTAGGGGATGTTCAAAAAATTCTCCAAAGTATGGGATATTTGGACTGAGTCCAGAGATACTGTCAGATCCTTGGCAAAACCTTCTTAGGATACTCTGTTTTGTTTCTGTTTACTGCTTAGATGTGGACTGTATACAGGGAATGTACCACCTGACACTTTTAACTTGGCACACCCCAGATAACTTGCTTCCAATTTCCTAAGCCTTGGTTACCAACCACCTTACCTTTTGTTGTTTTTCTTTTAATGTGTGTTTTTTTACCTAAGCCTGGGTATGCCCAATAGGCTTTGTTTTGTATTTCAATTTATATTCTTATAATAAAAAGGATTTAAAAAAAAAAAAAAAAGTTTTATGTTTCCAGTTTGAATAGTGAATAATAATCAAAAGAGATTTGCTACATCCTCCTGCAGTATTGCCCCCAGAATCTGTAAAATTAAAGCTTAAATTGGCCAGTATTAATACAGCCATGGAACTGCTTTATACAATGGGCATGTACAGTTCCCATATACAAATATGCAGCCCTACTGGAGATTCATTAGCCTCTCTCTGTCTCCTTGTTCTTTACAGAAACTAGAGTAAGGCAAAGGACAGTAGCCACTTTTTACTTGATTTGTATACTGCTAGGCAATGTCTCATACATATTTTATTGTCAAGCCTATATATTATGCCAATGTAACCTAAGCCCTATTAAACCCAAAACCAAAATGTAATATATTGCAGCTTACCAATCCTTTTTTTAGACTTTTTTCCCCTCTGTTTTCACCTGGTGATCTAGCCAATAAAACACTGCCTTTAGAGGTCCCCCATTTTGGATGAATGAGCACAGAGGGCACCTTTGGACAGCAGCATTGTCAGTCTGGGGGAGGGGAGTGTTAGATGTACTAGCAGAATTAGATACACTAACAAACTGAAGCCACACTTCAGCTAATACTTTATAAGCAGTTACAGCAAACAGTTTTTATCCTTATTAGATAAAGGTTTTAAATAAATAAATAAAAGCCTATCATTGTAAACACCCTTGCCAGTGTTAAATGGTTTGTCTCATCTCGTACTGCTTCACAATTAGCCTGTTCATATGGTGCCTAAAATATAGGAAACTAGCCATTTCCTGTTCTCTCCGGCGGTGTGTTCGAACAGCATTCCGCTGGGAAATTTTTTCTGGTTTGTAGGTGAGCGCGTGGATTCAGCGTTGGCATGAGTTTGCCACTCAACCCAAAACCATTCCTTAATGGCCTTACTGGTAAGCCAGTAATGGTGAAACTGAAGTGGGGTATGGAGTACAAGGGATACCTGGTCTCTGTGGATGGCTACATGAACATGCAGCTCGCCAATACAGAAGAGTATATTGATGGGGCATTGTCCGGACATCTTGGAGAAGTTCTAATAAGGTGTAATAATGTATTGTATATACGTGGAGTAGAAGAGGAGGAAGATGGCGAGATGAGAGAATAAAGCAATCTCCAAATTAGTTTTGTAAATTATTTTTTTTTCTTGAAACTTCTCTTTCGAGGTTATTGTTGGACTTTTTTTTTGTATGTTTTGTTAAAAAAAATGAACAGATTTAAAAAAAATAAAATAAAATAAAATAAAATATAGGAAATTTTTCTCAATACTCTCCTAACTGAGCTGACTACAGTTATCTGAAATCCATTGCTCTGGGTTTATGCATTTTGCACAACCTTTCTGCTTTTTGCACTAGCTTACTGCACATATTAGACCTCTTTCTAACTTTTTTCTTTTGTAAAATTGAAAATACAAAAAATCAGCAGACCAAGTCTGGGTTTTATGAACATCTGGAAAAACTATGAAAGAGGTCAAAGACATTCAGTCTAATACTTGACTTGAAAGGGATTACAATACTGTTTTCTCAGTTTATATCCGGTCAGTCTTTTGCAGATTTGCTTTTTCCTGAAGATAATCCATGACTTGTAATACAATTATTATTATTTGTCTTTTTTTTAATTACATGTTCTTTTCATTGGATTTAGCAGTAGCAGGAAGTCAAAGACCATTGTTCAATTTTATAAGCTGTGACAATATCCTTTGAACAAGAGATCCGTTCAGCAAGATGAGAGTGGCTAAAAGTGGCTGATATTAGGAAGGATTAGAAATCAGTTTGTTTATTCCGCTATTAAGTGTTTGATATTCTTGACCTAAAATGACCCATGATGTTCCTCTTGCTATCCCATTTATATGTTCCTTTGCATAGAAGATTCTATTAGCTCTTTATTGTTTCCTCACTCATTTCACAGCACTCTATCAGTCACCAGCAGCTGTGCAAACTCTGTGTAAATATCCATCTAAACTTCAAAAGTCTGATCTGCAATTTGCGTTTTTCTATTGGCTAAGGGTAGCCGTAACACAGAGTTTCACTGCTGCTATCTAGGAATTGCTACAGAGATGGGACATGAGAGGTGACGCCATAAAGAGTTTACAACAGCCCCTATGTACAGGTACTGTAATGTCACGTACACACGAGCGGAATTTCCGACAGAAAGAGTCCGAAGGGAGCTTTTCAGCGTGTATTCCGACTGTGTGTATGCCCCATCGAACTTTTTCCGTTGAAAATTCAGACGGACTTAGATAGAGAACATGTTCTATATTTTTCCAACGGAACAAATTGCTATCGGAAAAAACGCTCGTCTGTATGCTGTTCCGACGCACCAAAAACAACGCATGCTCTGAAGGAAGTACGAGACGGAAGCTATTGGCTTCTGGCTATTTAATTTCCGTTTTCTAGCCCCGTCGTAGTGTTGTACGCCACCGCGTTCTGGGCGGTTGGAATTTGGTGTGACCGTGTGTATGCAAGACAGCTTGAGCGGGATTCTGACGGAACTTTGACGCAAAAACCTTCAGAGTTTATTCCGACGGCAAAACTGGTCGTGTGTACAGGGCATTAGATGTTAGACTGCAGGAGAAAAACAATGGGTAACTTTAAGATGCAGGTTATCTGCAGAAAAGGTTTGTTTTAGACTGCCTAGACTGCCACTGACCTCCCTTCCCAATGGTTTTTCTTTAATATAGAAAAAATAGAAAAATGTCAGTGATGATTTCACAGTGCCAACATCCTAATGTGTAAATAGAGAAAAGAGGGAAACGCCCCTTAATATAAAAATCAAGGACAGTAGAGACTGCAATCCTTCTAGAGATTGTGTGTGGAATTATCAAATTATTGTTTCCCTTTACACAATATAGGTGAACAGTGCCTGCCTGACTAGTGCCCATATTTATTCAGTGGTGTATTTTGGTTTTGTGCTGCCCTTGGCAAGACTAAAATTAGGTGCCCCCCATCTAAATTTGTCCCACCCTAGCCACGGTATATCATTCTTGTCTCAGGGTCTGATGAGTAAGCTGCAGCCGCTGCGGCTTCCTCATCAGACCCTGAGACATGATTCGCCCAAGTGCCATCATATGTGGTCAATAGGGCAGAGGATGGGGTCATCAGGGCAGAGGATTAGGTGGCACTGGTATACACTGATGAGGAGGCACTGATAAAGCTGCACTGATATGTGGCACTGATAGGAGGCACTAAAGGACACTGATAGGCAGCACTGATGGGCATTGATAGGCGGTACTGATGAGGAGGCACTGATTGGGAGCACTGATGGGCACTGATAGGCGGTACTGATGAGGAGGAACTGATTGGGAGCACTGATGGGCACTGTTGGGGCTGCACTGATAATCAGGACACTGATGATAAGTGCCCTGATTATCAGTATAGATGTCCCCTTTCACACTGGCCAGTTAACGTCTCTTCTACAGCGCGAGGAAAGGAATGCCGATAAACGGCAAGTGTGTATACTTTGTGATCAGCTGTGATTGTACACAGCTGATCATGTCATAAAGAGCTGCTGTGATTGGCTCTTTATCCTGATCTGTGATCAACTATGTCCGAAAGACACAGTGATCACAGAGCGCGCCGGGGGGGGGGGGGGGCTGGGCGCGGTTCTGGTAGAACGTCAATAGACCGTCCTCCCAGTAGTGGATGACCATGCTGTAGCCATCATTTGGTCACCGCCCCCCCCCCCCCCTTCCCCCCGTAAAATGCTGCCCAAGGCAAACGCCTTGTTTGCCTCGCAGTAGATACACCCCTGTATTTATCCCAAATGGATGTTCAGATATGCTGCAGACTGGGCAGCAGACCACTCTGGTAGTATGTATGTTTCCTTGCTTTAATCTATGAGATTATATAAATGGTGATTTATGAGTCAAAGTGTGCTAACTTAAGATATTTACTTTACTAAAATGCTGTTTATCATCAACAATTGCAATTTATGTTTTTTATTCATAAAATACTGTTGTCTCCCTTTTTAGCATTTAGCTCCAGCCTTCTTCAGCCACGTACTGTTTACTTCACTGCACTCACCTGATCATCAGCTCCACCTGATTGTCCCTGAGAGTGACAACCATGCCCTTTGCAGTGTGTGTCAGCATAGTCACTTATAGTCTCTCACGTGGCAGGGTGACATTGCAGTAGAACAGTGGGGAGACAGTTGTCACCCCATAACAGGATGAGACCGACCCTTCATGACACAAACACCAAATGTTATTTTAATGCAAACTGTAGATTTAAAAAGATTCAAAACAAACCTTTATGATTATAGTGACATGTTAAGAATTATATGAGATTTTAGTGATTGGATTGACATCTACTCTAAAGTGGTATTAAACCCCAAAGCAAACATTTATTATATTGCAGCTTACCAATTCATAGATGTAATGACTGCATTCATTTTATTTTTTAGGTTTTCTTTCTTCTATTTTCACCTGGTGATCCAGCCAGCAAGTCTGTTGTTTTTCAAAAGCACAAGCTCTCCAGCAAAATGTATCAGTTTACATGGATAAGACCATTTAACACTACCAGGGGTGCTTAGAATGATTGACTTTTATTTAGTCATGTAAAACTTTTATCCTGAAAAGAAAAACTGTTTGCTGCAACTGATTATAAAGTGTGAGCTGGAGTTTGGTTCAATTCATTAGTGTATTTAAATCTGCTAATACATTTAAAGTGGTTGTAAAGGCTCAAGGTTTTTTTTACCTTAGTGCTTTTTATGCATTAAGGTAAAAAACTTTCTGTGTGCAGCAGCCCCACCTAATACTCACCTGAGCCCCATCTTGAACCAGGGATGTCCACGAGAGCAGCGGCTCTCCCAGGTCTCTTCCTCCTCGTTGGCTGAGACAGCAGCTACTGTCAAGACAGCCAGTAAGCCAATGAGGAGAGAGCAGGGGCGGGGTGGAGTCATGCTCCGTGTGTAAATGGACTCATAGAGCCGTGGCTTGGGAGCGAGCCTGCTTGAGTGCCCCCATAGAAAAAAGGTTACTATTGGGGGGCAGGAGGAATGAACCAGGAGCGCTGCCAGGGGGCCTAAGATGTGGAGGATCGGGGCTGCTCTGTGAGAACCATTGCACAGAGCAGGTAAGTATGACATGTTTATTTTTTTTAAATCTGCCTTTAATTACACTTTAACAGTACCCCCCCCCCCCGACTCACAGTGCTGCTGCCTGATGTGCCCCCTGTGCTCCTTCGTCCAGAGTAGTGCCTCATTAATACAGGAAGTATGTTACTATCCAGATCACCAGGTGACAACGGAAAACGGGAAAAAGCTAATGAAAAGAAAATGAAAGCAGCCACCACATCTAACGATTGGTAGGCTGCAATTTAGTTTATTTTTGGTTTCGGGTTTAATACTTCTTTAAATTTGATTATTCTAGGTGAACAGCTTCTAAGTGATCCATTCAATATTTTCCAAGGCTCACTGAACCCCATAACTGCTGAATAAGGCTTAACCTGCATTTGGTGTGCTCATGCTTGTTCAGCAGCACCAAGCCCTGAATAATGGGTCCCTTTGAACCCATGAAATGTACTGAATTTATATAATACAAGAGTGCTTTCCTTCTGGCACTCCCAGTCCCTACTGCATGCTGAAAATGAGGCCGATTCATAGGAAAACAGATGACTCCAAAATGAGCAACATTTTTAAAAAATCCTCAGTTATTCATTAACTTTTTGAATGAAGGAAAATGTCTTTTTGCCAAGCCATTTGTTCAGATCCCTATTTATTGCTTACTGTTGTTTAAGGCTAACTGTTTGGTTTGTCCAAATGATGGAGGGCACCGCTGAGAGGGATCAACATGAGCAGAAGGATTCAAGCAGTCACGTAACTTACTTGTTTTTATTACTCTATTACTCTTATTATTCTATTCATCATGTATGCCCTTGTTCAGTGATTGATCGGATGTGGAAAAGGCTACACTTAGCCAGAGGAGTTGATGTCAGATGTTCAAACACTAGTTCAACATTGCTTATATCCAGTGGTTGTCAGATAGATGCTCATCTTTAGGTTCATTTTTATTAGATTTTTTCTTTAATTCGTATGACAGATAGTTTGCTTAGCTTTAAGTGCATTTCATACAGTCCACAGAAGATAGACTGTATTCCCAGTGACCGTATTCCTCAAGAACCTGGAACCTGGCTAGGACAGTTAAGGGTGGGGTTTTGGATGGTTCATGCGAGGTAATAGAGGAAACACTTTTTTACCTTTATTGGTGGTATAGTGTGTTTTTTGTTTTGTTTTTTTGCATGTAGGATACCCCACCATCACTCAATTCTCACCAACTATGCTCATACTGTATGTAACCACTATAGCGATTAGGGTGAGGAACAAAATAAAATTAGTTTATCACTCTAAATGGAGTGCCAGAGTGGTTCCATTCTAGTGCGAGTGGTTGCTAAGATCAGGGGTCTGCTAATTGGGGGAAGGGGAACTAAAAAAACGCCACCAATATAAGCAATTAATGCATGCTTTAGGCTTGTTCACACTTGTGCGGCTTCTCCTATGTTTTCCAATGATAACCATTCATATATGTGCCCCATTATTTTCTGCAGTCCTAACTCTAGATTTTGACAACCTCCATAGTAGAAGCACATGCATTATAATGGATAGGCAGAGGGCAGGTGAGCCTGGAGGGAGCCCACCCCTTTGTATAGACTCTAAACTCTGGCTAACATGTGTGAACTTTTTTTTTGTGGCACACTTTTCGTGAAGGTTGAGGTTGCATATTTTTGAGTGTCCCTTGAGCTTTGACTAACGCAGTTATTTACTTTGATTGCAACATTTATGTGGTCTATATAATGCAGTTATTGATCTTAGCTGGTGTGGATCAATTTGTATGAAGAGGTGTGTGTTTGGGGCAGGCTTTCTAATTTTCTCCTTTAGAGTCATACTTCCTAGAAACATAATACCAACAAGTGCTGCGCTACTAGTATACAATCACATATCAATGAAATAAATAGTGTGACACAATGAAAACGTCCATGTGTAAAGTCCCAATATCAAATGATTGCAGTATCAACAGATGACATCAAGGATTAAAACTTCACCAGAAAAAGTGCACAAATAATATACAAAAGTGCTAGTGCTCTCCTCCACCAGTGTGCTCTGGCCACTCACCTCACAATCTGACCCCTGTTTCATCAGTAGGTCAGAAACAGCAGGTCCCTTTTTGAGGGGTAATTAATAGATAGACCCGGTGTGCTGCTAGCATGTTAATCCGTATCTTCCTCCTTAATCATTTACACAGCCTTGAACCTCCCTCAAGGCAATCATGGGGACAAAAACACGTAATCTAGTGCTCTCTGTTTCGATAATTTATTCCTCCAGTAAAAACAGCATACAAAATACTCACAAGTGCGGCACTTGAGCAGTGCGGGCTATACAAACATAACAATCTCCATGTGCAAAAAAGATGACCGTGGGATGACGTCACCAACTGAGACTTTTCCCCCTATATGCGTTACCTCAATGGGTGTGACTTCTTCAGTAGGGACCCCTAATTATTAGTAAATATATTTTTAGTAACACAATTTTTCATGCATTATATTTTCCACATTACACATTAGAGGGTTGTGCTGATAGAATATTTTTTTTTATTATACAGTAATTTGCGAGCATAATTTGTTCCGGGAACATGCTTGTAATCCAAGCACTTGTATATCAAAGTGAATTTCCCCATAAGAAATAATGGAAACTCAGATGATTCGTTCCACAACCATTTATTCATAAGTCCTTCAGTTTATAGTCCATATAAAAAAGATTATAGCAATGTGATAGGTTGTGTAACCATAAAATGTCCATCCACAAATGGCAGCCTCTAAAAGGGATTAAAAAGAGAAGAGAGGTACCTCTAAGTGTAGCAATATGGTTACATTTAATGAAGGTACAACATTTAGCAGCTCACATGGTTGATGATTAAAACAGGCACATCTAAATATGCAGGCATCAAAGCTGTCCACATAGACCAGTGATGGAAAACCTTAGCACCCCAGATGTTTTGGAACTAAATTTCCCATAATGCTCAACTACCATGCAGAGTGCATGAGCATCATGGGAAATGTAGTTCAAAAACATCTGGAGTGCCAAGGTTCGCCATCACAGACATAGACCATCCTCCGCATCGCCGGCTCTTACAGCTATCAGCCTGTAATCATGACCGGGAAGACTACCCTGCAGTAGAGAGATCTGAAAGTGAGGCTTGAACCGCTCGTGGAGCGCAGTGTGGAATGGATGACATTGATGGCGGTGTGAAGGATGGTCTATGTGGACAGCTTTACCCAGGATGCATACTTAGATGTGCCTGTTTTAATGATCAACCATGTGAGTTGCTAAATGTTGTGCCTTCATTAAATGTAACCATATTGCTACACTTAGAGGCACCTTTTCTCTTTCATACTCAGGTTTGACATGAGGCTACTTGTATATCAAGACGCTTGTTTATCAAATCAAAATGTATTCAAACATTTTGCTTGTTTTGCAAAACACTCTCAAACCAAGTTACTCTCAAACCAAGGTTTTACTATACTTCCTAGAAACGCCTCTGTCTGTTTCACTTCAACCTCAGAGAAGGTTATAGACAACAATATCCTACTCTTTTAGCCTTTTCCCCAAAATAGGCCTTTTGAGTGTGGCCATTAGGATCTGTGGTAAACCACATACATTCCAGTGGTTGCCCATATCCACTCCAGTTTGACAACATCATATAAATAATAAAATTGCTTTGTTACGATGGTCAATCAAAATAACTTGTTCTGGATAGGTGCCATTCCCAGCTGCCTCCAGCATCGTGAATAAAAGCTTTTCACAGAACTCAGTGGTGCACAAGGGAGATGGCACCAACTTGAATAGCCTGTGTTATGGAATCAGAAATGCTGACTTCGTGCCAGCATGTCTGAATTGGGTTTTTTAACTTCTTTAACATTTAACAAAATGATGTTACCTCCATAATAAACCAAAAGGAATGCAATATTTTGTACACGAGATGGTTATGAAAGAGTTAATTTTGCATTTATGAAATCATTTATTAAGTAGTGCATGTTTTTTTTTCCTAAGTACCCTTTGTAAACTCAACTACAAAGAAATCCAATAATTACTTTTTTGGGGGCTCAAAACACCATACTATTTCAAACGGTAGACACTTGGCAGCTCCACAGAAAGACTGCTTGTTAATTATTTTGTAAACAGCCCTTGCTCTGTCTTTGAAGGTGTGTTTGCTTGGCAAGATGTGTCAGTGTGTACATTATGTCCAGCTCAGGACAAGCACAGTGCATCCTTTATACTCCAAGATAGATCTTTCCAACTGGATAGCGCTTTGAGCAGTCCTGCCGTGCCATGTGTGAGCTTAGGGATGATGCAGTACAGAAGGCCAGATTTACTTTGCAAAATCCCAGAGCATAAAGCCGAATGTACCAAAACAAGGCATTTACTACCGTGTTTAGTGTGTTGCATTGCAGGAGATAAATGTACTGGTTAAAGGAGACTGCCAAGTAATTATCCTTCCACCTTCTGATGGACATTAAAAGAAATGATTGCAGGTCCTAGTTTGTAGTACATTTACAAATATCTTTCTAAATTCCTTGTTTAATTGCCTTTTTTTATCTTTTGACCTCAAAACAAAAAGTCATCCAATGTTTAAAGTATGATTCTGTTTTTCGGAAAAATTGTAAAATGTTTGTGCACTCGCCGTAAACAGTAAAATCCTCAGTCTTCAGGGTCGGGTGATGACCATCATTCTACCTGAACGGCAGAGAACATCTTGTGCCAAAGAACAGGTCCTGGAGGGGATAGCTCTGGACTGAAAGTGAGTAATGCAGCTAGATCTGGGTTTTTTTTTTTTAACAGGCTGGGGACACTTATAAAAAAAAAAGAAAAAAAAAAAGATGAGCCTAGAGCTGGACTTCTTTTTAAAGTGTAACTAAAGGCAAAACTTTTTTTTTTTTTTAGTCTTTGATAGTGTAGAGAGAGATTAGAACACTCAGTGTTTTTGGGGGAATTACATCCGTGGGGCCCATCCTGTGGGCGTCCCGGTTTCTGTTCCAGCCAATACTAGCCTTTAGAGCCTCCATCATACCAGCAAGGATACTGTACATCCAGCCATTCCTACCAAAAGGCCAGAATGATGGCATAGCACCCTTACTGGTATTGATAAGAACAGATACTACACTTGGGGATTCTAGTTCTGGTGACACACCAAGATTCCTTCACTTTGCAGGGGTTTCCTCTCACTTCCTGTTTTTGCTCAGGGACAGGAAGTAGAGGGAAATCCCACCAATGGCAAATTAAAAAAATGACCGGGGGCCATCATTCCCTCCCCCCCCTTTTTTTATCCAAAATTAAGAAAAAAGTTTTGCCTTTAGTTACACTAAACAATACTAGTTGCCTAGCTTTATGTGTACTCATTCTTTGTTAATAATTTAAAGTATTGAAGTCAGGGGGTCAGCATGACAACATGACAACCAGGCAACTAGCATTTACATAATGAGAAGCAGTGGCAGCTTGTATATCTGTCAGTAAGGATTCCCTTTAATAAAAAACCACAATGGTTTAATTTTGCATATGATCAGTTTTTTTGCACCTTATTGAATACGCCCCAAAGACCAGAACATTTCACATAGTTTGAATGTACTTGTAGATAACATCTGGCAAACACTTTTCCATCTGAGGTTGTGCAATACATGCATTCTTCTCAATTACAAATATTGCTCATTCAGTTTTCTTACAGTGACTCATGCGTTATGCTCCAGATAGGGAAAAGTAATTGGATATTAAAAAGATAAATATCTTGCTTTTTGTTATATAATTAAGTTTTGCAAGGAATTAACAATAGGTAATTTTACAGCCTTGGTGTGATGGTATCTGTCTGGCACAGTTATCACGTCTAACACAAGGGAACACTGGAAACCACAGCTGCTATTCATGGGTTTCTGTTCTATAATCCTAAAGAATAATTGCAGTATAATAACTTTATAGTTATTTACAGGTAATTTTACAGGCTTGTGTGATAGTATCTGGCAGAGTTATCACATTTATCACAAGGAAAAATGGAAACCACAGCTGCTATTCATGGGTCTTTATTTTAAAATTCCCGAAAATCCCAGCACCATAAAAAAAAAAAGATTTTACAAAGATGAAAATAGCATGTTTGCCAGGAATAAACCAAGTAGAAACCCTGGGAATAGGATAGATAAATACCCTGATGAAGTAGTCAGTTCATACCATTAAGACCCACCAAAAAAACAAAAAACTATGGGCAGATCTTTAGGACTCTAGACCAGGCATTCGCAACATTTTCAACACAGAGGAACCCTTGAAATAGCTTTGCAGTCTCAGGGAACTGCTAAAAAATTAAGTCCCTGAACTATTTTCCTGCAAATCCAATGCGAGTGCAACCATACAACTGTGTGGCTACACTTGCATTGCACAGACATCACATGTGGTCGGCACTGCAGTCCGGGTGCATATTACATGCGATGTCTGTGTTTGCACAAGTGTGAACCCGGGCTGAAGGTAATTTAACCACTTCCTGCCCAGCATATAGACAATTGACCCTGTATTGAATTGGTTAATGTTTTCATTTAATATTCTTTGTATTATTGTATTTTTTCCTTAGTTTGATTCTTAGTTGTATACTGACCCTTCGATTTTTTTTGCAAAGGAACAAGTCCAAGATAGTTGAAAGGAGTTAGCCCTCAGGAGCAATTTAATGTTAGTTGAACCCTTAAAACGTACCTAAAATCAACTTTAATCTATTGATTTTCACTGAAATTTTAGGGAAATTAGATCTTTCAGTTTTGTCTTGCCTAGACTTTTGTCCCTTACTTTTTTACATACAGTTTCTTTCTACATCTGCTTGAGGTGGTTTATTTGTCAGTTAAAGTACTGTATATGTGAACCCTTAGTTTGTAAAACAACTTTATTAGTTTAAAATAGAAATTAAAGGCCAAATGTTTGTGCATAGATACAAAAAAATATAAATACCTTTTTTCCCTGTTTCTAAATGATCACATGCATGACCTTGTTCTCAGCTGCATAGGGGGCTTGGAGAGGTGGGAATTTAAACTGCTGGGGGGGGGCGTCAGCAGAAAGCAGGGTAGCTATGCAGGAGGTGTGTCAGCACAAGTCATGGCCATTGGAGGACAGGCAGCATGGTCAGAAAACTGACCATGCTGGAAAGGATGTGCTCTCATGCCTAGTGTGGTCAGTTTGAAATAGGAAAGCAGGGACATTGGCAGAACCACCGGGTATTTCCACAAAGGAAGAAATACAAAGAGAACAGGATACTTTGTGATACAAGTACGTGGTACCACAGACACAAATCTGAAGTGTTAAGATAAAATATACTTTAAGAAGAGCTGTTATGATATGTGCAAAATATCTACTTAAGCAAATGTAAATTATCAAGAATGGCATGTTTTTTTTCTCAACCGTTCAAACCTTCTCTGGTTTCAGCAATATCCTTTTTGTGTATACAGTTTTTCTCAATTTCAATTTCAAAATGTTTACTATGTATTTAGCATTGCCAGTGTACATTGCAAATAAGCTTATGTGGATAGGCAAATTGACATAAAATGGAGGAATGGCATTACAACCTTCTATGAATCCTCCACTACCTGTGACATTGAGCCAGTGTGGCATAACAACCCTCCCTGTGCAAATATTTATGACTTTTCCTTGGCAGGAGGTACACCAAGCTCTCATAAATACATGATGTCACATAAATCTCTGCAAGGGCTGCCATCTGGCTCCCAATCCAGTTTATTCAAGGTCTGCAAACTGGGTTGAAAATGTAAAAGAGGGTTAAAGGGTCCATCAGGTTGAATTTATTAATAAAGTCTGTAACACAGACAATAAAAGGCTAGTGTCTCAACCGTATTTATGAACACAAAGTGAATTTCCTCACTGCAAAGTGAAGTAACACTTCACCACTGTACAAGAATTTGTAGAATAATTAGTGGTTGTCCTTAGTAATTACAGGGCTGCTAAAGTCCAATGCTAGAAATTACATGTGCAAGTCACGTAAGACTTTAACATCGAGTCAAATGAAAGGTCTTTTATCACTCTGGATTTTTGTTGTTCCTTGCAGTTGTGTAACACATTAAAAGCTGTTACCAAGTTACCAGACCTTAGATCATTTGATACAATGAAAGAAGCAAATAATAAAGAGACCGATATCAGAATCCTGCAAGCTGTGTGAGGCATTGAACCCTTCTCAATTATTTTTTTTTGCCATTGGCTTTTTGTTGGATTAAACTATTGTTTGGACAGTGGGGAGGCATTCCTTATCCAGATTTAGCTGAATCACAGTGATCAAAGGGACTGGTGTCTGCTCCTAATTCCAGCAGTACAAATGATCCGACTGATGCAAAGGTATGCTCCGCTCCAAACTGAAAATGAATGCCTAGAATGCACACGGGAACCCAGTCTACCTTTTCATGGCTTCAGATTGTCATCCAGGTGTTAATGCATTCTGGAGCATGATGAAAGGCCTTAAGCCCCGTACATACAGGCCAAATGTCAGGAGACATCGGCCAAAAAAAAAAAAACCCCGACCGACATTCGGCCTGTGTGTATGCCACCCTGTTCCGACAGAAGACGTTTGGCCGGCCGACTCCTGATCAGCACTCTCAGCACCGGGGGCCCCCTGTCAGAACACAACAGCTCAGCAGGGGAGATCGCTGAACTAATTGTGGATAGTTAGAACAGCTCCAAGCAGGGCTGACAGTGTGTACCAGGCTTTATTTATTAAGGTATCAGGTAAAACAGCAAGAAAAAGATTATGCGTACCAGGCTTGCAAGTGAACCTGATCTGGTCTAAAGTTTTTCCAGTGTAGGTAAAGCGCTGAAGTGAAGACACTACCTTCAAATTGATCTCTGTGTCCCTATGGAGATCTTGGATCCTAGTCAAAGACTGTGCAGAAGGTCTTGGCTGCCCAAGTTAAGATTAAGTCTTGCTCCCTGCCAGCTGTAAGTTCTACTCCTTCCATTGTACAATGTAAGAATAAAATATTATAAATTCAGTATTTTGGAATTTTACAAATAAATGACGCAGCAAGCATTCCAGCGCTGTGACTGCATTGCAGTCCAAGTTCCTTGGCACAGCGTGGAGAGGTTGGTGAGCTGCCTTAAAATACTACTAACTAAAATACTCCAGAGCAACAACAGCCTCTTGATAGTAATCAGAGAATCTGTTTTGTTTGTTGCATGAAATCAAATTCAGAAGTTAGCTTATTGATCTACATCAAATAAAAAACTTAAGTAGACCAAATAAGTAACAAGTTAAAGTGTAAGTAAACTCCCCTATCATTTTCAGCCAAAGAAGCTGTCATCTTTGCCTATGTTTAATCTACAACTGCCATGATGCTGCACATGTGATCAGCTATGACACCAGCCATTGGATGGTTTGACAGTTTGGTTGAGAGCACAACCAATGGGAATGTTACATTTCCGGCACGTGCCGTAACTGAAACTGTTTTATGGATGGGTTTACTTCCGCTTTGAGACCCCACTCAGGGCTATGAAAGCTATATAGTCAGATCTGTGGCTTCTTCTATTTTATGTGGTGGCATTCTATGTGCATCCATTAGGGAAATCCAGTTTTATTCCTTAGAACAGTTAGATCTGAGAGAGATGGGTTACAACATTCTGTACATTGCTATATTTAAGAAAAAAAAACTGCAGAATTGCAATGCCACCCACTCTAGCTTAAATGTTGATTGGGGTCCATGTGCCCCAAACAGAAACTGAAATGCAGAAAGAATAAAACTTAGTATGCAAGTGTAGCTCCCCTCAACTATTGCAGATGAGACATTTCACTTAATATACTAGACCACCCTTTTCCAACTGTTTTACCATAGAGAAACCAAAAAATGTCATGTCTTTGGTAATACCTGCTAAAAGCAGTTCATTGGAGATCAGCAATCAAATGTCCCTCAAATTGGTTGGAATAGTCCCATACATACAGACAAAAAAAGGTCATTGGTGTCTGGTGGCTGACTTTGCCAAGCAGCATTAGCCTGGAACTATGGAGGCACTTCCAAGATCAAGATATGAAATCAATCAGCCATGACTCAAGGAATCCATCTGGAGGAACTCTTAGCTCCCATGGAAACCTGGTTGAGAATGTCTGTCTGCACTAGACTGTGCTATACCACAAGTATATGATCTGCAATTCCAAAGTATACCTCCCAACTTTTTGAGATGGGAACTAGGGACACCTATAAGCAAAAGTATATAGGCATAGGACACACAACCCTGCCACACCCCTTAAAGGAGAATTATACCAAAAACATTATTAGTCAAACCCACAAGTGTTTTGTTTTTTGTTTTGTTTTTTGTTTTTACCACTACTATTCCTTCATACTGGCTTCTGGAATTTACAAATGCAGAAATTTATAAATTGGATAAAGGTTTTACACCTTTTGAAAGGACAGTTCCTTAAAATCTGGGACAGTTGGGAGCTATGTCAAAGGGAAAAAAAACATGACCCAGAATTGCTGCAATTTAAATAACTCCATCTCATTTTTTAATAAAAGTGGGCATCTCCAAAGTACAGTAACTTATAAAACCCACGTTCCAGTCCTCCCACTTTAAGAAACATAAATCTGATGGGTTGCTGAAGGTCATTGTCTTTTCGCATTTTAGCTGTTCATTGTGCTGAACTTCACCAAATACTTTCAAAAGATTTACAATAGAATAAGACGGCTACACAACATATTTGTTACATACAAATTAGACTTGTGTCACATAGCTGTTTTGTGAAAGCGGTAACATCCCCATTTACATAAAAATACTCATGCCAGTCTCTTTGGGATAGATCTGCACTGCAAAGCCAGCCAGAAACATGTCTACATGCCAGACATTCAAGCTAGATAAAAAGTGATAAAATCCTTGAGTGTACAAAGTATAGCCGAGATAAAGAACACTTATGAGCACAACTACATTTGAAATTGCCAAGACAGAATCCTGCTTTGACTACAGAAACTCCCAGGATACTGTGTTTCTACAGCAACCAGGAATGCTGGGTGAAGATATGCAAATGAGCACACTAACAGATTAAGAAACTTTGATGAATAAGAAGACATGTATGAAACCTTTATGACCTCACAGATGTCCATGCATACAGGCTTCATTATATTTTTATATGACATAATATTTGTCCATTTTCCGTGAACTGTTAGTAGTAGCCTCTGATCCTGTTACGATGAATAGAGCTTTTGTTGTTTTACAGTTCAGGTGCAGGATACAGGATGTAGCTGTATTCTATAAAGATATATTGGCTAAAATAAGCAACGTAGTCAACCGCTAAAACTTAATAAAAAGAAATTTTATGTATCAAACAGTTGTCGATCCTACTGTTACGCTTTTTAATAAAGAAAATGCAGCAGTTTTAGGAATGAAGAAATTGCACTGTGCATTCCGAAACAGTATGTATGAATGGTTGTCATTATGTAATATATCAGCTAAGAAAAGTTACAGAGAACTGCATCATTCATACAGAGCAAGTGAAGTGGATCTCTGTAATAAGCTGTGTACGTATAGAATGAGACACTTGTGGTTTACTGAACATTACATAATGTGTAAAATAAAATGTAATTTCTTCTTTATATTGTAGGGTGGATCATGTGCCATGCAAAATGTTTCAGATTTATCCTGACCAAACTTACAATATGTTTATATGCCATTAAAATGAAACTGCACTCTATTTTCTAGTTTTGGGGAGAAATGGGGAAGGGCTGGCAGGTTTTTCTTTCGGTGAATTTCATTTTACCCTTGTCAGAGACAAATAGTGAAGGGCAATCTAAAATGTTAAGATTGTTACAGAAACAGCAGTAGATAAAAAGTCTCACAACACAGACAAAAATAAAAACCTTTGAAAAAGAAAGCTTCAAATGATAGTCTTAAGAGTCCTTGATTCTTTATTGGTGTTATTAAACGTAACAACAGGCAAAAAGACTTTCAATGTGTTTCAGGGCAACCCCCCTTCCTTTCCTTCATCAGTACTTGGACAATATAGCAAAAAATGATTGTAATGCCTAGTTTTGTTTTTTTGTTCTCTTTAACCACTTCAGCCCCGGAAGATTTTACCCCCTTCCTGACCAGAGCAATTTTTGCGATTAGGCACTGCGTTGCTTGAACTGACAATTGCACGGTCGTGCGATGTTGTACCCAAACAAGATTGACATCCTTTTTTTCCCCACAAATAGAGCTTTCTTTTGGTGGTATTTGATCGCCTCTGTGGTTTTTATTTTTTGCGCTATAAAAAAAAAGACTGACAATTTTGAAAAAAAAAAACCACAATATAATGTACTTTTTGCTATAATAAATATCCCAATTTAAAAAAAAAAAAAAAACTAAATTTTTCTCAGTTTAGGCCGATATGTATTCTTCTACATATTCCTAAGCCCCTCTCAATCCAGCGATGTCCAGGAGAGCATTGCCTCTCCGGGGACTCATACTCCTGATTGGCTTTTGGAAGCAGCGGGAGCTATTGGCTTCCGCTGCTGTCAATCACAGCCAGTAAGCCAGTCGGGATTTGGAGGGGCAGGGCTGAATCACGGCTCCTTGTGTGAATAGACACACAGAGCAGCAGTTCAGCTCGGGTGCCCCCATAGTGAGCTGCTTGCTGCGGGGGCACCTGGCAGGAGGGAGGGGCCAGGAGTGCCAACGTGGGACCCGAGAAGATCCGGGCTGCTCTGTGCAAAACCATTACACAGAGCTGGTAAGTATAACATGTTTGTTATTTTTTTTTTATATAAAAAAACAAAACTTCAATATCACTTTAAAGTGCCTGCATGTGATTGCGCATGCATCTATGCCGGAATAGGGGACCCTTCATTACTCATCTGTAGATGCAGGCGTAATCATATATAAATTTTCTCTTCTTTACTAGATAAATAGCTACAATCTTTTTTGCTTTGAGCCCAGTAGACACCTTTTTTCTGCATTGTCCAAGCCCTGATGAAGGGGAATTTTTGATCCCTGAAATGTATTGGCTTTCTTTTTGCATCCTGGTATTATGTATAATAATAATAACAATAACTGTAAGAGGGGATCTTGGACTCTTGAGACAATTGTTTGGCACTCTGTTTATTGAAGGTTTTTATTTTTGTTTATGTTCCCATTATTATGAATTCCCCACAATTTGTGTATTAGAAAAATACCAGGAATGAAAAGAATTTCTCTCCAAAATTAGGAAATCCCACGCTTTTTATGACTGTCGGAGCCAAACTGGTGATTCCTCGCCATGAGTTAAGGATCTTTGTCCAGCCACTCACCCCCATCTCACCTGCCATTGTGCAGCCTTCATCTGCATCAGATTTTTTCAGTCCATAAGAGATTACCTCTGAGATGATTTCTTGATTTTTTGACCTGTTGGTAATTACCAGATATTACCTTTTGGAATTTGCAATTAGAGAGTATCCTCATCCTGCTAACCTGGCTGTTAGTTTTTTATGTGATATTTACATGCATTAACATTCTGCTGGAGTGACACATTGGCACGGCTGCTGTTATCTTACATCTGATATGGAGAGTCTTGCTTTTTAGGCAATATATTTCTCTCCATTTGCATGTAGGGTATCTATATCTTCTTGGCTGCATTATCTGAAAAAGTTAACTGATCAAGCGGATCCTGAAGAAGCCCTTTCTGCTTTTTGGGGTGAAATGCATCAATCCACAGATATGTTTACATGTTGTTTCCATTGTATACATTGAATGCCAATAACTGTAGCTGTGATCACTTGTTTTTATAAACAGGGAGAAACATTTTTAATGTATTCCTAAATATGTATTTTTATTTGTCTTTGGAGTTTAATTTGTTGGCACATTAAATATCCCCATCTCCTCATGACCCCCTCTTTAAGGTACATGAGGAAATATCTTGTGTTACATGTTAACATTATAGGGATATTGCCATGTATATTATGTATGTAAGGTCTCCCACCTACTGTACAATTGTCATAGGTTTTTAGTTTTTGCCTCTCTAAATGAATCACACACATTACAACTTTGCTTTAATCAGTATACTGTATATTTATTTCCAGTATATATAGCACAATTATTTTACACTTTTTATTTTTTATTTATTTTTATAGAATGCAGAGATCTATTGACATCAGTCCGTATTTCCTAAAGGCACATGTACTCTAATTTCAACACCTATTTGTAAAAATGCCAATTAACCAGTATAAAACAGTATAAAATGGGATGAAGCTCCACGCTCCATGCAGATAATGATCTAGGTGGGATTTGAAGGGAGTTCTTGAGAAAGGGAGTTCTTACATCCCCGTACGTTGGGTTTTTCCTCCTCCTTAATCTTTTCACTAGGGTCTGGCTCAGCTATCCTTTTCATTAATCTATTCTTGGTACTGCATTCCTGTATGTAGTTCTGAACATCAACTGCTATATGGTTTAAGTGGTGCTCATTTTACCAATTTACATGCATGTGTTTTTGTTGGTTGGATTTAACAGCGGAGCAAATATTGCTGTATTATACTTGGTATGATATGACATACTTAAATATTTGTATCTGTTGTATGCATGTCTAATACAACTTTATTGCTGAAGAATGAATATTTTAAAAATATTTGAAGCCACAACCATAAGTCAAGACTGCTGAACACTACATACACAGAGCAAATTTCTTTCCTGCAACCCGTATTAGCAGGAAAGAAATTAGCTCAATTCTCCCATCAACATGCTGATGTGGGAATCCCTCTTGCTGAGCCATTATCTTCTCCTGTCCCCACTATAGCAGCCGCTAGCAATAATTGCAGGAGAATCCGGCAGGCTGGTTGTACCCAAGTTGATTGATCAATCAACTTGGTACATTCAGCCTGCCCATTAACGGTTCAAATCTCGGCTGGTTCCTGCTTAACTGGCTAAGATTCAAACCGTATATGGCCAGCCTTAGCCTATGCCCTTTGCATGACTAACTGCTTGCACATTTTAGTCACTAGATATTCTATATTATATATATAGATATTAGATATAGATATAACTACCAACATGAATGCAAGTCATTGGGTTTTCTGTTCTTTTAAATAACAGGTTATTTAAGATATACGAAGCTTAGCACATTAAAGATTGGCATTTTGTGTGTTAAAAGTGGACTAATATTTTTAATGGGCTTTCAGGGTACTTACATTACTTTAAAGTTGTTCTAAAGCCTGAAGGTTTTTTTCCAGTAGGGAGGGATGCACAGGGATATGCATGAGAGCAGAAGCTCTTCCGAGTCTCTGCCTCCTCATTGGCTGAGACAGAGTAGTGGAAGCCATTGGCACCCACTGCTGTTAATCAACCTGCACTTTGAGTGTCTCATTGACACACAGAGGTGGCTCAGGAGTGAGCACGCACTCAGCAGGGATAAGGGACCCGGGGTGCTGGCGGGACCAGAAAAGAGAAGGATTTGGGCTGCCCTGTGCAAAACCATTGCACAGAGCAGGTAAGTATGACATGGCTGTTATTTAAAAGAAAAAAAAATCAGAACCTTTACAATCACTTTAACTTTTGTTATTTTTTTTGTTTTACAGTTAATCTTGTTTGGCATTTTGAGCATCAAATATTTGTCTCAAGTAAAACATTACAAATGTGGGTAATTCACTGGATAAAAACTACATATAACAGCATAAGCTGTCAGATCATATTTTTTCATAGCAATACCCTCTCTAGCACCTCCCACTGACAATCTAAAGTGGCTATGGTAATAGTGACTTTGTCATGCCTGCCACCCCTCCACGAGGCAATGCTGATAGGTCACTCAGGCCCCAGGCATTGCATTGTGGGATGGGCGGAGGGAGCGTTTCTTTATTATTACAAATGGAGCAATCTAAGGGAGATGCTCTAGGCAATGCTGTAGGTGAAATTGCTATGAAAAATGTATGAACTGTTAGCCAACACTGACAGCTTATATTTTATGAGATACCAAAGGTTTGCTTTAGGTTGAAAAAACACATACTAGGTAGTTTTGACCAGGGGACCTTTCTAGGTATGTGGTATGTACTGTTGATGTGCATATTCTTTAATGACAATAACTATAACTAGTTATAAGTATAGCTATTTGTATTATTACTATTTCAGTTTAATTTGCAGTGTAATTATTTACTAAATGTTTATACATACTTGCTTATAATGTTGTATGGATTATGTTATTGGCAGGTTACCTCCACAGGATAAGAAGTCAGCTCACAGATCCTCTGCTGATTGAAGCAGAGCAGGAAGATGACAAATCCGCGTCCGCTCAGTTTCTGAAGAGTGGACACGGACAGACCCTGCTCTATGGACGGCCGGGGCGTGAACTCACTCTGCTTTTTGTTTACACCCGACTGCCCTCTGATCAGCTCTGCCCCGGATCAACCCTCTGTTTATTTGGGGGCATACCAGGAGGTAGGTGGGTGTAAATAGGCACAAGTTTGTTTACATCCACCTGTCCATAGGAATGCATGGAAGTTCTGATCAGGTCCACCTGAAAAACAGGCTGATCTGATCAGAACGACCGCTTGAAAAGGGCCTTAATCTCTCTAATAACGTGGTAAAAATGTGACAGGAGTATTATCTTCATCCGAACCATCCAAAACTAGAAAAAAAAGTTATTGGCTTAACATACTGTATACTTTAATAATACACTTATTTAATAATACACATAATGTTTCTTTATACCAACAAACTGGTTCAGTATGTTCCTAAGGTGGAAATGTCTGTTCCTGATGATAAAAAGTGGTAACGTTTTTTTATTATCACTAGAGTAAATGTTACGTGAATTGTAAGTGATAATAGCCTTTAGGCTAAGTTCACACAGATCCAGTGCGAATCTCCCCTTTGTTTTCAATGCGAATTTCCTAAGCAGCTGTTCAGCTGAGATTTTAGATGCGGTTCAGGTGCAAATTTTTGGAGCTAGCGGCAACTGGCATTTTTAACATTAGCTGGTTTTTAAGAAGCTAGCCAGGAAGCTGTCCACCGTGTCCTCAACAATAGATGACTCATCAGCTGTCAGCGGAGTTTTCCCACTGACAGATGAATGTAAAAAAACTTTGCCGGCAATACAAAATCGTGAATAAAATGGCATGGGGTCCCCCTCCCCAAACCATACCAGGCCCTTTTGGACCTCGGATCTGGTACAGATTTTAAGGGGAACCCTACTTTGAAAAAAGAAATGAAACTGCTTGGATTGCCCCCTAAATCCATACCAGACCCTTAGGTCTGGTATGGATTTTGAGGGGTACCCCACATCAAAATGTATGTTCAATATTGCAGGAGAGATAAATATTTGGTTATATTTACACCAATATAAAGGACATTTGTGAATTAGGATTTTTACCTCATATTTCAAGCAATGGCCTTTGACATAGTGCTGTGAGTACTGTAATTATGTCAAAAATTTATTTTGTTTCTAAATAATGTAATCTATTTGTCCTAAATCTTTTTTATGTCACATAAGTAAATAATAGCCATGTTGACTTAGCTTCTTATCTTCTGAAAGTGGAGTGTGTACACTTAAGATTGCCATCATTCGGCCGATTAATTACGTTCAGGTGTTTAGTAGTAATGTCATTTTTAAAGCATTTTCCATCTGTGCTTCTGAGTGTTAGATTATCTGTCTGCCAATCTGAGTCAAACCAGATTTTAATTAAATTCCTTTTTTCCCTTAACTTTTATGAAAGTGCAGGGGATGTGGGTACACATGGGGGCTTCAAGGTCCTCTGTGTTTTTTTTAGGACTGTGATGTGACTTATTCTTCAGTTAATTATTTCAAGATAATCAGCTGGAAAAAGGGACAGAGTATGTTCACTTTCTGCTTTTAGCCATGACAAGATTCTATCTATGGATGTTGAAAAAAACATGCATTGGACGTGCCACAATAAACTGCAGTATAACATAATGCAAATATGTTCATATAAGTAGGCCTAATTTGCTTGAGAACATGCGCTCATGCTGGTGCATCCATCATGGGCCAACAAGCAAAACACATGCTCATGAAATTTACTACTGTATGTGCCTGCTATGTGTATGGATGCCTGCACACAGGCTATACTGTATACATGTGAATCTTCTTATCAAGTGTGATTGGCTATGGCATGAACATTTCAGCATCCAAACGTATACCAGCTAAGCTGTGGCATGCCTAAAATAAGATTGTGGTTTCTCCATTTTTTTTATGGCTCTCTGTTAGCATTAAAATAGGCATACTATGTAAAAATAAAACCGCATCAAGTGAGCATAGCTATCATAAATGTACTACTAGGCAATTTAGGCAAAAAATTTTTTTTTTTAGTATAGGATAGAGCGTTTATTGCTGTCAGTTATTAAAGGTGAGATTCACTCCTGTATTTGTACTTGTGAGCCTTGTCTTCTGGAAAGAAAGTGTACATATGTGCAGAGGTTCAAGTACTGGTTGGTGTGCAAATTTACATTTATTTACAGGAACCATGTACCATGTTTATTTGTAAAATAAATTCTCCCAGAATCACCTGCGCCATTTTATAATAAATATATATACAATCCTATTCTCAGCTGCTGTTACAAGGTGCCTAGACACCCCAGAAGGATATTTACAGGAACCCCAAGACCAGGGTACAGAAATGTAGAAACAATACAACTATAATAATAAACAATTCAAATAGTTGAGTGCTCTAATCAGTCCAAATATTTATATGATAAAAAGTCCAAACTGTGTAAAAGTGCACTGTGCGACTCCAAAAGACCTTGTCTTTAGTGCAACATCTGGGATTTATTCATATAGTGTCTTCCACTTAAGTGCTTAATTAGCCCCTCAAAAGCATGATCTTCTCTTCTACACCACACATCATAATGAGTTGACTCCTTGTTTGAACAAATGGGTCAAAATGCGCAAATAAACCGAAGGCATGAATATGACCAAGTCTTAAATCAGTATTCTATCATAATTCTCTTCCCAGCTTCAGCAACTCATATTTCAGCTCAAATTACATGACAGTGGCAAAGAGAAAGGATAGAAAGGCTCTCATTGTGGAATACCGCTGTCTTCATTCAAATTTTAAAAGCCAGTGAGTGCACTTACATTTGAAGTATTCAAGAAAGCTTTACAACCAGGAAGCGCCATTCTTTTTATGCTCAGCGTGCACTCCAAATGACAGATATGACGTCACCCAGGTGGGACTGGAGCACTCAACCACTATCGAGTTTTTGATGTGGTTATTATTATAGTTTTTTTGTTTCTACAGCTCTGTACCCTGGTCTTGGAGTTCCTGTAAATATCCATTTACAGGATTTACATTCTGGGATGTCTAGACGCCTTGTTACAGCAGCTGAGAATAGGATTGTATATATTTATTGTAAAATAGCACAGGTGATTTCACAAATTTACATATAATGGTGCTTATAAAGGTGCCATTGCAAAATACCCTTCCATGTCCTGTTTTTTTTTCCATACCACAGCATAGCGTGCAGAGTTTGTTTTACATACCAGCTTGGTGTAATTTGTCTTTAGCGAGCCAGCTATATTGTTTTTGAACTTAATAAGTAAAATGTTGACGTTTCATTCTATGGTGTACCCAAAAAGAGCAGTAGGTACAATAGAAACATTATTTGGATATCAAATGTGCATGACAAAATAGGATCACACCAAATGCATTGAACATCACTGTATGGTGAGCTAAATAAGTTCAAGAAACACAGTCGCTATGTGCACAGACAGCTGCATGCGCATACAGATGCAAGCATTCCATAACAAATACTCCTTGCTCTTGCTCATTTGCTTTAGTAAATGAGCTCTAGTGTGTCATAATTAGGTTTATTTTAGTAGATATATTTTGGTTGAAAGCTAGCATAGTTTATGTGTGCCACTGCTGCTATCATGTTAAAAGAGTAGTAGTGAGCTTTAAAAAATTTTTTTTTTTCTAAAGCTAATAACATAACCTCTTTTACCAGGAGATTTCCGATCAGTGCACAAAGTATAAAGACTTGCAACTCTATGGTGGGAGAACAGCATGCGTGCAGGCCTCCCACAACGCTAATACTAGGTTTTTTAAAAAAAAATACCCTTTTCGTAACATCTTGAATATATAACAAATAAAGCATACCATTTAAAATGTAACATATCCATTTATTTTAGCTACAAGTACATAAGCTTATTAGGTTTATATGTATTAGTTATTGTATCTATTAGTAGGTTAGTTGGTTTCTCAACTTTGTTCTTAAGTTTGGGACTGACACCCTGCAATTATGGCATTTGCCAGAAGAACTTGCGAAATCCTACCTTTGCTTTACCTTGAGCTATTCGTCTTTCCTTGCTCCCGCACTGCTCTGTTTGGCTGCAGGGAAATAGGAAAAGAAAACTCAAACTGACTTGCCTGAGCTTACACAGGGCTACAGAGTCCTTCCCTGGGCCACATCTGAAAGTGATGGGCCAATCACAAGACACCTAACATTGTCACACGGTAGTGGGGTAGTAGGTGTCATTCGTACCCATAACTAGAAGTACAGGATAATTCTTAGCTAGTCACTGTGGTCTCATGAACAGGTGAGCACATATCGTACTATTGGTTGGACAGTTTAAGAGACATTCTTGTCCTTTATCGAAAGATTCAATTTAATTACACTCCTACTGACTCTGCAGGGACCATTCTTTTCTATTGTACAGCAGGGACTGGAAAAGTGACTCTTTTCTGGGTTGAATAAAATAAAAAAAATGTATATAAATTAGTAAATTTTACTTTTTTTACACATATGTAAGCACGTTGAACACATATGTAAGCAGTTCCAGCAGCTGGCTAAGGCTGGGGAAAGAGATAAGCATTTCCAGTTTAGTGCCTGGGCTTTTTGATTTTGGTGGGCCCACCTGTTATATAAAAAGAGGAGGACCCCTGAGATCGCCATAGAGTGCCGTGAAGTTCTGCTGCTGAGCCGTGAGCCAGGAGCCGGGGAAAAGACGTGAAGATACCGTGGGCCACGGACAGCATCCAAGTCATGGAAAATGCCTATATGGATTTTCTCCTCATGGAGGTATGCCTGGGCCACTACATCATGTTAGTTTGAATCAGGTAAAGGACATTGTTTGTTCTGTGTTATGCTGAATTTCAACAGTAAACATTATCTTAACTGTTATGAGCCTTTTCTGAAGTTATTTGTAGCAATGTCCCAGGCCTCCTTTGATCTAATGGGGAACTCCAGGGCCAGGGATAGCTGACATCCTTCTGTATGTAGTGGGTTGTGAGGCATTGTGGGTGCAGAGTAGTTAAAGTTTTTGGGCGCCAGACACTTCTTGAATGCAAAAGAAAGTTTATTTCTCGTAACAAACATTTTGGGGAAGAGAGGGTTAGGGCTCTGCAAGCGTCACCTCTGCTGGCTGGGTCCCTGGCTTGATACCCACTGAAGTTTCCCGATTCTTCACCGTTCCCGGTTGGTGAGAATGCTGCTCCGGTACTTGCTTCAGTTACTCACTGTGGTCCCTGGTAATTAGGCGGATAGTCTCTTACTGGCGACAGCTTCCCCTTTACCTCCGACCACGACAGGTTCTCCCAAAGGCAGAACCATCACTGGTTGGACTACAAGGCGCAGTCCCAACCCTGCACTGCTCTCTTGCTTCTGGATAGGCCTACAGACAGCCTAGCAGCCAGATGTGCCCGGGATAGGCCCAATCTCGAACCTAGCAGCCCGGGCAGTACAACACACGTCCACCCAGACAGCCGTCCAGGTGGCACAGAACAAAGATCATCTGACTCCACCCAAATATATATAGGCTCTCCCAGCAGGCCAAGGGATTCAAGAAAACCCCTGCTCATTGGCTGCTCATTGGCTGAGATACCCCATATACCCATAACCTGACCTTACGTTGTCCTTTCCATATCTAGCACCACCAAGTACCCGGCCACCTAGTGGTAGAAGAGAAAAGTGCAACAAGGCCAAACTTAGGGATAAATCAATAGATCTCTAACAATCACCCATGATAATTATTCCTGGCAAGTAAATTTGTGAGGAACAACCCTGCCTAAACTCCAGGGTGCTATATATTCAAAGGGGTGCATTTTGGTTTTTGGTGTATTGCGAAGAACTTGGGTCTGTAAAATTACAATGGGGTATGAGGTAACACTACTATAAAAGGTTAACTCGGCAAGACAAGGAAGATAAGTGTACTTGCTATGGCTAACCAAGTGAAGGAACAAGCTGAAAGCAGCCAATCGTTAAGCATGGTAATTGGTAAAGTGACAGGTCCTCCAGTAGCAAGAGGATCAGTGTTCTGGCTCCCTCCCTAGCAGGATATCTCCCATCACAACTGGAAGCAGACTGGTATTACAGAGATCTATGGCCTGGTCATGTGGTACAGAAAGGACAGTGTTAAGTGAGAGCACGCATGAGGTTGAAGTTGAGCTTTAAAAAACATTCAATTCTTCCGTTCCGTAATGCATTGTAACTGGAAAATGTGTACACCTTCAATGGCTGGTATAAGGGAAGCCATGGCATACAAAAGGTAGAAAAAAAAGGTGCGAAAATATGGTACTGTAACATAGAAAATCATTGACGTATTTGTCTGCAATGATATCTGCTTATAGGACTTTTAATACTTTAAAATGGAGTACAGGTTCACTTTATTTAAAATAAATGAAGATGAACTACCAACTCAAGTATACTGATGAAACCTGCATTATTACAAAAACATAATTATATATTTATATTATATTATATTATATTATATTATATTATATTATATTATATTATATTATAAAAACATATCCAGAAGTGGAGTTACACTTTAATTGAAATGGAACAGGAGCCCCCTTCCCCCACTCATATCACTGATGTTTGCCAGCAGGAACCCAGACGTATGGAAACGCCTGTCAGCCAACGAAAGTGTGTTGTAGATAAGGTGTATATTTGAATGACACCATAAGGACATATATTTTTAGAAGGAGTAGAAAGGCACGTACTGTGGGGCTTCAGGTTAAGGTAATCAGTCTCCTGTGTTATATTTCGCATGCTGAACCCTTGCAGAAAAAACGCGCTAAGTCTTAATATATAGAGCATATATTAAGTCCACACACCTCAGGTCTCAGACACCAAATATATTCTTCTTCCCATTGAAAAATAATTTATTGACTGTATTACAGAAGCTGATAGTTAATTTTCTTTGAGGGATTGTGCAAGGGACATAAACAAGGAAAATGAAAAGTCCGACCCTCTGTAAAGGCAAAGAAGCTTTATAGATATCACCAAACATAAAGCACAAGGAGAGACCTAGTGCAGACGCTTTTTATTTTCATTGCTTTCTCAAAGTCATTCATGGGCAACCTAAAGTATTTGATGTGGTCTCTTGAAAATCTGCTAGCAACCAGTGGTCTATGTCTTCTAAGATGCAGTTCTAAATAAAATGGAAAAGGATTATCTTGAAGCATAGCTGGCCTTGTGAATTATCTGTTTCAGTCAGCATGTAAGACCAGGCATACACTAAGCAATATTACGAGGTGTATCACAAAAAAAAACAAAAAAAAAACAGTTTGCGGCTTCGGAGTTTGGATTTTAAGTGCAAGATTGACTAAACTGATTTTCAAGCATGGCTAAAGTTTCTCAGTTTATATTCAATCGTCCATTTTTCTGTAGTTGTAGGTGGAAGTTATAACTTTGAGGATGTCACTATAATGTCATTAGTCTCACGTTCAGAAAAAATGATCACTTGTATCAATGAGTATCCACTATAAGAGCAACCCTTTTCATTAAAGTGAACCTGTGGCCTGGCTACAGATATTCAAGAATGAAACAATATTCATTTGATAAATATTGCCTATTTTTTTAAATGTAGCTCAGAAAGTGCTGAAAATGTAGAACCAGCCTTTGAAAACTGGTTAGCAATCAGCAAGCAACCAACTGGCAGAGAAATAGAATTATGAGCTGAATTACTCCCACGGGCCCAAGGATAAAGATGAGCCTGGAGTAGGATTTACCTACCTCAGTGTTTGTTTCCTCCTTCAACTAAAATAAGAAACACCTACAGTTCAAAGTATACTGATGATGCTGACTGATATTATTAATATTACTATTATTAATATTGTTATACAAAATGTATATAGTGCCAGCAGTATGCACAGCTCTTTACAATATTAGGGGAGACAGTACAGTTACAATACAATATAGGAGAGCTTAGAGGGCCCTGCTCATAAGAGCATGCAATCTATTTGCAAGTGGTACGAAAGGTAATAACTGTGGGGGAGGAGCTGATGGAAGATTTAAAAGTTCAATTGTTAGTAGAAGGTGGGATAGGCTTCCCAAATGAGATGAGTTTTCAGGGATTGCCTAAAGGTGGCCAGAGTAGCAGATAGTCAGACAGATTGAGGTAGAGAGTTCCAGAGAAAGGGAGAGGCTCTGGAGAAGTCCTAGAGAGGAGCATGGGAGGAAGAGACATAGAGTAGGAAGTCTTTTGAGGAGTGGAGAGGGTTTTGTGAGTGATATTTTGAGACAAGATTGGTGATGTAGCTTTGGGCAGAGTTGTGAATGGCTTTGTATGTTATTGCTAGTATTTTGAATATAATTTGCTGGGCAATCAGAAGCCAGGTATACGGATTGGCTGAGAGGGGTGGCAAAAACTGAGCAGTTGGTAAGGTAGATGAATCTGGCAGCAGCATTCATGATAGACTGAAGGTGGGATAGCCTATGGAGAGGTAGGCCTATGAGAAGGGAGTTGCAATAGTCAAGGCGAGAGATAACTAGGGAGTGAATGAGTAGCTTGGTTGCTTCATTAGTTAAAAATATTACTTCAATTGTAACTGCATAGCATGTATGGTATAGATGTTTGAATTACGTATAGATAATCATTGTACAGCACTTTCAGTACACTGTATAGCAGGGGTTGATAGCCTTGGTCCATGGAACATAGGTGTAAGCCATATCTCTGCCAAAGAAAGGTCCTATGCACAGCTATTGTATTGTTATTGTACTATTAGGTTATTCCAATTTTCTGCAGATTGGACTGTAATTTTACTATGTCTAGACTCTGTAGAGTATACTGTAGATGCTTGAATTATGGATAAGCATTGCAGAGCACCTTTGGTACACCCATTTAGCAGGGACTGACTGCTTTGAACCCTGAATGTCTTGACACCACCTAATCAAATGGGGCTCCCAGGTGCAGCTGTTAATGAAATCTGCTATGTGGTTAGCTAGTAATGATGTTTGCTATAGGTACCAAAACATGACTGTAACTGTAGTATGTTTAGACTCTGTACAGTATAGATGTTTAAACTATGGATAGATAAGCATTGCACAGCACCTTTAGTACACACATTCAGCAGGGGCTCACTGCCTTGAACCAGAGTATGTCATGTCATCTTTCTACCCAACTTGCCATGGGTCCCAAGGCCTGAATGTAAATGTAGTATGTTCAGGTGCTATAGACTATATACAGTATATCTATATATTTAGAATTGAGCATTCCCCAATAACTTTAGCACTCTTATTTGGTAGGAACTGACTGCTTTGGACCGAAGTATGCCATGTTACTCCCTATCCATTCAGAGCCTCTAGTGCAGCTGACCTGGTGATGGGAGATGCTATTGGTCCCAAAACCGGATTGGCCCTGGATAAAGAAAAATTACCTAGGTACCTAATTGGCCCTGGCTGGAGAAGAATCACCTAGGCAGGTTGACCTAAATAGTCAACAAACCTTGTTGAAAATTGAAGTAGTCCTTGTAACGTTTGTTTTTTTACCAGGATAAACATTTCTAAAATGGCTTCACTGCTTCAGATGATCACATAGATAATTTTTTCAAAAAATAGCGGTGAGACTGAAAAGGCGTTTATTGAGATGTGGAAAGCAGACAAATAGGTCTACATGTTCAAGATTAAGTACGACATACTGCACATTCTGCATTTAAATTTCTGTTGAATTTGATTAATTAAACAAGATAGACAATTATTTTTAGGTTATTGAGCATCAATTTAAGAAGTGACTACTGATGGTTAGCTCAGTAGAAACCCATGTACATTCATGTGAAAAGCTGCCTTGCCAAATGTCCGATGTAGCAGCAGCTAGGTAATTGTAGGGAAATATTTTACAACACGCTTATTTTCATCTAATAAAACCTTCACCTGTGGTTATGCAGCATGCCAAGAATGTGATATGTGATTTGTAATGTACGTGATAAGTTGTGCGACGAGATGGATAATGCTTAAAGGAGAACTTTATTCAGAGAAAAAAACTTACATAGTTACAAAGTTAAATAGTTAGGTTAAAAAAAAGACACAAATCCATCTAGTTTAACCAATAAAAAAAGAAATAGAAAACCTCCATATACACAGATTTATATCCACAGTTGATTGGCCCTGTATATAAACATAATTGTTTACTTGCTTGCGTCGCTTTGGCCACTGGATGCAAAAAGCTCTACTCTTGTTCCCCCAATGGGAATATGGGGATCATGCAAGGGAGGGCATTGAAGTAAATGGCAAGAAAGTTTTGAATTTTGTAGGCAATGTTCAGGGCAACAATAAGAAGTGTGCCACATATGGAAGTGTATACCAGCTTTGGCTTGAGCATCTTTTTCCACCCAGCAGTTGGGATTGTGCATACATCATTTTCTGCATTCCATCGGTATTAGACTTAATGTAAGCTTCACAACTGCTTTTACCAAATTTAAAACTGAAACATTTCCAGTTTTCACCTGTTTACATCGGCTATAAATCAATCTTTAGCATTGGTTAAGTCTGCTTTGCCCCACTTTGTATGCAAGCTATTATACAAACAGACCAGCATTGTAACAAACTTGTTCAGAAGTCCTCATGGTTTTTTGAAAGTAGATGAGAATTACTAGCTAGCTGCCAAGCAGCGCATCCAAAAATACACACATAAAAGACTAATGAGTTTTATTACTGAATATTATGTATTATCGGTTCTCCTTTAACTGTTCCAAAATCATTTTATGTAAGTAATTGTAATTAGATTTCAATTACATTTTTTTTTGCATTTAATCTTTTTTATAGTTTCGGAGGCTAGAGGTAAAAATTGTAACTAGGCAAAGTCAATGTAATGTTTGATAGTCTTTTGTGTGTTAGCAGATATTTATTGCACATTAGTGTTTGAAAAGTCACTGATAGCTTTGAAATGCTTGCCAACCTAATATGATGATTTTGAGAGATCGATGTCAGAAAGATTTTCCTGCACTGAAGAGCTGTAACATCCTACAGAGAGTTTGCCCATGAAAATATTAGAACAATTCAGCATAAAATGTTATAAACCCATAAGGTAGAATGTTGCATAAATAAGCTGGCATATAAATGGCAAAGTCCAGAAACATATATTTCTACATAGATATTGTTGCTCTAGATATAATATGTGAAAGACTAACTGTATACCCAAGGAAGTAGGGTCATATACACACCACTTAAAGAAGACATTTCTGGGTGAACTAGAGAAGCCAGGTATTTTAATTGCTGCCCCTGTCCACACTGAGAAGTTTTACTCCTCCTTTCTCCTATCTTTTAATAATAACAGCATTGGAAAAAGAAAAGCTGTAAGACCCAGAAACTCCCATCCCCTCCGCCATCCATGTCCCACTAGTCCAACCCTTGTTTCCATTGCTAACAACAGAACAATCTGATGGCAAATCAATAATGGACAATTAATAAGATCATTAATATAAAAAAAGTGGTGCCTTTCCATTTCCAGTACTTTCTCAGTCCTCAGCTTATGCCCCGTACACACGGTCGGACTTTGTTCGGACAATCCGACAACAAAATCCTAGGATTTTTTCCGACGGATGTTGGCTCAAACTTGTCTTGCATACACACGGTCACACAAAGTTGTCGGAAAATCCGATCGTTCTGAACGCGGTGACGTAAAACACGTACATCGGGACTGTAAACGGGGCAGTGGCCAATAGCTTTCATCTCTTTATTTATTCTGAGCATACGTGGCACTTTGTCCGTCGGATTTGTGTACACACAATCGGAATTTCCGACAACGGATTTTGTTGTTGGAAAATTTTATATCCTGCTCTCAAACTTTGTGTGTCGGAAAATCCGATGGAAAATGTCCGATGGAGCCCACACACTGTCTGAATTTCCGACAACACGCTCCGATCGGACATTTTCCATCGGAAAATCCGACCGTGTGTACGGGGCATAAGAGTTGTAATGCTTCCAACAAAAAGTTGAGCCAGGTGGGGTACTCTCAGATTAAAATGCTACTTAATTTTCCAGGTCATAAAATAAAGACCTAAAACAACGTGTACCAACAGTTGTTTCACTTGGATAAGACCATGGTATGTCAAGGCTTTAGCAGCTTCTATTGTCTTGATAAAACAAGATGTTCACATTAAATGGATGGTGGTATGAGTCATTGTATGTATTTCTTTTCTTTTTTACCCAGGAAATATAGAGATGGGATTTGTAATTGCACTGAGAAATGAATGGAAATGAAAAGGAGAATCTGATCAATTGTTTGGGGGCCACACATCCCTTTTTAGAATGATGCCTGTTCTAAAACAGGTGAATGCAGGGTACCTAGTACACAAGAATAGAGAAACAATATAAAGTCTCCAACTACCCTGTCAAAGTCCTAACCCTTGTTTCTGTGCCACTGCATATAGACCCCTACAAATCAACATAGGCAAACAAATCCATGCAAACTCTGTGCCTGAGTAGCATAGTGATTTTTTATTCTCCAATGTACCCTAGTAACAAGAAAGACTCGGATTATATGCTAGGGGTTGGTTGTAGGGTTGGTTATAGGTCATAGGTATGGTGGAAACAGGATACTGTATGCTTTTACAGCAGCTTCCTACTGTATATGGTATAGTTTATCATAGATAGCTTCTTGTACTAACCAATGACTTTAGTCATGGTTATAATAATGGAATGCTGGGCTTAAATTTAGCATTCATTAACAAAGCACTCCAGGACACTCATTGTTTCTGAATAATAAATAAAATCTTTTTCTGTTGCATTTATAAAATAAGTAAGCCTGGAGAAGCTGGCTTCTAGACTCGAAGGTTGTGAAAAGGTTAGCTGTATGTAACAAACTGTACTAATTACCCCATTCTGATAAAAGGCCCTACAGTCCCTGCAGTTTAACTGTGCAATGTATTTATCAGCCTATTGTTATATACTTGTATTTAGAGTTAATTAGTGGTATACCCAGTTAATAGTTAGGGCTTGCTTTGAACATTGCGTGTGTTTTGTGAACACAGTGTTTATGTCCTTTGCCATGACTCTAATTCACAGTACTTGATGCATTTCTATGTTATAGTGTTATACCTGTGGATCAGCTCATATACACTATATTACCAAAAGTATTGGGTCACCTGCCTTTACTCACACATGGACTTTAATAGCATCCCAGTCTTAGTCCGTAGGGTTCAATATTGAGTTGGCACACCCTTTGCAGCTATAACAGCTTCAACTCTTCTGGGAAGACTGTCCACAAGATTTAGGAATGTGTCTATGGGAATGTTTGACCATTCTTCCAGAAGTGCATTTTTGAGGTCAGGCACTGATGTGGACCAGAAGGCCTGGCTCGCAGTGTCCGCTCTAATTCATCCCACAGGTTTTCTATTGGGTTGAAGTTAGGACTCTGTGCATGCCAGTCAAGTTCCTCCACCCCAAACTTGCTCATCCATGTCTTTATGTATCTTGATCTGTGCATTGGTGCACAGTCATGTTGGACAAACTGTTTTCACAAAGTTGGGAGCATGAAGTTGTCCAAAATGTCCTGGTATGCTGACGCCGTAAGAGTTCCCTTCACTGGAACTAAGGGGCCAAGCCCAACCCCTGAAAAACAACCTCACACCATAATCCTCCCTCCACCAAATGATTTGGACCAGTGCACAAAGCAAGGTCCATAAAGACATGGATGTGGGAGTTTGGGGTGGAGGAACTTGACTGGCCTGCGCATAGTCCTGACCTCAACCCGATAGAACACCTTTGGGATGAATTAGAGTGGAGACTGCGAGACAGGCCTTCTAGTCCACATCAGTGCCTAACCTCACAAATGCGCTTTTGAAAGAATGGTCAAACATTCCCATAGATACACTCCTAAACCTTGTGAACAGCCTTCCCAGAAGATTTAAAGCTGTTATAGCTGCAAAGGGTGGGCCAACTCAATATTGAACCCTACGACTAAGAATGGAATGCCATTAAAGTTCATGTGCGTGTAAAAGCAGGTGTCCCAATACTTTTGGTTATATAGTGTAAGTCAATACCACAGACAATTATAAAACGAGATACAGTAGGCTGTACTAAACACCATTGTAGCAATACTGTAATGAAGTGAATATGGACTAACACCCTCTCAATATAGCTTAAAAAATCGCCTCTTTATTTCTTCTATGACAGGACTAAACATGTCTTACCATTCCTGTGCTGATGGTATATAACGCCAATATAGTACATCATACAGAGACAGAAACCAGGGCTTACCAAGAGTACTGTGAGAAGGGACACCTGGAGATACTTCAAAGAGCTAAAGGATGGCTACATATCCGAAAATGTATTGAAAAAAAAAAATAATAAGCACATAGAGTGCCTGGAGCTGGCATTGCAACTTGACCACTCATGTATGTAATCACACTTTGTGTTATATTCAGTGAAGATCCAGATCTGCAGCCATCCTAAGGCTCTGTGAAGTATCTTCAGGTGCTGCTTCTCTTGGTGCTGTTGGTAAATGGTGGGCTTTTGCTTATGTCTAATGAATACATTTCTGGAAGGCTCAATGGGTAGCCTTATTGCTTTGTTGCTCCACAGAAAACACAAGGCAGGGACAGCTACAGAATACATACAAAAGCCACCGGCATGTGTGTTATAACCTTTATTAAACTTTAAAATACAGTACCATAAATAGTGCTCAGGATACTTTCATACTGTACCCATTGCTGATTTTGTTTTAAATAAAATCCTGCAAATTGTTACATGGACTTCTACACACCACTAACAATTGGCCTATTTCAGTATACAGGTGCAATGGGTCTTTTTCTGCCATACGTACCCTGTTGTGGTTAGTGGCTTTCAAATATGCCTTTCACAGGAAGTTTAAAATTTGTAATGATTTCCAAATTTAATATTGAAATCTCACTAAAGGCGAAAGTAGTTTTTCTTTTTGGATATAGTAAAGGAATTTTGTAACCCCTGTCAGATGTTTTAGCCACCTGTGTCTCATTGAGATTTCCAATCACTTCCTGTCCCATAGCCAAAACAGGAAGTGAGAGGAAATTCCTCCAAAGTAAGGGAATACTGGGTTGTCACCAGGGTCACCAAGATTAGTGATTTCCCTTCTCTTCCTGTTGTGATGTCAACCTAAAATTTGAGATTTTCTTTTACTTTCACTTTTGATGATAAAACAGGACAAATAGAGAGAGGAATCTCCCTAACGGGGGCACAGAAACCAAAAAAACCTGACAGGTGTTTAAATCGCTCCCCATTCTATCCAAAACTAAAAAAAATGCCTTTGGCAACACTTTAAATGCTGCTGTTCACAGTTTACTCAGTCAGGTCTGTAAAGTTTGAGCTGTGTTCTTACTGCCTCTCATCCACTCCCCTTTGGCTGGAAAGGCAGTGGTTGGGTGTGTGCACATGTCACGGCACAAATCACAGCTGGAATCATACCCCCTGTTGCATTCAGAGGGTACTATTGCCCACCAAACATCCACCATTCAAGTGGAAAAGGCCACGCTGCAATCTCTCTGCAACCGTGGGCAATTCTCGCAGTTGCGGTGCAGTAGTACAGCATTTAGGGGGTTAAGATAGGCACTGTACATTCATTCAATGCGAATTAGAGCACAATTAAATATTGCTTAGCTATTTTCTCTCAAGGTGGAATGTTATTCATTCAAATACAACACAGCGAATCAGGAAAATACTGTATTATGGCCAATGGATGGACATATTTTTCCTATGATCATCGGCTCCACCTGGTGACCATAAGGCATTTTTTTTATGATTTGCTCTAAGTATATGAGTGAATAAGATTGGGCGTGGAGAGCAAAATAGACTTGTAACATTTGATTTTGCTCCCAGTCACACAGAACAAATGAGCATACAGTTTTATAGCATTATTAACTGTGCTTTTTTTTTTTTTTGAATACCCCCCTTGTAATTTGATGGGGCAGACAATGCCAGTACAGAAAGATCAAATGGGGCTGCTTTACTCTCTCTATTGTGATCCATGGCAGTCTCAGTTGAAGGGATCAGGGGAGCAAAGCTGCATTCTTCCCTAGGGCCCCCTTCTTCCTTAATCCGCCTCTGCACTTTTAGAAGGGTAAGAGGATGTGATTGCTCAAACATTATTAATCAGTTAAATGTTAATTCTTGAATAGTTCTCTTCAACATATCCAGTACTTGGCAGATACAAAATCTGTAAATGTGGCTCCATGTCAATAGAGTATTTGGATACATGAAAGAACAATGATGAGATAAACGTAAAATCAAAAATGTTAATTTGTCCAAGGGCTCTTCAGGCTTGCAGGGGTCTTTAGGCTTTTTAAACAAATGGCCAATTTACTGTCCTTTGGACTTTAGGGGGGCTGGACTGTGGTCAGTGGGAGTAGAAAATGACCCACCATCAGTGGGAGTAGACAATGTCTCAGGCTTTTGGTATTAAAAAAATTAAATACTACTCATACATCACTGGTATTATTGGGAGGAATAGTGCCCCATTGTTTTGTTGGTATAAGTAATGGTGGCCAATTGTCTATATCAGTGGGAGAAATAGTGCCCCAATGTTGAAGTTAGTGGAAAGAATCGTGCCTCATATCAGGGGCTGGATAAAGGCAAGCAAAAGACTTCATCTGGCCTACGAGCTGCAGTTTGGAGGCCTTTGGTCTACAGGGATGAGCTGCAAAAACTAAGAAACCAAGAAAAAAAATTGAACTAAACTGGAGCAGTTACCAAGAGTAGATAATAAAAGTGTAGCGCTAACGTGAAAACAATGAAAAAAGAATATATAAGGGTTTGAGATAGAGGGAAGTCAATCCACATTAGAAGAAGCGGGTACCTTCGTCTAATCTCAAACCTGCAAGGTGGATATGTAAATAGTGGATGTGAATATTACCACGTCTAAAACAGAAAACAATGCCCCGAAGAGGCACAAATGATCATGGAAATATAAATAAAAACGACAAATGCTAGTGAAAAAGAAAAAATTTGAATAAATAAATAAATAAATAGTGTCAAACAATGTCCATAATGTTGGTGAAGAGATATAACTCTCCGAAGAACCATATACACATAATAAATCAGTCCATATAGTGCGTGGTGTGGTTGACCCAACTTGAATCCAAAGCAGGTGGTGTCACAGGAAAGTGCAAACCAGAGAAGGGGATGTTACCAAGAGTGGCCAATTTAGATTTCTAGTACGAAACCTGATTTGGTCAGTGTGCATAAATACTCTTTGTTTCCATAAATTATCTTTGTTTCCAGTTTCTGGCAAAAAGCCTAATTGTCTGTTACTGGATTCAGGCTGCAGTTTTCCACTACAAATATGTAAAAACCGCATTGGCCAATAATTATGGTTTTCATTTCAGATGAGTTCTACTTTGTTCTTCTTGAGGAGCCATCTATCTTTTCACATGTATTCTTCACTAAATATAATGTCAAGTCTAAAAAAGAGCTGTGAATAATGATGATAACTTAGCACATTGGGAGAACTGCACCCTCTTTTAACTCTCAGATGTGTTTGTGTTTCATTAACCAGGACAGTAGTGATTAGGGGAAGTGATTAAGACTTAGCTATGACCTTGTGTTTACCTGTCTGCATCTTCTCAAGGGTAGTTTAATCAGAAAGCAATCAGCACAAAATACACAAGTCTGACAATAATATGCTCAGAATCAAAGCATTGGATAAATACCTTCGAAAACATTTCCTTTCAGTTTCCTTGCTCAGTTCTTGATGCCGAATCTTTAGTAAAGTATGCAGTAATTAAGTTCTTTCACCGACTGTAGGATCTGATCATCAACCTTAAACATAAGATTACACTAAAAGATATTACAAAAATGGTTAAAAAATAGGTGATACTGACATATTGGAAAGTAAAGCATAGGCCATATGTTTTATTTGCACCATAAAGCATAAATAGTTAGCACCCGGCCGAGGCATTTATCCTGATATACAAAAAAATTATATCCCTGTTTCACAGAAATATATCAAGGCTTCCTGCAAGTTTAGAAATGTAGGAGCTTCCATTACTGACTTACTTTAATTAGCCCTGGTTCACATTGATGCAATTTGGCATGCAATTTGACATGTCAAATCGCATGCCATATCGGTGGCAATTACCGGCAATGGCAGCGTCCGAATCAAATACATACATATATATATATATATATATATATATATATATAGTAAATAGCTCTCAAACACCTGTTTCTATCAAACCTCTAATGATATTGGCCACTGGCTCTTGTCTGGACCAGCCATATCTGTCATATTTACTCATCACTATCATCTGTAGGACATCTGGTTACCCTCTGCTGAAAGGGAAAAGATACAGGCAGCCCACTTTGAAGGTTGTATGGGCAGCTTTACAGCCATCATTTGGGAAATACAAAAATGTCACAGAACATATGTGAAAATGAAGTCACAACAAAGTATGGCTGTGTAACCAGCTGTTTAATCTTAAGCATTATGCTATAGAATTAAATCATTATTTGCTGATTGCCTTCATAGCATTCACAAACAACTTTAAATGTCACAGAAATGTCAAACACAGTGCTTTTTATTATATGCTGCTACCAAATATGTTGGTACATTCCATTATCTCTGTATGAAAAAACATAGTCACTGCACATGTGTTTTTCAACTGTATGAAAGTATTTACTCCTTTATACTAGTCTAATAATAATGGGCACCATGCCCCCTCTTGTGCTGACTCTCCTACTTTGGCAAAGGGATACTGTTAGACATTTGGTTATTAGCACAATTCTTTAAGGGTAAATGTCAGAGTTTAGGTGGGTCTAGCTTAGAATATAGGATTTAGGGGTTAAGTTTCATGTTAAAGCTGAATTCCAGGTATATATATATTTTTACTTGTTTACATTGGTCCAGCTTAAACCAATGTAAGTATGTATGTGTCATACCTGGAAGATCCCTGTGGAAGCTGGAAATAATTGTAGCAGACACTTCTACTACAGTGATGACCACTAGCTTCCAGGTCCCAAGCCAAGTGGCTTCCCTGCTGCTTACTGAACACAGGAGATCCTTTGGCATGGGTGCCACTCAGAGAACAATTTGCATTTTCTAATTGGATGAGGTGGGGCAGCCTCTGTCTAACCCCTACTTTCAGCATTGTAGCCATTAAAATTACAAGTAAGGGGTTCTCATCCCTCTATTTATTCTCATAATTAGGTAATATTGAGGAACGTGACAAAGAACGCAACTGCAAGAGTGTTGTACATTTTATAAAGCTTTTGGTATGCAGAGGACCATCCAAAGGACTAATCAACAGTGTCCTAAAACTAGCTCTGCATGGTGTCATTGTGATGGGAAATAATTAGCTGATTGTTAAAATAATTAGTGTTTTTTTTTTGCAGCTTTGATTGCTCCCTTCTGAATAAGGTGTTCAAGTAAACTGTTAAATAATTTGGTAACAAATAAACGGGAAAGTTCCCCTTGGAAACGTTATAAATTGACAAGGAGTGGGCTGTATGCTAGATGTACAGATTTTGTTGTTCCCCTTAAACCTTAATAGGTAAAATTAAAACACAAACTGTAAAAAAAAAAGAACTTGACTTAAAGGTATCGAAGGTGACATTAGTGCTGAAATACGGGCATCTTGGTGTACTTACTTACCTGTGTTAGTGTTAAAACAGGATGGGTGATTGTTCAAATAATCAAACAGAAAGTACCGGTAACTAACTTGCAGTTTACTAAATAGGTGAAAAGTTAGAATCAATAATGCACAACAGGTTCAAGATAGCAAAGAACGTGTATACATTGCAGAATAATACAAAATGGTTAATGAAAGGTGCTCATACATGGACTCTTCATATGTAGCTATGACTCAATCAGGGTAACATGTGACTGCATAGCATATTTTCTATAAGACTATTTAACAACTGAGAGACTAGCTGAGAATCACTACTTCAGTAAAATAGTCCAGAACACTACTTGCAATTATCCTCATAGATAATGTTCCTCTCAATAAAGTCCAGGGTAGCTCTGGTAAAACAGGTGAACAGCTGGTGGAATCCAAGGGCCAGGTGCATGGAGGGGGGCAACCTCAGTGGAACTAGAGTACTCTGGTAGCTATTGTGGAGATGTACTGCATAGTAGCTGGGTCTTCCGAAGACGCTGTGTGCTAGTAGCCTCTTTCTGGGCTGCCCACATGCCGGTCCTGACAGTGGAGGGCCTCTCATCTGATCACTTCAATCACAGAAATGTTTTAGACCAGGACTGTTAGACTACCAAGTACTGGAATGTAAATTTTCAGCAGTTGCTGCTAAAACTCATCACTCACAGTTTCCCATACCTTTCTGGGACTCCAGCTGCACCTCTGAGTTCCCAGCTCCACCAATTGCTGGGGTGCTGGGGCAGGGCCTTCCAGTGCCCAGAGTGAAGATGGCAAACTGCACTCATCCATGTGTGCTCACAGTTCGCACCTCAGTTTCAGTGTAGTGTCTGCAGGGAATGAAGGCAACTTATGACAAGGGAAGACATGAAGAAGGGCAGTCCCTAGCGGTGTTGTGCTGAGGCTAAGTATGTTCTCAGCGGGTGCCCATTCTCTCTTGTCCACAGTAGACTGCTATTGGAGGGAGGAGAGAGCAGAATTCTCTCTCCAGTGGGTATGGGCCCCTGCTCCTCCTGACAGGAGTGACTCTTAAGTCACTCCTATCAGCAGGGGCTTTGCTAGATGTGTGATAGACCTGGAGCACCAATGGGTACAGTGAATGGCAAAAACATGTGTCGTGCGTAGTGTGGTAGGTGTGTGAGTATGGAATATGGTTAAATAAAACCTGAGCCTACTCTGCTCTTGGCTATGAGTGTGTAATACAGAGTGCAAGGATCGGGAGTGCAGGCTAGCACACTTAACAAGAATAATTGCACTGTACATGTAATGTGAAAGCTATTTTGCATTTTTAGATCCATCCATGTCTAGTTCCAGTTTCTTCTGCCAGCTTCTGTCCCCGACCACCAGCCCACCCAACGCCTATCAGGTCTGTATTAGAGAGCCAAGTGAAGTGCTCTAAAACCCTCTTAGTGCTGTGCTACAGGTAGATATGGTTTGGTGGCAGCATCAGTGAAACTGTGAAGGGAAAGCCCAAAGCTCCCAGCACCCCCCCTTAACACTGTGACCGAGGCATGTACACCTTCTGCCCCCCCGTTCCGACCCGGCCCTGGCTCCACCCACCTGTCACTTTTGTTATTATTGTGCTCACACTCTTCCTTATAGGCTTTATATTTAATTTAAAGTATATCTAAACCCAAGTACAAAATTGTTATGTATTCCAACTTACCAGTCCTAATATGTTGTGCTTACCTTAGTTTTCTTTTTTCCGACACAAATATATTTTCTAAAAACGCTGTGCCGTGCTATCCTCCTTTAATAGCTTAGAAAATTCCAACTTTATGTACACACTAAAATTAAGAATAATCCACAATGTATATAAACTTTGGTTTTCAAAAATAAATCAGAAATGAAAAATATTTTTTTTCACAAAATGAATGCGGCATCACACATATACGTGACAACTATAAAATATACTTATGCAAATAATGTGCTAAAAAATTACCATAACACAACTTAAAAACAGCTGAATAAATGTTAATCAAATAAAGTGCAGGCCATATAGTGAATCCAGTGAAAGGTCTGTTGATTAAGGATGAGCCGAACACCCTCAGTTCGGTTCTCACCAGAACTTGCGGACAGGCAAAAAATTCGGACGAACACGCGAACACCATTAAAGTCTATGGGACACGAACATGAAAAATCAAAAGTGTTCATTTTAAAGGCTTATATGCAAGTTATTGTTATAAAAAGTGTTTGGGGACCCGGGTCCTGCCCCAGGGGACATGTATCAATGCACCAGTGCCCACCAGTGCCCACCAGTGGATAGGCTTCACTGGTGGGCACTGATAAGGTGACACTGATGGGCTGCACTGATGGGTACTGATGAGGTTGCACTGCAGGCTGCACTGGTGGCCACTAATGAGGTGGCACTGGTGGGCACTGATGGGCTGCACTGGTGGGCACTAATGGACACTGATAGGCTGCACTGGTGGGCACTAATGAGGTGGCACTGGTGGCCACTGATGGGCTGCACTGGTGGCCACTGATGAGGTGGCACTGAGAGGCTGAACTGGTGGCCACTAATGAGGTGGCACTGATGGACACTGATAGGCTTCACTGGTGGGCACTGATGGGCTGCACTGGTGGGTACTGATGAGGTTGCACTGACAGGCTGCACTGGTGGGCACTAATGGATACTGATAGGCTGCACTGGTGGGCGTGATGAGGTGGCACTGATGGGCTGCACCGGTGAGCACTGATGTGGCACTGACAGGCTGCACTGATGGGCACTAATGAGGTGGCACTGATGGGCTGCACTGATGGACACTGACAGGCTGAACTGGTGGGCACTAATGAGGTGACACTGATGGACACTGATAGGCTGCACCGGTTGGCACTGATAGGCGGCACCCCACCTCTCTACCCTAAACAATAACCTCCTCCCCACCTCTCCACCCTAGATTTTCTGAGATGAAGGAAAAAGAAAAAAATCGGCCTAAAATATTGCCCGCAAAAATCGGCAACATATATATCGGCCATCGGCCGTCCCAATTTCTAAATATAGGCATCGGCCAGAGAAAAACCCATATCAGTCGACCTCTATATAGTATGCCTGTAAATTGGCGCAGTTTTCCCGTGTTTAGAACAGTACCACAGCAAAATTACATTTCTTAAGGAAAAAAAGTCATTTAAAACTGATCGCGGCTGTAATGAATTGTCGGGTCTCGGCAATATAGATAAAACGCATTAAAAAAAAACAGCATGGGTTCCCCCCAGTCCATTACCAGGCCCTTTGGGTCTGGTATGGATATTAAGGGGAACCCTGAACCAAAAAAAAAAATTGCGTGGGGTCCCCCCAAAATCCATAACAGGCCCTTCAGGTCTGGTATGGATATTAAGGGGAACCCTGCACCAAATTTAAAATATAAAATGGTGTAGGGTCTCCCCCAAAATCCATACCAGACCTGAATCTGGTAAGGAATTTAAGAGGAACCCTGCGCCAAAATGAAAAAAAAATCCATACCAGACCCTTATCCGAGCATGCAACCTGGCAGGCCGCAGGAAAAGAGGAGGAGACAAGCTTTGGGTCCGCCACCCCTTTTATACCATAACAGTTGCATTGCATTAGCTAAGTGAGCATTGGTCATTGGATGGCATTCCTAGATCTCATTTTTTTCCTGTCACAGCTAAAAGCTTGTTGTTGTGACTGGTTATTTAGCTCATATAAAGAACATGATGGATACAGAAAATTCTAGAAATTATTACTTTGGTAAGACACAGCAGGTGTTTAATAAGGCAAATTACTCGCAGAGTTCATCAGTTTACATTATGTATCTCTTCTGTCTAGATAACTTATTTCTGACATAAAATCATTGGAGGAAAGTCTTTATGTTCATTTCTTATTAGGCTCCTTTCACACTGGGGCGGTTTGCAGGTGCTATTGCGCTAATAATAGCGCCTGCAAACCGACCCGAAACAGCCACTGCTGTTTCTCCAGTGTGAAAGCCGCTAGCAGGATGGGAAAAAAAGTCCTGCTAGCAGCATCTTCGGAGCAGTGAAGGGTAGATTTCTGGCAGTTGGTGCAAAGTCATGTGTGACATAGTAGATGTTTTAATGTCCCATTCGCACCTGAGTGTTTTTCAGATTGTTTCCTTATGCCTGACTATGCTTAAAAAACAGTATTCCATTTTCTCTATTTGATCTTGTTATACTTCAAAAAGTGCAAGAACTTTTTTGTTAACACGTTCAATGGTCTTCATAGACTTCTGTGGGTGCATATGTAAACGTATGAAACACATGTTTGCACATATTGCGTGCATGCTTTTATGCCTGAAAAACTCCTCTCCTCCTATAGAACTGCTCTCCTCCCTTGCCCAGCCCAGGCAACACCTGGATACACATGAAAAAACACTTGCACAAAGGTTGTTAAAAACGCCCCAAAAAATGCTTCAGAATCACTCAAAAGTGAAGCAGGCTAGATGAGTATAGTGTTTCTAAACCTGACACCCAAGGTTCCCTGTACTGGCTATGTATGTGTCATTGGTTAAAGAAATTGCTGTATAAAAGCTGTATATATGCACTAGTGTAACACATAAAGTTACATTTCCATTTTAAAAACGCCGCTGTGCAGTGCTGGGACAAGGTAATTTAGCACCCAGGGCGAAGACACCAAACTGCGCCCCCCCCTCCAAAAAAAAATTAAAAAATTGAGCGCTAATCGGCATACTTAGCCCCAAACACAAATAATACCCCCTATCATCCTTACTAGCATAAATTCTCCCCCCTAATCCCCATTTCTAACAGCCCCAATATTTCCTATCCTAGCACAAATCTCCCCCCATCACTTCTTCTAGCACAACCCCCCTCCAAATCCCCCTCCTAGCACAAATCCCCCCCCCCCCCATCTCCACGGCACAAATTTTCTTTCCCCCACAGAACAAATCCTCCCCCACAGAACAAATCCTCCCTCCCAGCACAAATCTTACCCCTATCACCCCCCAAAATCCTCCCTCCCAGCACAAATCTTACCCCTGTCACCCCCCAAAAATCCCCCTCACAGCACAAATCTTACCCCTGTTGCCCCCCAAAATCCCCCTCCCAGCACAAATCTTACTCCTGTCACCCCCCAAAATCCCCCTCCCAGAACAAATCTTACCCCTGTCACCCCCCAAAATCCCCCTCCCAGAACAAATCTTACCCCTGTCACCCCCAAAATCCCCCTCCCAGCACAAATCTTACCCCTGTCACTCCCCAAAATCCCCCTCCCAGCACAAATCTTACCCCTGTCACCACCAAAATCCCCCTCCCAGCACAAATCTTACCCCTGTCACCCCCCAAATCCCCCTCCCAGCACAAATCTTACCCCTGTCACCCCCCAAAATCCCCCTCCCAGCACAAATCCTACCCCTGTCACCCCCCAAAATCCCCCTCCCAGCACAAATCTTACCCCTGTCACCCCCCAAAATCCCCCTCCTAGCACAAATCCTCCCCCCAAATTTCCCCTCTAGAACAAATACCCCCAATCATCCCTAGCATAAATTCTCCCCCCCAATCCCCATTTCTAACACCCCTAATATTTCCTATCCTAGCACAAATCCCCCCCCCCCCATCACCTCTTCTAGCACAACCCCCTCCTCCCAAATACCCCTACTAGAAAAAAAATCTTATCCTGGCACCCCTCAAATTCCCCATCCCAGCAGAACCCCCCCCAGAACTCCCTACAAATACTCTCATTCCTCCCCTTGTGTCCTCGGTGCAGCTCTCCCTTCCCTCAGCTTGGCAGCAGCTTTCCTCACACACAGACCTCAGATACAATACAGCACAACACTCTGTGATGCCCATCTTCCGACTTTCCTCCTCAAGTTGTCCTGTCAGAGCTAAGGAGGAGCCCATTTCTAAACTTGCCTGTGCGGCAGCTAGCGGGAGGGAAACCACTGCTGAAGGGGACCGGGATCGCGGCTCAGAGATGCCCGCCTCCCACCCACACTGCATTCCACATCCAGCTAGAGCCAGGCTCCTCAGCTCCTCTAGGTTGCAGCGCCGCCACAGCTCTCCGCGCTCCTCTGAGTCCTCCCACCCCGCCTCCGGCCGTGAGTGACCTAACGCCGCCGGCTGGGACTACGAGGCTGCTCCGTAGGGGGAGTGAACAGTGAAGCTGACAGGGAAGGGAGGTGAAGACAGGGCTTGTTGTGCCGTATGCAGGAGCGCACTCGGCACACTTACAGACAATTTTTCAGGTACAGCAGCACTGGCTAGTGTGTATAATGACAGGTGTGAAGCACATTGCCGGCACTTCACCTGCGTCCCCCCTCCTATAGAAAATCGTACCGCCCAGGGCATCCGCCCCTTCCGCCCCTGCCTTGTACCAGCCCTGCCGCTGTGTACCTGATTTCAGAGTGCTCATTGGCGCGTACATGACTGGCCTCCTCTCTCGAGCTGACAGAAAAGCAGGCAGGGTTGAGAAACCCCCACCAACATCAGCCAGGAGGAGGAGAGGAAGAGAGAGTCGGCTGGTCACGTGCGTGACAATCAGCGCTCTGAAATCAGGTACACAGTGGCATTTAAAAAAAAAATGCACTGGGGACATTATAGCAGAGGAGATTGTTGCAAGTCTGTTGTATTATGAGAGCAGCAGGAGGGTAAGATCGTGGAGTGGACAAAATTGACAGGTAGAGAGGAGGGGGAGAGGACAGGGAGAGAGGACAGAGGAGAGCTGCGGATGACGGAGGCACATAAACTGACCACGGTGTCAGGGCTCAGTAGCCATAATAAACCGTGGTCAGTTTACAGGGGGGTGGGCATAGCCAAGCAGAATCAGCCAGGTTTTTTAGGTGATACAGGGGGCCAAATTACAAAGCACAAGCACTGTGCTGTTTAACATGCTTTAAGGAAACAGGATCCATTTTATTTTTTTGGGGGGGTAAAAAACACTTTAACGCTAGCAGGGGTGCTTGCAATGATCAGCTTTTATTTTGTTATTCAAAACCTTTTTCCCCAAAGGAAAACAAATGGTTTGCTCTAACTGCTTTTAAAATATTAGCTGGAGTTTGGCTTCAATTTGTTAGTGTGTGTAAATCTGCTAGTACATCTTCAATTTGTTAGTGTGTGTAAATCTGCTAGTACATCTAACACTTCCCCCCTGCCCAAACTGACAATGCTGCTGTCCAAGGGTGCCCCTGTGCTCATTCATCCAGAGCGGGGGCACTCTAATACATGAGGTGTGTTACTGGCCAGATCAACAGGTGTAAAAATAGAGGGGGGAAAAAAGCCTACAAAAATAACACATCTAATGGTTGGTAAGCTACAATATATTACATGTTTTGTTTGGGGTTTAATACCGCTTTCATTTTTAAGATGTTCAGCCAACCAGCAACCAGTCAAAATTTTTTGAAGTTTGTTCACCTTTAATTGTAATGTAAAAAAAAATGTCTATTGTTAAACCGCGCTAAGCAGTAAAAATCATTGTCTCAGACAAATAGCATGTCTATATACTTCATTTTAACAGCAAGTAGATATATTGAATGTGTGATATATGTTAAAGAAATCATTAGGTTCTGACTGATTACTAAGTTAACGTTTTACAGTTTTAGTCCAGGTTTGCGCCAAAGATGGTTTTGGCATCCTTAATTATATGTATGCAGTAAATTCCAACCTAAGTAATCTAATAGGAAAGGAAGGGAGTGTCTTCCTTTGTGCTGTTGGCAAGCACAGGATTCCCCCGAGTAACATGAAGCTTTTCTCCCTTTCTGACAGTATTTGACTCTCTCAGAGTCTCCTCCAAATGATGAACACTTTATAAAGCAAAGATTCCCTTCTCACTCCTCTTAGCCCCTCCATTAATAATTGATGTCTTATCTACAAATGGCAATTTGTGTTTAATATGCATATGGGCTATTAACGTGTGTATAATTAAAACCCAGCTCTGGGGCTTTACAAACTTTTTTCCCATATTTCTGACAGTTTCAGCAGCCCTCTTAATTCCAATACTCGAGTGTGAAAAACATCCCAAATGGAATATATTGTGTTTAACAACTGAGGGATTTAAATTGCATGTGCCTTATCAAATGTTTTGCTATTACTATAATGCCATTTTCCTAATAGGCATTAAATAAAGTGATATGTCTTTCAAATTAATTCTACTGGATTTGTGTCATTTTGAAACTCTGTGCTTTCTTCTAATTATAAGAGTCAGCCCACCCAAAACTGATACTTCAAGGGGTGCTCTTTATAGTCATTAAATATACAATTTTTAGCTTAACTCTGGGCTTATTAAAATGCCAATAAATGCAGTTGTTTATTTAAGAAAAAATAAATTAATGCATTTTAAATGCAGCTATTGTAAATACCTGATTTGGACTTCATTAAGACCTGATTCACACCTATGTGTTTTCAGTGCTTTTTGCATTTTTCAGATTTGCACTACAGAACGTGCACTACATAGGAAAACATGTTAAATGGACTGTAGTGCAAATCTGCAAAAAGTAAAAGGCACTAAAAATGCATAGGTGTGAATCAGGCCTTAACCATTTGTACAGTACCACTCAGACTGGTAAATGGAGGGGAAGCACTAGCAAGCAATCAGGTGTGCTGCATGCAGATATTCTGACAAGGAACATGCTGAAAGGAGCACAGAGCAGAAAGCTGACTTCATCAGTCTGTTACTGCCCCTTTCTATCCAATCACAGGCTAGGGCAGGCAGGCGACAAGGCTGTGGACTGTGGATGGACAGAAATGCAAATTCTTTGCAAATAAGGAGCTCAGCTATTTGTATATACGTTGTAAAATATGTATTTAGTTGCTTTAAGGTAAACATCTTTCGGACATGGGCAATTCATACTGGGCATATAGTGCCAAACACATAAGAAGAGTATGCCTGTGGTAAAACCACATGTCAAAACGATCAGAAGATTCAAAGATCCTATATTTTTTGTAAAAAAAATCTTGGCTATGCCCTTCCCCCTCCTTCTCTTGAGCCTCAATACTGATCATTAAAGGAGAAGTATGGCTAAAGCTCCTTTGAACATACTTCTCCTCTAGGTCACATGAATGCACTTAGTTCTGCTCTCCTGTGACCCAGATTCAGCCAACAGTGGGCTAGAGTCCGCTGTCGGCTGATGTCACAGAGATCCTAAATGCCTGACTGGCAGCCAGCTAAGCCTCTCAGCACACCGCTGAGAACCTGAGCCAGCCACTCTTGCCCATTCCACAGCCCTGCACTCCAGTGATTGCTGAAGGGGCAGAGCAAAGAACAGTGACTAACAGTCACTGCTCTGTGCTCAGAGCAGACCCCAGAACTAAACAATCAGTGATCTTCGACTGCTCAGTTCTCGGTGTAGCAGGGGAACGCAGCCATCTAAGTGAGTATATATTTATTTTTTTAAGATCCCACACTTCTCTTTTAAGCTCGTCCATTACATTATAGGTCCAACAAAGTTGCCCGTGAGGGGCTAAATTCAACTTATGTGTCCGTATTTTGGCACTTGCATTGTTTATGGCTGTAGATCTGATACAATGAAGCATCAGTTCACCCAGCACTGATGATTCAATTTTGTATGGATGCTGGCAAGTTGAACTACCCATGTCTCTTCTCTCTTGGGAACTTCTTCAAGACCTCTACAGAAGTTTTCTGTTTTGCCAAACAGAAGTGATACTCCTGTTTCTGCAGAAGGTTTAATGAGACTCCATGACACAAGTGGCTTAGCAGAGAAATCTGTAAGGGAGATTTCACCCTTGGGGGGTTTGAAAAATAAAAGTAGCTGGGGCATGATTTAGCCCACCAACACAACCCCCACCAATGACTGAAATGCCAGTTTTGGTGGCACAACTTTTTTTTTAATGAACAACATTTTTATAAGGTTATGCCATGACCATTTTTCAACTTCTCTGCTCTTTGTATCCTCATTTTCATGATTATAATTGATATATATATATCTTTCTCAATACAATTCTTGCTTCTTTTTTTTTTTTACTACCTGTGGCAGATTTTCCCCTAATTACACATAGCTGTCTATTCTATTTCATTCATATCCATTCACTGACTGTATGGGAGCAATGTGCTTAATCGGAAGAATTTATCTATTCACACCTTTCTGTTCCCTTCACTTATTCTTTTCTGAAGTTAAATTTACTTTGGTATTTTATTCATACTGCTGATTCTTCCATTCACAATTATAATCCCAGCAATTCATTCATATCTGTCATCTTTTCATTCACTTGCTTTATTCCAATCATCTAGCCTTCCGACTTTATTGCAGTGATTTATCAATCTGTTCTTTAATATCATCATAAAGATGTACCAGTAACCTGATTACATTATAGAGATTCAGTCATAGTAATTCTTGAAAATATTCATCAGTTCACAGCTTTCACGCCCTGCCATGTATAGCCTTCACTTAAATAATGCCAGTAATCCTTTCATTCTCTCAGTACTTTCTGGTGATCCATCTGTGAACCATTAATCCACCTATACGTACATTGATTTTGTCCCAATGATTCATCCAGTTAATTATTATCAATCTATTGATTTATCTTTTCTTTTTTTTTCCTATAGCATCAAAGCCCTTTCTTTTCCAATCACCTTAAACACATATAAATATAATTTTTTGTTTGAGAGAATGAGCACAGTATAAGTGTCCACGTATTTTAGAACGCAAAACTAAAGCCTCATTGTATTTGACAATATAAAAGCCGAGTAATACAGTTACTAAATATAGTATTTTCTATATCTAAAAATCTAGCTGGTAAACATACCTAATGTAAAGATAGGTGCTTGTAAATTTTTTTTTTAATTGTTAAAAGTCCAAATATTTCACAATAACAGGGCATGGAAAAGGTGCATTGGTTATTGAAGGGCCAACTTGATGTGCTCTTTCCACCTTGAAACTGTGGTCAAGGCCCAGCAATAATGATATGGTTTGCAAGTGTTTCGAGTGCCTCTGGATGGTATTGTTTTGGCAGGCCTATAAGTCACCCAGTTCATCCAGAAGATACCCAGAAGTTGTTGTTCTCAAATGAATGTAACACTGATTCCACAGCACTGTCTTTTATAGATATCTAAATTCAAAAACCAAAAACTATTACAGTATAAACTAACTATTCCACAATCATCAATAGTTCATCACAAATTCTGTTTCTCCAATATAGGGTCCTCCATTGTGAAATAAAGTGCTCCAGTTCTTAAATAACTTCTTAGTGCTTCAAAGTGCTTCGTGAAAAACTCTGTGCTTCCACACGCTCACCGGATAATATTGACCTTATGCCTTTCAGCACAAAAGTCATAGCACACTTGTGGATAAAACACTCCAAGGTGTTTAGCAGCAAAGATCAGCGGCTCCTCCTCTTTTGTCGTCTCCTCTTAAGTTCTCCTCTCCCGGTGGTCCTTGTACTCCTCTTTTGGACTTATGTGCCTCAGTTGTTAAATAAGGGGACAAAGAGGGGGAAACCACAAGTGTAATACTGATTTATTTAAAACAGATTTTTAAAAACATACTGCTGTGTATTAAGTAGTACATCTCAAATTAATGTTTGAGCTTTAGTAAGCTTGTCTTCCAGCAGGGACACACTATTTATAGCCTTTGTGATTCTTTGGGTATTTTTTAGGAGGTCATGTCTGGGGGATTTTATGCCCTTAAAAACTGCTGAACCTACAGCTTCTTGGATGATCGGTTACATTATCCTTGCTGCCAGTGTTACTATTTTAGTTGGGTCACAGACTGGTTTTCCCTTGGAGCATGAGTCGTCCAATATAGCTGGCAGAGCAGTGGCGCTGACATTGCATCTCAGCCTGTTTTCACGCCCTTTTTAGGCAAATCCACAAAACACAGAAGTAGAATTTTGTGTGAATCAAACTTTATTGTTAAAAACTTTGCAACTTTTTAAAATGTTCAGATAGGATGGGGGAAGGATTAGAACCTCCATTGGGTTTTACAACTATCTGGGGCTCCGGTTTCAGCAGACAGTTAGTGAGGAAAAGTCTCTAACACAACACAGAGAGAAATATTTATTTTTTAGTAGAATAAGGGAGACTAAGTCCCTGTTTTTATTGCTGATGTGTGCCTGTTACAGATTTTTCCTCACTTCCTCTCTGGTTCCAATATCACAGAAACAGTCAGCATCAAAAATCTCTCTAACTCACCCCAGGATAGCAGTAAAAACCCAGCATGGGTTCAAATCCTTACCACTTTAACCAAAAAAAAAAAGGTTTGACTGGACCCGTCTCTTAAGGAAATGGCTGATCAAAATGCAAAGCCATGGATGATTTTTTTTTCAAAATGACTATAATGGCCGAGCATATTTACATTAAGAGGGTTTACAGTATTCAGGATGTTTTGCTTGGGGTTTAATGCTGTCTTGCTTGAATGGTATATGCAGGGAAGTTTTTTCACCAAAGAAGGTCTGTGTTTTCTAATGGACAGTTGAGGTTTTTTCCCTGCACTCATCCTTATGTCAGTCCCACTAATGAGAGCATACCTCCAGCTGGCATGATGGGATGATTAGCTCCTAGCAGAGATGGCAGCGCTGATTGCTCACATTGGACAGGTGTTGTTTAATCAGTATATCCAGCACCCTAGCCAAATGTTCCCTCCTTGGCATATCTCAGCTCCCTGCTGACACAGGGCAGCGGATCCCCACTCATCTCTCTGATGATACGTATTAAAGCAGAGAGGGAATTGGTGGGCTCTGAGCTTTTAGATGTTTTATAAAATTTTAAGAAATGGTTAACCACTTTGCTGCCACATGAATCTGAATGCTATTTTAGTGTTCCTTTATTTCTAGAGTATGTAAAATTGTATCAATGCCGTAAGTTGCATGGTAATATGACAATAACTTAGCATAGAAAGCTTGATAGGTTGACATACGTAATTGTGTCCTTTTTTATTTATCAAACTGACTTCCAGTTTAAGATATTTTCACCAGAGGTTCTGGCTTGACTTCCCAAACTTAACTATTTATAAACTCACAAGGATATTATGATGTTGTGTATGAGAGAGTTTTATGGAGTATACTAAGATGTAGAATTCAGTGTTTTGGGCGTGTGCTCATGGCATCAGTTTGATATGATTTTTGGGGATCATTCAAAATTTACTGAAAGATGCATTTGGCCTGCAGTTGACCCTCTTCTGACCTGCAATGAACCTGACTCAAGTGGATTTTGCATTCCCGTAGACTTGTATGGGAATCCAAAACCTGTCTAAAGCAAACAAAAGCCCATCGACACAGACCCTTATAATGGTCTCACTGGTGGCCTAGCATTTGTAACTGGTTAACCTGCTGATGACACATCCAAGAGATATGAAAGGCTGACATATTAAACTACTAGGATATTACATTACATTATTGCATTACCTTTCAAGAGGAGATTACCAACTGAGGCAGTATTAGGCTTATACGTGTGGATAATCAATATGCGCAATATAAGAATATTATTTTTTTAAGCAGTCATTTTTTTTTTAAATCAGGAATTCTAACACCAAAAATTCTTTTACTTACCAGCTGGCTGTATAAAGCCTCTGCTGGATGCATGGTGTGTCAATATGCTTGCTTTTATACCAAGTAACTATATGGGACAATTTTGGTCAGGCATCAAGATTTTTCTCTTATTGGGCATAAATCTCAGCCTAGAAGTTACCATTTGCAGCAAGCACTATTTTTTAGTGTTGGATAGTCATAGCCTCTTAATATCTTGTTAATTTTTGCTTGCTTGAAATGGCCAAGTACCATATGGAGAAAGAAATAGAACCATATTGAAGAGACTTATCTGAGTGTTAATGAAAATGTTTTCAAACAGTTATCACAAGTATGCAATTTTGAAATTCGACATTTTCTTCGGAGTACAGCATACTAAATTGATGTTAACCAACTCATAGCATTTGGCTGATTGGAGCCCAGAGATTCGGGAATTTAGAAAAATGTCCTCCCTGGCAACCCTGCTCCCGTGCCGATTGGTGATGGTAATTAGGAATCTGCCTCTCCTTTGTCCTAATCCTTTATTGCTCCAACAAGCACAGATTCATTTGTGAACATCAGTGGAGCCAGAAGGTCATGCTGTGGTCATTTTAGCATAATGACCAAGCCAGCCGTTTCCAAGACACATTTGTTTTACGCGCTAATCCAAGCAGTGCCATTAGCCGAGATATTGCCAGTCAGCATCTGTGACAGTATTGGCTGGTAATTATCTCTCCTCTTAACCCCTGCTCTGACAGAGGCTTCTGTTTGCCGCCTGCTCTATGCTAAATGCCGTATGTTAAGAGACCCCATATTTTTGACACTCATTAAGTATCATTTTCTGTCATGTAACCTGTATCACTCTGGGGATGACTTACTATGTCATTATATGGGTCAGCAGGAAACTGCATTATTTCTTAATAAAGCAGTAAGTGGCATGTGTAGGCCTGACTGCTGAAAAATTCCTCTAGTTTATATATAGATGGTTAACAATCATACAGTTTAATTAAAGGGGAACTCTGCTGTGCACTTGGAATCACAATAGAACATATCTCCATTCAGCATTTTAGAAAAAAAAATGTGTAAAAAATTGTGCCTTCATTCCACTGACTGCCATCCACACATTTTGGGATTTTAATATTAGTTTATGGACATGATAGTGAGTTCAGGGGAATGGGAAGTGTGTTTGATCCTCAAAATGCATTGGCTCTATTCTGTTTTGAATCAATTTTATAATTGGATTTTTCCTAATGGTGGCCCTCATCTTGCAGAATGCTGCCAAACCAGAGCCAGTGTGCCAATTGACAATTTTGGCGGACTTTTCAACCGGACTGGTCCGACGGTACGAATCCGTCGGACAATCCGACCATGTGTGGGCTTCATCGGACCTTCAGCTGACTTTTTCTGTCGAAAATCAGACGGACTTTAGATTTGGAACATGTTTCAAATCTCTCTGACGAAGAATCCGTTCGTTATGCTAGTCCAACGGACAAAAAAGGACACAAGGACAACTATTGGCTACTGGCTATGAACTTCCTCATTCTAGTCCCTTTGTACGTCATCACGTTCATACCAACAGACTTTTGAACGGACTTTAGTCAGTTTGTGTGTGGGCAAGTCCGGTCGTCCGAAAGTCCGTCGTAACGCCGTCGAAAGTCCGTCGGAAAGACTGTCGGGCATTTGATGCTGAAAAGTTCGCCCGTGTGTACATGGCTTTAGAAAATCCAAATCCATCACTCTCTTTGTTTTTGTGTCTGGGTTCAGGGGAAGACTGCGCTTGGGAGCATTTTTCCCCTGGGCCAGTACTAATAAGATATGCTGGGCTGGTGGCCTTGAGGGAAGATACTTCCCTCTATTCAGACATTGATCAGAGCAGGACCTGCAGTCAGTAAAGCAGAATGTGGGCATCATATAGCTACGTGCTCTCCATTTTGGTCTGCAATTGCAGTGTCTTCTACAGGGAAGTCTACCAACACCATTGTTTTATGGCTCTGGGAGGTCATGGGGCAGATTACTCTATTCCTAATAATTAATGAGGTACCTTGGCACACTTTGCATGGCAAAATTTCTGTCCCTTAAAAGGTTAAAAGGTTAGTTTGTTGTGTTTGTACCCCGGGCTTAAGGTTCCGAGCCTTCCTCTGTTTGGCATATCCTTCTAAGCATATCATAGCTAAACAGGTATGAACCTGAAACAATAAAATTCTAATTTACATGGTGCTGTGGGTCTAGGAAAATATTTTGCTCTGCCCTGTGTATACTGTGAGGTTTATCAGCACGATGTAGAGAAGGGAGTGGGTTTAGATACAAAATGTAGTGGTATTAAGTTGTAGACAATACAGTAGTTCCTCCCTATTGCAAGAAACATAGGTGGAATTGCTACCAGTTAGGCAGCCCATAGATGTGTCCATTTTTTTCATTCAAACAGCGAGTTGAACAAAAAAAACTGACTCCATTCCCCCATCCACACACTTGATGTAGATTTGGGAATCCTCTCTGCTGAGCTATTGTACTCTGACAGTGAGAATACTTTCCCGCTGTCAGAATACCCTGATCAGCATTGCAGGCTATAGCCTGCAGCACTGATCGAGTGGGATAATCCAGACAGGGTGGTTATATAGAAGTTGATCTGTATATTCAATTCTGTACAGCCACAGTGCTCATAAATGGATCAAAATGTGTCTGGTCTCTGCTAAACCGGCCAAATTTCAATCCATGTATGGCTGGCTTAAAAGACAGCTGCTTCACCCAAGATCAGGTGTAGAGTATTACTCTCAAATTTACCTTAATTTAAAGTATAAGTCCAGTCAAATATTATCTAAGTTTTAACTTGCTCCCACCCCTATTCTAAGCCCTGTAAAGGAAACCCTGTAAAGGAAAGATGTCTAACTTACTTATTCTGGTACAGTCACGTGATCTCGCCATGGGCCGGCTTCGGTGAACATGCCAACAACGGCTGTAATGCCGATGTGGTTATGTCACCCATAGGCTTACTATAAGGCATCTGTTGTCGGCTGTCCCTCCTCTACACTGATGCCAGTGCTGGGAGCCGATCATGTAGCCGGACTAGAACACCCTTAGAATAGGTAAGTAATGATATCTTTCCTGTACAAGGTAGTTAGTATAGGGCTTAGAATGGGGGTGGAAACAGATTAAGCTTAGGTAGTATTTGACCTAACTTTTTTTTTAATGTATAAGTAAGCCCCAGCAAAACAAATATACACAGCTTTATACAGGATCAGTAAGAGAGCAGTGAGAATGTACTCCCTGCATCTTGCTGTGTAACTTTTTCTCTCCCTGCTTTCTGTATCTGCAACCATATTCATTCTTCCAAGTCGGGTTCAAATGATGGCAACAAGAAAGATCTTAGTAGCCATTGTTCTATGTTAGGGGTTCTGAGTGAAAGAGGCAGCAAGATGGGTCTCCAGAATCACCAGCAGGTGCATTTCAGGGTTACCAGATTTTAGACAAAAGGAAGGGGATGGACTGGTGCACCAAAGCAGTGTCTGTAAAAAAAAAAAAAAAACTCATGCAGCGGGTAATGTATGCTATCTGTATGCATTTCAGGATTTATTTTTAGTATTGACTATAAAGTATGCACTTTTTCTACAGGAACCCATTTGAGCTTCTGGTAACAACTAATGCTTTAATCTGGATTGACTAATTTTTCACCCCAGAAATCATCCTTCCCAGGGGCAGTACTGACAATGGAGAGCAATGTAGACTGAAGCCACTGTTCTGCTGAATAGGCTGTTTGTATGATCTCTAAACCTACAGCTGAACTTCAAGATCAGCAAATATTGTCTACATACAAGAGTTGTGTATACTTCCTTGAATCTTGGTGTGTTTTGTGTATTTCTTCTAGATCTGTGCAGTAGTCCAGTGGGTAACTTTGACTATGTGTAGGAACTTCCTTTAATAAAGACTGTTCACTCTTTTCTTGTGCAAGGTGACTGGTCTTGTCTTGTCTTTGTTTCCTCAGGCAGCTCCTCATAACGGAATTTGTAGCCCACAAAATGGACCTATATACTCTGTATGTATTGAGGAATATATATGAATTAAAGCTTTTGTATCTGGAGTTCAGCTTTAAGAACATTGGACTAAGTTCATTTGGGAAAGAAACACTCTGCTCTTTTCACTTAAAACACACAAACGCACAGATTTTACCATTAGAGCATGTAACAGACTGTGATCTCCAAAACTGTAATTATCCCCCACTGAGAACAGTCAGTTATCAACCAAAGATTTCCTACCTTGCAGCATTACATTTCCTTTGTTACTGTGCGTTGTCATCTCGTGCCTTGCTTTATACTCCATACACTGCCATATTGTCACCTGTCATAATCAAGGTAGAGTTCATAACAGGCATCAAGTATTTGAGGATATCTTGGAGTCTTCAAAGTGGATATGCAAAATATGCTTGTTAACAATAGTACAAAAACAAGGGATGCTAAAGACTCCGGGATTATAGCCTTAATTGGATGCACACTAGCAGTTTATATTAGCAGATGGTACATACTGTATTTATTACATTTCATGATTCATAAAGCTTGTGTTTACAGTCTTAGATGAGAAGATTCACTGTGAAACACCTTAAGGTGAAATCAGTGAAGTACAAATAAGTTATTTTAGTTTGGAGCTGCATCAAGCTCTTGAGGGCAACAATGACATTTAACTATACAGAGGATTAGGTTACACGGTCTCTGGCACCATACTTTAAAAACTGAGCAATAGACAGTGCAAGGAAAACTGGCAAAAATAACAGGGGCATTTACTGCCAGGCAGCTGTAATTATTGTGGAAACTCTGGCCAGCAATGCTTGCTGCTAATGTGTACAAGTAAGAACCAACAGTAAGTAGAATACTGCTAAATTAAAATAGAATTATGGTCATACTATAAAATCTCATATGTGATATATGCTGCCTATACCAGTAGGACTGGTCTTTCTGTTTTTCAATGTACTCCCTGGAACATTTTTTAAATAACTATTGATCCTGACTGAAGATCTATTGGATAGGCACTTACTTAAATAGTGTGACAACACTCTACTGGAGCATTATCACCCTTGCTGGTGCTCTAGATGCTTAAATATTGGCACAGTTGATAGCCCAGTCAATGAACAGCCATGCATATATCCATACACAGCCTTTCAGATTGATGGCACATGCTTTATCTGCAGGAACTTAAAGTGGAACTAAAACCTTCACTCCTTTACAGCCATGGAAGCTGCCATCTTAGCCTCTGTTTGATCTGCAGTTGCCATGGTGAAACACATGTGTTCAGTTATGACACCAGCTATTTGATGGCTTGACAGTTCAGTTGAGAACACAAGCACTTGAGACAGTTACCATTCAAGGCATACCTTAGATGTAATAGGTAAAAAACACTGAGCTCTATTAAAAACTAAAGTGAATAAGCAGCAGCATACGTTGTGACAAACAACCAAGAGTGAAAAATAAAATTCAGTGCTAAACAATGATATAACTATGAAAAAAAGAAACATAAAATAAGTCCATAGGTGTGGTATTGATGAAAAAATGTGATATAAAAACATAAAGTCCAAAATGAAAAATAATGTATAAATGGAGTGTTAACTCATGTCCATACACTGGAGGCAGGACGGAAGTGAATGGTTGGAGTCTCAAAGGACTGGTGAGTATAATGTAGATCCGTGGGACTGGAATAACATCGATAGTGCTAAACATCAAATGAATGAAAAGGATGGGTACTCTTACCAGAAGAGGTGGACTCCCCCTGTTGTGAAGTAGACACAAATACTCCAGTGATCTCCATTAGCCTTTGGGTCCCATGGAAAGCAGTTGGCTTGATGCATTCTGAACATAGGAGGTTGGCTGCTCAGCACGGGATCAGTGTCATTCAGAGACTACTACTTTGCATTTTCTGAATGAATACAAAGCATTCTCTGATTGGACAAGGTGGAGAAATGAGATGGCGACGTTACACTCTACATCTTGTCCAACAAAATAACACTTTGGGGTTGTTTTACTAAAACTGGAGAGTGAAAAATCTGGTGAAGCTGTGCATGGTAGCCAATCAGCTTAGAACTTCAGCTTGTTCGGTTAAGCTTTGACGGTTTTATTAAAAATCAATCCCTTTGCAGTCATTCAGAAAATTCAAAGCATTCTCTGAATGGCACCTGTGCTGACTGGTTAGCCTCCTGTGTTCAGGATGCATCAGGCCAGCTCAGTATGGGACCTGGAAGCATATCTTATCTGTGAAAGGGCAAGAACTCCTTTTGAAGAACTACAGACAGACATATTCTTTATCATGATCTTTTAAAAGAACTGGTCAGTCTAACCTATAATTATTATAAAAATCAATGGAAGGCTGTGGCTGTAGGCTGGTAACTGCATATACGAGTGTTTACATGTATACAGGGGAGGATGAACAGCCCTGGGCGAAAAACTGTCCTGGAGTGCACATCCATCCCTGTATGCATGTAAACACTCAGATTTTCATATAACAGTGTACAACCATAGTCTGTCATTGCTTTGTACAGGTGGCTTTGCACAAACACCTATGACCCCTGGGTGCAGAAATGCGCTTGCTTTTTTTATGTTGTGTGGCCCTCTGAACCTGTGTGAATGAAGCCTATGTCAGATACTTATTGCTCTGTCATTTACCTGCCTGCAACCAATATTTCCAAGCTTCTGGGTGTTCTAAATTGTATCAGATGACATAGCTGTGCAGTTGTATCTATTCCCATAGGGCCCTATTATACAGTATGTACTCCTAGGAGCTTGTGTGGGGCAAAGCAGGTAACAGGGCTGGCACTGTGAGAATCCAAGTGACTTCTGACCCTTGACTCTCAAGCTAAAGAGTCAGATAAAGCAAGTTCAAGTGGTGCAAACCTAAATCTTTCTTAAAAACACTTGCACAATTAAAATCCTTCAATCTGAGTAGCCCAGTTGTGACATCTTTTTAATATATGTTTTCATAATTTTTTTGCAAACAGATTATATATTTGCTTGCTGGTTCAACAGCTGAGAAACTGAAAGGTTCTCAAGACTTTAAAAATGTAGAGATTTAACCACAGCACAGCAGTGTATTATCAGGTTTAAATACTGCAGTACTAACTTAGCATTCCTGAAAGGCACTGATATTTCCAATATTGAGTTTCACAACTGAATAACCAAGTAGCATAGAGGAGGAGACGTGTGTGCGGGCAACTTGCAGAGTCGAAGTCTTCCTGTAGGCAGTGTATCTGTACTCCTTGACACAGCCTGATTTGCGGGGGGAGCCTCTAGCCTCCAATAACCTTATTTTCATTTTTACTTTGCTTGTTACAAATTAGCTCATATTTCCACCCCAGACTCAGTCCTGTTAATTAATTCAGCACAAGTCTGTGCAATGCCGCACTGGAGAAATCCACTGTCCAAAGGCATTCGAGCTGCATCTGTTCACAAACAAAGGGGAACATATTTAACAATGATACAGCTGAATTCAGCTCATATTCTATAAGGGGAGACAGGAGAGCCAGCGGCTAGCAATGACACTGCAACATCATCATTTATTCTTATGATAATGTTTTTATATTATGCAAGCTTTTTCAGAACTTTGGAGCTTAAACTTGTATCAAGTTGGGAATGAGCAGATGTGGTTTCTGTTGGGGCTTGGTTTTCATATATAGTTTGCCAAATCTAGCTTAGATAGGTTTATAAGCATGATACCTTGATTTATTTTATGATGGCAAATTGGGTATCATTTACAAAAACTACTAGAGCAAAAATTAAGAAAGTTACTTGTTGCAATTAATCAGATTGGGAGAGGCTAGTGCATTCGCTCTTTTGGGCCAGAATGTAACGTTTACCACACTGCAATCTCTGTGCTATCATGATTAGGGCCATCAGAAATTGTGCATATTTTCTTATGAATGGCAAGACAATAGCTGCCAACTAGTTCCCAAGAATAATCATTGGAATTGAAGATTTGTTTAGTCTTTAGTCTTAAGCACAGAATTCTGAACAAATCATTGATCCACCTTGAAGGTGAAGAAGAGAATTGTTGCTTACCAAAAAGATTGAAATGTGTATTTCCAAATGCACAAACTATGTTAGATCAGGTATATGTTTGATGCCAGCTATCAACATTAAAGTGACCATTTTCTTTGCCCATACAGATGGGATAAAGGGGTGTCACGAAAATCACGTCAGTGCTCTGGAAGAAGCCCTGCATATTGCCAGTTCCAAAGACAAACCACTTTATACTTCAAGAGTTTATGCATGACAACTAAAATAGTGAGAAGCAGTAGATGGCACCTATGGTTGCAGTAACTTTTGTATGCCCTACAAGCATATCACTAGAGTTAAGCATTCATTGTCACTTGTCATTATATTGCAGAAAATGTAATGTAAAAAAGGTTAACTCTCTTTTATAAAAAGCAGCAAGATTATGCTGTTTATCATCATTATGTCAGCATCTTAAAACAACATTCTCTTTTCCTGTTGTCTTTACAATTACCTCTGTTCTACTCTGTGATACCATTTGTCATATTGTATCTTCTACCTTTCTCATTGAAGGTAGTTTCCATGCAGGGACCAAACATGCTGATGTTCACCAGGAATCAAGATGTTCAGTTAACCTGTTTACTCCTTTGTTGAATTCTGATCCTGCCCTGTCTGTACAGGGACAGTGTTATGCAGGTCTGCCTGCCGGTGAAAGGGTTAATGTCTGCCCTCTGCTTAATTTGCAGTGTACAAGGCAGATGGTCAGCTCATCATGGAAGCGTAATGTAGTTTTGGATGTTAAGGTTATTAATACTGACATACTTCTAATGTCTTTTCAATTTGCATTTCATTTTTTTGGATTTTGGCATCCTGCTGAATGCTAATGAACCTGGATTGAATATAAAACAGGGCAAAATCGTATTCACCTCTAATATTTATCCTTTTGACTTGCTGAACCTCCTGTAAGAGCTTGAATGCAGATATTACACGTTATTGTATTAAACAGTTTCAGCAGTTTAGAGATATTACTTAGTGTTCATACTATATTCTACACATATACTGTGTGTATATATATATATATATATATATATATATATATATATATATATATATATATATACAGAAATGTATTACTATAATTTAGACAAAATGGTAGTGTAATGCTTTTTATTTATCTTTTACTATAAATGGTCAGATCTTATTGGTGACTATGAGATCTTCCATAACCCACTCTGTCAGGGCTAATAAAACTTTTAGCTTTTCTCACTGAACTCATACAAAAAGCCTAACCATGATTTATTTAAATCCTGATGATAAACCATAACTCAGGCGCAGAGTATTTATTTTACTGAGAGGGTCATGTTGGCAGACCTGCCATTATCACCAACTCAGGACGATGCTGCTTACAGTTATTGCAGTGTGTGCTACTGCATCTGGCTGAAATAATACAAAACAAGTGCCCCATGATCCTACAAGGAAACCAGGTGATCAACATACTAACCCTAATCATGCATTTCTTTCATACCCTACATTCCATTTATACCCTGATATGACCCACTTATAAGTTACAGAGCAGTGTATTCCCACATTTCACACTAGCTTTCTAATTAAAATTTGACATTCAAGCAAACTCTTCTCAAAAGTTAATTGACTAAGTCCAAGTGATATTATTCAAGAAAGGTAAAAAGAAGTTCAGGGGAAGAATACTTTGTGGAGGGTTTAAAGAGCCTGAATGTCTGAGCTCTAAATGTTTAACTATTTAAAGTCAATGTCTTGAACAACTAATACAAGCCCCTAGAAGCAGACACTAAAAGATGTTTAGCTATATCTAAAGCTCCAAAGTAGATCATGAAATTTGTTATACTGATCTGACCTACCTCAATCCAAACCCCAATGGATTGCTCTTAAAGTCTTCACAATATTTTACAATGCACTCACCTTTGCAGTCAGTTGTGAGGTGTGTGTATTGCATTTTAGAATGCTAGGAAGCGTGAGAGTTTTCCAACTCAAGCCAAGATTAGTCTGCTGAATGCTCATAGGTTGGGAGGCTCTTGAGCTCAAAAGGAAATCTTAATCACACTGGTGCCTGTTGTTACTTTTAATTGTTTTTCTATAACAGTGTCCTTACGGTCTGTGGCATGAAATTGGTGTCATTGCTCTTGGGCATGCCCTGTTAAAAAAGTTCTTATAACAGTGGTGGTATTAATTGTTCATATTTGAATTAAAAAGCTTTTAGGCAGAACATTTTGGAGTCACCCCGTAAGCTCTTGTTGAGGAAACTCTGGCATTGTGGCACCAACAGGACATGCATACTGTATTGCCAAAAGTATTGGAATGCCTGCCGCACATGAACCTAATGGCACCCTAGTCTTAGTCCGCAAGGTTCAATATTGAGCTTGGCCATGCTTTGCAGCTATAACAGCTTCAACTCTTCTGTGAAGGATGTCCACAAGGTTTAGGAGTGTGTCTATGGGAATTTTTGACCATTCTTCCAGAAGCGCTCTGATGTTGAATGAGAAGGCAAGAAGCGAGTTTGGGGTGGAGGAACCTGACTGGCCTGCATAGAGTCCTAACCTCAACCCCATAAAACACCTTTGGAATGAATTAGAGTGGAGACTGCGAGCCAGGCCTTCACGTCCAACATCAGTACCTGACCTCACAAATGCGTTCTGGAAGAATGGTCTAACATTCCCGTAGACAAACCCCTAAACCTTGTGAACAGCCTTTCCAGAAGAGTTGAAGCTGTTATAGCTACAAAGGGTCAATATTGAACCGAACGGACTAATGCCGCGTACACACGATCGGACTTTCCGATGGGAAATGTTCGATGTGAGCTTTTTGTTTGAAAAACCGACCGTGTGTATGGGGCATTAGACTGGGATGCCATTAAAGTTCATGTGCGTGTAAAGGCAGGCGTCCCAATACTTTTGTCAATATAGTGTACATGTAGCAACACTCATGGGGGAAATCGGAGATTTAAACATTCTACAGTCTATAGCAGGGATCTCCAAACTACAGCCCTCCAGCTGTTGCCGAACTACCCATCCCATGAGGCATTGTACAACTCTGACATTCACCAGCATGATGGGAATTGTAATTCCTTAACAACTGGAGGGCCATAGTTTGGAGACCCCTGGTCTATAGTATATGCCCCACTTTTACAGTGCCTGTTTACATGCTTCTTGTAACAAAAATAATTGAGTAGTTTTTTCCAGGCTCAGCATATTTGCTGAGCTCTGACAGTGTGATCATGTCTGGCGATGTCAAGTATGTTGTAAACACAAAGATGTGCAGTGATTATGTGAGCAAGTGCAAGTTATTTGGATATGGATATTATCCATACATATGTCTTGGAGGTGCAATGACTTTTGCATCTCCATTGCTGGATTTTAGATACCAATTTAATAAGGAATAGCTGGGCAAACTTCATAAGTCATGCAGAAATAGTGAGAACATCTTTTTATATTTAAGAAAAACTACACTTTTTTTCAACCTCCAAATAAAACAGCTGCCTGTGAATAAGAATGCCAAACTTACCTTTTCTGCTGCTGAACCAATATATAGGAATCATCGGGTCAAAAGGAATTACCATGCCAAGTTATTTTTTATATTGACATCTACAGCAATGTCAATGACTTTCCCCATGGGTTGCACCAGAAAGATGAGTTATGCTTGCAACTAGTATAAATGGTTAAAATGTAAGCAGAATATTCTACTGCTAGTTATAGATGAGTTAAAAAGTACAATTTAGCTTTGTGGAAAACAGCCTAATGAAGATTAGTAAAAGATGCCGGGTTTTTCTATTACATAGCTCATTTATCATACCGATTAAGTATGTAATTAGTTGAATTAAATCAGCAGATCTGCAGCCTTTTTGCAGCTGTATAACTTTCAATTTAAAATTTGTAACAAAAGCTTTTTTCTTTTAACTTTTTTTTGTTTTTTTTACTGAATTTAAAACCTGTATTAAAAAAGGTATGATAGCATATAAGTGCTCACTGACTGAGCAAATGGCAGATAGAGACACGCAACCTGTGATAATAGTAGACTGTACATTTCAGTGTAGTGTAGCTTGAAGCCGCACAGCTCATCTAATAAAGTAAAGGGTGATTATGTTTTAAGTGTTTTCACAGCAAAGCTGAAGTAAAATCCATGTCTGTTCTGTTACAGACTGCGTATGAAGAATACTTGAGATGACAGGGACAAGACTTAAGCCTTATACATATGATCACATTTTTCGAGGTGCAATGTGTGATGACAGGCTGTTGGCGGAAAATCCGACCGTGTGTATGCTCCATTGGACAATTGTTGGCCAACTTTTCATAGACAAATGTGGCATGGCAGGTTTATAAATTTTCCGCGGACAAATGTCTGTTGTCGGATTTTCCAAGCCTGTGTACACAAGTCCGTCAGACAAAAGTCCAAAGTACAAACATGCATGCTCGGAAGCAAGGACGAGCCAGAAGCAGTCGGTCTTGTAAACTAGCGTTCGTAATGGAGAATTAACACTTGTGACATGGCAAATTATGAAATCTCCAAATGCAGCGCACAGTTCTCTTCTTTTTTTAATGGGATTGTCAGGTCACCTGATTTCAGGTGACAGATGCACCCCATTGGGGTCTGGAGTGCACCGCTAAGGTAGTGGACCCTAAGGCTGAATGCTGCGGATGGAACTCTGAGTGGTTCAGGAAGGCAGGTCTACAGCAGACCAACACGGATCCCACTGGGAGCTAGAGCATAAGATTCCCCAGAGCACAGAGTCTAAGAGCCAACAGGTGTTCACCAGAGTCTCTAGTGGTGAGGATGGATTGCGCTGCAACTGGCTCCAGGTCGCCCCCCAGGGTCTCCCAGCTCACGCTCACAGTAGGCTACAGGAGGACAGAGAGGAAGCAGCAGTCCAGTACAACAAGGAATAGTAAGGAGATAAGCCAACGGTCAGAGCAACTAGCATACGGTAATAGACAGAGAACACGGCAAAAGGTCAGGGTCACAAGCAAGCAAGGGTAGCTATGAACAAGCCAAGATTGGTAAACAGGATCAGACGTAGGACACAGAGCAATGAGCACACGGAAGCCAAATCACACAATGGTTGATCAGCAGGGCTGGCTTGCAGTGCACAGGTTAATATAGAGTTCCCTGATAGGGGCTGGGGTGGAGCCATGCTTTGAGGAGAGATTATTTAAGCAGCCAGGTGAGAGTGGCTGGCCTCTTAATCTAAACACATGGAGAGGTAAGTTGACAGACAAACATTACTGCATAACCATGACAGGGATAATAATGAAGCTGCTTTGCTGGTGATACTGATGGAGTTATTGCAAACAAATTTTCAAAGTTTTTTTTTAGTGATATCAAGAATAATATTATTATGCTTTCTTTTTTTTTTTTTTTTTGGGCAAGTTACCACAACACCATTATCCTGTAGTTTTTAGGATCAAAGATACAACTATGCTGGTGTCCCTTGTCAATTTGACATTGTATTTTTTTTAAATGTAACTTCCTACTCCCAAACTGTTATTTGAAGTAAAACACATAGCCAAGTATTATTTTCCACAATTTTTTATTGTGCATTAAAAAAAGAAAACAAATAAAATTAGACATGCTATCTGCCAATAGAACTTAACCAAAAAGTGCATTCTATGCATCCAAAAATATAGAAAGAATACCAATCTAATCATTATTCAACCAAAAAATAATGTCAAAGCAATAACTCCAAGGCCAATAATAAATAACACGTTATCTCCTCCAATTCCGCAACATGGCTGGTTGACGGACGGCCATTCAGAAACTAACTTAGAAGCGCAAAATGAAAAGTGCGAAATGAAAAATGCGAATTAACACTCACCAAACTTCTACTAACATGAAATTAGCAGAAAGAGCCCAAAGGGTGGCGCCAAAGAGCTGAAAAACAACATAGTACATCACTACGTTCGTAATTGTTGGCCAACAATTGTGTGCCGTGGGTATGCAAGACGAGTTTGGGCCAATGTCCTTCAGACAAATTTCCACGGTTTTGTTGGCCAACAATCCGATCGTGTGTATGAGGCTGAAGAATAATCTGAATGTTTTGTAAGCTTTTCTCTGCAAACATAATCAGGATCAATGTAAATCACTGAAAATGGCCAACCTGTCTGGCCAATTTTTCTCTTGCCATTGTTCAGTCATTGAATAAACACAGTGGTTACTATTAGGAGGAAATTGAATCATTGGCCATTGATGATTTAAAGGAATGTATAGTGGTTTTGTATGTGTTTTTACATGGGTAATTTATATATTAATATAATATTTTTTCATGTTTTTTGGGCTGTCCTTATCTGCCTTCCAGTTGTACACAGAACTCAATAGCTAAGCTTGAAATCTACACATAGTCCTGAATGAGTATGAGCACGGACTCACCCCTTTCATGTTTACCTGCCTGCTTGTTTTGGAAGTCCTGTACAAATTTCTGTTAGGCCCACGCTGATGCACTTTTTCCACAAAAAAAACACAATAAAAATATTTCCCTTGAAACCCTAGGAAACTCTTTACATCAGTGTGCTGCAGCTGTGGTGCGTTTTGAAAAGTCCTGCATGCTGCATCTTTGGTGCCCTGTTTCAAAAACACATAAAAAACGCACCTTCTATTAAGTCACATGTCCAAGTTTCACAGGTGCATGCTGGGTGTCAGGAATCCAGAAAATGCCTTAAAAATACATTGACAATGCTTTAAGGCCTGGCTAACACCTATGCATTTTTTAGCACGTTTTCAGTTTTGCAGAAACACACTACAGTCCATTTCACATGGTTTCCTATGGATGTAGTTCACATCTGTGCATTTTATGGAAAGGGCCAGGGACTTTTTTCTGGTTTTTGGTTCCATAGGATGAAAAGTATGTATTAAAAAACACAAAATGCACCTGCAATACGCAAACTGCATTCTGCATAGGTGTGAATCAGGCCTTAAAGCATGATATGCCTTTTTGCATGACATATGCCATGTTTTAAGTGCACCAGTGTGAAAGAGCCCTTAGAGAGAGAGTCTGAAAGAAAACACCTTCTTCTATGCTTTTTCTTAAGGAAACCTATAATGCATTGTGACTCCAGTGTCAACGATTCACCTTTTATTAAATGTTTTGTTGGTTGTCTCTTGAGTTCATAATAAACAGATTTCAAATTGCATTATACCACTGCCTCTCTGCATACATTTTTAGACATTACTACTTTATAAATGTTTACTTTCATAGGGCTTCCACTGAAGTTCAAATAATTATTTATAAAAGAAAAACGTATTTGACTAACTGTATTACAAAAAATATAAAGACACAAAACACAAATTAAATACAATGGTATACCTTTGAAATGATTTAATTAAATATCTTTGTGTTTAATTTATTGGTATACCATTGTTGTTTTACCCTCTGTTTTGTGTATTTACATTTAAAAAAAATAAACTGCTTTTAAAATTGTTTGGTAAACAGTTAGATGTATAAATGTCAGATACCTTTTTCTTTTATAAAGAATTGAACTTCCATTGAAGTCCTTTGAAAGTAGACATTTATACAGTAGTAATGCCTTGAAGTTTTCTAGTATGGCCTCCGAATTTGCTACCACTTTTTTGGTTAGTTTAGGGCTTTGAGGTTTGTTCCCAGATTTGTTTGCATACATTTTTAGGTTTTTATTTATTTATTTGTATTTATTTACAGTTTAAAGTCTAACTGTAAGTACAGTTCTGCTTTAGCTGATTGGATGCAGGTCGCTCTATGCAATGGCCATCAGCATTTCCCTATTTTATTTGTTTTTTGTCGTGTTACATTACAGAAATAATTGTCATGCTTGTTTTTGGCAGTGGACGCGTTAAAGTCAATTGTGAGGCTTTGCCCAGCACACAGTTCCACAGTCAGTAAATTCTACACAGAGCCACAGGGCGAATTTTAACTTGATGCATCTGGAATCCTCCTCACATCCAGACAGTGTCAATCGGGAAATAAACAGCATCATATTAAATCTGCTTAGAAAAACAAGTGTTATCCCATTTCATTCAATTTGCTGATTCTCACACAGCACAAATGCAACTTCATAAAATGGATCTGCACAGAGGTGACGGATAAAGCTGGAAGCTTGGAGAAAAAAAATCAGCCTCTGCTGCTTGTCTCTTAAACATGCAAGTCAGCGGCGTGCATTAATAAATATTGGATAAAATAAGGAGGTGATGCAAGGTTTATGCAGTTTGGGGGCAATTAGAGCAATTTATTTCACAGTTGAATTGACAGTGTTTTGATGGAATACAATATCAGATGAGAAAGTGGATAATGCCATGCATTCACAAACCTGAGCGCTGTGTCTCTTTGCAGCCGGATATGGCACTGATTGAGTTTAACCAACACAATGCCATGTAAAATAATAGTAAGTTTGATTATTTCCCTCCAAACATGCCACAATTGATTCCTATGGGCCTTGTCTTGTACAGAAATAGAACTAGCAGAATCTCAATCAAAACAATAGTTTGCTATACTTTTAGTTATAATGAAATTCCTTTATTATTGCTGGCACTATTTTATATAGTTAGTCATCACTGATATGATACAGTGAGGGAAAAAGTATTTGATCCCCTGCTGATTTTGTATGTTTGCCCACTGACAAAGAAACGACAAGTCTATAATTTTAATGGTAGGCTTATTTTAACAGTGAGAGACAGAAAAACAACAAAAATATCAAGAAAACTCAATTAAAAAAGTTATAAATTGATTTGCATTTTAATGAGTGAAATAGGTATTTGACCCCTTCGCAAAACATGACTTAGTACTTGGTGGCAAAATGCTTGTTGGGAATCACAGAGGTCAGACATTTCTTGTAGTTGGCCAGCAGGTTTGCACACAATTCAGGAGGGATTTTGTCCCACACCTCTTTGAAGATCCTCTCCAAGTCTTTAAGGTTTCGAGGCTGATGTTTGGTAACTCGAACCTTCAGCTCCCTCCACATATTTTCTATGGGATTAAGGTCTGGAGACTGGCTAGACCCAATTTTAATGCCCTGGCTGAGGAAAGAAGGTTCTCACCCAAGATTTGACGGTACATGCCCCCCTCCATCGTCCCTCTGATGCAGTGAAGTTGCTCTGTCCCCTTAGCAGAAGAACATCCCCCAAGCATAATATTTCCACCTCTATGTTTAATGGTGGGGAAGGTGTTCTTGGGGTCATAGGCAGCATTCCTCCCCCTCAAAACATGGAGAGTTGATGCCAAAGAGCTCGATTTTGGTCTCGTCAGCCCACAACACTTTCACCCAGTTCTCCTCTAAATCATTCAGATGTTCATTAGCAAACTTCAGATGAGCCTGTACATGTGCTTTCTTGAGCAGGGAGACCTTGCGGGCACTGCAGGATTTTAGTACTTCACAGCGTAGTGTGTTACCAATGGTTTTCTTGGTGACTATGATCCCAGCTGCCTTGAGATCATTGACAAGATTCTCCCTTGTAGTTCTGGGCTGGTTCCTCATCGTTCTCATAATTCTTGTAAACTGATGAGGTGAGATCTTGCATGGAGCCCCAGACCGAGGGAGATTGACAGTTATTTTGTGTTTCTTCCACTTGCGAATAATCGCACCAACTGTTGTCAACCTCTCACCAAGCTGCTTGGCGATGGTCTTGTAGCTCATTCCAGCCTTGTGTAGGTCTACAATCTTGTCCCTGACATCCTTGGACAGCTCTTTTGTCTTGGCCATGGTGGAAAGATTGTAATCTGATTGATCGCTTCTGTGGACAGGTGTCTTTTGTACAAGTAACAAGCTGAGAATAAGAGCATTCCCTTTAAGAGAGTGCTCCTAATCTCAGCTGGTTACCTGTATAGAAGACACCTGTGAGCCAGAAATATTGCTGATTGACAAGGGATTAAATGCTTATTTCACTCATTAAAATGCAAATCAATTTATACATTTTTTTAAATGCATTTTTCTGGATATATTTGTTGTTGTTCTGTCTCTCACTGTTAAAATAAACCTACCATTAAAATTATAGACTGATCATTTCTTTGTCAGTGGCCAAATGTACAAAATCAGCAGGGGATCAAATACTTTTTTCCCTCACTGTAGGTACAAACTGATGATCATTTAGAAATCAACATTTAGAGAAAGACTCTCTGGCCAGGGCTGGAGGTATAACTGTATTACGCACACATACAAGCCCATTTAGCAGACATAAAAGAGGCACAGTACATTCCTCTAGTACAAGTGTACTGTTTGTGTGCAGTGACTTCTGTATTGCTTGCTGCCTGAGGGGAGGCATATTAGCGAGGAACACCACAACTTATGGCACCAAACTTTCTCTTCATGGAGGTCCCAACTGTCCATCATTTGAAGTACTATTCTTCTGGAATAAAATTCCTCTTTCCTACTCGGTTGCACCCTTTTAGATTTAATGCAAAAATGGCTAATAAAAATGCACTGTTCATCTTCCAGAAGTGTTATAGCATATAATCCTTTAATCCAGCCTTATTGCATTTGTTACTTTAAATAGCCTGTAAAAAGGAAATTTTGAGTTGAAATGAGCTGAATGGGTTAAACTAACAATTTTTGCATCCTAATTCTTCGTGGCTGCTATGAAACTGAGGGTGCAGCAGGAACGTGTCCTCTTTGTGTGAAAAAGTGTCTCTCTTTCTTTATGTCAGAAAGTTGAGAGGCATTAAGGTGCACTAGCTCTTCATCTTCACACAATGCTTAGAATACACAGGTTAGTTCTCATATACTGTAGTGACTGCAGGAAAAAGCACATGAGTCCTGTCAACTTGGGCTTGTTGAGCAGCAAATGGCAACTTCAAGGCTAAGGAAATGGAAGAGTGGAAACAAAGTCAAAATGTATAAAAATATGTTTGCTACTTTCAGCATTGTATTACCAGAAATAACTGAAAAAATAAGATTTCTTTCATTTATGACAGCATGTCCACCAGATACGCATTACCTATAACTGATTAGTATACATGGATATATCCCATCCCTGCTTAGTTCACTTAGGTGGGGCTAGTGATACTGTACTTTACAAATTACTTCTAGGGGTAGAGGGGTGAAAACTAGCCACTTGTGAAGCACCAAGAAGTCTCAGCTGGCTACCCACATCCAAAATAGTGGTGTCAGGGACTTGAAGGCTGACAAAAAACTGTCCCGGGTGAGGACAGTGCTGGATTCCTGGACTGGTAAATGTCCGCAGCTATAGTATTTGTAGTATTTTTTTTTCTTTCTAAAGTGAAGTAATATGCATAATGGATTAGAAGGAACCTTTGGAATTCCTTCTTTCTTGACTGGAGAAAAGACCCAGGGTGTTCAAGGTTACTATTTATTGGCAGCTGACCTATACAGTAATAGTTAATTTTCTAGAAGATAACACATCTCAGTTTGTCTGGAACAATCAATGCATCAGCCATTTAATTGACAATGCACAGGACCTGCTTGTGATTTATGGTTCGATTATCTGCATCACTGATCATGCTCGGCCAATCCAATTGGCAGCAATGGTTTGGGCACAGATGGCGTAATATCCTTAGACAGCTGGTTCCCTCCACGCTGTCACATCATTGGACCATCCAGCTAATTCAGTACACAGGGTCAGAAAAAGACGTTCACTTATACCACTCTGGCTGGATCTTAAAACACAAAAAGATGTAGGACCATTTGTAAATGCTTATATACTGTACCTAGAATTGTATTTTGATTATTTTCCACATCCTTGCTGTACAGATTCCCATTTTTGCTGATTAACTCAACGTTGTAAACTGTCAGCTGTCTGACTCCTTCCACAGCTCTACAGCTGGCTGAAGACAAGATAACAGTTTGCTGTGTGGTGGTGGGCTTTGTTTTCAGCATCTTGGATACCACTGTGTTTACTGTTGACAGCATCCACCCGAGTGAAAAAGAAGACACTTTTTTCTGGATCACTGTCATTCTTGACTCCCCACTTGGTGGTTCACTAATTAATTTTTTACTAGACTTCAAACAAACTCAACTTCATTTTGGATTATATGACATGTGCCATGAAACAGATGCTGGGGTTACTCTTCAAATCTTTCATTCGTTTCAAAGGTAGATCACAGATCATCCAGTATTTTTTAAGTTAACTACTGTATTCACAAAACTCCATATATTTTTCCAACTTGTGTAGTGTGCATTGTTTAGCATGATAATGGTCTGTCAATACAGAGTGGTAACTTCACTGTTCTTTTGGGCTCTGAGGCAAGAACTTTTACTCCGGTATACCCAGATAGCAAGCAATTGAGCTGCAAGTTTGAAAATGACTTGCTAAGCTATTGCTAGACTTGCCAGGCTTTACAGGTTTGTTGCACAATCACAGCAAGTCCGCATTGCATGATTCCAGATCATCTTTCTTTGCAAACATTCTGCAAGTCTGCTGCAAGTTCTGGATTAGTTATGTTGTGCAACAGTCATCCCACCACAGGGATCACTGTGGCTGAATTTTCATGCTGTAGACTTGCAGAGCTCTTGCTGTAGACTCACCACTGCAACTTTGCTCTTGCTAGAGACTTGCCACAAATTTGTGGCAAGTTTTCCTTGCTATCTGGGTAGTTACTGTAAATATGGTTTAGCAGTCCCAGATGGAAAGAAAAACTTGCTGTTATAGAAAAAATAAAACTGTAGTTAAGAAAAGATCATTTTACAAGATTTGAGGAAAGTTTAAAAAGTTTTAAAGTACAAAAACATTTAAGAAAACAGAACTTCAAGTAGATAGAAACAAACACCATTTAATTCAATAATGTATTTTTTCCATGTTGCTGTCACCAGCGCCTGGACTGGCCCTGATTTAACACGGTATTGCTCTGCACAGCAGAACTCAACCTAAAACAGTTGTAGCACTTTGAGTCAACCAGGGTCTGCTATTCCTCAATGTCCAATCAGCAGGCTGGGGCAGACTGATGATCAAGCTGAATTGTTCAAATGCAATGGAGAAAAGTAAGATCACCTTGGACAGGAGTTCTGGAATCATAAAATTACTAATATTTTATACATTGAGCCACCTAGAACAACTTTTCTAATTGTGTTCTTTTTTTTTAGCCTTTTGCCTGGGCTTACTTTCTAGGGTTTTTATTAGATGACAAGACAAATGTCACCTGTAGGTTTTAGCAAATGTGACTCCTCACAAACTCACTATTTGATATGCTCTATAATGTCAACTAGCTTTGAATTAAATGTTACCATTTAGTGAATGTACAGTACTAGCAAGCAATTGGCATTTTGCTTATTTAACATATTGTATTCAGAAGATAAAAAAAAAATGTTTTGTTGCAAAACGACAGGCATGTTTATACACACAATTGGGAATATTCTAACCAACTTCCAAAAACTCTGTAAAGTTTAACTGGTGTGTCTAATGTTAGCAGTAGATTATATCCCCCCAAAAATTGAAGTAATACTTTATGAATATAATCTAGCGGGCTGAGTCAGCCCCTCCTTTCTTCTTTGTCATGGATACTTCAACAGAAAACATCACCCTGCCAATGCTCCTGTCCATCTGGAAGTTTTGAGTTGCCGCCCACCTTTACGTGTTTCAGTTTCTCTTTTGCATTCATCATACATAAAGGTGATATAATGGCCACAGCAAGTGTGCCAACTGGGGGGTTCCAGTGCAAATATCTAACGAATATAGGGGTTGATTTACCAAACCTGGAGAGTGCAAAAGCTGGTGGAGCTCTGCATAGAAACAATCAACATCCATTTTTTTTGTCAAAGCTTAATTTACCAAGCTGAAGTTAGAAGCTGATTGGCTAGCATGCACAGCTGCAGCAGATTTTGCACTCTCCAGTTTTAATAAATCAACCCCATGGTCTCCAAGAGATGCAATAAATTTTAAAGTGATTTTTTTTTTGCAACATCTACCAAAAATCAATATAATTAATTTGGTGGACTATCACTTTAAATGAACTCTCTAAATATCCATTATAAAATGTGCTCTTATTGGCCCAATTTTTTATTTTATTTATTTTATTTTTAATAGCTATTTATAAAAACTGGGGATATATTTTTAGTGCAAATCTCCTAAATGTGCTGTCCTTGGTAAGCTACCGTAGAGCTGCTAGTAGTTACTCACATTAAACCGTGATTTGGATAAATTAAAACTTTCACACATTTGTGTATCTTGTTAGGTAAAATGCTATAAAATATGTTATCTTTGCATAAATACACTAGTAATAGTACCAATTACTTTCTACCAGTGTTATATTGTTCATATTAATGCTATATTTCAGTGCCTTTAGACTTAAAACAATCCACAGTTTGCTACTGCTTTGTAAAAGAAAAAAAAAAGTTACAAAACCTAGGTAGTTTACATTTATCACAGGGAATATCCTCATTATATAATGCTTCCGGCATCCAAGTTGCAATTTTGGTGATTTGGAAGGAAACCATTACTGATAATGCTTCCAAAATCTCCTTTCAAGCGGTCCTTGTGTTCGCTATTGTAACTAAGATAGTTTAGAGATTGTACTGCACAGTCTGATAGGTACACACTGACTGCTTAATGGGATTTACATTCACTCAAACCAAATTAGGCTGGTAAAAGACAATTCAACATGCAGTAGCGTAAATGCGGATGACGGAGGAATTAAATGTTTGTGAAAACAGGGGCAGCCGATCTATCAACAGCTAATTAGACAAAGAGTTCTATGACAGGCCGGGACATAAACAGGAAGAACAAAGAGCAGAATGAAGGAGGGAGGAGGTGGAGGACTGAGGCGCTTTGTGTTCTCATAGAGCCAGCGCTAAACACTGCTCCTTAATTGGCTGAAAACACCAACTTGCTCTTTGTTGGTGGAGTAAGAGCCCCGGATGTACCAGCGGTCTGAGAAAAGTTCAGGGAAAACTTTAAAATCTTATTCTATAATATTTTCCTTTATTTTATTTTACTGTCACTCATCTCAATGATTGTTACTATTTTCAGCTCTGACCAGTAAATGCTTACAATATAGCAAATGAATCCTGATTGTATTCTGAAGCTATTACAGTAAAATTGCTTTTGTGGTTCATTGCTAACAGTAGATGCCTAACTAGAGATGAACAGAGAATTAAATGTATGTGTGTATGGCCAAATCTGTTTGACTTGAAAAGAAGGATTACGTCTGGTACATAGACATGAGTATGTTGTGACTGCAAATGAGCACCTAATCAAGGTGAAGGATGACAAACTGTGACAGTAATGAAGTGCAAGACCCTGTCCTGCACATACCTACGGAAGTCCACCAAACCTTCCTGTCAAAGCTGAATTTTGGGGAGTACTGACAGGCAAAGCTTCTGCAGTTTCTGATGTACCAACATTTGCTTGCTCCTTCCTACCACCTGCACTTTCCTTATAGCCAGTGTTGCTGCTCATCATAATGAATACAAACAAATGAATACAAATACGTGGGGCTTAGCTTCAAGCTTCTACAGCACCCAGAAGTGTCAGAGCTTTCTCTGTTAGAATGATTTACAATCACCATTCAGTAATGAGGAGAGTTTGGAAGGTTGCTGTACATTTAGGTGCCTGCACTTTATACTTGCGGGAGTCACCTCCCATCCTTTGATAGTCTTTTTAGCAACAAAGACCATTCTAATAGGCTCCTACCCCCTTTGTAAAAAGAAAATGTTCACACAATTCTATGTCTTGTGATCTGTATAAAGAAAGGGGGGAGGGGGGGGGGTGTTGGGACTTTGAATGAGGTGAGTACACATGGCTAGAAGATGAGTCGATATCAAAAACATGTTTTTTTGGTGAAACAAGAAACATGGCAAAATGACATGATACATGCAGCAATGAATAAAACTGTCAATCACATATTACAGACCATATATAGTATCAAACATTAGTGGCAACCAGCCAACCACTGTGTGGTATGGAACAGATCCTTGATGTAATAAAAACTCTTAAAAATACATGGTAGGTGGTGAACTCAAGATAATGTAAGAAGTAGAGGCGTCTGCATGAGAATAAGCCATGCGCGTGGTGTCCCCACGGGGCTTACCGACACTGGCGTGCTTGAATTTTTCCATCTGGTGTCACCATATGGAGGGGGGGCGTCTCCAGCCTCCATGGGCAGCGGCTGTTGCTCAGGCTTCCTATTTTGATGCACCTGTGTGACGTTGGGAGGAGCCCATGGGGTGCGCCATATATAACATCCCCACTCTGTGCTAGCCAGTCCTAATGGCAGCACCTTTTTGTGCTCACTGTACAATATTTGGAATCCACTTTTCTACATCATTAACAGGTAATTACATGGTCATTCTTTTCCTGTTCATGCTCACAGAGGCTCACTCCCATTTTTTTCACTTATATCTGTTTCATGGTTTTCTATTTCATCGCTGATCCACTCTTTCCTCCTCACACACTATTTTCCTTTCTACTCACTTGTTTACCTGCACTTTGGTGTTGGGCTCTAGCAAGTTCTCACAATATAGAGTATTTACAGTATACCCAATACATATATTTTTAGATGTGAAGCCCACTCACACCAATATCTGGACCTTGCCTTTCATCTTCTTGGGCATCATGTCTATGCGCCCGGTCGTTCTTCTGTGGGTCCCTTCCACAGCTCCCGGTACAGACAATGTGGGCAGCCCCTGACTCCTCGTCTCCATTTTCCAGACTTATTACGATGTAAGTACTCATAGGGATGAGTAACTCCCTGACTTTCTTTTTGTACATCATTGAATCTCACTGCTCATGTTTTGTTTTATAGATTTGCATGCTCCCACCCCTGAAGAAAAAAAAAAATTGAATGCACTTATTCTCATACAGACGCCTCTACTTATTACATTATCTTGAGTTCACCACCTACCTATGTAATTTTGCCATGTTTCTTGTTTTACCAATAAAAACATGTTTTTGATATCGACTCATCTTCTACCCATGTCTACTCACCTTGTTCAAAGTCCCAAAAAAAACCCTTTCTTTATACAGATTTAGAGATAGCTCACATGTCTCATTTAAAGTCGCAAGCTCCCCCTTTTTAGTCCATGTCTTGTGATCGAAATGTTATTTTAGCAAATATAAGTTCTATTAAAGCTCATAATAATGTTAATATTATTAATAATAATAATTTAGGTTAATGACTAGGATTGGTTTGGGGTTAAATATTATACTGTACATAGGGACCTGGAGTCGTCAAGATCATGTTGATCTTGATAACCAGAAGAAGAGGTTCTCCTGTTAAAAATAAAGTTTCCCTTTGCTTTCTTTAACACTAAGGTGCTAAACAGTTTAGGCTCTTTTGCCACCTCCCAGTCTAGGTTTCCTAAAGTCGTTCACATGAGCCTAGGCCAAATATCCTTTATTTCATTTATAATAACAATTCCGGACCTGCAGGAAAAGTTGCTCTGTGTATGTTCTTCTTTACTAACACAGTAATGGAACCTAAGAAAATTCCTCTAAATTTTCTTTGGAAAGTTTGATGTATCATAGAAATGGTACAATAGTAATATTTAAAAAATAAATTGACAGGTGCCAGATGAATCTGGTCAGCAGAACTTGCTCCACCCCTGGTAGGAAATAGAGGGTCTCTATGCTATTATTGTGTGTGAAAACACCTGTGATTCCAAGATTCTAAATTTGGATGTTAGATAAAAACAGACGTGGGCACTTAAAGCTTAGTTGTACAAAGATTCCCAATTCATGCACCTGGTAAGACAAGACATTATATGCTTCACAGTGTTATGACAGCAACCCACATTGATGTTACTCTCCCTCCCTGGAACCTGAGCGTGCACAGGTCAAAAGCTGTCTTTAAAGTACTGGACACAAAAGTATTACAATGAATTCACTGTCTAAGCCAGTCTGTCGATAGTCCTGGCAGCTCCTTTAAAAATTCCTGTGCAAAACCAACCTTTTGCTTATAGAGCCTACTATCCATTAGTTATCAACGATTAATACTTTTTTTTAAAAACACTACAGATTTTGAATGAAAAATGTATGTTTACATGTAATGAAAAATGGTAAAAAATGGAAGCTTCATCCTATTAATATGTTTTGAATGTTTATGGTCATGCTACCTTCACTACCCACTTTGTATAACTGCAACTTTCACTCAAGATGAAGATTTATTTGTACTACTCTGTATAAACAAAATTATAATGTTACTACTGTATATTTGATGACATTTCCTAGAAAACATTAGCCAACAAAATAAAATAATGAATTGACCATAATTATGGGTGCAAATTAGTATCTGAAATATCAACTTTAATAGATGGAAAACCAACAAAATAAGACTTGCCCAATCCATATGAATAGCATTTGAATTCTGCTGTTTTTGACCCTGCTTATTTTTGGTGTATCTTGCCAACTCATTCATAGAATTCTGCTCAGAACTGTGAAATTCAGAAGTTTTGGACTGTTGATAATCCCCCAACTGATAAGTCCTAAACTATAATAAGAAAAAGCTCTGTATTTTTTGATCATTAGTCTCTATATGACTTGGTGCATTGGTATATAGATTAATAACCCCAGTAAGATCCTGTACCAGTATCATTTATTGGATAAAAATGAAAGAGATTAATTAATGCCAATTCACATCTAGCCATGTTGAGCCATGCGACTGATTTCAACATTGCTAGCGTTAATTAGGCTGAGTAGAGGTTAATGGAAAAGTAATAAAGAACATTAGTATGCATGAAAGCACTCCTTGAAGATCTCTTCAACCAACTAGGGATGTTCCCTATAGAACAGTAAACGTACCTTTCACTGATCATGGACCAAAGCCAAAAATTGCACAAGCTCAGTGAAAAAAACTGTTTGAGGCATGTGCAGGTGCTCAATAAGTAGTATGATCCACTCAATTCAATAAGCAATCTCCCTATCTGTGGTCAACATTGGTTCCATTCCTAAAGCTAGTTATAAATGGGCTGATCTCTCCAAGAAAATAATGCCAGCTGCCATTCCTTGATTGCGTTGCTGTGCTTTCAAGCTATGACACGATATTCTCCCTGTCTTGGCTGAATATGTGTATCCTCCCAAACTGTAAAATTTTGTATAACATAATGACTGGATACAAATATCATAAATGCCAATGCATCGTTTGTAATGAGCTAGATTGAATTAAAATAAAAGCAGTCTATGATGGAACTAAAGAACCACTTTTTGCCTATTTAGGGCAAAGTAACAGGTTCTTTTGAAAACAACCCCCCCACACACACACACACACACACACACACACACACACACTCAGTAATAATCACCTATGTTTTGCTCTGATGCTCTATCGTAGCCCTTGGGAAAAAATGAGTTTCCTACAGCTATGAGGGAGTATGTGACCTACAACTCCTAGGATGCACTACCAGGCCTGAGCATGGATAGGTAAGGAAGTCATTGTAAAGAATGCATCTCCTTGTCAGAGTTTACTCAGAGTTTGGACTCCTGGCTCTGATGGGGGAACAGAGAAGAATGAAAGCACACGAAAGGTAAATATTAGTGGTGGTGGTAGTAGGGAGGTGTCCTTTGGAGAGAAACTATTATCACTATGTGCTGAAAAAAGTATCTCTCTTTTAAGTATTAAATAAATCGTTCAGTGAACATAAATGATTGCATTTTTTGTTCGAACGTGCAAACAGTTTGACGGTAAACACATCAACCTTTCAATTTATCGTTCGTTTGGCAGAAAATTTCCAAACATGTCCTTCCTTTTTTCGGCTCAAAAACGTCCCAATGATTATCGATTTAGTGCCCATTAACTGGCCGAAAAACGAACGAACTGTCTAAATGACCGAATTTCGGCCGATTTTTCGCATAGTGTATGTCCAACATTAGTGTTGCTTTGTAGTATTTTGGCACATCAGTTTTATATTCTCAATGGTCCATTAAAGGGTTTATAAAGTCAGAAGGTTTTTTTTTTTATCTTAATGCATTCTATGCATTATAATAAAAAAAAAACCTTCTGTGTGCAGCAGCCGCCCTCCAGCACCCCTAGTACTTACCTGAGCCCAATCGTCCTCCAGCGATGTCCACAAGTTCTTGGCCATTCAGGATTCTCCTCCTGACTGGCTGAGACACTGTAGTGGTGCCATTGGCTCCCACTGCTGTCAATCAAAGTCAGTTAGCCAATCAGGAAAGAGAGGGGGCATGGCTTGCTGTGGGTGCACTCACCAGGAGGGAGGGGCCAGGAGAACCGAGGAGGGACCCGAGAAGAGGAGGATCCGGGCTGCCCTGTGCAAAACCACTGCAAAAGAGCAGGTAAGTATAACATGTTTGTTATTTTAAGAGAAAACAAAATGAGACCTTACAATCACTTTAAGGTTTGCATTTTTAAAGAAAAAGGTGGACAACAAAAAAAATGGAGGGTTTTTACTCCCAACAAACAGATCTGAAATGTTAAGCTGGGTCAATTCTCAGTAACCATAAGATTCACTCTGCTGAATCTGTTTTTACGGAATAACAAGCAGAGAGCTGCGTTTATCACTGCCCGGCTTCCAGCCTGCTTTCTGAAATAAACCACCAGATTTTGTCTGGGCTAGGAGCGCAAATCCCAGTCGCTTGTTATTGTTTCTTGTCTGCCTTGTTAAAGGTGGAAACTAGTACATGAAGGCTTTGTTACATAAGCCCTCACAGCCTAACGTCACAGCAGAGTTCACAGTATGCTGCATTTAATGTCAGGCCATTGCTTGGCAGTCCTTTCCCATGGAAAGTTTACACTGGAGCATGGAAGCCTATTTGCAAGTTGTTCTTGGAACTTTCTAGAAAAAAAAAGATTCTCCCAGAGTTTATTTTTTTCCTGGAGGTGTGAAAAAAAGAACTATATTTTATTATGCTACATTGCAAATATGCTGAATTTAATAAAACGTCTGTAAAAGAGTAAAATGTACCTGGAGTAGTATGGCTGTCACTGCTTTTTTTATTTACAGTTTTATTTAGGGTTTCAAATGGATGTATATTCAGTATTTTAATCTACTAAACCTGTTTGTTAAAACAAACCTGTGCATGATGCCCAAAGCAACAGGTTTACTTTAACGTCCCCTTCCCTTCTGTCCTCTGACATTCACTAATGGCGCGTACACACGATCGGACTTTACAGCATACTTGGTCTGGCGAACCTGAGTCCGTCGAACAATTCGATCGTGAGTGGGCTCCAGCTGACTTTTTTTTCTCAAAAGTTTGACGGACTTAGATTTGAAACATGTTTCAAATCTGTACGACGGACTCGAGTCCGGTCGAAAAGTCCGCTCGTCTGTATGCTAGTCCGATGGACAAAAACCGACGCTAGGGCAGCTATTGGCTACCTGGGTATGGACTTCCTTGTTTTAGTCCGGTCGTACGTCATCACGTACGAATGCGTCGGGCTTTCGTTGATCGTGTGTAGGCAAGTCCGTCGAAAAGTCCGCCAGACAAAGTCTGCCGTAAAGTCCGCTCGTGTGTACGCGGCATTAGCCATTGCATAAAGGAAGCATTTTGTAAACTCCTAGTTGCTAGTTAGAACTTATATATGGATTTGGACTCTCTCTGCCCCTTTGTGATAGCACTGGACTAATTACCAAGTAAAGTAATGCAAGTGAGTCACATGTTGAAGCACCAGGTAAAACATTATAAACCCTTCAATAGAGGGGTAAAATCCCAGCAGATTGCTTGAAAGTATGGCCAGAGTAAGAATGTGCCTGGATTTGACCATTTGTTTCTAAATAGATAAGCCCTTCTATATTTTAAACTAGCCCATGAACAAGACTTTGGGAAGTATATCAAATGATTCTGAAGAATTTCCAACGGAGCTATCTGCCAGATAGAGACACCAGCATAGATGAGTCTAATGACCTACAAGGGAAGGCTCAGCTGGAGACAATACATGGCATCAAAGAGAGCACGATTTGGCATAAAAGCCTTCATGCTATGTTAATCGACAACTGGTTACATTTGGAGTTCTGTCCTATACACTGGGAAAGGAACCAAATTCAACCCAAAATACAGTAATTATGGAATGGCAACATCTTCCGTTCTTTCACTGATTGAGCCATTGCTAAATCAGGGCTATTGTGCAAGTACAGACAATGTTTACACATCTCCTGAACTTTATTGCCCTGTACACACGATCAGACTATCCGACAACAAAACCGTGGGTTTTTGTTCGAAGGATGTTGGCTCCAACTTGTCTTGCATACACACGGTCACCCAAATGTTGGCCAACAATTATGAACGTAGTGACGTACAAGACGTACGTGATATCTTCATTATGAACGCTAGCTATATCTCCAGCTCGTACTTGATTCTGAGCATGCGTGGACTTTTGTTAGACGGACTTGTGTACACACGATCGGAAAGTCCGACAACAAACATTTGTTGGTGGAAAATTTGAGAACCTGCTAGCCAACATTTGTTGGCGGAAAGTCAGACAACAAATGTTCGATGGAGCATATGCACAGTTGGACTTTCCGCCAACAAGCTCACATCCAACATTTGTTGTCAGAAAATCCGATCGTGTGTACGGGGCATATAGGTTCCTTCTACAAAACAAAATGGATGCCTGTAGAACCGTTAGGGCTAACCAGCGTGACATGCTGCCAATCTTTGGCGATAGGAAGTGCTGACTGGAGAAATAGTTGCCTGGCAGAAAGGCAAAATGATGGCACTGCGATGGCATGATAAAAAAGATGTGCCTAATGAGTAAAGTCCATGTGCGCACCACTGTCATGGTAAGCACAAAAGGTGGGAACGACATCATGAAGCCACAGGTAGTGATAGACTACAACAACTCCATGGGAGGTGTTGACAGAGCCGAACAAGCAATGACATTTTATTCAGATATGAGAAAACAAAAAAAAAAGTATTACAAGAAGATCTTTTGGCATCTTCTTGAGCAATGCTTGTGGAATGCCTACATTCTGCTCTAAAAAAAAAGTGGCAAGCCTGTGCTGACTTTGTTTGGAAAGTTGCCAAACTGATTTTTCTAAACCACCATATACCAATGGCTGTGAATAGAGCTGGACGTCGTGCTGCTGGCGTTGTCAAACCGGAACGACTGAATGGTCGTCACTTCAGGGACTACATCCCACCATCTGAGAAAAAGTCAGTACCCACAAGGATGTGCTTGGTTTGTTGCTCAAAGCGTGATGACAGTGGAAAGAGGATCCAAAATGAAACCAGACTCCATTGTTCTGATTGTGACGATGGACTTTGTGCAGTCCCATGTTTCAAAATGTATCATACCCGGGATGTTTACTGAAGCAATATGACTAGTAATATTGCACCCTTGTTTGGACAAAAAATACATTTTGCATTCAAAAAGAGGATTAAATGGTACCAGGCCTATTTGCAATTAATGCATATTTTTGCATTTCATACATAATTAAATATAATCTTGACCATATACAATCCAACTGGCAATACATGAATAAAACAAGAAACTCGTTTCGTGGCTCTTTGTTCACTCTTCAGGAATAGATGCATGTATAGTATCTGGAAGATAAAACATCAGGCATGTAACATACCCAATGGTATCTCATAATATATATATATATAGAGTAATTCCAACCTCAAAAGCCACCAGATACTTACAAATGTGACAATATTTCCAAATGGGGATTGCCAGGGGAGTCTCACCCGGGAGCTGTCAAAGTGTAACTCAGCGAGAAATCAAGGGGACAAACAGGAAGCAGATTCAAAGTGGGTGGGCAATCCGTGATGGCACCCACAATAGTGGCTACATTCTATTTTGTTACATTTGAATTTAGGGGTCATCCACACAGAAATAATAGGATTGTAAATTGAAACAGTGTGTAGTCTATGCAGATTAGTGTTTTCTTCTGGTAGGTTTTTGTTTGGAAAGAGCAGATTCAACTGACTGAACAAGGGAACCATTGCTCCCCCATGATGCAATGGTAGCTTTACTTGTTCTTTTCCTGCATCAGCTAGTGGGAAGCTCTTCAGCAGTTATGTTGCAGGTCTGTATAGGAAATCGGTATCATTATCAATCAGCATGAACATTTTCAGGGGGTGGGCACAGGTACATGGTTTATTTGGGTGACAAACTGTATGTGCTAAGTGTGCATATATACAGATTAAAACAACTTTTAATTTTTGAAATTTCTTGAAGCAACCTACCTAGAAAATGAGGCAGTTGCTGATGCAAATTCGATGGCTCCTATTTCTTGATATGAAAACATCTAAATTCTCACGATCTTTGCCTCATTGGGTGAGCTACTTTGCTTCTGGCTGTGCAGGAGTTGCTTTGCATATTGATATAGCTTAGAGCATGTGCAGTCAGAACTATTTACAAACATAGTAATTGCAGTAATGTTCCTAATAACGATGTCCCTCTCACCTCCATGGCTTCCCTTCGACCCTGATGCCACAGACTCACGTGATAAATAACACTGTCTTATCAAGGTCAGTGAGAAAAGGCCTTTTTACTAATCTCATAAATTTCACCCAGGTGTCAGTGATGTGAGATTAATGTAATGGCGGAGCAGCAAGCACTCAGCCTTGTCTTAATTATGCTTAGGTTGCCGGTTCACCGTTCCCCTTCATCTGTCTCCTGCTTTAGGGAACACTAAACACTATGTCATTAGATTGTCTGTTCCACAACATTGGCCTCTTTGCATTTACAAAGTCATCAGATATCTAGGCGACAGCAATTCTTTGTATTTGCCTAGAAATCCAGTTACCACCATCTTAAACAAGAACTCCTCAAAGCAGAATTGGCATCTAAACTGCACTAAATATATCACCGGTGAATCCTGACAAAAAAAAATCTGTAAAAATCATGCATTATGGAACGCATCACAATAACTCATAAAGGTACACATAGACATGAGATGAGGAACACAGTCAATAAGCTCATGCTTGTGTGTGCCGGCATGATGGTCATTGTTGGAGGAACAAACAGTTGGACATGTTGGAAAATCCCAATAGCTGTTGTTTTCTGATTAGCTATTGTTGACCTCTTCTTGTCTACTCCCCACCCTTACCATCTCCATTGACATAAACATGTAAGGTGCTCCATAGTCAAACATACAATTTTATGGAGGTCTCAATTTCATTTACCCATGGTAATGCTTTGTTATGGTTTATGTTTATGTTATTTTAGAACATAGGTATACTGTATGCAGAAATGAAATATTACCATTTAACTAGCTTTTAATTCATTGAAAAAATCCATTTGGGTATTTAACTCAAAAATAAAAATGTAATATATTGCAGCTTACAAATCCTTGGTGGCTGAATTTGTTTTCTTTTTAGCCTTTTTTTCATTTTCTTCTTTTTTTAATTTATTTTTGATTCAGAAAACCACCCAGTAACATACTTTCTCTCTTAGGGTATCTCCTGTTTCTATGGCTGAGCAACAAAGTCAGAAAACAAACCACAAAAGGGTACAGCACCGACTAAGGCGCCTTTCACACGGACGGCTATTCTGCCGCAGTTGAAACCATGTTTTTTTTCTGTGAAATTCAAGACTCCAGGCACTGCGATCAGCTGCATTTGTACAATAGGATTACCTGCATTTACGTGCGTTTTCACCCAGTTGCTTTTAGCTGGGAACCGCATGTAACAAAATCGCAGCTAAACGCAGTGTGTGAATGGGCCCATAGGAAAGCATTGTGTGCTTTTAGCTGCGGTAGAAAACTAGAAAATCCGCAGCTAAAAGCACCATTCTATCCATCCGTGTGAAAGGGGCCTAAGACTACCATTCATTTTTATTATTCATGAGACATATATCCAGACTCAAAAAACACACAAAAGAGAACTGGCGTATGTGGGGCCTGAAAGTGTCTCAGTCCCGATATGTATATATACAAAGAAGAAGGATGCCCAAGGGACTTTGTGAGACACAAACCACAAGGTAGAAAATATACACAATTTTTATTGAACATTTAAACTCTTTTGATACATACAATTAAAAATAATTCTGGTAGACATAAGTACATATACATATACATGGGTTTCCATAGTTACATCAATCAAGATATAACTGAGTCCCAGGTATAAATCTATATATGACAAATTTCTCTACGTGTTTCGTGAGACAATGCTCCTTTACTCAGGAGAGATATATAGAAACATCTGAAATTAGAGACAAGGTTGTTAAGAATCAGAGCAGGAAGGGAAGGGAAAGGAAAGGAAAAGGGGGCAGGAAAAGGGGAGGGAAAAGGAGAGGGGGGAGGAAACAAGACAAGAAGGGAGAGGGAAGACCAAAACCTACAATTGTGTATATTAGTCCTTACAAACTTTTAAACCAGGGTAAACAGTCAAGTGGATTCTTGGTTCCCATAAGTCTCCCCTCTTGGAAATGAAGATAAAGGAAAACAAAAGAAGATCCCCAAATGCTCTGTGTAGTTCTCCCCGGGGGGCTGTGGAGGGGATGGGGCCAGCCAGACAGGCACAAGTCCAGGGAAATGACCAGGTGTCACGATGGTCAAGGGTGTACAAATACTGAAAGCTGGGAAACAGCAACAGTAAGCCTGTATTTGTATATACCTATGTCTACCAGAATTTTTTTAATTGCATGTATCAAAAGTGTTTAACCGCTTGCCAACCAGCTGCCGTCATTATACTGTGGCAGGTTGGCACATTCCCATTAACCATTGTAGCTGTATGTTGGCCCTTTAAGCAGGGTGCCGATGCGCATGGCCGGCGGTCGCGATGATCGCCGGCCACTCGCGATGATCGCCGGCTACGCGCGGTCGCGGGCACGAGAGCCAGAACAGGGACGTGTGTGTGTAAACAATCCCCCATAATGTCGCAGTCCCAATAAAAATCACTGATCACCGTCATTACTAGTAAAAAAAATAATAATAAAAATGCCATAAATCTTTACCCTATTTTGTAGATGCAATAACTTGCGCAAACCAATCAATATACGCTTATTGTGATTTTTATTACCAAAAACATGTCGAAGAATACATATCGGCCTAAACTGAGGAAAAAATTTGCTTTTTAAAAAAAAAAAAATTGGGGATAGTTATTATAGCAAAAAGTACAAAATATTGTGTTTTTTTCAAAATTGGCGCTCTTTTTTTTGTTTATAGCACAAAAAATAAAAACCGCAGAGATGATCAAATACCACCAAAAGAAAGCTCTATTTGTGGGGAAAAAAGGACGTCAATTTTGTTTGGGTACAGAGTCGCACGACCGCGCAATTGTCAGTTAAAGCGACGCAGTGCCGTATCGCAAAAAATGGCCTGGTCAGTGAGCAGCCAAACCAGGGCTGAAGTGGTTAAATGTTCAATAAAAATTGTGTATATTTTATACCATGTGGTTTGTGTCTCACAAAGTCCCTTGTGCATCCTTCTTCTTTGTATACATACACAAAAAAAAAACAGTGACAACCCCCCTAAAAAAGAGTGCATCCCTCCTTGTCCAAGGTCCTCCCCACCCCTCAACCCAAGCCCCACCTCATTCAAAATCCAATTATCTCACCCCTGCCTTTACAATTGAGCAACAAAGTCACCCCTGCAGTGTACAGGACAGGATAGTGTTAGAAGGACTAGTAGATTTAGATAAACTTTATGCAAGTAACTAACAAATTAAAATCCAGCAGTCTAGCTAATGCCGCGTACGCACGAGCGGACTTTCTGGCATACTTGGTCCGGCAGACTTTCTGACGGACTTTGTCCGCCAGGTGCGCCAGACTTAAAAACGAACAGACTCGCCCACACACGTCGGACTTTCGCCGGAGTTACAGTTGACTTTCAGAATGAACGGACTTGCCCACACAATTCTTAACGGCATAAGGGGGCGTGGTCAACATCACCTGGTGACCACGCCCCCTTATGCCCTCACAGTCCCAGCATGCCCAGGAACTGCGACGGCATAAGGGGGCGGGGTCTCCGCCTATATAAGTCACATCAGAGCGCTCAGAGAGCAGTCCAGACGGACAGACCATCGTGTCAACATCTGGAGAAGAGAAGAGGGAAGAAGCCAAGAAGACAAGAAGCCCAGAAGTCCGGACCTCCGCTGGCAAGAGAGCGGCATGAAGACAGCGGAGGAGCCAGCAGAAGAACTGGAACACTGGGAGAAGAGAGCGGAGAAGAACCAACCGGACGCCGGGAGAAGAGGAACCGGAGGGACCCCCGAAGCTGGAAGAAGACCCCCGAAGCCGGAGGAAGACCCTCCCGGAGCTGTTCAATAAATTATTTTAAAAACCTGTGTAGTGTTTTATTATTGACACTTTTTCCCTAGGTGAATGGGTAGGGGTACCATGTACCCCATACTCATTAACATAGGGTGGGGGGGCCGGGATCTGGGGGCCCTCTTATAGGGGGCTCCCGGATTCCGATAAGCCCCCCGCCCACAGACCCCGACAACCAACGGCCAGGGTTGTCGGGAAGAGGCCCTTGTCCTCATCAACATGGGGACACGGTGCTTTGGGGTGGGGGGGGGGCATTCGCTCGTCCCCACTCCCTTTCCTGACCGGCCGGGCTGCGTGCTCGGATCGGGGTCTGGTATGGATTTTAGAGAGGACCCCACGCCTTTTTTTCGGCGTAGGGGCTTCCCTTTATAATTCATACCAGACCTAAGGGCCTGGTATGACCCGCGCTCGCCGCAATAGGAAAATTAGTTTTTCCTATTGCAGCGAGCGCGAGATGCAATACCCTGCCCTTGCGTCGTATCTGGTCCGTCGGACCAGCATACAGATGAGAGGGCTTTCCGTCGGACCAGCACACAGTCGAGCTGACTTTCCATCAGAAACTGAGTCAGACGGAAAGATTTAAAACATGTTTTAAATCTAGGTCCGGCGGACTTTTGGGGAAAAAAAGTCCGCCGAAGCCTACACACTTTCAGATTGTCCGGCGCACTCTGGTCCGCCGGACCAAGTATGCCGGAAAGTCCGCTCGTGTGTACGCGGCATAACAGTTACATACACATTTTTTTTAATTCCTTTTGGGATAAAGGTTTTACACAAATAAATAAAAGTTGACCATTATAAGCACCCCTGTCAACGTTAATTGGTTTGTCTCAGCCCCCTGACTGCCACTTTCACTGGACAGTTTGATCTGCTAAAGGAAAGGAAAAACAGCAGGATCAACAACTAAAAATAACAAAGACTGTTTTTTTTTATGCTGTTGACAGGCTACATTATTTATATATATATATATATATATATATATATATATATATATATATATATATATATATATAATTTTTGTTTTTGCCTTTAGTACTACTTTAAATGCATTTTAAATAGTACTCCAAGCGATCAGTTCCCTCTACGGCATGGTTCAGATTTGAACAGAAATTGAACAAAACTCAAAGCCATTTATGATTTACTGTGTTGTACATTAAATAGGATGCTGGCCAATTAAAAGGCAGAGCCCCATCAATGTGTTTCCGCTGCTTCACTATCCAATCCTAGGTCGGGGTGATACTTGACTAACCTGTTTTGCTTTAATTGCAATAGAGAAATGTGAGATCTGATGCTGACCGTGTCTGGATTTAAAAAAAAGGGAAAAAAGTACAATTTTGGCAGATAAGACAGTTCACACTTACATATTTCACTGTTCGCCTACACTTCCATTCTAAATAAAACCATATGTTGGGAATTACCATATTTACAATAACTTAGTATACAACGCTATTTACCCAATCCTCCAAGTGTCAATGCTTTTGCCTTCTAATCTTTGTAGACGAAGCTCTGTGTCCAAATGTGATCTTAAGTTCTATTCTCTTCACACTCTAGTGGAATTAATCTATCCCTGCTTTCATTCCGTATTATGTTTGTCATATGACAAAACATCCAGACGTTATATGTAAAGCAGAAGAGTAATACGCTGCCATGTTTTACAAGCGGTAATATAAATCCTATCAGTCACAGCACTTTGCCTTCATAAACTTTTGTTGTTGTAGTTGTTTGGGTGACATGCCATATTTCTTTTTTCTTTGTGCTGATTCAGATGTGACTTCATCCCTTGTAGAATGTGGTGGTTTCCTCAAATGCTCATTCAAGTTTCTAATACAGATAGCCATAAATATTATCACTACAGATCGCATTTTATACTGGGAAAATAACTCCAATGCCTGATCTTTAATTTTGTCAACAATGTTGAACCAAAAGAAGGAAAATAGTGCATATGAATATGTGCTATCTTTCAAAAGTCCATAACCTAGTAATCATGTCTTTTTTGGATCGCAAAAGAAGTGTTAGTGGGGATTATACCAAGATTTTCTCCAATTTAGAATATTTAGGTGGTATACGTAATCTGACACACAGGTACCGCCCTGTAGCAGTAAAACTGCTATAGGGTGCACCTAAAGTGCTTTAAGGACTCTTATCATTAAAGCAGAACTAAAGGCATTTTACTTACCTCCTCTCTAATGGTCCAGGTCGCTTACTGCTGGTCTTTGGGCATCTTCTTTGGCCGACATGGGATGATGTAACTTCTTTGCATGCACAGGAGTCAGTCATCCACACACACAGGGACCGTGCCATCAGTGTAAGCTGAGATGAGAATGTGCAGCTCTGTATACATAAAAAAAAAGCCCACATCTGTTGCGCTATGTATATAGATCTTGTTTAAGCAGCTGACACAATATGCATGAAGCAACACAGAAAGATAGAATAAAAAATGGTGCAGCGCTAATAACAATCATAGTCCATCGCAACAATCCAAATTGGTATCCAATTGTTGATTGCTAGAGCAGAGACAATGTATCATAAGCGTTAAGAGACCATCACTGACACTCAAACACACTGCATCTTCTTACCCTGTATTGGGTTAAATAATGCATGGGATGTTATTCAAGCATCAGCTCCAACAGCAATCTAGGATGTTGTATTTTTTGTAGAAAAGACATTGCCTGCCAGCTCACAGTCTGGTGTAAAATGCTTTCAGTTCTGCTTTAAAATGTATCTATTCTTCAAAATTCCAATTCCTGCAAGACAGCCACAACTAATTCCAGTTGTTGGAGGTTGGGTTCCATTGGGACCACTGATTTTTATTCCCCTATCATCAGTAGAAATCCATTTATTTTAAACCTTTTTTTTTTTTTTACAACACAATATTCTAAGGCAGGTCAGGACCAACAAAATAAGAAAATGTTCTGTGTGTCAGAGATGATCCAAGCAGAGGGATGTTGCTTTAGGTGCAAAAGGTTGTGTGCCTACAGGCTCTAGTAACAGACATGCAACTCTCCTTGCGCATCAGATCTTTTCATACTTTTTCTCTTTATTCATTTGGATATGAAATCCTACATTAGGTTACATCCCATCCTGGGCTGCACTGTTGCAATAATTAAACTCAGCACAAAAGCTCTGCCAGACACGACTATTAAGGCCCATTACATTACACAAGCTCTTTCAATCGAAGGACAGTAACTGATTTCCATTTGGAGTCAATTTTCCAAAAATGCTGTGTTCTGCATTCATAAATGGCATCATCATTTACTATTTATTACAGTCTATAATAGGAGCGTACAACATATATTTTATGTTCAGATTTTTGGTAATTTTCCACATTCTCAGGCAGGAATGTATGTGTTAATAAGATAAACATGTGCATTGTCTGAAATGAGTAACCTTTTCCAAACAAATTAAATTCTGCATTATTATGACATATAATAGAGATATGTAAATGAGATGTAAACGAGCGCTCCTTTTCCAATTTTTACCCTTAGCACACTGAAACCATGCACTGTAGAAACATTATTATGTTGTCTGAATAGCTCACAAACAATCACATCTGTAGATATTGCTGCTTGCCAAGCACAAGGTCACATTATATAGGAAGTCTCGTTCAATGGCTGGAGTAATATAATTAGAATGGAAAATTGTGAAGAACTGCTGAACCTGTGACAGACTAGCTAAGTTTTAATGAATATGTTGCGTTTTTGCTACATGTGCCTCTGTGTTAGTGTTACACCTTTGTTAAAGTTTACTAGCTATATGCATAAAAAAGGTAGTAACAAGGCAGGAGTATGTAACACGCAGAGTGCAGGGAACATAAATGTGTAATGCATGGAGTGCAGGGGTCAGCAGTGTGAAGCACGCAAAGTGCAAGAGTCAAAAGTGGGTAGTGTACAGGGTAAAGATACGTTCCCCCCTGTACAGATCCCCCCCCAAAAAAAAAATCCATCTTAGTACAGAAACTCCAGTGTAGACCCCCCACCTCCACTACAGGCCCTTTTCCCCAGCACATACATTTCTTCCCCCTTTATGCTTGTTTCACAGGAACAGACTTCTTAAAAAAGGGGATGTCCCCAGGAAACTGGGATAAATGGTAGTCACACCCTATCTGGAACTTCCCTGGGACTGGGAACAAAAAGAACAAATAGGGGCTGGTGGACCTGCATTGTAATGCATTACAAGTTTGCTGCAGGCAGGTCCTTTTTAATAGTATTATGGTACGTTGGCAAAATGGATGGGTCAGTAAAGTCAGAAGGTTTTTTTTATCTCAATGCATTCTATGCATTAAGATAAAAATCTTATGTGTGCAGCAGCCCCCCTCAGCGCCCTTTATACTTATCTGAGCCCCATCTCGATCCAGCGACGTTGCACAAGAGACTCGGCTGTCTGGGACTCTTCCTCCTCATTGGCTCCCACTTCTGTCAATCAAAGTCAGTGAGAAAATGAGAAGAGAGAGGGGGGCGGGCTGAGCTGCGGCTCCATCTCTGAATGGTCACACAGAGCCACAGCTCGGCTCAGGTGCCTGCTGTGGGGGCAGGAGGGAGAGCTGCGGTTTGGCTCAAGCTGCTTGTTGTGGGAGCAGGAGGGAGGGGCCAGGATCGCCGGCGAGGGACCCGAGAAGAGGAGGATTAGGGCTGCTCTGTGCAAAACCACTGCACAGAGCAGGTAAGTATAACATGTTTGTTATTTTTAAAGAAAAAAAAAAAAACAAGACTTATCACTTATCACGTATCACTTTAACATGCAATGCAATGCTTGTTAATGCAATGCTATGGTGTGAAGGGAGAGTCTCTAGGAATGCATCTCTAGGCAAAACCTGTTACCTTTTTTAGTTACAGAAAGAGAGGGGAAGGATTAGAACCCCTGTCAAGTTTTTATTGCTGTCTGTGTCCCCATTTGGAGATTAACCCCTCTATTGTTCCCAGTTACCATTGTCAAAGAGAAAGAAAGTGAAGTGAACTCCTAAATTTTAGAGTTGAGGTTAGTGGTAATCTTCCAATGGGGACTCCATTCTAAAAGCAAAATCCCCCTCTGTTTGGGAGAGTTACTCTAACACCCTGTTGCAGCTCAGAAAGAGGAAATAAAGGGAAATTTCCTCAGTGGTACACAGCAGCAAAAAATAACATGGCAGGGGTTTTTAACCCTTCCTTGTAGTTTTGGCCATGAAAGGCAGAAGAATTAAGGAAATAAATGAGTAAACCCAGCTACTGCTGCAAGGTGCAAACAGCACTTTGAAAACTAGATAAACGAAAGCCCCACAGTAGGAAGAAGGGGTTTATCTCAAGGGAGAAGAATATCTATCTCTATGATTGCTGCAACAGGGTACAGGTGAGGAGAGCATGGAGACAAAGCCTAGAACCTAATAAATATCCAAGCAGTGCTGTGACTTTAAACACTTTCATTCCGAGTAATAAAGAAAATACACTTGTTCAGTGAGCTCACTAGCTCAAGCAAGCTGCTCACATCTAACAAGTATCTCCTCCAGTGGTAACTAGTGAAGTCACTTAGAACATAAAAATACAACAGGCATGTCAAGCCTAAAAACTGAGACAGAAAAGTCAGAAAAATGATCTGGTCATAGAACCAAATCCTTCCAAATTCATGACAGGGCCAGCTGGGGGTAGGAGTGCTCAGATAAGTCCTAATTGGGTGTGTATAGGTTCTGCTGATGTAGACTTAACATTACTAGATTCAAACCTGCCTGATCTAGTGCATGTGTGCTAATGTGCATTGGGCTGTCAGCCTAATTAAAACACAGACATACAACATTTTAAGTCATGCAGAGTACCACAAATCACAGTAGTGCACTACAACGTGTCAGGATGCACTGAAACTCAAGTGTGTTCCTAAGGAACATTGGGGTGCCACTACTGCAATGCATACATTTGAAACCACAGGTCTTCTCAGTAAGTGCAAAGTGCAGCTGATAACCCATAGCAGGGGTCTCCAAACTTTCTAAACAAAGGGCCAGTTTATTGTCCTATAAACTTTTGGTGGGCCGGACTGTGGCTAGTGGTTGTGGAAGTTTTCCTGGCATCAGTGGGAGTAAATATGGCCACATTTGGTATTAGGGAAGGAATAGTGCCCCATCATTGGTATCACTGGGAGGAATAGTGCCCCATTGTTGGTGTCAGTGGGAGAAATGGTGCCCTATTGTTGGTGTCATTCGGAAGAATAGTGCCCCAAGGGCTGAACAAAAGCAAGCAATGGTATCTGGCCCCCGGGCCACAGTTTGGAGACCACTAACCTATAGCAACCTGACAGTGACCTGCAACAAAGGCAGCAATATTTTTTTTGATCTGTCATAGTTAATCTGATTGGTTGCAGGTTCATAGGTTTTTCTTCAGACTGTGGTCAAGATCTGGTTAATTTGCATTCAGTATTCGAGTTTGCTAATGAAACGCTTCCCTACAGCAAAGCTGTATAGAGATTTCCAAAGGCACAGTCCATTCTTTTGTTATATATTTGCCATTTGTACATCTTTTCCTCTCTGTACAAGTGGCCATCTGTTTATTATGCTAAGTCTCTTTTTCCTGCATGGTGAATTCCCTTCATGCCGTGGTGGGCACATTTATTACAAACAGCCATACTCCAGCTAATACGAGAGAGTGAAGAGACTGTATGTCCCTGTCTTCTTCTTGCTGCTTGGTCATCACTGGGACTGAGATGGAGCCATTGTTGTGAGGATAGTAGCTCTCCCCGTGCGAGCAGCTTATCTGCATGACAGCACCGAGCCCTTTGTGATAAATTCCAGCCATTGCTGCCTTGTCTTGCCATAGAAATATAGAGTTCCGTCAATGGTCAAGGGAAGAGGTGCATTTAACAGCTTGGCATAAGCATACAAATTTCATACTGACAATGGGGACCTAGAGCATGTTGTGGAATTAAACAGCTAAATAGAAAATGAAATAGCAGATTGTTCAACCTCTTCCTTCCAGTTTCTCTTTTCTAATATTATTAAGAATAATTTCATTTTCCAAACTTAAAGCAAACATGTAGGCAAAGAGCTTTATAAATGTGCATTTCAAATACTTTGTTCAACATATACTTTTACACTACCGCAATACCAAGAACGTTTGACCACCTTAATCAAACAGCCAATTTAGAACGTTTGGAAATATACGTAATGTTGGTGCTTAGCATGGTGATCCAAGACATCAAATGGAAGGATTGTGGCTGTGTTGTAGTCATTTAATTGACATTAGCGGGAACTTGGGAGTAGGGCATTGTACCTGGAAGGAGAAAGTGCCTGTGCACTGAACAAAAGACAATGGTAAATGGCACAAATACACATTGGTGTACAGAAGAGTGTCTGGTGAGTATTGTGGAAAAGATATTTATTAATTATAGGTATTTATACAGCACCAACAATTTACATATATATATATAGTACATTCAAATCAGTTCCTGCCCTCAAGAGCTTACATTCTAAGGACCCTTAACTCACATTCATACACATACTAGGGCCGATTAACCTACCAGCATGTCTTTGAAGGGAGGACATACAAACTCCAGGCAAGTGATCCTATGGTTGGGATTTACACTTCTGAACCTAGTGCTGCTAGGCACTAACCACTTAGCCACTGTGCTGCCCTGTGTTGTTTTGGAAGTATCCAGATGGCTGGATCTGGAAGGATACTACCAGTGATGGATGCTGATGAGTGTAATAGATCACAGGCAAAACACTATATATCAGGGGTCTCAAACTGGCGGCCCTCCAGCTGTTGTGAAACTACAAGTCCCATAAGCATTGTAAGGCTGACAGTTACAAGCATGACTCTCTCAGGCAGGGGCATGATGGGACTTGTAGTTCCGCAACAGCTGGAGGGACACCAGTTTGAGACCCCTGCCATATAGACATACATATATACATACACATACATACACTCCACAGTCACTTTATTAGGTACACCTTGCTAATACTGGATGGGACCCCCTTTTGCCCTCAGAACTGCCTAAATACTTCGTGGCATAGATTCAACAAGGTGTTGGAAACATTCCTCTGAGTTTTTGGTTCATATTGACATGATAGCATCACACAGTTGCTGCAGATTTCTCGGCTGCACATCAATGATGTGAATCTCCCCTTCCACCATATCCCAAAGGTGCTCTATTGGATTGAGTTTTGGTGACTGTGGAGGTCATTGGAATACAGTGAACCCTTGTCATGTTTAAGAAACCAGTTTAAGATGCTGGAAATAGCCTTTAGAAGATGGATACACTGTACTGTAGTCATAAAAGGATGGACATGGTCAGCAACAATACTCATGTAGGCTGTGGCGTTTAAACGATGCTCAATTGGTACAAAGGGGCACCACACCATTACACCACCAGCCTGAACCGTTGATACAAGACAGGACGGATCCATGCTTTCATGTTGTTTACGCCAAATTCTGACCCTACCATCTGAATGTTGCATCTGAAATCGAGAATCAGACCAGGCAACATTTTTCCAATCTTCTGTTGTCCAATTTTGATGAGTTTTTGATGTGCAAATTGTAGCCTCAGTTTCCTTTTCTTAGCGGACAGGAGTGGCACCTGTTGTGGTCTTCTGCTGCTGTAGCCCATCTGCTTCAAAGTTCGATGTGTTGTGCATTCAGATATGGTATTCTGCATACCTTGGTTGTAACAAGTGGTTATTTGAGTTACTGTTGCCTTTCTATCATCTCAAACCAGTCTGCCTATTCTCCTCTTACCACTGACCACTACAAGGCATTTTCATCTACACAACTGCCTCTCACTGGATATTTTCTCTTTCGGACCGTTCTCTGTAAGCCCTAGAGATGGTTGTGCATGAAAATCCCAGTACTCAGATCACCCTTTCTGGCACCAACAACCATGTCATGTTCAAAGTCACTTAAATGGGGTTGTAAACTCTTGTGTTTTTTCACCTTAATGCATCCTATGCATTAAGATGAAAAAACTTCTGACAGTGACCGCTGCTCTCAATCAAATCCAATGACTCGGGCACCGGGGGGGGGGGCTGAGTCCTACATTCTGCGTCTATGGACGCAAATGCTGGACTCGGAAGCACACCCGCAAGGTAACCCCCTGGGAGAGTGCTTCTCCTAGGGGGTTATACAATGCGGGGAGGAGCTGATAGCGCCGCCGGGTGACCCCAGAAGAGGATGTTCGGTGCCACTCTGTGCAAAACGAGCTGCACAGTGAAGGTAAGTATGACATGTTTGTTATTTGAAAAAAAATGAGCCTTTACAATCATTTTAAATCTCCTTTCTTCCCCATTCTGATGCTCAGTTTGAACTTCAGCAAGCCATCTTCACCACGTCTAAATGCCTAAATGCATTGAGTTCCTGCCATGTGATTGGCTGATTAGGAATTTACGTTACCAAGCAATTGAACAGGTGTACCTAATAAAGTGTCTGGTGCATCTGTGTATATATATATATATATATATATATATATATATATATATATATATATATATATATATATATATATATATATTTGTTGATTACTTTGTACTTTTTAGTTATATTTAATTATTTTAGAAGGCTTGCATTTATCTAAAGACATTCGATGGTCTCAAAGAAACTGATCTGCTGGTGCCTGGGTTTGTTGTTCCTGTATCTCCACAGAGACCTCTGCGAGACAAATCTCTGTCTGTGTTGAAACTAGCATGGCTCAAAGCACAGTTAATGAACTAGTATGCTTGAAATTTGTCACTGGGATTTAATAATTGAATGGTTTTGTAATAATTTCACATGCTGTGTTTGCATTAGTATAATGATTTATATGTCATTCCACAAAATAACAACTAAGAAGAGATCAGCTGTGATGGCAATTGTCCCTGAAATCCCCCTCAGTAGTGCAGGGGAGAACCTAGCTAGGCCTTTCCAGCCTCTGGAGTCCACTTATGGTGGGACCCTCAGCTCACCTAGTTGTTTTATATTTTATCATAGGCTTGCTAACAAAGAGCAATTTGTTCGAGAAATGACAAGGCAATGGCAGTTAAAGTTTTTTTTTTTTGAAATAGCGTTATCTTGTGAGGTTACCAACATCGCTTCAGACAGCGTACCAGAACGCACCCACCATGTCTTAGAAGAAAGTGTACGGGTTTAGTTTAGTGGGGATGTAGTGACAGCAAAGCTCTTTAGTGAATCCCAGTCTGAGATAAATGCAGTGTGACTGTGTCAAAGCAGGCTGTCCCAGAGAGGTTTGTAACACTGTCTGCCTTCCCTCACAACATCATCCCTGATCTAATATCTCTTATTGTTCCAGACTTCTGAGATGTTACTACAAAAAAGCAATTTCTTCATGTGCAGTACATAAAGCTACCATCTGACAGTCTATTTCCTACCATGAGCTAATGGCGCAGAAAGGTTGAAAAGAGTGAATGAACTTGCACATTATGAAAAGAACTTCCCAGAATCCACTGCAGCATATACAGTTTAAAAAAACTAGCTCTGTGTTTAAAGTTCATTCATGATATAAGCTAAAAAACATATGCACATCATAGATTAGATTAGGTTAATAAAATATAATATATTTACCAGCAAAGGCAGTATGGAAAGAGTCACAAACAAGCATATGAGTATTTAAAGGCTAACTGTATTTTCCTCCCAACATGTGGAGCCTTAAAGAGGAAGTAAACCCTGATGGGTTTTACTTCCTCGTTTGCTCCCCGCAAGGCCTGCCAATTAAAAGCATAATGGGCTAGTATGCATCACATACTAGCCAATTATATGACACTTACGTGCAAACGAAGCCCGCGCTGTCCTCTGTGCAGGCCGCATCCATCTTCGCCCCTCTTCTTCCGGGGCCGCGGGTTCCGGCTCTGTAACTGGCCAGAGCCGCATGACATCACTCTCGCTCATGTGCGTGGAAGCCGTCAGTCACGGCAAACACTGGGGGAAGAAACGGCACGGAGGTCCGTTTCTTCACAGCGCATGTGCTGATGATGAAATCGCTGCACTACAAGTGAAATATCTCCTAAACCGCGCACGTTTAGGAGATATTTCCACTATCTATAGGTAAGCCTTATTTTAGGCTTACCTATAGATAAAAGTAAGACAAAAGGGTTTACAACCACTTTAATAGCACAAATTGCTCTGCAGCTATGTAAATGTAGCACTCTTGACTAGGAATCCTTACTTCTGTTTGTATGTTATAGGTGCAGAGTAATGGACACCTAGTCAGGATAAGGTCACTATATACATTTATATACATTTAGATGTGATTAGTGTTATGACTGGAGTCTTATTTCAAAAGAGAAACCTGTGCGGAGGGATCAAGTAGGCTCTCATTGAACTTACCTTCCAAAAATGCTAGTTGCTGTGATTTTAAAGGATACGTCCACCCTAACACTAAAATCTCTACATCTACAGACATCCAAGATCTAACACTAACCTATCTAACCCTGTAATGAAGAAATCAGTATACATACCTTTTTTTGAGGTCGATCTGACCTGATTCCACGCTGAGCTGTCAGCCATGGCTTCGCTGTGGAGGTGGGTGCAGAAGACACAGCCGACAACGGAAGCCCCATAGTAAGTCTATGGGTGACATCACTTCCCATTTATTACACAGCCATTGTAGGCTGGGCCCTCTGCAGAGCTTTGGCCACTGGAGATCGGACCATAAATACCTTCAAAATAGGTATGTATACTGATTTCTACTTTATAGGGCTAGATAGGTTAGGCTTATATTGTGGATGTCTGTAGATGTATCAATTTTAGATTCCCCTTTAAGGTAATCTAATGGTTCCAAAAAGCTTGTATCACTGGCCTTCAGTCAAGTATTCTGACTTTTACTCTAACAACGGCAATCTATTAATTTCTATTAGTAAAGGTAAAAGTAATATCTGTTAAATAAGGGTCCATGCACATTGGGCTAAAAAAAACCCAAAAAACGCCAGATCTTTTGACATATGGAGTGTTTTTGTACAGGCGTTTAGGAGCGTCTAGGAGCGCTTAGCATTTTTTTCTGCCAGAAAACTCCTCTCAAAAACACAAACCAGAAGGTTTTTTTTTGTTCTGCTTCTAAACGCTGAGCTTAAAATATACCTCTAAATGTCCTAATGTGCATGGACACATAGGATAACATTGCGCAAAACTCCTGTGGAAGCATTCTCTGAAGTGCCTCTGTTATTCATTGAAAACAACAAAATTTAGCTTTCCTCCTCTACTAGCATTAAACGTATATTAAAAGCTGACTTTTTTTAATAGCAAATATGTCACACTTCCCGACGCTTGCAAGGGGGGTGCTTGGCTTACTGTGTAGACACACATAGTGCGGCCTAGCCCAGCCCCACCTTCCCCCAACGGCTCCTTTGTCACTGGATTGGATTGACAGAAGTGGGAGCCAATGGCTCTCAAAGAATACAGTGAGGAGGGAGAGAGAGAGTATTGCTGCTGCTCTCGACAGCTCTGGATCGAGATCAGCCTCAGGTAAGTGTAAGGGGGGGCTGGGAGGAAACTGCACCTAAAAGATTTTTTTGCTTAATGCAGGGAATGCATTAAGGTACAAAACCTTTAGCCTTTATAAAGAAAATAGCAGCTGGAAGATTGTGTCAAGAATTGAGGTGGACTCTGAATCACATGGGGTAGTCATGTATTCATTCGAGACACACTGTCTGAGGAGTGCCTGTTCTTGATGAGAAGCTATGACAAGGAGACTAAGGTTTTGTTGGGTGCCAATTTCATCTACCATGTTCACCAGAGTGGCAAAAGCTGATAGGCATCCAAAGTTAAGCACTGAATTGGCAATCGAAGAGGCAAAAGCTGGCAGCTAACAGTTGAAGTCATTTGGCAGACAAACAATTAGGGCAGATAACAAACAGGTGAACAGTTGTAACTATAATGCAGTCAAAACCAAGATGGCAGAACAGGAATCTCAGAATAGTATTCCAAAACACAAGCAGGTGTCGATCAATTTGGCAGCATTGAGATGATATTGTATTTCTATCAGATTATGAGATTGTATGGTAAAAAAAGAGATGTGATCAATAACTTGCAATCGTATCTGCTAATTATTGATTGAATCCAATTCCCTGTGTGTGGCATATGGACTGAACGGGTTGTACACTATCGAACGATCATTGCTATCAGTAGAGATCGACCAGAAAAGAAATCGATTATTTATCAAAGTGCGTACTGTCGGTATAATAGAGTGCAGTCAATTTAAGCCACAACACAGAAACAAAGGCAATGTTAAAATATGCCACTGTGCGGGTCTTTGTTTCATGCATCATGTACAGGGACATTATGTCTAGGTGTGTGCGTCAGCAAGAAAAATGATAGGGCTGGCTGGCATAGTAAGGCGAGTCACCATTACCTTACAGATAGATTACTGTGAACTATAGGGAAATTTTATGTCCAAATATTTTAAATACATAAAACCAATTGTTTTAAGAGATCTAATAAAAAATCATGTCATTGGTAGAACAACTGGTTTCTCTACCAAAAGGTGTTTTCTAATACTCTTTTACATATATTTAAAGAAAAGGCAGGTTCTTTCAAACGACAAGGTCTGCAGTGCTTGTAATGAAAACACATTATTCATATACATATAACTGATAGCATTATAGCAGCTGGTGCTTTGATGCAGAGGACCACTGCTTTCTTCAAGCAGCTGTTTCATAGCTGAATGATGCTTAATGAGGGAGCACATTTAATTTTCCTCTTGTATTGGAGAATATTAGATTAGATTGGGACAGCACGTGTGACATGCAGTATGCAATATTAACAAAGTGTCAGCAATTTTACCGAGATGTTGAGGTGTCACAAGACATCAACACACAAAGCGGCTGAGATCCTGGACCCTCCTTACTGGCGAATTGCATTTTATTACCTGCCATATTCTGTTGGGAGCCAGACAGGTTCTCCTGAAATGGCAGGATGTCAAAAAGAATCAACTATTATATTAGCTCAATGAAACAATAAAATGGAAACAATGAAACAATAAAATGGAAACATGTGTAGAATGTGTAGAATGTGTAGAATGTTGGAATGTATACAATATTACACTATTGAGTGTTTAACTCAAATTTACGCTGTACTCATAGCTACTACAGACATATCTCAATTGTACAGTACAGTCCAGGCTGAGTATTCATAAATCCTAAATTATAGGCGTGTACTTTTCATTGATTGGACACTGGCAAAGCTTTTGAGGAAACACCCTCCCAGCACCCGCTTTTAGCCCTACCCCTGTCCATGAGTTCTCAGTTTTCTGCTAGTGTCCTAAGGTGATGGACCCCTTCTCCCCTGTGTAGAATTCACTCTTAGCTTTAATAATTCATCTTTGGATTCTTCAAGTAAATCTTTAAATTACTCTTTACTGTCTTCTAATAGCCATAGGCAGGCAGGCAGGCTTGATAAAAATGTGTTACCAGTTTGAAACATGTAACCACGCCCATTCCACTCCTCTGGCATCTAGCACCATTTTGGAATAGTCCCACGCCACGCTGTCCAACTAGTTCTGGTGTTGTTGTAGCTCTATATGCTGCAGGCAGATTTTCTCTACACCCCCCTGGATTACTGCAGTTTGGCCTGTGTCCCTGAATTGACTTTCTTGTTTTTAAGATATGCCTTCTTTCATCTTTCTAAATGTGAATGCATTTTTTCGTTTTTTTTAATATTAAACACTAACTTGCCTTACTTAAAAGCAGCCTCTTGTGCAGTGGTGGCTGGCGCACAATAATTTAGGGAAAATGTGCATAGCAGAAGAATTAAGATCCTTCTACCAACATCTATATCATGTTCATCAAAATACTTCAGATCATGAGTCTAGAACTAAGCTTATTCACGAATACCTGACAAGTTTTAACTTACCTAAACTTTCAACCGACACCTTAACTGCATTGGAGGGGGAGTTCACCACTGCTGAATTGTGTGTAGCATTAAAATCCATGGCCAATGGTAAGGCACCAGGCCCGGATGGCTTTACGGTTGCATACTACAGTGCCTTTGCTGAGATTTTAATTCCTAGATTAACCCGATACGCTAACACAATCTTATCAGGTGGTAACCTACGCCCTGAAACCCTCCATGCACATATCACAATTATACCCAAACCCGGTAAGGACCCTAGTGTCTGCGGAAGCTACCACCCCATCTCACTTTTAAACCTCAATGCCAAATTATATGCCAAGGTTATAGCAAATAGGCTCCTCCCCCTGCTCCCAAAATGGGTTTCCAATGACCAAACGGGTTTGGTAGAGAGGCAAGGGACAATTCTCTCCGTACCATATGATTGAAGGCACATGTTCGGGGTTCTTCCCAGCCCACCCTGTTATTATCAACTGATGCTGAAATAGCGTTTGACAGGGTGTACTGGGAAGACCTACTAGCGACGTTATCTCAAATGGGTCTTGGCCCATTGCTCTTAAAACAAATATCGTCCTTTTATAATTTCCCCACAGCACAACGTCTGGGCTGTCCCCTTTCACCTATTTTATTCGCCCTATCCCTTGAACTGTTTCTATCAACAATCAGATGAAACCCCAACATACATGGGATCACAGTGGGGAATACAGAGCACAAATACGCAGCTTATGCTGACGACATCCTGTTTTACATACAACAACCCATGATCTCCCTTCCCAACCTAATGTCAGCTTTTTCAACATTTAATCTCATCTCCTATTTTAAAATAAATATGACAAAATCAGAGATTCTAAATATTACAATACCAAAAGAGACGTTGACTTGAAAAGATCATTCCCTTTTAGCTGGCAGACTAGCTCAATGAAATACTTAGGAATCTTTCTCACCCCTAACTCTGCTTCTCTGTTCATTTCATACCACTACTGAATACAATCAGATCTGACATACAGAAATGGTCACAACTCGCTCATTCATTGTTGGGAAGAATAAGTGTGGTAAAAATGAATATTCTGCCCAGGCTGTTATTCTTGTTCCAAATGATTCCATATAGAATTCCTGCAGAATTTTTCACATTAGTGAGATCTATGATTACCAGATATGTTTGGAACAGAAGACGCCCTAGACTTGCCAGAAGTCTGATTACTAGACCCAAAAGGGAAGGAGGTCCGGCTCTACCAGACATCAAACGATACTTCCTGGCAGTTATACTAAACAGGATTTCTGAATGGAAGTATCACAGAAACTCCAAGCTTTGGGTAACCTTAGAAATGGATCTCAGTGGTCCAGATCTTTACACACAAATATGGATACCAAGGAAATATAGAACGTTAGCCACAAGCACATCACCGCTTATGCACACCACCCTAATGTCCTGGGACTCTATGTGTAAAACACATAATTGGTCAAACAATTCCCCCCTGATGCCTCTTACTGGACATAACTACTTCCCACCCAGAAGAATAGATCCCAGAAATCACTCTTGGAACCTCGGACACACAGTCCTACTTCATCAAGTATCTACTAAATCTGGCATATTTCCACTCTCAACACTCACATCCACACCGACAACGTCATTAATGGACAAATGGCGATACCACCAATTAACAGCTTTAATTAATTCTCATCCAAAACCCATACGGGACATTTCTAACCTAACATCAAAAGAATCTGCTTTTATAGATGAGCAACCAGTGGAGAAACCCCTCTCATACTTCTACCAAGCATTACGATCACTTGCTTCCTGTGGCCATCCTAGTTTCATCGGCAGTTGGGAGAAGGACCTTCACAAGGAACTTACAGAGACTCAAAGATCTACAATCCTCACTCTAGCTCACTCATCATCATTGTCCTCCAAACTGGCAGAGGTTAACTATAAACTTTTGACACGATGGCACTACACCCCAGAGGTTCTACACAAAACATTCCCAGAAATGTCCCCACTCTGTTGGCGTGGATATGGGGAACAAGCTTCACATGCCCATGTTTGGTATTACTGCCCGATTATTCGACCATTGGATTGGATCAAAGAGATTCAGGGTTTGGAGGTTCTGATTGACCCCTGGATAGTATTGCTGCATTGTACGGACGGGCCAATAGGACCATATAAGAGATCGATCACACCACACTTACTAAATGCTGCTAAAGCTCTTATTACCCGGTACTGGAAAAAGACAACTGCACCTACATTACGCCAATGGCTAATGGCGGTGGACCACATATACTATATGGAAGATTTAACATACCCTCTTAGAAACAAAACCAATCTACCAAAGAACATATGGTCCTGTTGGCTTGCCTTTAAATACACTCCCGTCGATGCGGAAATCAAGGCATCAATTACGTAAAGTATTAATGCTTAAAACTTTTGATACAGGAGAACTGACTGAGGCAAACACCCCCCTCCCTCCTTTCTCACCCCTCACCCCCCTATTTCTCTCTCCCCCTTCCTTGTCTTTCCTTCACTTTTCTCTGTTTCTGTTCTCTCTCTAGAACGTAAGTTAATATAAATGACAAGATGCGGTATTGACACAATGTTAGGCAGCTTCGAAAGTAATAGATTGGTCTCAATTGGGACACTTTAAAGTGATTTTATGAGACTCAGATGCACTGGATTATGATAATGTTGAAAGGCCTACTTGTGGCTCTATGTAAACACTGCTGTATTGTTTCTCTTGTCTTTAATAAAAACTTATTAAACAAAAAAATGATTGTGCTGAGTCTGTGAGACTCTTACTTGTGGCACAGCAATCAAAGCACATTTTATGGTTAAAAGAATGCTTTTGTTTTCTTTAACCATGTCCCGTTAAGCCCTCCTACTGTCAGTTTGGTCACACAGAATGTTCACTGCTACACGTGCCACATTACTACGTCCTTGGGGCACCCAAAGGTGTCCCAGGTCTTTTACAATACTATAATGTATACTTTCCTCTTGCTAGAGACTTGCAACTCAAATTTGCTACAAATTAGAAAAGTGTCAACTAGAACTTGTGCTTTGGGTGATCTGAAAGTGTACAACTTGCCAATAAAAATGTGCAGCAAGTTAACAAGACTTACAATTCAACACTGCCACACATTTTTGGCAAGTTTTTCTTGCTATCTGGATAACTAATGGGCACACAGAAGGCAGACAGCACCAATGCTGATTGTACAGCAGTGGTATAGCATTGTCATCCTGCAACAGAATGTACTATCTGTACTGGCAGGCACTAGTCACTTTGTAAAAATATAACAAAACAGATATGCTCAAGAAAATTGTATATAGTGAGCACTCTTTCCTCCATATTGTGACCAGTGGTCCAGTACATACAGAAAATATATATAAAAAAAGATATACTATATATAAAATTTAGCTTGCTTTTATCTTTGCTATCCCCTCTCCCAGGAAACATTCTCAGACCTTGCAAAATATCAAGCACTAAATACTTAATTACTGCTACTCTTAATGCACACATTATTATTATTATTATTATTATTATTATTATTATTATTATTATTAGTATTATTACTGGTATTATTATTTTAAACAACTTTTTATAATTTCCTTCTTCTGTTTAAGGTTTATAGCCTGTGCTTCATGAAGCAAGAAAGTCATTGCATTAATATGCTAATAATATTTACTAGCATTTGCCTAATTTTATGCTAGAAAAGGCATTATTCCTGTGTCATTTCCTCTGCCACCTCTCAGATATGTTCCTAGGAACAATCCACGTCATATCTACGTATATTGATCAGGCCTTTGCCCTTTTAACTACAATGCTGAAACAAGTTCTTGTGCCATTTCCCAGTCTGATGTAAAAATACAAGCAATGAGAAGCAAATAGCTTCTTAACGATATCCCAGCCAATGATCTGAGACTGTCTAGGACAACACAGCAGAAAATAAATGGGTTAAAAGCTGTAAATTCCAGTGCTGCTATCAGAAAAAAAAAGAAAAAAAAAAGAAAGGGGATCTTTGTAAATTGAATTATACTTCAACACGGACATTTTAATTATTAATGATATTAACTGAATTAGCAAAACTCTGGCAGTAGCTTTGACCACACAGGGTGCTCCGGGGTCAAACAAACTGGAATAACTCAGTCATTCCTCAGCACAAATGGGAATTCTTGCGAACAGTACAATATTGGGTTGACATTGTCTGGACAGAGTCCAATAACTAAAGTCTTTCGTTCTGCTTCTGTCACAAGAAATGCATCAATGCCACACAAACTCCCCCAGATCGACAGCAAGCAACAATCAGTCCAAATATGTCTGTTCTTTTCTACTATGTGTGCTATATATATATATATATATCTATATATATATATATATATAGATATATATATATACTATATATCTATATATATATATATATATATATATCTATATATATATCGATATATATATATATATATATATATATATAGATAGGTAGATAGATAGATAGATAGATAGATAGATAGATAGATAGATAGATAGATAGATAGATAGATAGATAGATAGATAGATAGATAGATAGATAGATAGATAGATATACTGTACAGTACAGTATGTGCCATGTTGTACTCTGATCAGCCAAAACTTTATGACCACCCACCTAATATCGGTCAGGTCCCTCTTTTGCCACTAAAACAGCCCATTTTGTAAACAAAACAGCCCCAACACATCAAGGAATGGACTCCACTAGACCTCTGAAGGTATGCTGTAGTATCTGGTAATAGGCTGTCAGCAGCAGATCCTTTAAGTCTTGTAAGTTGCTAGGTGGGTCCTCCATGGCTCAGACTTATTTTTCCAGCACATTCCATAGATGCTTGATTGATTGAGATCTGAAGGCCATGTCAACACCTCAAGCTCATTGTTGTGTTTCTCATTAACCATTCTTGAACCATTTTTACAGTGGCAGGGTACAATATTCTTCTGAAAGAGGACACCACCATCAGAGAATACTGTTTTCATGAAGGGGTGTACTCTGTCAGCAACAATGTTTAGGTAGGTGTTACATGTCCAGTAACATCCACAGAAATGGTAGGGCCCAAGGTTTCCCAGCAGAACATTGCCCAAGACATCACACTGCCTCCACGGGCTTGCCTTCTTCCCCTACTCCGTTGTGGTGCAATCACTTCTCCCGGCAACAACGCATGCGCACATGATGTAAAGGAAAACATGATTGATCAGACCAGGCCATCTTCTTCCATTGCTTTGTGGTCCAGTTCTGATGCTTACATGCTCACTGCAGATTCTTTTGCCTGTGGACACGGGTCAGCATGGCCTCCCTGACCGGTCCTCAGCTACAGAACAAACTGTGATGCCCATTTTTTCTGCTTTCAACACATCAACTTCAGGTACAACATGTTTAAGGTACAACAGGCTTTCAGATGCAATAATAACAAGGTAATCAATGTTCTTCACTTAACCTGTCAGTGGTCATAGAGTTGTGGCTAATCCAAAGAAAGTTATCAGTTCCCAAGATTCCAAGATTTCTGGCAAAATTTACAGGCGTTTTTTGCACTTATGAAACAGATATAACAAATCGCTTTCAGTGGTATATTTAACAGATATAAAGGGAGAAAAAAAAAGCAAGTTCATTGTGAGGGTTTACATACATTTTAAATTTGGAGGGTTTACATACATTTTTTATTTGGAGGGTTTACATACATTTTACATTTGGGGGGTTTACATAAAATGGCGCTGCCTGCACCACTGAGCATTGCTCTGATAAAAAGGAGTTGTCAACCTGAAGTCTATGCAGAAACCGACACTTCCTGGAGTGTCAATCTTCTGTGTCCCCCACTGCACTCTTTGGTTCCTCCTACCAACCCCTATATCATTAAACGGACACTGTCATTCACGTAGGGAATGGCAAGAGTTTGGCCTGGTAATTGGTCAATCAACGCTGTATGCTGCAGGGAGCCTGGACATGTTCACTATACCTGAAAGTGCCAGGATTTTCGTGTGTGAATTATGTGTAATAGTAAGGTATAGTTGGCATATGATGTTCACTCAGAAATCTTTTATTAACCACTTCCACTCTCATACTATTATACCTCTTATGGCAATTTTTTCATTTCCACTATGGGCATGTTTATTTGGACATAACTTTGTCACAACCTAAGGTAACAAAGTAATATATGTTTTTAACCTAAGGTAACAAAGTAATATATGTTTTTAACCTAAGGTAACAAAGTAATATATGTTTTTTGGGGGAAAACTAGGCTTTCTTTGACAATATAGCTTTACCTAAGATTTTATTCTCAAAGTACTCTATAGAAACATGCAAATTAATAAAATGCATATTTTTTCATAGTTGTATATATTTTATGTTATGCTGACAAAAATAATAAAACTAATAAAAGTGAAAAAAAAAGTTAAAATATTAATGGTATAAATAGAAATAGAAAAAGAAAATCAGTAGAAAAATAATAGCTATGCGGAGAAGGAGCAGTATGAGATTATAAGGTTTGTGTAAAGCTGACTAGGGGTTATTAAGGGTTAAATTAGAATACATAAAAAAAATACTTGTAAGGTTTCTTATTTAACTAATGTTATATGACATTAAAGGTCACACCTTTGAGCTACATATGAATGGAATATCAAATACAGTGTAACAACACACCAGGTTATTTACTAAAACTGGAGAGTGCAAAATCATCAGCTCTGCATGGTAGCCAATCAGCTTCTAACTTTAGCTTGTTCAATTTTAACAAAAAACTGGAAGCTGATTGGTTTCTATTCAGAGCTGCACCAGATTTTGCACTAACCAGTAAATAAACGCCATTGTTAAACAGCATTACTGAACATTTGGGCATTGTTCAAATCTTGTCTGGTTCAGCAGGAACACGCCAAGATTCAAACTGTGTATGGACAGGCTGAATGTACCAAGATGATGGATCGATCAACTTGGGTACAAACAGCATGCCAGATTTTACTTGCGATTATCACTAGAAGCTGCTATAGCCACTAGCAATAATCACTGGCTTCTCCCGGCGGAGAATGCTTCCCCCGCCCTCCCGCGCCCCCCCACCAGGAGAAGACAATGGCCCGGCAGGAGGGATTCTCACATCAACACTGTCTGTGTTGATGGGAAAATCAAGCAAATTTCTTTCCTGCAACCTGTGGTTGACAGCCTCTCCTTCTATGTGATATACTGTATGTGATACATAGCAAGTTCCGGTTGTTATTTTTCAAGCCGGGAGTTGCTGCTAATAGCGGCGGAGAAGCAATGGCAGGGGAAGGAGCAAAGCATGGAAGATACACTTTAGAAACTTTGCTTAGGTTTTTTTAGGACATGTCTTGTATGATTAAGGACCTCAAGGAGTTAATGTTCATGAGAATGCCCAATGAGGAGCTAAAAATTTTTGTTTGGACTTTCACAGGTTTCATTACTAGTCAATAGCAGGAAGCTTCCTAAGCCTGTCTGTTTATTTGCCACACCTGTGGTTTTCTTTTGGCTTAATACCCCGTAGTAGTGTCCTTTGGCTTGATCATTATCCTTTGTATATTTCTAAGTACCCTGCTATGTAAAGTTAATGCCACTACACTGTTGTTGTCATAAGCTCAACCCTCAATATAGGAATGTGCAAGCAAACATTCCTACTCCTGGTTATTAGAATTGATATAACTGAGTTACATTGTATTGTTTTTGCAATATATTTTATATATATATTCTATATACGTACCATGATCCATTGCCAACAGGCTGAAAAATGTATAGAGGGCTTAGATTACATTTGTAGCTGTCATATGGAGGACAGTGAATTTATGTTAAATCTACAGACAGCAAACGATACATGCACAAAAAAGGGGCACATTAAGCAGCACAGCTTCACAACTGTAATCTAAATGCTTGACAAGGTAAAGCTTTCTCCTCTGCTGAGGTCTCTTGCCTCACCTACCCACTGGCAAAGCAAACCACCTAGCTGTGAGATTATAAAAAGACTACCACCTTCCCTTAAGCAGTACCTGTGAAGAGAAAACACTGCTTAGCTGTCTTTATCTGCAATCCAAATAAGAAAGCAAATCGGCCATGAAGGGGGCAGGAGGGTGAAAGGGATTGTATCTGGCAGGTGCAAAGAAGGCCTGAGATCAAACACCATATCAGTGTGCCATAGCAGCACTAATCCCCACTGTATACATCGCTCCCAAGGACAGCGCCCCATCCCTTTACCCTGCTACACATGATAACGCTTAGGTTCCACAAGCCGAAAGAAAATTCTCTCTGCAATGTGCATGTCATTCAGATTAGATATAATAACAATAATGCTAATGAGGAATGAGGAATATTAGCCACATAATGCTTAATGTAATACTAAGAGTAATGAATATAAATGAATTAATGCTAGATGTAATTACTATTCTCAATTATCTTCCATCTGCATGCCAACAGTTATTCTTTAGATCTTTTCTCTGAGGACTTCCCTAACAACCAACAGCTTGCACTCCCCTATTTTTCAAATTCTTCCGAGTGTCGGAGCCACCCAAATACAGAGTGCGGTGGGAGTCAGGAACCTAATCTTCTCTGTGATTGCAAGACTTCTTTTGTGGCAAAAAGCAATAATCTGCAGAAAGCTTTAGCAATACAATTGCACCTTACCGTATGATAGAAGACATGAAAACAATTTAAAATAGATGTAAATCCAGTCACAAAAAACATCATATAATCTTTAACATGTTATTATCATTGTGAATCTCATTTTCATTTTTTGCAATCAACAACTTTCTTTAAAAAAAATCCCCATCAGTCTTCCCAAGAAGGTTCTGGTTCCGGCAGTTACTGATACAGGGTGGCAACACTTTGCTGTCTCCCTTTGCTCTCCTGCATGGTCACCCTGTCACATGCACTTCTGGTGGGAATTATAAATCATGTCACCATCAGAAAGGCATTCTTAAAGTTATTATAAACTCCCATTTTTAAAAAATATTATTATACAGGATTTGTGTAGCGCCAATTGTTTGAGCAGCGCTTTACAATATAAAGGGAGACAATACAGCAACAATACAATTCAATACCAGAGGGTTAGGAGGGCCCTGCTCCTCCAAGCAGATAGCAAACATGTTATACTTACCGGCTCCATGCAAAAGTTTTGCACAGAACAGGCCCAATCCTCCTCTTCTCGAGTCCCCCGCCAGAGTTTTTGGTCCCCCCCCCCCGCAAGTCATGCTCCCGAGCTAGCTTCGTGTGTTCATAGACACACAAAGTGAAGCTCAGCTCTGCTCCCTCCTCCTTCCTCTGCTGTGATTGACAGCAGCGGGATCCAATGGCTCCCGCTGCTGTCTCTGAGCCTATGAGGAAGGAGAGAGTCAAGAGAGCCGCTGCTCTCATGCACATCACTGTATTGAGATTGAGTTTAGGTAAGTATAAGAGAGGGCTGCCAGGGGAAGCTGCGCTTAGAAGGCATTTTACCCTTATATAGAGAATGCATTAGGGTAAAAAATATTTAGCCTTTAGAACCACATTAAGTAATGACATGCAGCTGCTACTGGAGTGCTTCCATGTTGTTGGGAAATAGCTGCAAAAAGCCTGAAGGATCAGCAATCCTTAGATGTAACACATATGAAAAAAGATGAAAACATAATTTTCTATAAAAAAATAAAAAATTAGAAATGAGGAAATATTATGGGTTCTTTCCCATATAGTCCACTCCATGCTATTCTATGGGCTTCCATATGTCTAAATGGTTAGCCTGGACCAAACGGATATTTTAGTAATAGTTGGAGCCTGGTGGATTGAGGCTGGATTCTTGTATGTCATAGAAACTTCTACAGCGAGATCTCTCTATGATATTTCCTGACTCTGCCTCTGTCAGTCTGGGAGTTTTGAATGTTCCCACCCACCTTCACACATTCCAACCACCAGCACCTTCTATTACATTCTGTTTAAGAAAATCAAGAATTCCAGCCAGTGGCATGCCCCCAAAATGTGTGCCCACCTATACAAATCTTGATCAGTCAGGTCATTTTACAATCACAACTGAGAGGTTCTAACCTTCATCAATGCTACTGAAAAGAAAACTCTTTATCATCTGTCATAAAATAGTATACTGTATCAGTTTTTGGCAGACTGACTGTTCGAGTGCATTCTTGGGTTTTTGAGAGCCAATTCATACCCATAACCTTGGGTTTTTGGGAGCCCATTGTAATACAAACCATCCTCCCACGTAATAAATGTGGGGGTTCTCTTCACTGCCTGCTCCTATCAAATTTGAAATTGGCATGACTGTAAATGAAAAATAACCCTACAAATCCTATCTGCCAACATGGCAGAGGGACTGAAGTTCTCAATGGAACACAAGTGCGGCAATGTTACTGTACTTATAGTCCATTGAAGCTTTTTCCAACTTCATAACTGAAGGTTTATATCTCAGTACAGACCTGAGCATTGGAGCCTTCTGGAGCCAGAGCATCGCACCCACGATCCACTGATCGAGGATGCAATGCTTTCAAGCTCTGATGCAAAAAAATAATAAATGCACATTTTTGCTTTTTTGCAGTGCGGATATATTTATTATATTTTTTTGCAAATGGTGGAATTCCTCTTTAACACAACGCATGTAAAAATGTAACTGAGCCCTCAAGGGCCATTACATTTAAGCCACTAAGTAAAATACATAGCAATATTGGTAAAAAATGTCCAACCTTAATAGAGATAGATTATATTTAATAGTTTTCTACCTTTTGATGTATATTTCATAACCTATTGTTTTTCATGAAAACCGTTATAGGCTTAGGAGAGCTTAGAGAAAGCTGATAGTATGTATTTCAGTGGGATTATTCAATATGAAATAAAATACATATAAGTAGCAAATATATCTGCCCATATTTGTCGATAATCCGAAATATTGCTTTTTCCACTGGCAGGACAATCGTTGCCTAAGAGGATCAGCGCTAAATAAATGATGATATCACATGTGAATAAAATATGTATGTATGTGTAAATACTACCAATACTTCTTTCATGTAGGACAACTTTTGTGTTTGGTTTATTGGTCTTTTAAAATAGATGTATCTCTCGCTGCTGTTGAGTTTATTGATCTATAGAAATTAACTGTTCTCTGCAGCCATATTGTGTACATTGTAGCTTTTATTTGTTACTCTCTAGAGGTTTTAAAGCAGCATACTACTCTTGTATGCCTTGACATACTTCTTAACATACTTTGCTGGCCCATTTAGGCTTTGTTTATGGTTTTGTATTATTTATCCATGTTAACTGATAAAAACACAAAATGTTTCATGGATTAAATCTGTGGTCGCATGCAGTTGTTATTAAAGTATGTCAATATTTTTAGCATAGCAGAAAATTAGGATGCCTAGTCATACTGTTTGCTTACAGTGATCTTTTAACATTGTTTGCCCTCGCTTGCTGGTGCAATCATGCCACTGCACTTTTCATTAGCAACATAAAATGCTATTGAGTGATGTCCACTGTCCATGGTCCTGAATCTTGCCTGGCATGTACTGTTTATGTTTTCCTTAAAGCTGAACTTCACTCTCTCAATCAACATTAACTATTTTTAATCCTTATGCTGCCAACATTAGTAAATAGATAGGAAGGTATATTGTATTTGCCTATTTTAAACTTTTTATAGTAAATTTCTTCAGTTACTTCCTGGTTTCTAGGCCTAGGAAAATTATGTCATACATCCCATGAGTCTTCAGGAGGGGAGGAGGAGGGGTTTTCTAAGCTAAGCACACCCTCCCCAGATGATGCCTATTGAGGCAAAATGCGTCAGGTTGTTACGCTGATCCCCCGGATACTGTCTATTTTGAAGCGCTTGTTTTTACTCTGGAAAATGTAAGTGCAACTCTTATGTTTACAACAATAAATATTCCTTACGGAATTACGCTATGTGCCCTGTTCTTCCTCTCTTTTCTCTTTTTGGTTGGGCTTATTTGATCATTCAGTTTACCTGCTTTATCCATCGTTTTGGAGTGTTTGCTTGAAGACCGTATCCACATAGTGAGCCTGAATTCCCTGGTCATCCTGTAAAGACTGTTTGACCCATCAGGTGTACACCTGTATGAGTCTATCCTTTCTGGTAAGCGACTGGTGCTTTCGGTGGCGGATCATCTATGTTACCACATTTTGGATGTTCACTCAGGAATTCTGTGACTGTTACCCATTTATGTTTTGAACTTCACCCTTTTGGAATACATTTGGGACTTGTGTGTGTCCCCCCCCCCCCTTTTTTTTTTTTGTTTACACCTTGGACATTAATTCTCACGGAACACGTGTCACTATTTATATTGCTTTTTTTCATGTCAATTTTATTTTTGATATTGATCATTATTTGCTTAGCGCTGCACATTTTCCATATATATTTCTGTTTATTTTACACTTTTGTGCTGGCTGCTATTGTGTAGACAGTGCGGTATATTTTGTTATTTAAAGCACACCCTCCTGCCTGCAGGCCAGAGCTAAGGGCTAAGGGCAGATGGATTCCTGGAAATAAATCATACATGAATCATCTGCCTTTGCTCAAGATGGCCACTGCCAGAAATGTTAGGGGGTGTTTTCCAACGTGATTTTCTCAGCAAACTAAAGCATAGAAACATGGATGGAGAAGTTTGCTTTAAATACTAAAAATTAAATTAAATTGTGTTTTTGGTGGTGTTCAGATACAGTGTAGATCCACTTTAGGTACACTTAAGTGTAGCAATTTGTATATTGTATGCATTGCCTTCAAATGTATTTCTTGACTGTGCTCTGTAAGGCCCCATTCAAACATTGGGCAATCAGGAATTGCAGGCAGAATCAGTGTGATTCTGCCCACAATTCTAAATCACAGCAATAATTGTTGTGCATCGAAATGAGTGAGAATCGCAGCAAAATGCGCATGTAAAAATGCACCTGGCGCAGGGCCAAAATGTGCTCCCTGAGCTTCTTTGCCATGACAAACACATATAAGGTAGATTATTCAAGTGCTGTGAACCATGTAGCACTATGCGATTTCCCTGCGGCTGCCATTTTGGATAACACGCAGGGACCTTTTCCCTGCATTTTCCGTAGGTACATACACATACACATGTATTCAAATAATTAAGCTTCTGTGCCCGCGCAAACGTGGCTGCAGGAGAACGGCATAGATGGGAACCTAGCCTAACAGGGAGAGCTCACCTTATACATTTGTATAGCACCACTGTCATAGCAATGAAAGTTGAACAAATTAGATTCATTAATTTCAGATAAGTAACCACTAGCACCAATTATCTTTTTAGCTATCCATAAGGGGTGACTCTACCTACTGATAGCAAATTTAAGGATCATTCTTGGCAATGACAATTACACTAATATACCATAGGCTATGGATAAAAGTACTGTGGCTGTTGCAGGGGTTCCCTGAGAATAGAAATTTACTTCAAGTTTACCTCTAGATTAAAAAACGTTGAGAAAGCCTGCAAGAGAACAAAATTCTGTAATGTTATTTCTTATGAATTGAAGACAATTCCATATTTTCACAGCTTTTTTTGTAAATAACCTGTTCCATATATGATGAAACCTCTTTTATTCCAAGTGCATTGAGTACTCATATGTCTTTTGCAATAACCTTAAAGTGAACAACTTTCCACTGAGTTTGCTATATGGACTATTTACATACTTATAATTGTTCTAAAAAGTCTTATGCCGCGTACACACGACCGGACTTTCCGGCAGAAAAGGTCAGACGTAATCATTCCGTCAGACATTCCGATCGTGTGTGGGCTTCATTGGACCTCATCTTTCGAAAATTCTGACGGACCTAGAAATAGAACATGTTTCAAATCTTTCCGACGGACTCAATTCCTATCGCGAAAACCGTCTGTATGCTAGTCCGATGGACCAAAAACTATGCAAGGGCAGCTATTGGATACTAGCTATTGAACTTCCATCTTCTAGTCCCATGGTACGTCATCGCATTCTAAACGATCGGACTTTGGTGTGATCATGTGTAGGCAAGTCCGTTTCGGTGGAACTCTGTCGGAAAGACCGTCAGAGTCTACCCTGATGGAAAGTTCGCTCGTGCCTACGCGGCATTAGTTTTAATCTACAACCGTATCTAAATTTCTATCCCAATTTGCAGGTGTTTGCACATAAATTTATCTGTAAGTGTACTGATTTACTACATTTCACAGAGAGAGGGCTGGGGATTGAATGCACCATTAATCACTGTCAACTGTCTGTTGATCTATCTGTCACTTTTATTATCAAGGGAATGGAGCAGACAAATTGCCGACTGTACCCAAGAATATTATGTTTATTTTAAAATAAAATTTAAAAAAATAAATAAAAGCCCCCTAACAAACTTATTAAATATTATTTGTGAATGCGTTTTGGTTTAGAGAATTTCTTTTTTCTTTTTTGGGAGAAGGGTAATGATGATGATGCTAGCTGTCTCTTTTTTCAGGAGCCTGCATTTCTCTTATGCATTGGTGCTGAATCACAAGGTAGAGACAGCTGCATCCACCTCTGCTGAAGTTTAGACCAGTCTTAAAGTGGTTGTAAACCCTTTACAATCACTTTAAACTACAGGCAAGCCTATATTTAGGCTTACCTGTAGCTGCACTGGATATCTCCTAAACCTGCATGGTTTAGGAGATATCCCTGTATTTGCATGTGCACGTCATCGGCACATGCGCACTTAAACCAACTGAAGCAATGGCACGTACGTACAGTTGTACTATGCCGTTCCCGGCAGCTCCCGCATGCATGCATGGAAGTGACGTCATCACGGCTCCAGCCAATCACAGCGTCGGAGCCGCGATACCCGGAAGTAAGTCCCTGGGGAGATGTCGGCCGCCTGAGCGGTGAAGAAGGACCGCTGCGGGGGCTTCGATCTCAGGTATTTCATTCATAATGAGCTAGTTGGCTATGCATACTAGCTCATTATGCCTTTATCTTGCAGGTTTTTTTTTTTTTGGATATCTTAAAACGGGTTTACAACTACTTTAAGTGGGGTACACAATATAAGAAAATTGGGTGGAAATTTTCGTCCTAGGAACGATCGTACGATTTTAATATAGTGTGTACACAACTTTCCACAGCCGATTCTGTTTCAACGAATGAAAAAAACCAGAGGGACAAACAGCAAAACTTTTTTTGTCCGTCAACAGCACATATTAGCAATGCTGACAGCAGCTCAAGCGATGCAGCAATATTTTTCAGTCCTAGTCCATGTCATGATAAAAAAGTTTAATATGAAAATTGAAAACAAACCTATAGTTAATAGTCAAAATGAGATTCTGCTGTACCAAGACTTGGTGGATAAGATGATCACCAATTGTGAAATATAATAGGTCTGGCCAAATTTCCCTAATGGAATAAATTGTTAAGCTAAATCATTTTCAATTTAGACAGAATATTGAAATATTGAAGTGAGAGTCCCCACAGTTCTTTTTTCAGAGAACAATTTAATAAAAGGACAATTTGGTCTCCTGTGAGTTTCCTCCCATGACTAGATCTATGTGTTGTCAAGTTACTAATTTAAAGTGTGTAATGGATGGTGTAACAGGTCTGGAATTATTGGACTGACCGATCCAAAGGCTACACAGATGCTTTTTTTCTAGTCCTTGTTGAACATATTGAATGCAGAAGGATTAGAAGTATATACAAGCATTTTAGATTATGGGCAATATCATCATTTATTTTTGTTTGGATAAAGTATGGATAGGTTCTCACTATTTGTGTCCCTTTCTGTTTGTTCTGATGACCATAGAATAAACCTCAAGTATGTGGGATTTTGTAGGCAATTAAAAAAATGAAATTTCATATATATATATATATATATATATATATATATATATATATATAAAATGAATATTTATTGTAGAAAATTACATAAAAAATCTCATGTTGAAATTACAAAACATTGCATCAATGATATTATCAATATTGCACAATTAACTGTTAACCATGAAGTGGTAGTCCCCATCTGCTTGTTGTTCCCTTCGTCATTGATTGTGCCAAGGAATACAGCAGAGGGGGTATCCAACATGTTTCAAAATATACTGTTATAAATGAATCTTCTTCAGAGAATAATACCACTTCTGAAAAAACAGCTTAAATTAGTGAGCCACTAATGAACTCTTTGGCGGAGGTCTTCAATGGCCGATGTATGGTATCCTTGCCATCTGGAGGAGTGCTTCTGCTAAACATATTTTTACATTGTAAGTGCATGTGGATAATGATTTACATTTACGTATTTTTTCATATAAATATGTACCAATGGCTCACTAATTTAAGCTGTTTTTTAAGAAGTGGTATTATTCTCTAAAGAACATTCATTTATAACAGTATATTTTGAAACACGTTGGTTACCCCCCCCCCTGCTGTATTCCTCGACACAATCAATGACGAAGGGAACAGCAAGAAAATGGGGACTACCACTTCATGGTTAACAGTTAATTGTGCAATATTGATAATATCATTGATGCAATGTTTTGTAATTATATGTATGTAATGTATATATATATATATATATATATATATATATATATATATATATATATATAATTAATTTTATATATAAAAATGAAATTTCATATATATATATATATATATATATATATATATATATATATATATATATATATATATATATATATATATAAAATTTCATTTTTTTAATTGCCTACAAAATATCACGTCTTTGAGGTTTATTCTATGAATTACCAAGGGATGGTGGCAATTTACATGTGTGGCCCTGTGAATCATCCAGTTCTTTTCTGATGACCATTGTCACCGGAACTGAAAGCGGGAGAACATTTTTGCTTGTCACTGGAACTGGAATAGAGAAAAAGTCTTCAAATGGGGACACTTGCTCCAGTAACAACTGTCTCTCTCCCTCTCTCTTTCTCTCTCTCTCTCTTCCTGTTGTGTCTCGGGGCAGGATGGGAAGAACAATACCCCCCCTTCCCTCCCCCAAAAAAAAAAAAAAAAACAGATTTTAAGAATCTCTTATTATAAACAAAATTTAAAAATGAACATTTTGACTTTAGATAAAATAAGGGGCCTATTCACACAACTGGGCTGAATTACTAGAGAAGTTGGGAAACACACATGCATGGATACATTACATTATCGTGCATTAAGTGATACTAAAGTCTTTATTTTTTTTAAATACTTACCTCCTCTGTGCAGTGATTTTGCACAGAGCAGCCTAGATCCTCCTCTTCTCGGGTCTCTCGCCGGTGCTCCTGGCCTCTCCCTCCAACTGCTTGCTGTGGGGGCACTTGAACCACTGCTCTGTGTGGCCATTTAGACATGGAGCCACAGCTTGGCCCAGCCCCCTCTCTCTCCTCATTGATTCACTGACTTTGATTGAGAGCAGCAGGAGCCAATGGTGCCTGCTACTGTGTCCCAGCCAATCAGGAGGGAGAGTCTCAGGCAGCTCAGGTAAATATTAGGGGGGCTGCTGCACACAGAAGGCTGCACATAGAATGCATTAAGATAAAAAAAGACCTTCTGCCTTTAGGACCACTTTTAAGGTATGCTGTATTGATGTAGCCCATTCATTCTCAATGGACCCTTTTATTCTAACACAGCTCACCCCAACATAATATGATTTGCTCTGCAAGACAATGGCAGAGCCCACTATTGAAATGATGTGCTAAGGTGTCATTCAAAATAAATGGCACTATGGTTTGCAGGTTACTGGGTGCTAAAATGAACACTTTATGAATATGAATAGGACCTTGGATGTTGTAAACTACCATATGTCAAATGCTTCTGCCCACATTTTAAAAAGAGTGCTAGGTTGTTTTCTGAATCACATAATTCTATGGACCATTAAATCAGTAAGAGATGTTACTTATTATGTAAAAGGGAAAATGTTAAAGAGCTAAGGTGCATTATATATGTAATAGCTCCCATATCTACTGTATATGGAAACTAAGTCATTTTAAAATATATTTACCTACATGTACTGTCTAGTTCATTGCTAATTTAACTTAAAGGAAGTGTACAAAAGGTATTTGGTAATATTCTGCTGTGGGATTACTGGCAAAAAACATCTGGCTGTAGGAAAATGTCTTTTCTTAAAACTGTCTTTCTCTCACAAACATCTTCAAATGTAATGCATTTTTGAGACATTATTATACTTATAATTGAACCTGTGCCATGGATGATGTTAAAATCTCCTTTATACACTACCCTGTTATTTATGTTTGCTGGCCCTTTAAGGCCATTGAATAGCTTTTAGTACTAAATTATATGTGTTTAGTTGTCATTATAAATTTGCACTTTTAATGATATTATCATATCCTGATTCAGTGACCCCTGATCTATCTGCATGAAGCCAGACACCTATTGTGATCTAAAAGACTTCCCAAAGGCTGTCATGAGTTTTTATATTAATTTTCTTAGGCAAAAAAATGTAAAAAAAAAAAAACATATTCCATAGTGGGTCAGTAGGTTATTCCTCTCCAGCGTGTGATCTTTCTGCTGGCTGCTGTTGAAGGCAGATATAGCTGAGGTTTAATATCTGTGGCCGCTTGACATCCTTTTGTCACCTCGTTCAATATTCTCTCTACATGAGGAATTCATGAAGGACCTGGAAGAGAGAAGGCTTGGGTTAGGCTCAGGATATTGCTGCCTGGAAGGGTTTGCTTCATATTGTTGTGAATCCCCAGCTGGGTCAAGAGCGGAAAAGGATGAGAATATACAAGGCAGCAGTGTAGAAGATGGGTAGTGACGGGGGAGTCTATATTTTAGACTTGCAGAAAACAACTGAAGCAAAAGGAAAAAGGAACATTAAAAAAGAAAGCTTAAAGAGACCCTGTCAGCATATAGAAACAATTAACCAGCAGCACTCTAAAAGAGAGCATCCCAAAGGTGTCCTGTCATAACAAAAATCAGGTAAAAACACAAAAAACAACAACATTTTAAATGCTTATTTACTATATTTATCTATAAAAAATTGTTTCTTATTTAATATACACTAGATTGCCAAAAGTACCTGTCTTTTCACGCATGTGGATTTTAATGGCATCCCAGTCTTGGTCTGTAGGGTTCAATATTGAGGTGATCGACCCTTTGCAGCTATAACAGCTTCAAATAATCAGCTTCAACTCTTCTGGGAAGGCTGTCCACAAGGTTTAGGAGTATGTCTATAGGAATAAAAACAAAACTAGTGAAAATATTGCGCCAATCCCAAAGAAAAATATGTGAGCAGCTGCCAACACAACAACCAGACAAATTGTGAATCAAAAAATAAAGAATACAGTGTGGCGCTAAAGTAAATTTGTTCCTCATTCAGGTCAGGCCCACTAAAAATTAATCAGGGGGCCTGGCATACCTAGTGAGGTATTTAATTGAACTTGGGATTTTCGACAAATCCTCTAATATACATCAGCAAAGAAGATCAAGTGTTCCCTAGAATTTGTCTAATGGGAATAAATATATATACGGTTAAAGTATAAAAAATAGTAAAATAATAACCGTGATACTGATATATGGTGCCGTGAACCAACAACCAATATGTTAAATCGTAACGAGAAACGTGCTAGGTACATATGTAAAATGGTAAGTAAAAAACTATGAGAAGGTAAAACTCCATATACATGTACTCATAGATCAACAGTGTTCATACACAAACTGAGTGAAATGGAAAGTGAGTTCCAAATGCTGGACCGGTGAAGGTGCACCCAAATACTTGATCACTTGGGCTTCCTTTGGACCGCCAAGATGGTTCCCATATATTCAAATGGTAGGCGTGATGTTGGAGATATAGATGTGTAAAAAATACTCTTACCAAGAGTGATGGACTCCCCAGCCAGCGGCTTGGGAGTCAGAGTAGGCTTGAAATGGAACGAACGGCAATGAGTAGAATGTGGCTTCGTCCGTCATTAGAAGTGTAGAAAGATGAGGGTCTCAACAGGATTATCCCCCACATTAGGATGTTCCATTCACCATACAGCTCCTCCGATGGAGAAATTAAAGGAAAAACTCCACATAGCGTAAAACTGCTTTGAGGTGAACTTTAATGAAAAGCTTTGCAGTGAAAAGATATACACTGACTCATGGACTAAGTAAAAGTAGATTGGCCCAAAGACCACGACAAAAAGTCAAAGTGCCAAAACATAAAAATCAGTTTAAAAAAAGCGCTTATTCAATCGTGGCATAGCAGGCATATCGGACCCGACGCGTTTCGTCCGCTAGGACTTCAACACCCCAGTTGAAGTCCTAGCGGACGAAACGCGTCGGGTCCGATATGCCTGCTATGCCACGATTGAATAAGCGCTTTTTTTAAACTGATTTTTATGTTTTGGCACTTTGACTTTTTGTCGTGGTCTTTGGGCCAATCTACTTTTACTTAGTCCATGAGTCAGTGTATATCTTTTCACTGCAAAGCTTTTCATTAAAGTTCACCTCAAAGCAGTTTTACGCTATGTGGAGTTTTTCCTTTAATTTCTCCATCGGATGAGCTGTATGGTGAATGGAACATCCTAATGTGGGGGATAATCCTGTTGAGACCCTCATCTTTCTACACTTCTAATGACGGACGAAGCCACATTCTACTCATTGCCGTTCGTTCCATTTCAAGCCTACTCTGACTCCCAAGCCGCTGGCTGGGGAGTCCATCACTCTTGGTAAGAGTATTTTTTACACATCTATATCTCCAACATCACGCCTACCATTTGAATATATGGGAACCATCTTGGCGGTCCAAAGGAAGCCCAAGTGATCAAGTATTTGGGTGCACCTTCACCGGTCCAGCATTTGGAACTCACTTTCCATTTCACTCAGTTTGTGTATGAACACTGTTGATCTATGAGTACATGTATATGGAGTTTTACCTTCTCATAGTTTTTTACTTACCATTTTACATATGTACCTAGCACGTTTCTCGTTACGATTTAACATATTGGTTGTTGGTTCACGGCAGCATATATCAGTATCACGGTTATTATTTTACTATTTTTTATACTTTAACCGTATATATATTTATTCCCATTAGACAAATTCTAGGGAACACTTGATCTTCTTTGCTGATGTATATTAGAGGATTTGTCGAAAATCCCAAGTTCAATTAAATACCTCACTAGGTATGCCAGGCCCCCTGATTAATTTTTAGTGGGCCTGACCTGAATGAGGAACAAATTTACTTTAGCGCCACACTGTATTCTTTATGTCTATAGGAATGACCATTCTTCCAGAAGCGCATTTGTGAGGTCAGACACTGATGTGGACGAGAAGGCTTGGTTCACAGTCTCCGCACTAATTTATCAAAAGTGTGTTCTGTCGGGTTGAGGTCAGTACTGTGCAGGCCAGTCAAGTTCCTCCACTACAAACTCGCTCATCCATGTCTTAATGGACCTTGCTTTGTGCACTGGTCCAAATAATTTGGTAGAGGGGATAATGGTGTGGGGTTGTTTATTCAGGGGTTGGGCTTGGCCTATTAGTTCCAGTGAACTCTTAGGGCATCAGCATATCAAGACATTTTGGACAATTTTATGCCCCCAACTTTGTGGGAACAGTTTGGGGATGGCCCCTTCCTGTTCCTGTTTCAACATGACTGTGCACCAGTGCACAAACAATGTCCATATAGACATGGATGAGCGAGTTTGGGGTGGAGGAACTTGACTGGCCTGCACCAAGTCCTAACCTCAACCCCATAGAACACCTTTAGGATGAATTAGAGTGGAGACTGCGAGCCACGCCTTCTTGTCCAACATCAGTAACTGACCTCACAAATGCGCTTCTGGAAGAATGGTTAAATATTCCCATAGACCAGTGGTTCTCAACTCCAGTCCTCAGGACCCACCAACAGGCCAGATTTTAAGTATTACCTTGGGGAGTTGCAGACTAGAATACTGCAATCACTGAGCAGCAAGTGATATCATCTGTGATGTATTTCAGCTATCTTGCAAACCTGGCCTGTTGGTGGGTCCCGAGGACTGGAGTTGAGAACCACTGCCATAGACACACTCCTAAACCTTGTGGACAGCCTTCCCAGAAGAGTTGAAGCTGTTATATCTGCAAAGGGTGGGCGAACTCAATATTGAACCCTATGGACTAAGACTGGGATGCCATTAAAGTGTTACTAAACCCATAACAGTAAAATCAGTCTGTGTATGCAGCATAGCATACTTATTATCCTCATTGTGGAACTTATAGGGTTAATCCTCTGCATTGTGTAAAAAGGCTGTTTTATCCTGTATGCATAGATCCTCCCCCTCCTGCACTGTCTATCGGGGAAAAGCCAGATAACACAGGCAGGGTAGCCAACCTGCATATGCTGGAGAGAACATTTACTTGTTCTCAGAGCTAGCCATGTCACATGATATTGACATCAAGATATATGGAGCCAACTGTCAGTCAAATACTGGAAACCTATAGACACATCCCGAATAGGAGAGAAAAGGCAAAGGGAATGCCCCCTGGGATTTAATGGCCAATGGTTGAAAACCAGATAAAGGAGTAAAGAAATATGAAAATATAAAACAGACTAAAAATAGACATGAATGGCAAATTTCTTAGCATAAATGGTAATCATGTAGAACAATACACAGCTGATTTCTTTAACACATGGTTGATCTCACGGTAGGAGGCGAAAACCGCAAATGGTTACATGGAAAATCCCTTTTGGAATATACACTTAATTCCTTCTTTAGGGATGGTCACAATAAGCTGTATTATCTGGTAATGTAAACACAAAGTATCAGCAAAAGCATGGTGTATAGAGAATAATATATGAATGTTAGGTAACAGCATGGCATCATTAGGACATGGCATATGGGTCTGAAAATACTCACATAGTGACTACCTTTAGCAGATAAAAAATGGAAACACAACATGGTTCATGGATTATGTCTCTCCACAGTATCCCATCGTATCTGGATTTTGCCCAAAGAAGGGGAATATACCCCTGAAAGTAAGTGGGGCAATATTGGGGTCCAGGAAAATCACCACATAGGGTAAAGGGAGGAAGGGTATGAATGTATTGCTGCCACAGCTGTGCAGGTGCTCTCGAGGATCGTATATCTGAAGACCGGCCTAGCACAATACACATAAAATATAAAAAGTATGATGCATAGCCAAACATTTTGGTCAGCATAGAAGCAAACAGGAAACAGCAAACAATGATGAAAGTTACAAAAAAGGGGCAAATAATGGCTGCCAGAGTTCAGAGACTGTCATAGTCAGTGAACATAAAACACTGAACTCAAGTCATTGGTTTAAAAGATATTGCAAGGCAGCAGGGCAACAGGTGCTTATAAAAAGTAGAAAGTAACCAAATAAAACTTACTTGCAGTGCAACAATGGAGCATGTGTCCTGGCTTCAAAAAGGGGGGCAGTGCAGCCCCAGGTTGTACAGCTGGTAGCCTAATTAGTCTGCCTTATATATAGAGGGAAATGTGAACAGCATATGCCCATAAAGTAAATGGGAGAGGCACAGATGTCAGGTGATCAGAGGGCCCATCCATTTGGGGTGCCACTCTGTCACCTGCATCATAATTGTGCTGGGGAACTCATCAATCCGATGACCCTCCGGCACAAGCGGCAACTGGCGTCACTGTGTACGCATGGTGTGGTGACGCCAGATGTTGGCGAAGCCGCTGACACGCTAGGTGGGCGGTGCATCCAGGTCAGATGGAGATAAAGAACATACTGCGCAGTCTGGGGAAATCGCTGGTCAACGCAGTAAACAGCTGACTGAGCCCAAAAAGATGCCACAGGATGCCTGTGAAAGGCACCAATGGGGCTACGTGTGTCGGGGAGCGCCAGCCAGTACAGCAGCATTGTACTAGACAATTCAAAGGATGCAAGGGGTTACAACGTGGAAAAGACAAAACCAGAACATGACAAAATAATATACAAAAGTATTACATACAGATGGCATAGAGGATCTAAATACAAAAATAATTTTTTCAGAGACAAAACATGGAATGATAAGGTGCACTTAATATCACAAAAAAGACAAAAAAAAATCACAGAATTGATAGAGATTTATTGAAACATGGAAAAGCCAAAAAGAAGAAAACATGTCCCAAGGACATAATAAGGACATTTTAATTGTATAGGTGGGACTTGGGACATGGTCCTAGAGGCAGGCAGAGACATAATATAAAGGTATGGTTACTAGATTATTACATATCTCTCTCAAAGCTTGCGTTGTAGGAGGAGTTTGTTAAAGTCTCCAACCCGCGAGCCAGAGTGTATTCGAATCCAGCACCAGAATGGTCACTCAAACACTCATGAAGTAGTTCCTCTGAACTATCTCAGAGGATGAAGACATCATCTATGTACCTATACCACATGGAGATGTGGGCCATGTACATAGAGAGCCCCTGTCCTCGAAGGTTGATCGTTCCCCTTCCTCCAGGTACTGGTTGGCATAGCCAGGGGCACATCATGTCCCCATGGCCACCTCCTGCACCTGGAGGCAACATTGAACGTCGAAAGAAAAGGCAATGTGCTTCAATATGTGTTTGAGTGATAACAATATAAATTCGTTGAATGATTGCTCATGAGGCTGATTTGGGATAGCACTTTCCGAATGCAGGCAATGTATGCGGTATTGAACTATAGAGAGCTTCCACGTCTATGTTGTCCAGAATAATGTCACCATACACGTGGATCCCATTGATAATTTACAGGAGGTGGAGGTTTCCCAGACATAAGAAGGTAGGCCAAGGACAAAGGATCTTAAGTGTTCATCCACTATGCTGGACAGATTCTCCGAGATGATGGGTCTGCCAGGAGGATCAATGGTATTTTTGTGGATTTTTGGCAGTAAAAAGTGGCTGTTTTAGGAAAGGTGGTTCTAACAAAGTTCCACATCTGCTTAGAGATGGCATTATTATAGTATGCACTGTCAGCAAGAAGATAAAACTTCTTGTTGAATGTATCAATGGTCGTTGCCTCTATTGGGCGATACCAATTCACATTGCTCAGAATTTTAGTACACATTTGTGCGTATTTGTCATTGTCCACAAGGACAATGTTTGCTTCTTTGACAGAAGGTTTTATCATTATTGTGTGGTTTTTAGACAAGGTTTGTAGGGCCGTCTTTTCATTGGGAGTGAGATTGCTAGAGTATTTGGACGAGGTCCTCAAAGCCCTAATTTCTTGGCATGTCAATTGGCAAGTCAATTTGAGGAAATTGCCCATGTAATCATTTGCAGTTTTGGCCTCCTACCAAGAGATCGAACATGTGTTAAAGAACTCAGCTGTGTATTGTTCTACATGATTACCATTTATGCTAAGAAATTTGCCATTCATGTCTATTTTTAGACTGTTTAATATTTATATTTAATGCATTTTCAACTGTTGCCCATAAAATCCCAGGGGGCATTCCCTTTGCTTTTTCATGATATTGACATCACACATGTGGGTGTGCATACAGGCTGTAGTGGAAATCTCCTGCTACCTGAACTCTCAGCACAGGAGAAACTGTGCAGTTTATCATATAACTGTGGTATACTGATCATCCAAAAAAGCTATATAGTGGAAGCATTTTAATGTAAAAATAAGATGTATAAGCTGTGGGCACTGTGGGGGGTGGGGGGCATGAACTATTTTCATATTAATGGGTTTAGTAATACTTAAAAGTTCTTGTGTGTGTAAATGCAGGTGTCCCAATACTTTTGTTAATATTATTATTATTATTATACGAGATTTATATATCGCCAACAGTTAACTCAGCGCTTTACAATGTATAAGGGGGATAACACAATTACAGTACAGTTCAATACAAAAGGTACAGGAGGGCCCTGCTCGTAGAGCTTACATTCTAAAGGGAGGGGGTGGTGGTACAAAAGGTAATAGCTGCAAAGAATGATTTGATGGGGGGTGGCTCAGGGACAGTTATATGGATGTGGGATAGGCTTCCCTGAATAAATGAGTTTTCAGGGATCTCCTAAAGGTGGACAGGGTGGGGGCTGATCGGACATACTGGGGCAGGGAATTCCAGAGGATGGGAGAGGCTCTTGAGATGTCCTGAAGGCGAGCATGGGAGGAGGTAACAAGGGAGCTAGAGAGCAGGAGGTCCTGGGAGGAGCGGAGGGGGCAATTTGGGCAATATCTGCAGATGAGGTTGGAGATGTAGATGGGGGCGATGTTGTGAATGGCCTTGTATGTTATAGTTAGCATTTTAAATTTTACACGGTGGGGTAGGGGAAGCCAGTGAAGGGATTGGCAGAGAGGAGCAACAGTCACGGATCGATTGGTGAGGTGTATTAGTCTAGCAGCAGCATTCATAATAGACTGAAGGGGGGGATAGCCTGCTTAAGGGTAGGCCATTAAGGAGAGAGTTGCAGTAGTCGAGGCGGGAAATAATCAAGGAGTGAATAAGTTGCTTTGTGGTGTCATTAGTCAGGAAGGGTCGAATTCTGGAGATGTTGCAGAGGTTTAGGCGGCAGGATTTAGCCAGTGATTGGATATGGGGACTGAAGGAGAGGTCAGAGTCAAGGATTACACCCAGGACTCTGGCATGTGTGGAGGGACCAATGGTGGTGTTGTTGATATTAATGGTGAAGTCACTAATATAGTGTATTTATTTATTTTACAACAAAGCAGTTAGTACAAAAAAATTGCACTGAATGGGCAGTAACAGATGTAATGAAATGTGACATTTGAAAAAAGTAAACAATATACCAAAATAATGCAAGTGGCAAGATCAAGTGCAAGATAACAAAATCCCGATACTCCTGATCGATTAGTACGGCAGCCGGGTATATCCTCAGGACTATAAACCTATAACAGTTTCACAAGCTAGTCAAGTCATTGAGATAAAAAATGGTAAAAAGTAAATGTAGAATTAAGTTGGCCATGCATAGATCGAAATGTGGCCAATTCAGGAGGAACCGGGCAAATTTTGATCCACGTATGGCCATTTTCCTTCATGGGAAGTCAATCTATCCATCGTTTTCTCACAAAGAGGCTGTCACAGATCAGCTGCGGAGCTGATCTGTGTCTTACCTTTACTGCTGTAGGTCGACTGGCACCTGTTGTTCCACTAGCTTGTGTTCAGCTCTGCTGCACTCTGCAGCTCTGGGTGTCGCCAGCCTCACCTGTTGCTTAATATGGAATTCTTTCCTGCTACTTCCTGTCCAGTCCCTCTTGTGCTTCTCTATTTAAATACCTCTCAGACCACGGTTGCTTGAGTAATGCTTGTTTCTGAGCTTCCTGCTTGTAACCTGCTTTAACCTGACCTCTCGTGAACTGATCTCTTGTGTACCGACTCGGCTTGTTCTGATTATGTTATCTGCAGTCTGCCCTGACCTTGACTTGCTATCCGGCTCTCCTTTGCTTCATCCATCCATCCTTGTCTAACAGAGTCTTCTGGTACTTCTCTAGCAAGCAGGGTGAACCAGGGGGTCGTGACTTGGGGTCAGCACGCAGCTAAGCCCAAACCCTTGTAAGGGGGTCTCTGGCAGAATACCAGCTGGCCCTTAGACTCCACGCCCTGGGGCATCCCATGTCACCTGCTCGCCTGTGGGCTCACTGTAAGTAGTACCTTGACAGAGGCTTGTGGGAAAATTTACGCTTGATCACTAATCAGTGTATTGTGACAGTGGGGGAGTCCCGCTGTCAGAATACTATGACGCAGCAGGAAGATTTCACCATCCACCTCAAATGTGTGGATTGGGAAACCAGGCTGTTTTTTTTTTTTTCAGCTGGCTGGCTGAACAACAAAAAAAAACCAAGCCATGTATGGCCCAGCTTTGGGGAGCTAAATTAGAAGAAAAGCAGTTTAACCTTAAACTGCGTAGAGGGTTCTTTACTGTAAGAGTGATTAGGATGTGGAATTCTCTTCCACAGGCAGTGGTTTAAGTGGGGAGCATCGATAATTTAAAAAAAACTATTAGATAAGCACCTGAACGACCACAACATACAGGGATATACAATGTAATACTGACATAAAATCACACACATAGGTTGGACTTGATGGTCTTTTTTCAACCTCGCCCACTATTTAACTATGTAACTATACTCACCACCATTGTAAGAGGCATTTTCCCCATTGACCTCCAATGAATTGGTTTTGTAAGGTTTCCCCGAAAAATTATTTTATGGGTTCCTTTGGGGTAAACAAAATATTACAAAGTGTAACTTGAGTGGCAGCAAAAAATCTTCTGGGGCTGCTGACATCACATCCATCATGGCTACTGCCAGCAACAGTCTTTAGAATGTCCACACAAGAGAGGGAACATATGTTAAATGCACACATAATGTATGCAAATATTGTTGTTAAAATAAATGGTCTGGCAAGAAGGTTGCTCTAGACTCCCTGGGGGTTTTCCCGAGTGTGGCTCGGGGTTAAAATTCAGTACCATTAGCGGTAACCCCGAGCCACACTCGGGATCGCATTGCAGGATCCTGGGCCGGCGTTACTTACCTTGTCCCCGGGATCCTGCGATGTCACCCGCAGTGTCCAAGGGCTCCGTCCTCCTCCGAAGCCTCTCCATGCCAGGGTCTGTTCCCTGCGAGCGGCGCGACGCACGGGGGCGGAGCCTGGCGGCAAATTAAAAGTAAAGTAAAAATCATAACACATACAGTACTGTAATCTTACAGATTACAGTACTGTATGAAATGATTTCACATCCCTTTTGTCCCCAGTGCTTTGGCCCATGCCCTGCATGCAGTTTTACATGATATACACTGTTCTTTCTGCCTGGAAACTGGAGATTGTCCATAGCAACCAAAAAGTGTCCCTTTACGTCAAAAGTGGCTTTAGACCAGCTAGAAAACAGCGATAGTAAATTAGAACACTTGCAGAATTGAGCGATAGTGAATTGTGGGGAAATTTATTTTATTACTATTTTTTTTTTTTATTATTATTTATTTTTATTTATTATATTATAATTTATGTTTTTGTGTTTCAAACTTTATCATACCCGGGATATCTACTAGACTCTGGTTTGGACAGATTTAAGTGTGTTATTGTTAAGATTTACAGACCTACAATATAAAACGCCAAATTTCCATGCAAAATAATTGTACCGCTTTCAGCACCTAAAATCCGAAATAATCATACCGCCAGGGAGGTTAATACTTTTCTTTACAACAATGTGTGAAATGTTTACTCTCATGTAGGGTTTTGGGCACTATTGTTATATAACATTTACAGGCATGTTGCATAGTCTGTCAATGATGGGTGCTGGGGTTCCTCTCCCTGATCCATATTTCACCGCTGAGTCTTGCAGTGACATAGGTGGTGGTAGGAGAAACCAATTAGATATTGTGTTTTATTTTCCAGTTTGGGTTCGGGAAGTTGATTGGTTGCACAAATGTTTTTACCAAATTTTATAAATGAGCCCCAATTAGCTTCTTTTTAATGGCAAACTGATCTTAACCGATGGTTTGCAGGTTCATGGTGGGCTGACTGATAACATGTTGTGAACTAGTGGTATCCTAGTACATAGCAGTTGTTCCTGGTGTGTGTACTTGCAGCAGCAAATGAGTTGTCCACTAACACATCTTGTCACTTATAGCTGGTCAGCTAAAAGAGAGCATTTAGCAATCTTGCCTCCTTGCAAAAAGGATGTTTTTTAGTCAAGATTTGGCAAGTCCGCCCCCAAGCAGAAATCATTTGACTCCAGTTAACAAAAAAGTATTGCAAAGAGACTAAATATGATTCAATCCCTTTGGCTGTTCGTATACAGTCCCTTTGGCTGTCCGTATGCCACCAAAGCTTGTGACCAGTTCAAGGATGCAATATTCAGAATTTGCAAAGAGTGCCATAGCGATTGCTACCAATTTTCAGAAAAGATCATAAGGTACGGAGATATTTTCCATCATATTTGAAATCCTTTATAGAACTGAAGGCTGTCCTTTTAAGGAGAACTAAGCCCCTACGGCGTGTACACCACATCTGTCTGTTGGCCACATTAAGAAGATAGTGGTAGCTCCTGGCAGTACAATAGAGCAGACTTCTCATTGCCATTCAATCTTGGTGAGATGTCAGTCTATTTATGAGCACCCTAATATAATAGTAGTACCATCTATAACAATACATGCCATATACTTCCATTTCTGTCTCCTTCGTTTAGATTTTCTGCCTCGTTTTACACTTCGTGTCCACATTGCTAAGACTGTTCTTTCTTTGTGATAGTCACTCCAGGGTACCACACATAAAATTGACAGACTGCAAAGCTATGTGTGTCCGGATCTGTCAGGGCAAAAGGCCCCTGGGACTGGAGAGGACCTAATGTTCGAAGAACAGCACAGGCCTTGGGGTTCAGCATCGGAAAACTCAAGTAATGAAGAACGCAGAGCTTGTGTGTCAGCCCCGCTGATAAATGTAGCTCGCTATTTATCTTTCCATTTTTTTTTTTCGGTCATGCATCACTTTAGTTTGTTTGTTTTAGAACTAAAACCATCTGTTGTTTTTCTGTTTTAGTTTATGTCAAATCAGTCTCAAAACGAGCAATGATTTCCTTTTACCACTATCATCAATGTCCCCGGAGCTCAGGTATTTATTGCTTACTGGAGTTGACAGGAAGCTGCCAAAATCCCATCAGATGCCAGTTGAGAATGGGCATGTTAATGAACATTTTTACACTGGAGGGAAACTCCAAATTCTGGCTTTTGTTAGTGATGTCAGTTTCTAAGGACCCCAAAGAAAACACTGCCAAATCTGCCACAGGACAGAAATATATTTCATTTTTACATTAATAATGGACTTTGCATGCTCCAAAGTCTGCATAATTTCTAAATTTATCATTTTTAAAATATGGATAACTCTGGGTTATATTGTGCAACTCCTCTTTTATTTTTGTTCTGTACTCCTTTTGACATTGTCTTGGGTTTATAGATGAACTTTACCCTACCTGTCAAAAATGAAATTTGATGTCCTTACTCCTGGGATTTGTGTCGTCAACATTCCAGGAGGGAAATTGATCTCACACATGTACAGAAACAACGTAGAGAGACCTGAAGCATGTTTGCATATGCATGGGGTTCGGATACGCTGAGGATATGAAGTTATAATTTGTTTTCGGTTTTTTGGGGGGTTTTAATGCAATTGTTTGTTAATATTTGGATTTAACAAGGAAGTGGTTAAACCCCTGTAAGTTTTTTATTGACACTGGAACAGGGGGTACAGGGAAATTTTTCACCTGTTCCTGTCTCGGAAGAGAAGCCAAACATATCTCGAAAGAGATTTCCCATTATTTTGTAAAGATTTTCACTTTTTATTGTGTCTTTGGGACAGGAAGTGAGTAGAAATCTCCCCAACAGAACATGCTGTATACAGCAAGAAGAGACCTGAGAAGAGTCTAAACTATTCTGTACTGCTTTAAAAAACATTAAAATGTGAATTTACATAGATGTTACAACTTCTCCAACAAATTTACTGTAGTATATCATCAAGTTTGTAGATAAGTGATTTTTTGATGGGCCAGGTTCCAATATTTATAATTACATAGCAAATCCAAAAATAAGAAAAAGAAATGTTGAACTGTTATGATACCATAACAAAGTGATTATATTTATTATTTATTTATTTATTTCAGGTACTTATATAGCGCCATCAATTTACGCAGCGCTTTACATATACATTGTACATTCACATCAGTCCCTACCCTCAAGGAGCTTACAATCTAAAGTCCCTAACTCACATTCATACATACTAGGGACAATTTAGACAGGATCCAATTAACCTACCAGAATGTTATATTATATAAAATCTTGTTTATTTAAAATACATTAAATGCAATAAAAAAGTCACAGAAGTCAATATATTTGAGTATCCAGTGATTAAACAACCTCTAAACAAGCCTCTAACTCCTTTGCAATGATACCATACAAGTCTGACATTTCTTTCTCTTTTTTTTTAGATCAACTTTGTAAATAGTAAGCTATTGCCTGTCTTTGAACTATCTACTGTGCCTAAAATGTAAGTCCAGCTTTGCTGGCAGCTTTGTTGTCACATGATTCTATGTGATGATTAACAGTCAGTTAAAAACTGTACTGAAAAATGTGTCTATAATCAGTAGTATACAGATTTCAGCTTGATTGCAGATAATGTGTCAGTCAGCATAGGTCAAGGGCACTGCTTCTATGGCGTGCAGCAAGTGATTGTCCTGAGATAGCACAGTCTGAAAGGCCCTAGGATAGATAGAATGTGCCCTGGTAACTCCAGATGTAACTCCTGCCCAATTTCTGTTTTTCCTTAATTGCTAAAGTCATTAAATTGAGGCATATATCATGTTTTTCTTCTCACTGCATAGGGATGAAATGCAGTGAATTCGCTATCCAGCAGTTTAAGCTGATTTTTGTTAAGACTGATGTATAAAAAAAGGGTTTTGTTTGTCTAGCAAGTCTAAAGGGTGGATAGAGAGCAGGGAGAAGGGTAATAGTCAACTTGCTTGGAGGTTACAAGGGCTGGGGAACTCTCTCTGCCCCCATTTGACTGTAATTAGCCAATGATCAAGTACCAATTCTTCCATACACAGGGAAGAGGAGTAAGTCACCTGCTCTCCAAAATTTACTATTTTTTCTTTATCCTGGTGGCCAAATGGATCAGAGGGTGAGTGAATGGAAAGTATGTGCTACAGATGAGGAGGAAATATCTGTATGTGCAAAGAACAGGTTCACTTTAAAGCTATTGTCCTGGTAGAAACAAAAAAGCAAGTGCCCCAAATTTGTTGTTGGGTCATTTCATGCAATCAGTGGCTTTTTTCATGTGCAATTGGTCAAGAAATGCTTTTAACTAACTGTTATAGTGGCAGCATTCCATGTTGAGTAGACATCTGGTCTTGCTGGGTAAGACCCCTAGCTCTGAAAGCACATCTGAGACATGATCCACTGCTTGAAGCCCAAGGATCAGGATGCCAGGAAAATAAGTCACCTAGGCTTAAGAAAATTATTTCTATGGACAGGAGGGAGGTAAATTTAAAAAAAGGAAATGGGCATCCTTTATTCCAAAAAAATGACTTGCCCAAAGATGTTCTTAAGGCTAAAGCTATGTCTATAAATATGAATAAGATGATACCAATATATGAGGGTAGAAAAATAATTTTCTAGTATCCTGCACTGGTAAATGATTATTTGATGTTTTTATGCCAGCAATTAGGACTTTATTCTACTGATCTAAACATATACAATGTATTTATCTAGTTCTATGTGTATTTTCTTAAAACTGCTGTTGCATTCTTTGAACCTTTTGTAAAATATAGTTTCCTCTAAATTGCTTGTTTCCAAGTACATTCCCAGCAAGCGTTTTTTGCGTTGTCTCCCTTAATCTCCCAGTACATTCTGTTGCTCCAATGCTAATTAATTGGCATCTAAAGACCACTTTCTGTGTATCAGTGCTGTGTTGTGTTACATCATTTCATGACTTGGCTCATCCTTTATGTAAAGAAAACCATATGTGTTTCCCCAGAGCAGTGCTGCATTAAATAAGGTTACTGTACCTTATTCATAGAAAACAGGAGGAGTGCAATATGTAGAAAGAGATAAACAATATGTAACAATATAATACACATCTTCAGAGCATCTGCTGTGCTTTGGAGAAATAATAGATGATTATAGTTAGACTGTACATTCAATTTAATGGATGAATGAAAGTCATTTTGGTTTGTGCTTTCATTTTTGTTTTCTGACATAAGGAAACACATACATAAACGAATGATGTTTAACACATGTCAAGTAGGGCCCATACACACAAGTGTTAAATAGTTGCATGAAAAATGTCTTGCTTGATGGAAAAATGTGCCAAGTAGATTTGAAAGGGTTTGTATTCTTGACAAACATGGAAGGTCAAGAAAGCAGATGAATGCTATATAATCGAAAATGATAAGATAAAAATGGCTTTATGGTTAAGGTTACCCTGTTGCTAGCTGGCAGAAGGGACACAAGAATACTCCTAAAACAAGAGAATGAATACTTTTTAAAAATTTGCACTGTCTTCATGCGTTATAGTCACTTCCAGGTGTGCTGGATAGCTTTTCCACTACTGTGCGCTGTGATGCCTCCAGTCGATCACTACAGGATACTGTCAAGGTCTGTATGTAGGTTCCATCAGCTTTAGGTTGGTATGAAGGTAAGAACCTATCATTATGCGCCTAAAGTAGGTAAAAAGTGGACTACATGTGTTAGGATGTCACCACACTTGTGTTCCATTAAGATCTGTGAGTCCCTCTTGAGCGATGACAGATGGGATTTGTAGTCTTCTATTCACAGACCCCTATGAATGGATGATGTAGCTCTGCAGGTGGAGCTACGAACAGTGACGTCAAATTCAAAACTAAAGGGGGGTTCAGGGAGAAGAACCCTGCAATTCAGCTAGGAGGGAGGCAGTTTGAGGCTGGGTTCACACATATGCGAAGTTTCCCTGCATCCAATTTGCACAACAGGCAAGTGTGACCGGCTCTCAATGGAGCCAGTTCGCATATGTCCGGGGCGGCCGCGGTCTGGATTGAAAAAGGTATATATAACACACTGCAGCGCTAATACGTAACAATTAAAACCGAGTGTTATAATAAATATATATCCACTTTATTTACATTTTTATTGGATGTCACATTTTAATTGTTACACGTTATATATAATTGTTACTGGATATATATTTATAATAACACTTGGTTTTAATTAATTGTTATGTATTGGCACTGCACAGTGTGTTATATATATTTTATTATCACATTTTGAGGAAGTGTGAGTAGCTGATTTTAGTTTAATTTATGTTATTTAGGTTATTTTAGGCTTAGCGTGGCAGCTCACAAGGTTTTTCCTATTCGGATTGAAAAAGGGTCTGGTGCATCTTTGGGTCCAGTTCACGTGCAAATTCAGGCTGAAATTCAGACCTGAACTGCTCCTGAACTGGTGTACAGGAACACACCCCAGGCACGAACCCGCAGGCCGCACATGTGTGAACCCAGCCTGAATGTGGGAGGCTGTGGAACACCCTAAATATACATGAAAAATGGTCAGAAAGATGAACTATCCTTCAAATGTCTAATATACATAGATAAACATCAAAAAGTAAACTTACTGATTTACAGAGATCTTTGTGTAGTTACTAAACAAATTATGCAGAACTAAACCCTTCAATCCATTATAGCCAAAGAAGTGGTCATCTTAGCCTGTATTTGATCTGCAGCTGCCATGGTGCTGCCCATGTGACCAGTTTTGACATCAGCCATATGATGGCTTGATAATTTGGTTGATAGCTCAAGCAGCTTTGACAGTTATCATTCACAACATGCCTTAAATGTAACTGATTTGGGAAACAATCAAATTGATTGGTACAGTTCTACTTTAAAGCAGAACCTTACCCATAATATTTGATAACATCGAATGTTCTATAATGAAAGAACATACATTCCACATTAATAATTATGATACCAAAATTAATGTGCACTGTAAATTGCTTCCAGCATTGCTCCTGTTTCTTCTTGCTGGAGACTGCTTTTTGTTGAAGCCCAGAGTAGTCACTTCCTTATTGGAAACTCTTCCCCTCTCCTTGGTCTATATGTCACTTGCTTCATTTAAAATGCATGCATTGACTGATTGATTGTAGTTTGTATGTCTTGGCTCCGTTGCAGAGGAAGGGTGACAGAAGCTATGGCCCCCTTTCACACTGTCGTGTAGTTGCAGCCGCTGGATTCCTGTGGCAAGAATTGGTGAAATCTTGGTGTTGGAATGATCGGGTTATGTGATCGGCAGTGGCTGCTCAGCCCATTTAAACTAATGGCAGGCTGACAGCTGCTGCTGCTGTTTGTATGTAGCCACACACGGAGCAGTTAGCTGCATTTAGGGACAGATGTCTTAGCCTGGACACCTTACAGTGCTGAAGTTCACAGGCTGCCATGAGGGAGAAAAGAGAGACTATCAGGGAGATAAGATAAGCCACTATCATTGTAAATCCGGCCATAGACAGTTTGAATCTCAGCCAGTTCAGCTGGGACCGGCCGAGATTCAAACCATGTATGAATAGGCTGATTGTTCCCAAGTTGATCAATCATTTAACTTGGGTACAACCAGCCTGTTGGATTTTTAATGGGACTATTGTTAGCGGCAATAATCTCTGTGTGTTATCCTTGCTGAGATGGCTCCCCTCGCCCACCCCCAACCCCCCCCCACCCGCTGGGAGAACACAATAGCTCCACGGAAGGGATTCCCCAATCAGCACTGACTGTGATAATTGGGGAATCAAGCAGGTTTCTGTCCTGCAACCTGTGGTTGCAGGGATGAAAAGCACTCCATCTATGGCCAGCTTATTTTAACTCTTGTGTTTTCCTGGCAGCAGAGTTTGTTCTGTTACCTCTTCTGCTTTTCTTTTCTTTTCTTCCACCCTAATCGTTGTACCCTCCGCACAGTTTGTGTCATTCCTGTTGCTTTATTATCTCTTCAGCAACAATAAATCCTAAAGCTGTCAGCTGATTGGCCTGTAGTGGCTCTGATTTTAGGCACAGTGCTGAGAATAGGGAGCAACTTTGCATGTGCAGAACAGGGTGGATTTTACACAGTATAGGCATTTAATTTTAATGTTTTACACATATGCAAAAGAGGCCAGCCTGACACGTTCTATCAGGACTCAACGTGATACTAAAGTCTTGTATCCTTGTAAGCCTGAATCCTCCTCTTCTCGGGTCCCTCGCTGGCGCTCCTGGCCCCTCCCTCCTGTCGAGCGCCCCCACAACAAGCTCTGTGTGTTCATTCAGACACAGAGCAGCGGTTCGGCCCTGCCCCCTCTCTCTCCTCATTGGCTAACTAACTTTGATTGACAGCAATGGGAGCCAAAGGTGTCACTGCTGTGTCTCAGCAAATCAGGAAAGAGAATCCTGGACAGCCAAGGCACTCATGCACATCGCCGGATCGAGATGGGGCTCAGGTACTCTAAGTATTAGGGGGGCTAAGGGAAGATGCTGCACATGGAAGGTTTTCTTATCTTAATGCATACAATGCCTTTACAACCACTTTAAGTTTCTGATTAAAGTTCCACTTTAAATTATCATATTACAGAATTATAGAATGCAATATAAAGTTTCACTGTTTATTGTAGTTCATTCAAATTAATTGCATTTGTAGACAGTCATCTGAGTTTGTGTTTAAATATAGTGATCTGATTTAAATGTATTTTTAGAACATGTTCCATAGAGAGATTAACTATCAGCAATGATAGAACACGTGTATTTGACAGTTACCTTATACAGGCAATAATCCTAGCTTCAAATTAAAACTCGAGCATTGTAAGCGATAATGTACCATCTTTCCGGGTTAAGAAATCATATTGGGTGTCGCCTTGGCACTTATTATTATTTTCTGGCTAACTGTATAATTACAAAGACGTTTCTAAGATACCCAGGATGACACATAATGCTTCCCGGCAGTGTATCAGACCCTATGAAAGGCTTTGGGATTTGTGTTACTTAATCTGTACATACAGGAGGACGGAGCGAGTTAACTATAGTAAACCATAAACCTGGGCTCTGTGCAGAAACAGAGGGTGGGGAGGGGATGTTAGAAGAGGTGGAGTATGGGTGAGCGCTTGTCAGCTGCCTGATATGGGATCTGACACTTTGATATGTATTCAATGCCACCTCCTGCTTCTAAATATTTATTCTTGCGGCTGTGCTCCGTCTAATGCAATCAGACCTTATCCGAGGAGCTGCCACATCCTCTCACATCTGTTGCTTTCCTGCAGCGCACTGAGCTGCCACCCTATTGGCTGGTGCTGGAGTTAACCCTTCTGCACCCTTCCAATGCTTTTGTGAGAGGAATGTTCAAATTACATTTTTTTCTGCATTTTTCAGTCAAGAATAATCTGATTTACCACAATACAGAGATTGATATATTGAGCATTGGAGTAAGGTCTTATCTCCTATAAAATTAAAGATTTCTGTGTTTCTAATCTCTGTGTTTCCTGACAGAATAATATACCCTCCTCGGGGCATATTATTCTGCTGTGATTATTAGGTTATGTTTATCATATTTATTATTCTGTTCATTCCTTGAATGCCAGGGATATCCGGTTGGCAGACTGTGGTGTGAATTTGGCTTATAAAAGATTTCTAAAGTCATTCAAAGTCAACGATTTGTAGAGAATGCTTTTGTTTTGTAGACGACATTATTCTCCGGTTATATGTTTGACATACCGCTGTATGGAGCTCATAGTGTGCACAGAGCACAGTTTTCAGTGGAAAATAACATTTCTTTGTTCTTGCTGAAGGCATAATTTACTAAGCAATATTCAATTGAAATTCAGTGGGAATATATATATTTCTTTTTGACTATTTTAGTCCATTTTTTGTCCAAGTCTGCTTATTTTTACAGCTGCAATTTAGGGTTTTTTTTTCAGCACCAGGGACAGTACTTACATGACTGATGAGTGTTTTCTATGCTATTAGCTGCTGTGTTGCTTGAAATCTTCATTCCTCTGCCGCTGGATATCCCCCCAGCCTTGATCATCTGGTGCTCTTAATACAAGCGGCCCCACCTGTCATCAAAAGAGCCAACTAGTCCCACCCTTTACGTCCTCCTCTTCCATTCATAGAAGCTGTACTAGGTCTTCCCACAATGAAACATGCTCTGTGAGTCGAGGAGGTGGACCTTTCACTCATCCACCTGTCCTCCATTCATAGAGTGCTTTTCATTACGGTAACTGATAGTATGGCTTCTGTGAATGGTTGAGGGGGCATAGGTGGCACTTTGGACAAATCCGTATGACAGGTGGAGCCACTCCTATTACACCCACAGCAGCGGAAGATTACAGCAACAGGGGTATCCGGGGGGCAGAGGACTTTAACCACTTGAGCTCTAGAAGACTTTATACCCTTCATGACCAGGCCATTTTTTGCTATTAGGCACTGCTAATGCAACTGGTAGTTGTGAAGTCATGCAACACTTTACCAAAACAAAATGTATATCATTTTTTTCACACTAGTATAGCTTTCTTTTGGTGGTATTTGATCACCACTGTTTTTTTATTTTTTGCAATATAAATGAAAAAAGGCAGAATAAGAAATCCAAAATGTTTTACTTTCTGCCATAAAACATATCCAATAAACAATGTAAAAATAAAATCGAATTTCTTCATAAATTTTGGCCAAAATGTATTCTGCTGCATGTTTTTAATTTAAAAAAAATCCTAATAAGTGTTTATTGATTGATTTGTGTGTAAGTTATAGCGCCTACAAACTATGGTATATATTCTGGAATTTGTAGTTTTAGGTTTTTTTTTTATACTACTAATGGAGGAAATCAGTGACTTATAATGGGTCTACAATACTGCACTAGTCAATCTAACACTAACTGACTGTGGAAGGAACTGACTAACTGCCACTGACATTAATCAACAGTGATAATACTATACACTGTCACTGTACTAATGACACTGACTGGAAAGGGGTTAACACAAGGGTGCCCAAAATTTTTGAAGAGCGAGGGCCACTTAAGCGACTTGGTAACTGGTCGTGGACCACAATGAGAGGAGCGGGCGGATGGCAATTGCAGAGCGGACACGGACACAGCTCACTCTACTCTATAGAGCCCACTCTATTCTTTTTTTTTAGCGGATCAGATTGGAGGTAGGCGTTTGTATACGGACACAAGTCTGTTTACATCTGCCACTCTTTAGAGCTGAATAGATGGTCCGATTGGGTCAGACTGACTGTGTGAAAGGAGCCTAAGTCTTCTTTCACACTGATGTGCTGCGGTTTACCCACACCGAGAGTTCAGCGCTGTGCACCCGTGGCTTTCCTGCAGGTTAGCCGCACTTTGTCATAGACTTCTATTATGTCCTGCTGGTGTGATGCACTTTCAGAAAGCAGACCAAACCCGCAGGTAATAACAGAAGTCTATGGCTCAGTGCAGGTAACCCGCAGGTGCACTGGTCTGGTTCTTGGTCTTAATGGCAGCAGGGGACAGATGCAGCATCAGACTGATGTTGAATTCACCTAGGTGAGTATGTGTGTTTTTCTTTTTTTTATTCCCGAACTTCACTTTTAAGGAACACAGCAGCCACCTGCATGCGGGACACTTGTCACTCATGTAAGTAAACCAGCTTTAACCTCTTCATGTTCAGGGTTCTTTTATGATTTGTTCCCTAAAGACAATTTTTCTTTTACAAACTTAGTATTAGTTTTAAATAGGTTGGGAACATACATACAAGTCATTGTATTAGAGTAGACAATGCCATATGTACCATCAACAGTTCACATTTCAACTAGTACAGAGTATTAAGGGATCAATAGAATTTACATTTGGAGGGATTATCACCATACATGAGCATTTATGCCTGAAGAGCATTTTTTACAGTCTTTATTCATATTCCACAAGTTCAAATGCTCTGAACTGCTTATTCTCATCTATACACTCATACAGTATGTGAGCACATTTGCTGACATTAAATGAAGTGGCTATCTATTCCCTAATGCTGAGACAGATCATCTGGTTGCAGTGTAACTGTTGCTGTTAGGCTGGAAAGAAATGGGATTCTCTGACAAATCTGGTTAGATGCAAACCTGTACTGTGCTCCTTTGTGGTTTCCCTACCTCAGGACTTTTTTGGCAAGCTGGATTTCTCCCTGATTTTTTCCTATCACTTTTTTACTTGAGTCTGGCTTAGATCTATATCACGATCGCAATTCTGTCACTGGAGATACTTAGTCACAGAATCCCAAGTACAATAAACAAAAAAGAACAATCAGCGCAACCAACACATTCACAAACAAAGAAATATTATGAAATAAAGTAAAATAAAAATGATAAGTGCTCAAAAACCACACTGGAGTTGCCAGCCAGCACCCGATATGCAATTCCACAACACTCAGGGGTTGATTTACTAAAGGCAAATAGACTGTGCACTTTACAAAGGGCAATTGCGCTCTGCAAGTGCAGTTGCTCCACAGCTTGGTAAATGAGGTGAAGCTCTGCTGAGTTCCATCATCCAATCATGTGCAAGCAAAAATTCAGTTTTTTTATTTTCCTTGCACGTGATTGGGTACTCTTTGCAAAGTGAAACTTTACCTCATTTACATTTTTACAGCTCTCATGATTGGCTGGCAAACATTCATTGGTATACCCTTTATCGCAAGAATAGAGAGGGTAAAAAAGGGGGAGGGGTATGCCTATATATGAAGAATAATGTACAAGTGAATGTGAGAGATGACATCACTAAGGGAGCTAGGGAAGAGGTAGAATCCTTATGGGTAGAGCTCCAAAGGGATGAAGCTAAGGGGAAAATAATACTGGGAGTATGCTATAGGCCCCCTAACCTGAGGGAGGAAGTGGAGACAGATCTCCTATCACAATTTGGATTAGCAGGAAGGATGGGAAGTGTTATCATAATGGAGGATTTTAACTATCCATACATAGACTGGGCAGAGGGAACCGCGCATTCATCTAAGGTTCGCCAGTACCTAAATGTCTTGCAGGACAATTTCATGGGTCAGATGGTAGACGCACCAACTAGAAATAAAGCGTTACTGGATCTACTGATTACCAACAATACAGAACTGATCATGGATGTGGAAATATGGGGCAATTTAGGTAACAGCGATCACAGGTCAATTGGCTTCAGTATAAATCACACAAATAGGAAACATAAGGGGAATACAAAGACGCTGAATTTCAAATGAGCCAACTTCCCTAAACTACAAACCTTGCTAGAAGGCATAAATTGGGATAAAGTATTAGAAACAAAGAGCACGGAGGGGAGATGGGTTTGCTTTAAGAGCATATTAAATAAGGGCATTAGCCAATGCATCTCATTGGGTAATAAATTTAAAAGAGCGAACAAAAGTCCTGGATGGCTTAACTCCAATGTAAAAAAATATGTATAATAAATATATATAAAAGCAAAGGAGAAATTATAACATATATAAAATATATAACACTATCAGATAAAAATTCCAATAAAAGATTCAGCCACCACCGTGACAATGTGAACTTAATAATAAAATGTACTTAGTGTCTCTGATGTGCTTATAAGCAACACAAAGTGTTGAACTTTAGCTAGGTAAGTCAGTGTGTGTCAGGTAGGTCAGTGTATGTCATGTAGGTCAGTGTATGTCAGATAGGTAAGTCAGTGTGTGTCAGGTAGGTCAGTGTATGTCAGCCAGGTAGGTCAGTGTATGTCAAATAGGTCAGTGCATGTCAGGTAGGTCAGTGCATGTCAGGTAGGTCAGTGTATGTCAGATAGGTAGGTCAGTATGTGTCAGGTAGGTCAGTGTATGTCAGGTAGGTCAGTGTATGTCAGCCAGGTAGGTCAGTGTATGTCAAATAGGTCAGTGCATGTCAGGTAGGTCAGTGCGTGTCAGGTAGGTCAGTGCGTGTCAGATAGGTAGGTCAGTGTGTGTCAGGTAGGTCAGTGTGTGTCTGGTAGGTCAGTGTGTGTCAGGCAGGTCAGTGTATGTCATGTAGGTCAGTGTATGTCAGATAGGTAGGTCAGTGTGTGTCTGGTAGGTCAATGTATGTCAGGCAGGTCAGTGTATGTCATGTAGGTCAGTGTATGTCAACCAGGTAGGTCAGTGTGTGTCAGGTATGTCAGTGCATGTCAGGTAGGTCAGTGCGTGTCAGGTAGGTCAGTGTGTGTCTGGTAGGTCAGTGTGTGTCAGGCAGGTCAGTGTATGTCATTTAGGTCAGTGTATGTCAGCCAGGTTGGTTAGTGTGTGTCAGGTAGGTCAGTGCATGTCAGGTAGGTAACACCCTCCCCTCCACAAAACCCCACTGCCCGCCGGGCTCTGATTTCGGCTGAAGCCCCTGGTCTTTTTGTCACCAGGCAACACCCCTGCTTTAAATGTAATACTTTCAATAAATTATCAAATATGCAGCATATAAACTAGGAACATGAACATCATAAATTAAATTGCACATACGAAAAATACTTTTACACCCCCCCCCCCTTCCTCTTTACAACTACAGTAAACTAAAATTGAGTTGGTAACTGCTCTTCACTGTACTACAATTTGCACATTATCATTGTTCTTTGTGCTGCCTCATTGAATAAGCCCATTAATCTGCCCATAATTAAGATATATTCCTAAATATAAACACTTAGATGGTATAGAAAGCAGTGTGAATAAATAGCTTATTGTCTAAAGCCTATCAAATAAAAAATTACGTGAATCTAACATTTAACTGACATTTAAATGTGTTTTTATTGTTTGCAGGGAAAGTTTGTTTATGCTAGTCACACAGGGCTGCTTTCTATAATAGCGCAGTTCTCCCCTAGGACTCGATGCAATATATGAGAAGCGTAGTTGTCCTTAATGGAGGTACTGTACCTCTTTATAGGAAACGGGAGGAATATGTAGAAAGCGATAACCAAGACACAAGAATGTAATGGTCACCTTCAAAGCATCTGCTGTGCTTCATAGAAGAAAAAGAAAATTATAAAGTTACACTGTACAGACCAAGTCTAGGAATAAAATGATTACCTTTTTCGACTTTCATGTATAGTTTCCTCCAAATAAAAAAACAAACCTCTACATACATACTGTACATGGACATTATTTTTACACACAAGCTGATACACACATACAGTCTATAAACCTTCATAAGAGAAAATGTGTGAAATACATTTATTTGGGCTTTTTGTGTCAATATAACCCTAAGGCCCCTTTAACACTGGGGCGGTGGGGGCGTCGGCGGTACAACAGCGCTATTTTTAGCGCTGCTGTACCGTCGTTCTTGCAGAGGTATTCGGCCGCTAGCGGTGCGGTTTTACCCCCCGCTGGCGGCCGAAAAAGGGTTAAAATCCCTCGTACAGCGCGGCTATAGCCGCGGTATTGCCGCGGTACAGCCGCGCTGTCCCATTGATTTCAATGGGCAGGAGCGGGGAAGGAGCGGTGAATACACCGCTCCTTCCCCGCTCCAAAAAAGCGGTTTGCAGGACTTTTCTCACCGCCCTGCCTGCACACCGCTTCAGTGTGAAAGCCCTCGGGCTTTCACACTGAACAAACAGCGGAGGCTGTTTAGGAGCGGTTTTCAGGCGGTATTTTTAGCGCAATACCGCCTGAAAACCGCTCCAGTGTGAAAGGGGTCTAAAGGCCCGTACACACGATCCGAAAATCAGACGACAGATCGTCCGACTTCTTTCACTTGATAGGCGCAAGTAGAAATTGAATAGGTTATTACTAAAGTCATAAAAATTCCCGTATGACAAAAAAAAAAAATCAGAAGTGATGTCATGTGTTGTAATGTATTTGTATTGTATTTTCGGAGGACAACTGTGACTAAATGAAAATCGTACGATCTGGTATCGTACGAGGAAAATTTTCATGCTTGTCTGATCGAATAATATCGGATGAATTGTCGTGATCGGCTCTCGAAAGCCCTGTACTAACGATCCTATTATTGTATGATCGCGTCGAAAGCAGTATTTTTTGTCCGATTTTCGGATCATGTGTACGAGCCCTTAGGCTCCTCTCACACAGATGGCCAGGAGGCAGTGAGAAAAGGCGTTTCATACGTGTTTTACTTCTCCACAATTGCCCACCTAAAAGCGGATATGGTGCCTCTTGGGTGCAAACATAGGTGGTAAAAACGAATGCTAGTGCGAAAAGATTCAGTTTGAATTAACACAACCATACTTAAAGCGGAACTACACTGCATCTGAGCATCACAAACACAAAACACTAAGTAATTCATTTTTAATATTCAAAGAAAACTCATCCATCCATCCATGTCTCCATGCTTTATTGTGCTGAGAAATTACTTTGAAAACACCCTACAGCATCTCTGTCTGTGGCCATCTTAAAGTGGTATTAAAGCTTTGTATTTTTTTTTTTAAATAACAAAAATGTTATACTTACCTGCTCTGTGTAGTGGTTTTGCACAGAGCAGCTCCAATCCTCTTCTTTTCGGGTCCCCTGCCAGCACTCCTGGCTCCTCCCCCTTGAGCAGTGCCCCATGAGAAAGCCGCTTGCCCTGGGGGCACTACTGCATGTTTGCTGCCAAACAGCTGCTCTATGCATCCATAAGCCGTGGCTCAGCCCTGCCCCATCTCTCCTCATTGGCTCACAGGCTTTGATTGACAGCCAATGAGGAGGGAGAGTCCTGGGATAGCCGAGGCTATCGTGAACATCGCTGGGTTGGAGGGAGCTCAGGTAAGGATTGGAAGGTCCCCCGTCGGGGCTCCTGTCTCCTGCCCCCTGCCGAGTGCTCTCAGAGCAAGCAGTTTGCTCTAGGGGCACCCAAGTAGGTGAGCTCTCGAGCCACTGCTCTGTGTGTCCATTTAGACACGAAGCTGCGGCTCGACCCTGCCCCCTCTCTCTTCATTGGCTGTCTGTCTGTGATTTACAGCAGCGGCAGCCAATGACTGATGTTCTCATGCACATCACTGGATTGAGTGGGACTACATGAAAAATCCTAAAAAAAAATACAAAAAAAGTTTGGATATTTTTTTTTATTTTACTCACCTCTAAATGCCTGTTGCTAGGGGGTCCCTCGTAGTCTGCCTCTTTCAGTGCCTGGGCTGGTGACATCACTTCAGTCTTGGCACAGGAAGGGCTCAGCTCTGCTCCCTCCCTCCTGTCAATCATCTGGCACCCATTACAGGTCCCAGGTGACTGAGCGGCCAATCACGGCGCTCGGCGGCGCTCGCGCATGCGCAGTGGGTGCCAGGCTGTGAAGCCACAGCCCGGCACCCACAGTTGCAATGCCGGCGCCGCCGAACGGAGGGGGAGATGAGCGGGGCTTCGATCCCCCACATCGCTGGACCCAGGGACAAGTAAGTGTCCAATTAAAAGTCAGCAGCTGCAGTATTTGTAGCTGCTGACTTTTAATTTTTTTTTTTTTTTTTTTTTAGTGGCCCTCCTCTTTAAAGGAGAATTGTACAAAAAAAACAAAATTGGTTAAACCCACAAGTGCTTTTTTACCACTACTATTCCTTTATATTGGCTTTTGGAATTTACAAATGCAGCAATTTAGAAATCAGATGAAAGGTTTAGCGCTAGAAAACACTTTTTTGATAGATAAAAAGTGCATTTTATATACATCTATATAGATCAGACCAAAAATGAGGGACAAATGAGGAGGAATGATGGACAGAGAGACTTTGCTCCAAATCAGGGACAGTCCCTCGAAATCGGGGACAGTTGGGAGCTATGCAAAGGCAAATTTAACAGACATGAAGTTATCAAATTAGAGTTCATTGCTATGGTCTACAGACCCTTTAAACTCCTCCCTACTCCCTTCTCCTGACTGGAGACTGCACTGTCCCCTGTTACCTCTTTCCAGCGAAGTCCAGAAATTCAGGGAGAACAGAAGCCAGCAGCACTGACAGTTGTGACCTCCAACTGTTGGGGTTATAAAGTTTTAGTATGGAGAATGTTTATTTTATTGTGCTCAATATGGTAAGATACAGGAAGCTGAGGGTTGGATTGATGAGCTGCAATATATTACATTTCTGTTTTGAGGTTTATATACGTTTTCATTTTATACACTTTTATGTGCTAAAATATGAATGATTTGGCTTCTCTAATAGCACAGGGATAGCGGATTAGCATTTCCTGTGTGTATGATCACCCTGCAGGAATGTGACTTTCCCATCATGCAAAACCTCCCCTGTTATCACTGTGGATACACTCACTGATGCAGATAAATGAGCTGCATGCAGATACAATGTAATTACAAGCACGCAGCGCACAGTTACCCGCCCAGAGTGAGTACCGCTGTTAGTTTGTTGCTGTTCCAGCCAGCTGAGACCTAAGAGCCTCTGTCACAGCAAGTCACAATATCAGCCTGCCAGACATACACACAACTCCCAACTTGTCCCAGTGGTGACACCAGGGTGTATGCAAACAGCTCGTCCCAGCTGAACACACTTCATGAAGATCTGTGAAACGCTAATTGATTCCCTAGTCGAGGAACGTTCACAGACATTAAAAGGCACTCATCCATAACAATATAGGACGTGATTTAAGGAAAGAGTCATTTTGTCCTCCAAATCAAAGTGACCCATGTGTACTTTGCTATCAATGTTTTAAATGAACCTCTAGTAGATTGGTTGTCTGAACTAGGCCAGCTTGCTTAAAGTGGTATTGAAGGCATTTTTTTTAATAACAAATATGTCATAATTACCTGGTCTGTGTAGTGGCTTTGGGCAGGGCAGCCCCGGTTCTCCTCTTCTCGGGTCCCCCTCCAACGCTCTTGGCCCCTCCCTCCTGCCGAGTGGGGGCACCTAAGCAGGCGTGTTCCAGAGCAACTGCTCTGTGTGTCCATTCAGACAGGTAATACATATTCCCATCGCGTTCCTGGATAAGCCCTCAAAATGTTGGGTGCTGCAGCAACAACCAGCTAGAAAACTGGTTCAGAAAGTCACAAAGGAGATATTTGCCAGCACACCATGGATCAACGAAGTAGTGTTTATTGTATGATCACATCACAAGAACAGAGCAACATTTCGGAGTAATGCAGGACCCCTTCGTCAGGCATGTGATCATGACATTCAGACAGGGAACCACGGCTCGACCCCGCCCCCCTCTCTCTTTATTGGCTGTCTGGCTGTGATTGGCAGCAGCGAGAGTGAATGGCTAGTGCTCTCATGCAGATCGCTGGATCGAGAGGGAGCTCAGGAAAGTATTGGGGGGGGGGACTGCTGTACACAGAAGGTTTTTTACCTTCATGCATAGTAAAAAACCTTCAGCCTTTAGAACCAATTTAGGTATTAGGGGGAAGTTGTAGCCCAATCTCATTTTGCTGTTCTGCTGCATTGTGGTAACACCCAATAGGTGGGCCTTTGACGCAAGGTACCTAGCCAGGGAGAGAGCACACAGTTATTAATTGTTATTAACAGGTCATTAGGCTGGGTTCACACGGTGCGTTTTGCATGTGCCATGTACAATGGGTTAGGCAATCCTATTCATTTGAATGGGCTGTCTAATGTGTCAAAGCATACCAAAAAAAAATGTACAAGCACAATTTTTCATAACGCAGGGTACTGTGTTAACTACGTTGTGGTGTGATGCAACTAATGTCTGTCAAAAATGTGTACTGCATTGCACCAACGCACATAATGCCTGCATTGGCTTCATTTGTTCATCTACAATTATTCTTCTAAAAGGCTATGTTTTAAAATGTGCCAGTAACCCTTTACTTACCATCGGATCCTGTGCTGCCTGTGTGCCACATCCGTCATGTGTTAAGCTGGCCATACATGAATTGAAATTCTGCTGGTTCAGCAGAGACCGAACAAATTTCGATCCATGTATGAACATCCTGGTTATACACAAGCTGATCAATGGATCGAATTGTGCACAACCAGCCTGCTGGGTTTTTCCCGAATGATTAGTGCTGCTGGCTATAATCGGGCAACACTAATCATTGTGTTCTGCCAGCAGAGAAGGCTATCCGCAGTTCCCACCGGCAGAACTGAATAGCACTGTGGGAGGGATTACCACATCAACACTGAATGTTTTGATGGGGGAATCCAGCAAGTTTCTTTCCTTCCACCCGTAGTGGAAGGAAAGAAAATTGCATAATCTGAGGCCTGCTTTACGTTTATACACAAAATCTGCACCATCCAGTACACCATCTCATAGCTACTGGGAATGCGTGAGTTGTAATGTCTTTTATCAGTACTATTAGCTTACATAGCAAGCAATTCTGACAGCTGATATCAACATTGAAGCAGGTTTAATAGCACCTGCACAATCACTTCAAAAAATAATCTCAGTCTGACATGACGGAAGTAGAAGGAGATAAAGATGGATGAGAAATTATGCGTTCTGCTCATTTTTATGTCAAGGTCATATGTTTTACCAGTCCTGTGTTATTAGATGATTAATAGAAGATGCTGATAATTATTTATTATTCTATATTGCTGAGCAGATACGGACTAACTAAGCAGATATGAATCCCAGAAATTATGGAGGGCAATTTTCCTTTATGCTTAGCCAGTTTATCCAATTAGAAGCTAGCATTACACAATAAGATTTTTTAAATGTTTAATCAAATAAAGAGTTCTGTGACAGACAGATACTAAACAGAGTGGGTACTTCAAAAGACTGCGCAGGTAAATGGGAACAACACATCTAATACTATTATGGAGTTGTTATTTTACTGCTCCTAAACGATCACATTTTAAAGAAAGGAGGAATGCATCTGTAACAAAACATTTATTTACAAAGGAATGGCGTAGGATATAAACCATATATGTCATCCTTGGTTTAACCACTTACTGTATATTATTTCTCTTTTACCCAGGTCATGGTATGCTATAGATATTAGTATCATTCAATTAGACTTGTTCTGTAATGTTGAAGATGTTTCTTGGATTAAAGCGGACTTCCAGTTATTTGTTTATTAAAAGTCAGCAGCTACAAAAACTGTAGCTGCTGACTTTTAATAAAGACGCACTCACCTGTCCCAGGATCGAGAGGTGCACTCACCACAGCCGTGTTCTCCCTGTGTCCTCCCTCGGTGGTGCTGGCATCTCTACTATGGGCACCCGGCTGTGATGGCTTGCTGCTTCACAGCCGGCTGCTCACTGCGCATGTGACTCGAAGTCTTCTAGGACCTGTCATGTGTCTCAGAAGACTTCAGGAAGGAGAACTTCCGCTTCCGATCGGAACGGAAGTGGGAGCAGGTACCTGTCAAAATCGGGTACCTGCTCCCCCCCTCCTCCCCAAAAGCTCAGTTTCACAAACAGGAGCTGGAGAGGGGGCCTTAAAGCGGAAGTTCCACTTTTAGGTGGAACTCCGCTTTAACCAAGCCACTTCTTCAGTTCCAGTGATTGTCAAAGAGATACCACAGTATTTATATCCACACCTTAAAGTGATTGTAAAGTCTTGTTTAAAAAAACAAACAAACATGTTATACTTACCTCCTCTGTGCTGTTGGTTTTGCACAGAGCAGCCTGGATACTCTTCTCAGGTCCCTCTTTGCTGCTCCTTGCCCCTCCCTCCTATTGAGTGCCCCCATAGTCAGCAGCTTCCTATGGGGGCACTGGAGCCGAGTCACAGCTCCGCGTGTTCATTCAGACATGGAGCCCCAACCCAGCCCTCCCCCTCTCTCCCCTGATTCACTGACTGACTTTGATTGGCAGCCATGGGAACCAGTGGCACCGCTTCTGTGTCTCAGCCAATCAGAAGGAGTGTCCCGGATGGTTTAGACATTCGTGGACATCACTGGAGAGGGATGGGGCTCAGGTAAGTAATTAGGGGGTGCTGGGGAGGCTGCTACACACAAAAGGTTTTTATCTTAATGCATAGAATGCATTAGGATAAAAAAAACCTTCTGCCTTTACAACTCCTTTAAGACACTTTAAGTCAATCACCATGGACTATTTAAATTTTGATTGTCCTGGTTCAGGATAGGCAACATCTTCACATTCCGTGGTGACTGGATTACTGTGTCCTAAGGTGTGGATAAAATAACTGGATTATCTTTGCCACTTATTTTATTTTTTAGTTATATGCAGTTTTCCTGGACCTACCACCCTCTCCTGCAACAAAGCCCAAACCATTCCATTTAAATCTCTACTGCTACTACTAGGCTGTTCCACTATTGAATATCCTAGGCTCTGGCATTACAATGGTCAGTGGTGGGGGTAGGAATTAACATGGAGTTGGCAAAAATGACTCCAAGATAAACCAGAGTTTGAGACCCACTGTGTGCCTGGGATCCATGAGCATCCTGGTTGCATAGAAAACAATTAAGGATCAGCAAATGTATTTGCAGGTAACATAAGAGTATGATTAATAGTACATATACATATACTGGCCCCTATCTTGCAGTTTGGACTTTAGCCAGTCATGAACCATGACCAGGATTTGCATTTGTGGTCTGACACTTCCATGTAGGGGGCGCACATGATTACACAGAGCATCGTCGGGTGCAGGGTACCTGATGTACTCTGAAACCCATCAATCGTCAGGCAGAGAGACAGAACTGCCATCTGCCTATGTAAACAAGGCAGATCGACGTTCTGACAGGAGGGAAATTATGACATTTGTGTTCCTGCAAAGCAGTGAATAAATTCCAAGTCTTCCCCTAATAAAAGTACCTCACACAGTATAGCAAAACACTGGCTAGGCACACAGTTAACCCTTTGATCACTCCTGATGTTAACCCCTTCCCAGTCAGTGTCATTAGTACAGTGCATATTGTTTTTAGCACTGATCACTGTATCAGTGTCACATGTCCCCAAAAAGTGTCAGTTAGTGTCAGAATGTCCACCGCAATATCACTGTCCCACCATAAGTCGCTGATCGCTGCCATTACTAGTAAAAAAATAAATATCCCATAGTTTGTAGACGCTATAACGCTATTTTGCGCAAACCAAACAATATACGCTTATTGGGATTTTTTTTTACCAAAAATATGTAGCAGAATACATATTGGCCTGAATTTATGGGGAAATACATTTTTTTTTCCTATTGGATAGGTTTTATAGTAGAACATAAACAATATTTTTTTTTTCAAAATTGTCGGTCTTTTTTTGTTTCTAGCGCAACAGATAAAAAAAAGGTGATCAAATACCACCAAAAGAAAGCTCTATTTATGGGGAAAAAGGGCATACATTTTATTTGGATACATCGTTGCATGACCGCGCAATTGTCAGTTAAAGTAATGCAGTGTCGCAGTGTAAAAAATGACCTGGTCATAAACGGGGGGGAGTAAATCTTCTGTAGGTCAAGTGGTTAAAGAAACCTACAGCATGCTGCTTCAAAATACCACATTTTAGCAGTAGCATTTGCTAAAATAATAACGACCCAAGGGGCAGAGCTTGTACAAAAGGGTGTCATCACTAGGTTGTGCCTAGGACTTCAGAATGTATAAATACCGATCTGATTTCAATGAGCTATTGGGATTGTTTGAAAACAGTAGAAGGAAATGCCCTTTGATACATACTGTAGCATTGTAGCTAAAAAAAGGCTCTGCTAGAGACCCTAAAATGCTGAGAACACCCAGACGTGCACCCATATAACGTATGTAAAGGGAGAGAGCTCACTGAGGAAGTCTCATTAATGGATTTGCATGAGCCGGGAGCTCAGTGATCCATCACTGCCATCTTTCATTATGTGTTCTGAGACTGCCGCCTGCCATGGTCACCGCTTCTCTCCCCACTCACTCCGGTCGTTTAATTGTCCCTTTAGAGTCATTTACCAGGAACCCGACAGGACAGCAAGATTTAATGCTCCTTATTTTTTATTCCACCTCTTTTCTTCCCTCTGCTTCTTCCCTATTTTTTTATTTGTAACAGTTTGATGCGCTGATCTCTCCTTCCTTGTCTCTTTCTGCTGAGCTGGCAATGGAAGATAATTGAGTTTCATTTTTATTTATACTTACAACCTTGGGTTTATTATCGTCCGCAGTTAAAAGGCCTGGCAGTGCAGCCGGAGAAAGAATAGCTTGGCCATTGAAGTGGGTTATGCTGGTTTCAACTTGAAACCCACTGAACTCCGCCACTTGCTGATCTCAGCTTCAGACTAGATTGCATACTCCCGTGGGCACTTGTTTATTTTTCAAAGCCTTTACAATATTGTATTAAATCTACATTTTTCATGGTAAGCTGTTTCTGTTAGAATTTCGTTCTAGTTTGACTATTTCCATTATTGCTGCTGGTTTGCAATTCCATTACGGTTTGTACGATTTTACCAAATATATATCCTTGCTTTTAAAAAGGAGGCGTAAATGGTTGTGGTCTCTGTGTTTACTGTGTGTTCTTTTTCAAAAATAAAATATTAAAAAAAAAAAAAAAGGAGGCATAATCTTTATAGGGTTGCCACCTTTTCTTCAAGTCAAACACTTTAGCAGCGCACTACAATTTTTTTTTATAGTATAAACTATACATATATTTTGCTATTAAATAACATTTCTAATCACATGAAGTTAATAACAAGAGTCCCCCTTTATATCTGAACTTGCAGAGTTCCCTTTCACTGTAAGGGGGGACTCTGCAGACTCTGATGTGAGAGAGAACTCTGGGGCCTCTAACATAAGGGATGCTCTGGGAACCCTGATTTAAGGCAGAACACTGAGAACTCTGATGTACGGAGAGGACTCTGATGTAAGGGGTGAACACCGTGGCTTCTGGTGTAAAGAGTAACTCTGATGTAAGGGGTGCTCTGAGCACCCTGATTTGTCCTAGAGTACTTACTCAGAGGCAGGAGAGAGAATGGGGAGACTTCAGTCACAGACAGGGATGGATGGTGAGCTCACTCACCCCTTGGCAGTCAGCACCTATCATCCAGATGTATCTGAGGCTGCTGGACTTCAAATTTCTGGTCCCAACTTTCCTTTTCTGAGGCACAGCGCCGGGATTGGAGTGTAGGCAGACACAGAGGGGTAGGGGGTGGGGGGGGGAAAGGTGCAGATTGAGCCCTCTCTACTCTCCCTTCTGTATGTGTTTGGGGGGGGGGGGGATCGTTAGTGCTGGCTTTGGGCAGTGTGAAAGAGTGTAACAGACGCTCTCAGCTCAGACAACTGCAGCCAGCAACCCTGCTGGGAAGCCATAGTCCAGTCTAACTAATGTGTACGGGTTTCAGGCAGTCTGGAACCCAGGATGCAGGATTCCAAACCCGAACTGTCCAGGTGAATCCTGGACAGGTGGCAACCCTAAATCTTTACCCGAAACAGCCAGCTGTCTAGTCATCCCCCTTTTTATCAGTTGGTCTTCCTATTTTCCCCCGTTATGCACATTATTGGGTTTGCACTATATCCATGGTTCTAAGCACATACATCTTTTTGTTGCATGAAATGTTTAACTACAAGTATCAACCTTCTTCATATTTAAAATGTATTAGACATTTTTTGGGATTTCTGAGTTCAGTAGATAATAGTAATTGTGGTTTTAAAATAATTATGAGAAAAAAACCTAGAGCAAGAGGCACAGTAAAATAAATCATAAGGTCCAATCAGAAAGCATATTTCATTGATCTGACTGCTTTAAAACGATGAATGGTGAAATCTAACTGGTTGCTGTGACTTGCTGTACTTAGATTATGTTCACCATGCTTTGCCCTTAGTTTATATAGGCCCATATAATTATTAGTGTGAAAGACAATTTAAATACGGTATTAGATTATCTTTTCTCACACATTCTTTAAAAAAAAAAATACATGTATAGGGCCATTAGTACATCAGTTTGGTACAAATTTTACAAATCCTACCATCTTTAACCACTTCAGCCCCGGAAGATTTTATCCCCTTCCTGACCAGAGCACTTTTTACAATTTGGAACTGCATCGCTTTAACTGGTAATTGCGCGATCATGCTCTACCCAAACTAAATTTGCGTCCTTTTTTTCCCCACAAATATAGATTTCTTTTGGTGGTATTTGATCACCTCTGCGGTTTTTATTTTTTGCGCTATAGACAAAAAAAAAGCGGCAATTTTGAAATGTGTGTTCCCTCAGTGTGTTCTAACTGTATGGGGATAGGACTGAGTAAGAGAGGAGACATATCGCTGTTCCTACTTACTAGGAACAAATGACATGTCTTCTCTCCTCTGACAGCACAGGGATTTGTGTGTTTCGTGCATGGTCGGCGGTGATCGCACATGGTCTGCGGCGATCGCGTGCCCTCTGGCGGCTCTTAAAGGGCCGACGTACTCATACAGGATTTCGTGCACATGTGCCACTTTTCTGATATATATAAGTGTGAGTCGGTTGACAAGTGGTTAAAACATATCTAAACCCTAAAACAAAAATGTAATATAGTACAGTCCAGTGGTGTTTAGGTTTTGTGCTGCCGTAGGCCTGACTAAACTCATGCACCCCCTAATTAAAATATGACCCACCCCTAACTGTTAAGGACACAGTCCTTTATGTTTAAGACACACCCTATCTGTAAACCACACCCCTTCCTCTTTAGGCCCCACCTTTTCCTCTTAGAACTTCACCTTGTTCGCTGTGTACAATAAAAGTGGGTACCAAGCGGGCATCAGTGCAGCCTCATCAGTGGCCATCAGTGCAGCTTAAGAGTGCCGCCTCATCAGTGCCCTTCAGTACAGTCTTATCAGTGCAGCCTTATCAGTGCCCATCAATGCAGCCTATCGGTGCCCCTCAGTAAAGACCCATCAGTGCAGCCCCATCAGTGCCCATATCAATGCTGCCTTATCAGTGTAGCGCAGCCTCATCAATGCCTAACAGTGCAGCTCATCAGTGGCCATCAATGCGACGTCATCAGAGGCAACCAGAGCAGCCTATTAGTGCCCATCAGTGCCGCCTATCGGTGCCCATCAGTGCAGCCTCATCAGTGCCCATCAATGCAGCCCCATCAGTGCCCTTATCAGTGCAGCACAGCCTCATCAGTGTCCAACAGTGCAACTCATTAGTGCGGCCTCATCAGGGGCAACGGGTGCATCCTCATTAGTGCTGCTTCATCAGTGTACATCAGTGCAGTCTCATCAGTGCGGCCTCATCAAGGGAAACCAGTGAAGCCTATTAGTGCCCATCAGTGCCCATCAGTGCAGTATTATCAGTGCAGCCTATCAGTGCCCATCAGTACAGTCCCATCAGTGCAGCCCCATCAGTTTCCATATCAGTGCTGCCTTATCAGTGCAGCGCAGCCTCAACAGTGCAGCTCATTAGTGGCCATCATTGCGGCCTCACCAGGGGAAACCAGTGCAGCCTATTAGTGCCCATCAGTGCCGCCTATCAGTGCCCATCCATACAGTCTCAGCGGTGCCCATCAGTGTAGTCTCATCAGTGCCCATCAGTGCCCTTATCAGTGCAGCGCAGCCTCATCAGTGCTCAACAGTGCAGCTCATCATTGCGGCCTCATCAGGGGTAACTGGTGCAGCCTCATCAGTGCAGCCTCATCAGTGCAGCCTCATCAGTGACCATCAGTGCAGCCTCATCAGTGCGGCCTTATCAGGGGCAACCAGTGCAGCCTAATAGTGCCCATCAGTGCCGCCTATCAGTGTCCATCAGTACAGCCTTATCAGGGGCAACCAGTGCAGCCTAATATTGCCCATCAGTGCAGCCTATCAGTGCCTATCAGTGCAGCCTTATCAGTGTTCATCTGTGCAGCCCCATGAGTGCCCATATCAGTGCTGCCTTATCAGTACAGTGCAGCCTCATCAATGCCCAACAGTTCAGCTCATCAGTGGCCATCAGTGCGGCCTCATCAGGGGCAATCAGTGCAGCTTACTAGTGCCCATCAGTGCCGCCTATCAGTACAGCCTTATCAGTGCCCATCAGTGCAGCCTTATCAGTGCAGCCTCATCAGGGGCAACCGGTGTCCATCAGTACGGCCTTATCAGGGGCAACCAGTGCAGCCTAATATTGCCCATCAGTGCAGCCTATCAGTGCCTATCAGTGCAGCCTTATCAGTGTTCATCTGTGCAGCCCCATGAGTGCCCATATCAGTGCTGCCTTATCAGTACAGTGCAGCCTCATCAATGCCCAACAGTTCAGCTCATCAGTGGCCATCAGTGCGGCCTCATCAGGGGCAATCAGTGCAGCTTACTAGTGCCCATCAGTGCCGCCTATCAGTACAGCCTTATCAGTGCCCATCAGTGCAGCCTTATCAGTGCAGCCTCATCAGGGGCAACCGGTGTCCATCAGTACAGCCTTATCAGGGGCAACCAGTGCAGCCTAATATTGCCCATCAGTGCAGCCTATCAGTGCCTATCAGTGCAGCCTTATCAGTGTTCATCTGTGCAGCCCCATGAGTGCCCATATCAGTGCTGCCTTATCAGTACAGTGCAGCCTCATCAATGCCCAACAGTTCAGCTCATCAGTGGCCATCAGTGCGGCCTCATCAGGGGCAATCAGTGCAGCTTACTAGTGCCCATCAGTGCCGCCTATCAGTACAGCCTTATCAGTGCCCATCAGTGCAGCCTTATCAGTGCAGCCTCATCAGGGGCAACCGGTGCAGCCTATTAGTGCCAATCAGTGCAGCCTTATCAGTGCCCATCAGTACAGCCTTTCGGTTCCCTTACCAGTGTAGCGCAGCCTCATAAGTGCCCAACAGTGCAGCTCATCAGTGCGGCCTCATCAGGGGCAACCAGTGCAGCCTTTTAGTGCCCATCAGTGCAGCCTTATAAGTGCTCATCAGTGCGGCCTAATCAGGGGCAACCAGTGCAGCCTATTAGTGCCCATCAGTGCCCATTAGTACAACCTTATCAGTGCCCATGAGTACAGCCTATCAGTGCCCATCAGTGCAGCCTTATCAGTGCCTATCAGTGCAGCCCTATCAGTGCCCATATCAGTGCTGCCTTATCAGTACAGTGCAGCCTCATCAGTGCCCAACAGTTCAGCTCATCAGTGGCCATCAGTGTGGTCTCATCAGGGGCAACCAGTACAGCCTATTAGTGCCCATCAGTGCCGCCTATCAGTGCTGATCAGTACAGCCTTTTCAGTGCCCATCAGTGCAGCCTTATCAGTGCAGCCTCATCAGGGGCAACCGGTGCAGCCTATTAGTGCCAATCAGTGCAGCCTTAACAGTGCCCATCAGTACAGCCTTATCAGTGTCCATCAGTGCCCTTACCAGTGTAGCGCAGCCTCATAAGTGCCCAACAGTGCAGCTCATCAGTGCGGCCTCATCAGGGGCAACCAGTGTGGCTTTTTATTGCCCATCAGTACAGTCTTATCAGTGCTCATCAGTGCAGCCTCATCAGGGACAACTAGGGGGCAGCCTATTAGTGCCCATTAGGGCCACCTATCAGTGCCCATAAGTGCAGCCATATCGGTGCTCATTAGTGCCCATATCAGTGCCCATATCAGTGCTGCCCTAACAGTGCAGTGCAGCCTCATCAGTGCCCAACAGTGCAGCTCATCAGTGGCCATCAGTATATTGATGTCCATATTGAGTACTTTAAATTTGATTGACTGCTTGGCACACATAGTAACAAAATCTATTTTACTTGCTGTCCTGGCCGCTGGCTGGGGGCTCCCCTCGTTCTCCTCTCTTTCTCTCCCTTTTCTCCTCCTCCTCTTATCGCCCCGGGCCAGGGAGAAGATTCAGTGTAAAAAAACCATGCAGAGGAGGGTGGACAGAGTATTGGGCTCCGCCTCCACCAGTCAAATTATGTGCAACTGTTCTGGCCAGTCACCGGCTGCTTATGGGGGTGCCAGTCATCCCCCCCCCCCCCGCGGGCCAAGCATGTTCCATACACTGCCCATGATATTTGCAATTACAAGTGCCGCGCTACAGCAAGCCAGCTGCTGGGGGCTGCATTTGTGCGGGAGGCAGCCGTGGGAGCTGGGACTTGGGAAGACGGGATGTGGGGGGCTTTTTTTCAAGTGAGGGGCAGCTGGGCCTTGTCGGCCTAGGCCAAGACACAGCACTGGTACAGTCTAGCAGTACTTAGATATGGTGGCTGCATTCATTTCCCTTTTGTGTTTTTTTGTTCCTTATTGTCACCTGGTAATCCTGCCAGAAACACTTTTCCTGTCCTAGTGGCAACACGATCTCATCATTATGTATCTGTAGCGGAACAGGGTTGACAAACTAGGTTTCTTCTGATTTTGACAGAAAAAACCTCACAGAAGGTAGCTTGGGCATCTGATACCATTGAGATACAAGAGATTTAGGTTCAGTAAACAGGAAGTTACAAGCACACCAGATATCTATCAGGATCAACATTTGTTCTATACTTATAAAAAATAGAATTAGCATGCAAAAAATAAATTGAATGCAGCCACTGCATCCAAGGATTGGCAAGCCGTAGCATGTTGATTTTTGCTTATGGGTTAAGATATACTTTAACCAAGCATCTAGGTACACAAGGTTGTTGTTCAGTGCCAGAGTACTTACCGTAATTTAACCTGTTCTAATGTAGACTGGCTTATGGGAAAGGCATAAATGAAATAATAACAATGATAATAACAGCAATAATAAAGGTTTTTGTCCTTTCATAAGCCCCTGTAGATGGTCATGAGAGAGACGGCTGTCTTTACCACTGCTGGATGTCAGACCAGCCTAAATTAAATTATTGTTATATAATTATATTTATATTATTATTGTTGTTTAAAAAATATGAAATTGTTTCTGGAAAATGTAGAATTTTAGACAGCATGAAAATATAGGAAAACTTTTGACAGGATATCTTGAAACCATAGGAAAACAAGTAGTATTTATCTTACACTTTCAAAGGAAAAATGCTATGTGCATATAGTGTATGTTGCTTGAGGTTACAGTTGTTTTTCTATCTTAACCAGAATATTATTGAAAACTCATCATTGTTTATGACTAGTTGTGTATGACCACTTTTATCTTTTGCTGCATTTTTGATGACATTGAACTCGTGTATCACAACATTTCAAAGAGCAACCATCAGGTGCAAACTGTAATAACCCCTAGCAACCAATCAGATTTCATGTTATATCAGTTCAGAGTAGTCATAGCAATGAAAGATGGCTTGTAATTGGTTGCTGTGATTAAGGGCAAGTTCACACCATGGCTGTTGCTCTGCGTAAATTTAGTCAATGTAGGCCCAATGCAAAGGGCAGATAGAAAACAGTACTATTCACACCATAATGCTCATAATGCTTTGTTGTGGTGGGTTGTAGTGCATTACATAAAAATCCAGACATGCTGCATTTTTGCATAGCACACTGCTTCGTGCGCCGCACTTGTATTTTTGCCCTAAGCCACGCCTACAAATGAATGCCCCGCCCCCTAATAATTATACGGCTCCGTCTACAGCCACAAAAGTGTCCCACATTTTTTTTTTTACAATGTTGGCAACTATGTGCATGAGACATCCGCACAGAGATTTTATTGTACATAGACCCCCAAGTGTTGCTCCTCTGGGCCCTGATGTGGGGATTTTAAAAAAAATGGTTTAGTAAATCAACCCCAATGCGTTTTAGCATGGGGGATGGTATGGATGAGATTTTACAGCAGTTTCCACATTGCTCTTATTAAAGAGGTTGTAAACCTCCCTGTGTATGTTGTACCTATAGGTAAGCCTAGAATAAGGCTTACCTATAGGTACTGTAAATATCTCCTAAACGTGCACCGTTTAGGAGATATTTACTGTATACTGAGCCGACGATGTCATCGGCGCATGCGCTCTGACGGAACAGCCACCCATGCTGTTTCTTCAGGAGCGTGTGCCGTGACCGGTGGCTTCTGCATGCATGCTTGGGAATGATGACACGCAGCTCCGGCCAGTCACACAGCTGGAGTCCGCAGCCCCGGAAGGAAGACGGACGAAGATGGATGCGGCCTGCAGCGGGGACAACGCAGGCTTTGTTTGCAGGTAAGTGTCACATAATGTGCTACTATGCTATGCATACTAGCTCATTATGCCTTTACTTTGCATGAAAGAAGAAAGGAAGAAAAAAACACCAGGATTTACTTCGTTTTTAAGTAAGCCTGTAGTTGTTTTATTTTATAAGAAATGAGTAGTAAAAATCAGCTTGAAAACACATTTATAAATGTACCTATTTGCCAGTTGTGGAGTTGTCGCTTTCAGCTGTGCTGGACAATGACACAAAAAATACACAGGCTCGCAGCGACAGCAGTGCCAAATGCCAGAGCAAATCTTTTTTATTAACTGACTTGAACTTTAAAATTATGTTATGACCAAAAATCAATAAAGAGAAACTGATTTAAGCTCATCCGAGTGTGAAAGGGTTTATTACTGGCGTGCATCATTGTAATGATGTGCTCTTAAAAATTTGTTTTCATGATATATTACATCTATTATCACTAAAAGGATAAAATCGCAAAGCAACACAAGGGATTAATAAATCCATTTGCAGAGCGCCACTAAGGCCAAAAGCAGAAGGATGGGTTACTGTAGTTTTGGGGCTATGTTTGACTTTTTTAACAAATTTTTTTTTTCTAGAGGACAAAAAGGACAATGTATATATATGGAATATATATATATATATTCCATATATATGGAATATATATATATTCCACACACTGGAATATATATATATAATATATATTCCAGTGTGTGGCATTAGATTATGTGATAGTGGCATTGTATTATGTGCTCCTTCTAGTAACTCATATAATATAATACAAATAGGTATTTGTACACTGCATAATTTATCTTTGCTGTGTACAAACAGGAAAAGTGAGATATTTCTAGGTGTTTTGAGCATCACTTGTGTCGATTTGTCATTTTAGTGTACACATTAGGCTTAAATTTTACTGTATAGCCATTTTCAATAAACAAAAAATAAAGGCAAAGGGGCATATATTTAAAAAAGAACTGTAAGTTCCTTTTTTTTGTCTTGTATAAATAGTTTTTTCGCCAGCAAAATGCTTCTCCCAATTTTTGGAACTTGTGGTTATATTTTATATAAAAATAAAATATAGAGTGCACAATTAATAGATGTATTTCTTAATGCAGAAAAAAATGACAAGGTCCACAAAGGAATTCAAACTGAATACATTTATTAAAGTCAGAATTATCTTTGTTCACACTTTGAACTCTTGGTAATCCATTTAATACAATTGCATAAAAACTATGAGTTACATCCAGCGTCTGCATCGCCTCCCATTTAGGTATAATATATTCTTTGAGAAATGGGCTCAATTTGATATGGTGACAAAGGAGCATCTCCAGACCTATGTAGCTGTCCCTTTGTGTTGGCTTTGTTCTACTTCCCGCAGTCCTGTGCATGTCACTGGAAGGCTTGTTATTAAATTCTTGCGCTGTCCCTGTTTCCTGCGGGAAAACGTCAGACCAGAGGAGACCTGAAAGGTCTGTGATCGTTCGAGCATTTAGGCATGAATCACTGTTACCTTGGCAACTTTTCTATCTGCCCTTCCTGGAAATCCTATGCATAGAATGTTCCACCTGAAAGAAGAACTTGTAGTACCCCTGATACTTGTCCAACCATGCTAGCAGGCGCCAGCATTTAAAAACTGGTGGAAAAAAAATCATTATGTTAGGTCCAACTACAAATTATATTTCTGGAAGGATTCAATCATGCTTAGCCGAAGGAAAAAAAAACAAAAAAATGAAAAGAGATTAATATGTAGGCATTTTTGTTCAAGACAAAAAAATCAGCTAATACCTAATTAGCGAAACAAAAAACACCATTAAAAAAATGTTTTTCTTTTAACAGCCAGAAATTTGAAGTGACCCAATCCCAGTTAAATATAATGTTTTATATAATTTTGGTAGAAAGAGTAAAGTGACCCAGAGCAACCGATTGGAAACCAGCTGTCATTAGAGTTATGCCACTTAATTGGTTGCCAAGGACCCAGGATTTCATTTTATTTGCACTATGTTAAAAAAAATAGGGGCTCCTTTATGGCCACACTACTGCTGTAAAAAAAACACATTTTGAAAGCAAAGGAAAGTGCTTTTCTGGCTTCAGGACTCCCTGAGCTGCAGCGTGCAATAAAAGGAATGAGTGTTAAAAGTAAAATGAAAAGCCTGGAGAAGAGTCTGGTTATGTGGCCTGAAAAAGTCACATGACCAACTCCACTCTAATCACTGCTCCTTTGAGCAGTGAGAAGTCTATGGGTCTTCTCCAGTTATGCTCTGCTGCCCGATTTTTTTGAATGTGCACCCAAAGAGAAATTCAGGGTAACAATGTCTTTGTAAAACCCACTCACCACTTTATACTCACCTTTCCAGTGAAGCCCCCCCCCCCTTTCTTCTTCTGTTGCAGCCACCTTTAAAATTCCCAATGTTGACTGGTGACAGTACTCAGGCTTAGCAATTGGCTGCTAGGCCTGAACACTGTATTATGGGAGGAAGTCGCATATTTCATACACCTTGAAGCTACAGGTATTTTACAGTGGTGGTCATAGAAGCTGGAGCAGAGGGGTGAATATAAAGTAGTATGTGGGTGGCTTTGCACAGACATGGACAAGGTGACAGTGTATAATCAGTCATTCTTCAGTTTGCAGGAATCTTAACAGTGAGATCCTTACATTGTTTGTGAAGATACTAGGGTGCCAAGCTCGGCTCTGTCATCATTTACAGATTACCCTGTATTTTTTACAAGGTGTTATTAGAATGGACTAGGTGGTGATCTTGACATCACCATCCCACTTCTCCACCTTGTCCAGTTAGGAAACAACTTTTATCTATTAAAAAATACAAGGAGTTTTGTGAATAGGGTCAGTGAATGACTTCTGAGGAAGAGGGGATCCCCCCCTCATAACGCGTCAGCCGTTTGGACCGTCTTCTCAGGTTTGGACTTGCCTAGGTGACCAGGCTGCCTTAAGTACATTGTTGACTTTGATGTGCCGTATCGCCTGTGTTGTTTGTGGGTATGCATTTGTCTTTTTTACATAATAAAAGCTATCACAAAGGTAATGCGCTAGGTTGGTGCGCCCTCTGTTTCTTGTTTTTCCTAGTGAATAAAAAAAGCACGGGACCCACCTGCTTGCAATAAATACTGTAGCAGCGGTGTCTACAATATCATTGTCACCTTCCACAGCAGGCCCTCAGGCATGAGATATGCATACCTACCTTGAGCCAAGCTGGTTCAATGTAACTATGCAATAAAGACAGTAAATAAAATATCCTAGACCCACAGCACCGCTACAGACCTTTACCTTGTCTAAGGTATGACAGGGTGTCAGCTCAAAAAAAACCAAATTATTATTATGCACTCATTATTGGAAAACATATGAGAATGAGAGTTCTGTTTTTTTTAATTTGAACATACAGTATTTAAAGCAACTGCAACCACGGTGTCTCCATCCAAAGACCACGGTCTCCTTGATGCAATTCACCTAAAAATCGCTTGATCAAGTCATTTTTGATGAAATGCATCAAGGAGATGGTGGTCTTTTGGATGGAGACATCATTGTTGCAGCTACTTTATGGATGTTCTAATAAAAGCAAGGAGGTTTGACTCTGCTTTTAGCAGCACTGTGCTGCCTATAATATTACTAACAATCTCACACTTTCACTTGTATTGAAAATGAAATCGTCCAGGTCTAGATAAATATTATTGTGCATCAGTGAGACTAAATATCCCATTTACAGCTTTGTTGTTCTTTGGAGAATGTTTGCTCTTGCAGAGGTCACCAGATTGATGGGAGGAGCTCCCACAACATGCATTTTGAACCATTTACTATATTAAAACTATCAATGTAACATCTTAGATTGGCTCTGAAGAAGAGGGGATCTCCCCACGAAACACGTCAGCCACCTGGAAGGTCATCCAGCTTGCTGTGCACAGTCTTGGTGACCTGGTTGCTTTGTGTTCACTATGGACTTTGATTTGCTTTTATCAGTGATTTGTTTGTGAGTACTGTATACTTCTTTTTACTTATTATTAAAGATGCCACTTGGGTAATGCACAAGGCTGGTACGCCCTCTCTTCTTTGTGGTACATACAGTTCTGTGTCACAGCTCCGACCATAGTATTTAATTTGTAGTATGGAATTTAAAGGGAGCCTATGCTTAAAATCAAGTGTTTGGCTGTCTAGCAGGGATTCAGTAGCACAGTCAGTGACAAAGCAATCACTACTATAATGTACCATTTACATGTAATACCTGATTACAAAGAGCAGAGCTCTTCGTGTGACACTCCATAGGCATCCTCTGTTCTTCTAGTTTTACAGGTGCATTCATAGCTGTACCCTAATTGGAGGAACCATTAGTTTCCTGTATTTACCTCTGATTATCCTCAGGAACAGTGAAACACTGAGTATTCTGGTATGCAAATTTCTGTTATACTCTGGAAACATAACTCCCATCTGTCCCTGATTTCGGGGGACCAAAATGAAGGACAAATGAGGAGGAACGAGCAACAGAAGGACAGTCTGAATTCGGACTGTCCCTGATTTGGAACAAAGTCCCTCTGTCCCTTGTTCCTCCTCATTTGTCCTTCATTTTGGTCTGATCTATATAGTTGTATATAAAATGCACTACTTATCTATCAAAAAGTGTTTTACAGTGCTAAACCTTTTAATCCAATTTCTAAATGGCTGCGTTCATAGATTCCAAAAAGCCAATATAAAGGAATAGTAGTGGTAAAAAAAAGCACTTGTGGGTTTAACCAATCATTTTTTTGTATACTTCTCCTTTAAAGGGGGCGTGACAGGGGGTGTGTCCTATGCCTACATTCTTTTGCTAATAGGTGTCCCTCATTCCCATCTAGGTAAAAGTGTGGGCCAATTCTTAACTTTAGCAAAAAAAAAAAAAGAAACATTTATATTTGATTTTCAAGTTGCTTCTGCGTATAATTAAAAGTTTGTGCAGGAACCAAAGTGTTGCTATATCTTTTTTTCAAGTTTACTTTTATTTTAGTGTAAGATTTAATTTAAATATATAAGAAGCATAGAATGGACAGCGTGAAACGTCTAGAAGAACAGAAAGGTTGGATAAAAAAAATCAATACTGTACTATCCAAATGAAGGCAGTTGGGATGCAGGGGGATTTAATTTCAACTTTATTTTTTAGAAGTGCTATTTTGAGTCACACCCTTTCTCTGTTCCCATATAAATTGGCCTTCAAATGACACCATTGTGGTCAAAATAGGCATGAGAAGAGCTGGGTCCAGCATTCCTCCCCATAATTAAATTCATTCTGAGATGCGTGTGAGCTGTCTCAGAGGACGCCATTTTAATTTCCTACCTTCATGTAGCAATTAGATTTATGCAATTACAGCCCAAACAAAGAGCCCATTATTGCAATGTGAATAGGTTGGCAGGATTAAGTAACAGCCAGTGAATTGTACAATGCTAATCAACAAGCACACTCGTCAAGATGCTTTAACATCAAGTGGGCTGTTGTCAGGTGAGAGAAAAATGAGCTCATATTTATCATTAACCCTTCGTAGCAGGTATTTAAAGGACCTTACATTCGCAGTAAAATTACCATTTATCTTTTATAATAGCAATCTGTTTGTGAAATTGATTTATTCCTCCAATAAATTTGTTGCTAGATGTAACAATGATATTAGCTGTCTTTAGTGCATACCAGTGGCCTGGATATGTTTTTGTCAGTTTCAGGCCATGGCTATATTGAGCTTATAGGGTAGTTCCACTTTTGCAGTTATATATGTTAAAGGGGTTGTAAAGGTTTGTGTTTTTTCACCTTAATGCATCCTATGCATTAAGGTGAAAAAACACCTGTCAGTGACTGGCCCCCCCCCCCCCCCCCCCCAGGGACGCGCTGTCTCTCTGTTAGGGGGTTTTCGGCTGTTGATTGGATAGATTGATGGCAGCGCAGGCATTGGCTCCCGCTGCTGTCAATCAAATCCAATGATGAGGCCGCCTGGGGGCAGGGCCGAGTCCTGCATTCGACGTCTACGGATGCCGAATGCTGGACTCGGGAGAGCGCCCACAAGGTAACCCCCCCTAGGAGAGCGCTTCTCCCAGGGGCTTATCTAATGTGGGGAGGAGCCAAGAGAGCCGCCGAGGGACCCCAGAGGAGAAGGTTCAGGGCCACTCTGCAAAACCAGCTGCACAGTGGAGGGAAGTATGACATGTTTGTTTTGTTTTTTTTTAAAACATGAACCTTTAGTGTCACTTTAAATATTAGGCTTTATGCACACTGGACGTTTTACTGTTTTTGGCTTCAGACATTTTTTTCTGCAGTCAATAAACTCCCCAGCATGTTATCTATGCCCACATAGGCTTTTATCTGCAGTTTTTGGCAGGGGCGTTTTCTAGCTGGAAAAACCCCTCAGAACTAGTGGGTTTTGAGAGGAGTTTTTTCAGCTGACTATGAAAAAAGCTTAAAAATGCTTGAAAATGCGACTATTCTGCAGTTCTCAGCATTTTTGAGCCATAAGCTCCCTTTATGGGAGTATAGTTTTGCTAAAAAAAGCTAAAAAACACTACAGCTAAAAACGCCAAAAAATGCTACTCCAAAAACGCTGAAAAACTCTACAGCTACAGCTTTCTACAGTTAATGTTACTGTATTTTTTATAACGTCCAGTGTGCATGAGGCCTTACTCTACAGCCCCCTTCTAAACATTACAAAGCAGGAGGAACATGTAAAGCCCCATACACATGGGACGAATGTTGAGCAGCATCCGCTGGTTCAATAGAAACTGGCCGACATTTGGCCTGTGCGGTGTGCAGCTGGTCCAACAGAAGCCAGACAAACGGACAGCTTTTGTCGTAGGGACATGACCAAAAAAGGTCTGCCGATCGGCTTCCTATCAGTGCTCTCAGCCAATGGCCGACCAGAGTGTTTTGGCAGGGAGGGAGGGCATCCCTATGTCAGAGCACAATAGAACAGCAGGGGGAGATCACTGTACTAACATCAGATTGATAGTACAACGGCTCAGGCCTGAGTTGTCAGGGTTTTTTTTTTCGTTCAGCCCGCTGGGTTGAACAAAAACTAGCAGTGTGTACTAGGCTTAAGGACTTGTAAGAAAAGCACTGAAAAAGATAACCAGCATTTTTTTAATATAATTATGTTATGTTAATGTGAACATTTAACAAATATAAAGTAGGTGTTATCCCAATTTGGCTTCAAAAAAGGAAATACATTTTAAAGCACTATATTTCTAAACCCAAGAACAAAAAATATTTTTTTACCAGTCCTTTGATCTAGTGGCTTCATTATTGTTCTTCTTTCAGGCTAAGTACTTTTTCTTCAAGTAGATACAAATACTGGTTGATACCTAGAAAAATCCAGTATCCTTGTGACTTGTTGTGTTAAACAAATTTTCAAAGAATGTTATTAGCTTTTCTAGGCATCTTCTGTGAACTACAAAACCCCTTTGCCCTATGTAATGGAGAGGAGAAGAATACGAGATGTTTGTATTCCAAATCAGAATGACATCCTAGGGTAACATTGCTGCTCCTCCATAAGTGAGTGAGTGTTGTCACCGTAGCTCAGGAAGTGTATTGCTAGTTAGTCACCACTTTCTGCTCTGCTGCTGCAGCGCTCATTGGAGTGCTGGGCTGTAGAGAGGGAGGAAGTGGCTGCCTCAGCCTCTCAGTGACTTCCTGAGAGGCTTAGCCAGCTGCCGGTTCAAGCATCTGGGTGGACCCCGACTGAAAAGTTGGGATCTTTCCAGAGCCTGAACTGACTGAGTGACGTTAGCCGACATTGGGCTTTAGCCCGCTGTCAGCTGAAAATGGGTCACAGGAGTACAGAACGAAGTGCACTCCTGTGATCCAAAAGAGCTTTGTCCCTACTTCTCCTTTAATGTGTTTTTTTTTATGGAAGTAGTACAGACACCCTAATTAAACCTGGTATTGAATAGGAAAGGAAAACAGAGTGACAGAGAGATGAACTTATCATTGTGCTTTTTCTCCATCCACTGCCCAGTCACAGAGTGGGTCCAGGTCCAGGACGACCTGGGCTCAGAGCACATGGTTTGAATAATGCTGACCATCAGAATGAGGACATCTTGTGGCAGAAACAAATACTGTAAGTCTCTGGCTTGAAGCTGAATATTGCAACAAAAGTTCTGCTTTAAAAAAATTTAAAAGAAGCAATATATTACATTTTTGTTTTTGAGTTTGACTCTTTAAAAGGGAGATAACAAAGCAAGGTCCAATTTAATGACGGCCCCCACCCCCCAAATAAAAAAAATGGGCACAGTGTGAGCGGAGGATCTGCTGTAAGGCTGCACTGAGGAGGATCGGCGGGGATATGGCCGGGATCCTGAAGGTAAGAGAGATCCACAAATACTGACCGACATCAGCTGATTAGTGTGAGAGATCCAATTGAGAATGAAAGCTGAGTGACAGACTGACAGTGATCTGAGTGACTGCATTTAATGCAATTGATGGCACAGTGGCTGCATTTGATGGGCACAGCGGCTGCATTTGATGGGCACAGTGGTGGCATTTGATGGACACAGTGCCTGCATTTAATGGGCACAGTGGCAGCATTTGATGGGCACAGTGGCTGCAATTGATGGACACAGTGGCTGCAATTGATGGGCACAGTGGCTGCAATTGATCGCACCGTGGCTGCATTTGATGGGCACAGTGGCTGCAATTGATGGACAAAGTGGCAGCATTTGATGGCACAGTGGCTGCATTTAATGGGCACAGTGGCGGCATTTGATGGGCACAGTGCCTGCAATTGATGGGCACAATGGCTGCAATTGATCGGCACAGTGGCTGCATTTGATGGCACAGTGGCTACATTTGATGGCACAGTGGCTGCATTTGATGGGCACAGTGGTTGCAATTGATGTGCACAGTTGCTGCAACTGAGGGCACAGTGACTGCATTTAATGGGCACAGTGGCTGCATTTGATGGGCACAGTGACGGCATTTGATGGGCACAGTGGCTGCAATTGATGGGCACAATGGCTGCAATTGATGGGCACAGTGGCTGCATTTGATGGGCACAGTGGTGGCATTTGATGGGCACAGTGGCTGCATTTGATGGCACAGTGGTTATGTTTGATGATTTGATGGGCACAGTGGTTGCAATTGATGTGCACAGTGGCTGCAATTGAGGGCACTTTGGCTGCGGATGATGGCACAGTGGCTACATTTTATGGCACATTGAGGCTGCAATTGATGTTTTTCTCAGTATTTTTCAGAATTTTTCAGTTTGTTTGCAACACCCCCCCCCCCCCCCCCCCCCCAAAAAAAAAAAAAAAAGTTTGAGCACCAGCCTCCACTGGTGATAGCCTTTAGGGTATATTTAGGGCTTGCCACATGCAAGGAATAGTCTTCTAGGCATTAAATAAAATATAATATACTGGGTGCTCACACTGATCTCTAGTGACATCAGAGGTGCAGGACAGTCATGTTCAGGCTTTGTTCTGGATAATTGGACATTTGTCAGTGAACTGAGTAACACATATCTATTGAGAGGTCCCTAAGCACACATATATAATTGTATGAGTTAGCTTTATTTCGAGCATATCCTCTTCTTTTGTTTCTTTTTTACTGCCTAACAACCTTCCAATACTTACAAAACCTCTCTGAAGACCAATTTTTCTTTTATCACTCACTCAGGCTATATAAAGTTTTAATAGTTGGTTTTTAATTTTAGTGGCATTTATGCTGCGGAAAGGTAGAGGGCACTGTGAGGTTTAACGCCATCTATGCTTCAATTTATTAACACTATGGCTGAAATAGAAAGCTTATTGGTCTATATAAAGCTGTGACTTTAAACAACTTTGGTGGAGCAAAATTCTATCTTTTAATGGGAAATATTTCAGGATTGGTGCATTACTATTAGGAAGACAGTACAAAAGAAATTGCCATTTTCAAGTCTATAAGCCTCTTACTGGAGTTGTTTTGGTTTGTAAATTCTCCCTTGTGCTATTCCCATTGAGAATAAGATGAAAAAATAATAAGCTGAGGTTTAAAGTGATTCTAAACACAATTTTTTTTTTTACCTTAACGCATTCCCTGCATCCCCTGTGTTAAGGCAAAGAGAACCCCACTAACTGTTCCCCCAACCCTAAACACTTACCTGAAACCTCTCACCACTCCAGCACCATCCCGGCTGCAGCACTGCTCTCTTCTCCTATCCAATGCCAATGGGGGACTGCCAAAGAAGTGGGAATATTGTTGCAGAGAGCAGAAAGTGCAGACAATGTCAATGGGGGACTGCCAAAAAAGTGGGAATATTGTTGCACAGAGCAGGTAAATGTAACATTTTTTTTTTATTTTGGGAAAAAAATTGCCTTAATTATCACTTTAAGCAGTTTTTTTTTTTTTTGCGAATTTCATCTTTTCATGTAAGGCTCCTTTTACCTGGGCCATATCAGGTCCAATCAGCAGGGGATCTGTGAACAGATCTCCTGTTTACACATCTGTATCTGCTCATTATTTTGTGGCATTTTAAACCTGGAGCTTTCTAGACCTCAGATTGGCATGTTTAGGTCTAAAAAAAGAAAAGATATATACTTTTTCCATTTTTTTACAGGCATTTTTTGACGGACTCGGGGGTAATTGGATGTAAACAGATGCAAGTCTATTTACATTCGTCTGCCTATTGACAGACCTGGAACTTCCGATCAGGTCCACCTGAAAAGAAAGTGTTTCCACCGCTCAGGCTGACACTGACCCAGGTGTAAGTGGAAGTTTCAGAGCAGAAGAGCTCCAGGTGCTGGCTGAATGCTAGGCAAAGCAGGCTTGAATGGAGGAGAAGATTTGGATGCCGCACACCGGATGTAGTCAAAAAACTTCACTTTATTGAAAAAATGGGATCATCAAAATGACAAGACTGTCATGCAGAAAGTACAGGTAAGCTGACGCGTTTCACACTCAGGACTGAGTGCTTACTCATAGCAGAGCTACGAGTAAGCACTCAGTCCTGAGTGCGAAACGCGTCAGCTTACCTGTACTTTCTGCATGACAGTCTTGTAATTTTGATGATCCCATTTTTTCAATAAAGTGAAGTTTTTTGACTACATCCGGTGTGCGGCATCCAAATCTTCTCCTCCATTCAAGCCTGCAGGTCCACCTGAAAAACTGACCACCTGTGTACTGTACAATGGGCCTAAAAGTTAAGTTTGGCCCCACCCTCTTCTACTTCCTGAGCTATTCTATTGGTCAGTAAAGGCACCCATCACCTAGGGGTCCAGTTGGAAGAGTATGGAAGACAGAAGGGAGTAGGGCCAACCTCAACATTTTTAAGAAACAATTTGCTTTAGCTGTCTGTATTTTAAGATATATTCTCTATATTCCTGATGATCACTTTAGGATGTATTGCACACTCTACAGTACCCTAATTAATATTACAACTAATAACTCCTTTGCTGACTAACCTGTGAAAGAAAGCTGCATATACTTACCTATTTTCAGGCTGGTCATGTGATCTCCCCTCTGTCAGTCAGCAGTAGCTGCAGAGGAGAGGAGAGAGCTGTCAAAAATGGCTGGGAATGCCTGGGAGTGGTGACATCACCCATAGGCTCCTATGGCCTATCTATTGTCGGCACTCTCTCCTCTCCCCTGCAGCCACTGCTGGCTGACATGGGAGCCAAATTACATGACCTTACTGAGCCTGAAACTAGGTAAGCAACAGTGGCGGCTGGTGCTCCATTTTTTGGGAGGGGGCAGCAAACAAACCCCCCCCGCTCGTTTGCCCGCCCGCACTTACCCCATCCAGGTCACCATTGGCTTCCCTGGCTTCTCCTCCCGACCAGTCTGGTCTCTACTCCTCCTGGCCAATATGGTCTTAGGACCCGCTTCCTATCCTAATTGGCCAGGAAGTGAAGCAGGAAGACAATAGCACATGTTGATTCACTAATGTCATAAGTGGGTGGGCTCGAGGTGCACTATTCTGCTCCCCTAGCCCAAACTTTTTGAAGCCAATTAGAGCCTCAGGCTCTAATCATGTGCTTAAAAAATAAGCCTCGTAGGAGATCCATGCGCCTGGCGCCCCGCATGGAGATTAGGGGCTGGCGCATGGACATTAGGATGGCGATGCCCCTGTGCCCCTTATGGACCGCCTGCATTCAGCATAGGTGTTAGGGGGGAGAGGGAGCATTTTTTAGGATGAGTTAGGTAAAGCCTGGAGTTCCACTTTAAATTTACCTTCATACTTATTATCTGCAGACATATTGCACAGCAGAGGTGGGTGGGTAGGTCAAAAGAATTTGTAGAAGAGAAAAATGTCAGTTGATAGTTTTCTTTCAATGATGTATTAAACTGTCTGCCTTGAGTTGTCCTTTAAATGATTCTTTGTGTTTTATGATATGAAATAGCTTCATGAAACCAATGAAATTAGGGAGAGGATTTGTGTGTATGGGGGCCCCATAATGATATTACCATATAAATGCCATGCCTTTTATAATGAAGAAAAGTCGATATTTGAGATTAACCCTTCCGGTGGAAATAGTGACCTGCCGCTTTATTAAAAATCCAGAGCAGTTCAGTGGTGTTGACTCTCCATGGCCCACTCTGAATAAATTTAGCATTCTTGATTAAATTTATGGAAAAACCAACAGTTCTGTGACCCATCTAAAACAAGTGAAATTGTGGGACTTCCCTGGAGCTTGTTTTCCATTGATTTTTGGATTGTTTTGTGATTGGGCCGTTCACAACGTCAATATTATTCAAGCAGTTTAGAATACAATACATAGAATTGTATTTCTGACAGTCTTGGGTAATTGACTTTTCTAGGTTTAGACAGATAAATGGTATTTTCAAGAATAGCAGAAAAGCCCTGAAACATTGACTTATCCGTGTTATTTATTTGTTCCTCTTCTGGAGACACTGTGTGCAAACAATAATAAAATGTTACAGAGCAATTTACAATATAATAAAGTAGTATAGTTTGTTTAGTAAACAGATAGCTAAAATGCTCCAAATTCTTTTAATAGTTGGGCAAACTTTTTTGAAGGGGCATTCCCTTTTCATAAAAAAAATATTGCTGTGTGTGTTTCTTAAACATTTGTACAGGCACAACGAATGATCACTGTATTAATTGTAGTATGATTAAATCCTATGGTTGTCAGCCCCATCTAGTGGTCATAAGGTAGTATTTTTTTGATTGAGGTATTTCGGGAAAAACACACATTATGGCCACTAGATGGAGCTGGCGATCATAGGATATAATCATTTTACAAACAATGTGGCAATTATTAATTGGGGTTAATTTACTAACTGGAGTGCAAAACCTGGTGCAGCTGTGCATGGTAGCCAATCTAACCTCAGCTTGCCTTGACAAAAACACCTGGAAGCTGATTGGTTTCTATGCAGAGCAGCACCAGATTTTGCACTCTCGTTTTAATAAATTAGCCCCATTGTGTCTGTGCGAATGCATCAGGGGCGTTTGCCTTGGGCGGCATGTTTCAGATGGGCAAAGCCGCCCCCCCGGCAGAAGGACTTCTGTGCGCGGGTTGTCGGTGCTCTCTCCTGGGACACACGGCTTCCTGCCCCACCTCCGCCACTTCAAAAGTCGGTCTATGAGTGGCGAGTTGGAGCGATTCCAACTCTGCCAGAGCCGCTTAGCTGCTCCGGGGCAATGAGAGAAGAGTGCGGGCTCTGAGTTCCCTCCACTCTTCTCAGAGGCTGTGTCCGGACCTCGGTTCCTGCTGTCATCGATTAGGGCCATAGTTCATGCCAACTAGTAGGTCCTAGGAAGAGAGGTGAGTGAGCCATGGACCTCATGAAAAGTGGGGGGGAGTGGAGCTGTGAATAGGTGACATGTGTAAACGGGGGGGGGTTGGGGTTGTGAAGAGGTGAGAGCTGTAAAGAGTAAGGGGGGGATTGGAAATAGAGGAATTTGTGAAGGGTGGGGGTGATTGTGAAGAGGTTAGAGCTGTGGGGGGGGGGGGGCGATTAGGGGAATTTGTAAAGAGTGGTGAGGTGGGGGGGTATTGAAGAGGTGATGAGAGCTGTGAAGAGTGGGGGAGATTTGTGAATAGGGGAATTTGTGATGGGTAGAGGGTGATTGTGAAGTTGGGAGAACTGTGTGTGTGGGGGTGAATAGGGGAATTTGTGAAGAGTGGTGGGGGGGTTGTGAAGAGGTAATGAGAGCTGTGAAGAGTGGGGGGGTTGCGAATAGGGGAATTTCTGAAGGGTAGGGGGGTTGTGAATTGGTGAGAACTGTGAACAGTGTGGGGGGGGCTGTGGAGAGGTGAAAGCTGTAAAGTGGGGGGGGGGGATTTGTGAAGAGTGGTGGGGTGGTTTTAAAGAGGTAATGAGAGCTTTGAAGAGTGGGGGGTTGCGTATAGAGGAATTTGTGAAGGGTAGGGGCAGGTTGTGAATTGGAGAGAGCTGTGAACAGTGTGTGGGGGGGATTGTGAAGAGGTCAGAGCTGTGATGAGTGGGGGGGGGATTTGCGAATAAGGGAATTTGTGAAGGGTAGAGGGGTTTGCAAAGAAGTGAGGGCTGTGTGTGGGTGGGAATTTGTGAAGAGTGGTGGGGGGAGGTTGGGAAGAGGTGATGAGAGCTGTAAAGAGTGGTGGGGGGTTGCACATAGGGGAATTTGTGAAGGGTAGGGGGGTTTGCAAAGAAGTGAGGGCCATGTGTGGGTGGCGAATAGGGGAATTTGTGAAGAGTGGTGGGGGGGTTGTGAAGAGGTGCTGTGAAGAGTGGGGGGAGGGGTTGCAAATAGTGGAATTTGTGAAGAGTGAATAGGGGGATTTGTGAAGGGTGGGGGGGTTGTGAAGAGGTGATGAGAGCTGTGAAGAGTGGGGGTATGGCAAATAGGGGAATTTGTGAAGAGTGAATAGGAGGATTTGTGAAGGGTGGGGGGGGGGTGTAGGGGCGAATAGGGGAATTTGTGAAGAGTGGTGGGGGGGTTGTAAAGAGGTGATGAGAGCTGTGAAGAGTGGGCGGAGGGGGGGATTTTCGAATAGGGGAATTTGTGAGGAGTGGGGGGTTTCTGAAGAAGTGAGAGCTTTGAAGAATCAGGGAGTTTACAGATGATGAGGTGGATCTTAAACAGGTAGGGGTTGGGCAAATTTAGATATAGGGGGGCCTGATCTTAGTCTTGCCTACGGCAGCACAAAACCAGATAACATCACTGGACTACATAAGATAGGCATGTGCAATTCGTTTTGTTCCGAATTAGTTTTTTAACGAATTTCGACAAATTCGTTAATTCGGGAATATCCGAATTAACGAAAACTTGTTTAACAAATTTTTTCCGAATATTCGTAAATTCGATAAAATTGGACATTCGTAAATTCGGGCATTCGTACATTCGCAATTTACGAATGTACATTTGTACATTCGTACATTAGTAAATTTGTGAATTTGTAAATTCGAAAATTCGGAAATCTGAAATATTAGTTAACTAATAATAACTTAACTATTAGTAATTACTAGTAACTTTTAAATTATAGGTATTGTAATTTCCTTTAAAATGTGGCTGTTAGTGAACGTAACACATACAAATTTATCCAAAGTTATGAATGATCCGAAAAAATGGAATGGAACGTAATGAATTAATAATAATAAATAACAATAATAATAATAACAACGTTTTGCTATTATTATTTATTATTAATTTGTTCCGTTCCATTTGCTTAGATTCAGCATTCGTTTTGGATAATTCGGAACTTCGGATAAATTCGTATTTGTTACGTTCACTGACAGTCAAATTTGAAAGGAAATTACTATTTCAGATTTTTTTAATTTTCGGGTTTTTGGATTTTCAAACTTCGAATTTACAAATTTCCGAATTTTCAAATGTACGATTTTACGAATTTACGAATGTACGAATTTACAAATGAACAAATGTAAAATGTACGAATGTACGAATGTACGAATGAATGAATGTACGAATGTACGAACGAACGCATTTCCGAATTTACGAATGAACGAATTTACGAATCGCTATCATAACGAATGACCCGAAAAACGAAAAAAAAATAAACTAATGAAACGAAAATGAACACATTTTTTGGCTGTGCACATGTCTAACATAAGACATCCGCACAGAATTTTTTTTGTACATAGACCCCCAAGTATTTCTTCTCTGGGCCCTGATGTTAAGATTTAACAAAAAACCTTGGTTGGAATACTGTGAATACAGTCCTTGCAGTGGTGTGTGCTGAAAAAAAGTAAACTCCTCTCTAGATGGAATGGCCATAGATGGATCGAAAATTGGGCAGGCCCCTGCTAAGCCAGACAAATTCTGATCCATCAATAGCCAGCTTTATTTTCCAAAATAATCCATATACCTACACTACCTATTGGCCATGTAATATGTTTTTCATGAAATTGTTAATAATATATACCTATAAAGATTTTATTTTAAAACCAGCATTTAGAGTCAATTTAAACTCCCCCCCCCCCCCACGTGGCACCATATGTAAACAGATTTCTGTGCTAAGAGCGCGCAGCCTGCACCGCCACCATCAGGGCCTGAAAAGCTACATGCGATCAGGAGTTTTCTGATCATGTGACCATTGTGACAGCCAATCACAGCACTCACATGACCCAAATGCCCTCCCAGCATTTAGAAGCTCTTAAAGTTTGGGAAGGCAGTGGCTGGAAGGGATTAAGACTCTTCACACAATACATTTTGTAAATATTCACTTCAATGAATCAATGTGAAAACCAAATTAATTTTCATTTATTTAATCTGCACATGATTGGGTATCCAAAGTGAACAGGTATTTTCTGTTTACGTGATTGGCTAATCAACATTAATATTGACATAATTTATTGTGTAAAGATTCTCCTCCTTTAGCAAATCAGCCTTTTTTTATTAGTTTTATTTAGTAAAGTGGAGAAGGATTAGAACATCTGTTAGCTTTTTTTTCCCGTTAAATGCATCCCCATTGGGGTACTCCTGTTGTCTTCCAGTCACAGTGATAATGGTCACCAAGACAGGAAGTGAGTGCAAATCTTCCCAGTGGAGACACAGCAATATAAATCTGTCAGGGTTTGTAACCCTTCCTCTTTTTATCTAGAACTTACTAACGCCCCAAGCTGGAGTACAATGCTTTCTTTATGCATCTTCTATTTATTTTCCCATAGATATACTGTACACTGTAGCAGGACAAAGTTTTAATGGCATCATCAATTAATTATATTGTTTAAGCCATCAGTTAATAGGTAACTAATAAGAATTAATAAAAAAACCTGCAGACTATTGGTTAAATCAAAGCACTTTTAGCCATTATTTACCCACTGGACCCACTGGGAAACTTCTGAAGTAGTTAATATATCACAAGCTGGAGGAAGCCGAGTGGCTATATAAGCATACCTCAGGGCTGCTAACGCTTGCTGGAACTGCCTGTCTTGGAAAAACAGTCTGAAGGTTGCGTATCTGACACAGCTCTGATTTATCCTGCCTGCTCCTGAAAAGAGACAATGGCGCTTCACACTGGGACCATCTGAAATATAATAAAGAAAAATACACTGCAATAATTCCCCATTTTAAGATACCAAGATTGAAAGGCTGACATAAATACACATTTGGGTTTATATAATAATGCAGAGCAAAGAGCTTTGGGACCACGGCGTCAGTGTACCATTTTCCTGGGGCCTCTATTACCCGACTGTCAAAGACACAAAATAAATTGATTGCCAATATAATGCACTGTTATGATCTGAGAAGCTTTCTGGGACCCTCTTTTCAGGGCTTGGCCTATAGAAAGCAAGTTATTTGAGATGATGAAAGAGATTATATGTTTAGTACAAGCATGTCACTTAGAGTAATGTTACTAGGAAATACTTCACTAAAATATGTCAAAGTTTAAAGCTGAACTCTGGGCACATAAACGCTTTCACTTCACATGTATTTCTATAAAGCCACAAAGGGTGTAAATCCACCGAACAGCAGTGTCCATTCCTTGTTATGGAAAGCTGCTTCACAGTGTGTTGAGTACAGGGGCATTTTCTGAATTCAGTGTAGCCTCTCCCTCAGGGAAAAATAAAATCAGCAAGCGCAACATGCCATGGCAGAAAGTGGGCTTGGTTTGCATTGCATGAATTATTTATTGGGCATGGCTTAATGGGGTGTGGTTAAACTGAGTCTGAGTCTGCCGCCACTCACATAATACAGCAATCCTATCATTTCTACCCACACATAATACCACCTCTTGTCCCGTCTTTATATATAATACAGCTACCCTACCCCTTCTACCCACACATAATAGAGCCCCCCGCCCTGCCTACACATAATACAGCCCTGTTACCCCCTCTACTCACACAAAATATGGCCCCCAACCCCCTCCTCACACATAATACATCACCTCTGTCGCCTCCTCACACATAATACAGCCCCCCTGCTACCTCTTCACACATAATATACCCCCCTGTCCCCTCCTCACACATAATACAACCTCCTCCCCCCCACACTTAATGCAGCCCCCCATCCTCTCCTTACACATAATACAGCCCCGCTGCCCCCTCCTCATACATAATACAGTCCCTCCCCGCCCCCTCCTCACACTTAATACAGCCCCCCCTTCCCCCACACATATTACAGCCCCCTGCCCCCTCACACATAAAACATCCCCTCTGTCGCCTCCTCACACATAATACAGCCTCCCTTCCCCCTCCTCACACATAATATACCCTCCTGTCCCCTCCTCACACATAATACAACCTCCTCCCCCCCACACTTAATGCAGCCCCCCATCCCCTCCTCACACATAATACAGCCCCGCTGCCCCCTCCTCACACATAATACAGCCCACTCACCCCCTCCTCACACATAATACAGCCCCCCGCCCCATCCTCACACTGACCCCTCCTCACACATAATATACCCTCCCTGCCCCCTCACACATAATTTACCCTCCCTGCCCCCTCCTCACACATAATATACCCTCCCTGTCCCCTCCTCACACATAATATACCCTCCCTGCCCCCTCACACATAATATACCCCCCCTGTCCCCTCCTCACACATAATACAGCCCACCTGCCCCCTCCTCACTCATAATAAACCATCCCTGTCCCCTCCTCACACATAATATACCCTCCCAGCCCCTCCTCACACATAATATACCCTCCCTGTCCCCTCCTCACACATAATATACCCTCCCTGCCCCCTCACACATAATATACCCTCCCTGTCCCCATCCTCACACATAATACAGCCCACCTGCCCCCTCCTCACACATAATATACCCTCCCTGTCCCCTCCTCACACATAATATACCCTCCCAGGCCCCTCCTCACACATAATATACCCTCCCTGTCCCCTCCTCATACATAATATACCCTCCCTGCCCCCTCAATCATAATTATACCCTCCCTGTCCCCTCCTCACACATAATATACCCTCCCTGCCCCCTCACACATAATTATACCCTCCCTGTCCCCTTCTCACACATAATACATCCCCCCTGCCCCCTCCTCACACAATACATCCCACTACCCCCTCCTCACACATAATAAAACCCCCCTGTCCCCTTCTCACACATAATACAGCTGCAGTATAACTCTGTAACATAAATTGCCGGGGATACATAGCTGCTGCGTACAGTTGACCATGGTAATTAATTACTTTATGTGGCTGTACGCAGGTTTACAGCTCTACATGGGTAAACCCGCACATGGCATGAGTAAAGCTTTACATCTCTGGATGCAAACTGTTTGTGTCCAGGGTTGTATGTCCATTCGGCTTGCGTAAGGCCTGTATCCTGGAAAGCATAAACCATTCTCTGATTGATTTCTCCTGTCTAGAATTATTTTGACTACGACAGTTATCGTCCTCCACAGACAATAATAAAAACATAACTATATTAGCAACAAGACTCCCAAGATATTCAGTTTTTTGAAAGACTCTGCAGTCTGGTTTGTTATCAGGCAATAAAGCTTTTAGCAAGTCAGATATTAGAAATCCAGCTCTTCTCAACCTTTAGCCTCTTCGCTGCCCTTGCATGGTTGGATTTGGAGTTCTACAAGATCAATAGGACCAGAGGCCGTAGTATACCAAGGAAGATGACACGCAACGCAACACAACACACAGATTTTTACTCTTTGTGTGAATTTAATACTCACTAAAAGATCAAATATGAGTTACTAACAACATGACATTTGGTGACACACAAAGAAAAGAAGGCCTTTGCACTGTTCTATACTATAGACATACACTACAGCAAAAGCATGGTGATATATGAGGCATGTTTATTCAGGAAACCAGTGCAAACAGCAATGATGTTATTTACAGTGTAGTTATCCATGGCAATCAATCAGTTGTCATTTTCCTTGTAGTTAATTCAGTTAATAGATTATTTTCTGGTTGGTGACTATGGATTACTCACTTTGTGGATCATCATTTCTATTTTGCATTGACTTGTTGAATAAGCTTAATAGTTTGGTGACAGTGAAGTATTAATGAATATTGAATACTTGAGGATGTAAGCTTGGCAACATTGTTTGCTTGCATAATACTTAGTAAGAAGACTAAATGAACTACAGTTTGTAAGAACAGGAGCGAGCTGTGGTAAGACCATATAGTGAGTAAAGCTTGCTATACATACATAGATTTCTTTCCTTCAGCTTGCAGGCTGAATAAAAGCAATCCAACAGATTCCTCCATCCACGCTACCAGCACAGATGGGTGAATCTTCCCTGCCGGCTATTGTAATCTGACAGTCAGTACTCGCAGCTCTCAGAAAACCTGAACAATGCCTGCATCTGACTGCATGTAGGTGCTGCTCAGCCGACAATTCTCCACCTGGCTCCTTTGACAAAAGTTAACCCCTCCATGCCTAAAGGTTGAACATATCTAAATGCCTAAGCACAATTTTGCAACTTTGACATGTGTTAGGAAAACTGTACATATCATCACAACTACTTTGTGTATACAGGTGGATTATACCTTGTTTTTTTGGGGGGACATATTGGGCTTTGTTTTAGTGGTAATTGGTAACAGATATCTCCTGATTTTTTTTTTTTTCATTATCGAAGGAAAACTGGCCCAAAATAGTAAAAAAAAAACATTTTTTTTAAATTTAGCTGTATATTTCTTGCTATTATTATAATTTATCACTAAAGAACAACCCAAAATAAATTCTCCTGCTCTTGGCAATTATAGCGATACCACATATGTGTATGTTAATTGTTGTTTGTACTCGTAGAACAGCCCAGAAACAATGGTGTGCATTTTGCATTTTTGGTAATCCCGCCTAAAACACACTATCACTAATACTAACTGACACCAATAATTTTTTTTTTTTTTTTATTCTACCCAAAATAAGCTGACTGTGACCTTTGATCCCAACCTTGACCCTAACACTAACCCTGGCAAAACTCGATCTTGTTTATTTTTTTCTTTGTTTTTGTCTTTATTATTTATTGTTTATTTTTGTTTTTGATTTTTTTTTCACACTTTGGATTTTGGATTTGTATAAATTTTCTCTCCTCCAAGAATAGGAAGATACAATGTATCTTTCATTTCATTCAGATTAGGAAATGTAAACAGGGGCGGGCTCACAGTAACTGATCACTGTAATAGCCAATCATAGGGTATTACAGAAATCAGATGACCCAGAACCGACAGTTCTGGGTCCCAATAGTTAGTATGAGACCTGAGGCTCTCTGTGAGAGCCCGTTCTCTGTTTTGGGAGCATGCTGTGCGGTGGGCTCCCAGCACAAAGGGGGATACATATATATGCGGCCCCACTGAAAAAAAGCCCACTTCCGTGAGGCCGCATGTATGTGTGCGGTTGGCGGGAAGGGGTTAAATGAACAATTGGTACCAATTCAGCAGAAACTGAAATTTGAGTGATGTATGGCATCCTTAACAAAGCTAAACTAACAACAATGTGTAAAAACAGGAGCAAAAAATGACAAGGCCTTACCTTGAGTAACAAACCTAAAGAAATTACACTGCGTAAGAACAGGAGCCAGTAATGGAAGGACAGTCCCTTGTGTAACAAGCCTAAACTATCTGCACTGGAACCAATAATGATGAGACCATACAACGAGTAACACATTTAAACTAACTACTCACTGTAAGATGAGGAGCTAACTATGGCAAGACTGTAGTTGGAGTATCAAGACTAGGCTAAATGCCCCGTGTAAGAAGAGACGCCAATATTGTAAGGACAAGAATAAACTAACTGCACTTTGTAAAAACAGGCGCCAGTAATGATAAGACTACACACTGAATAACAAGACTAAAATAATACTCTCTGTTATATCAGGAGCTAATTATGAAAAGACTGTACGTTGAATATAAGGACTAAACTAAGTGCACCATGTGAGAACAGGAGCCAATAATAGCTAGACAGTACCTTAAATAACAGGACTGAACAAATAACACTATGTAAAAAAAGAACCAATAGTGGCAAGACCATACCCCTAGTGGTAAAACTAAACTAACAACACTGTAGAACAGGAGCCAGTAGTGATAGGGCTGTTTTACCCCTTCTTTCTTTTTCTTACCCTCATCCCCCATTACCTGTTGTTAGGAATCACCTTTACCTATAACCACTAGTCCTGACTATTTACTTATTATCATCTAATTATAATTACCTGTTTGCCGGCTGACTCCGTTGACCACACCCAAAACTTTCTTCTGTGCACAGGGGACAGCGTATATAAATGATTGATACAACACAGGTTGATTACAATACACTGTCCGTTTATTCTGGGCTCATACAGGACGTTAAATACAAAAGAAAGACGGGCGTTACTTAATCATTTTCCACCAATAAGGGGTACATGTTCAACTGACATATTTCCTTTCCATATGCTCTTTAACCAATTATAATGATAGATATTTTTAGAACTCTTTACATCTCATGTATCCTAGCAAACCTATTATGTCACCTAGAACATTATATCACATTATGTCACCTAGACAACCCCCTTATAACTAATGACATACACAAAAGAGAGAGAGGCGCCTCTGGGTGTAGACATTAAAGTCTACACCCAGAGGCGCCTCTCTCTCTTTTGTGTTTCTTCTCAGGATTTGGAACCCAGTTTTAGTTCCCATTGAAGGCAGCCCTACATGTGGACTCTGTCCTGGTTTGGACTTTCCTGTATATACGTGGTTTATTATACATATATATACATGTTATGCCATTGTTTTGGAATATTTTATTACCTGAGATGGTTTTTATATTTTTTATAGTTTATGTTTACAGTAATTGACTTGTTCCTTTTTATTTATCGTATGGAATAAGGGTTGTTTTACTGCTTTTTTTCAGTTATTGCGCCTACACTTGCATATTGTATCTAATTACATACGTAAGTTCCTTATTTTGGGTTTCGATTTCAACACAAGCTCATTTCTTAAACAACAATAAATTTACTCCCTGCTCAGCAAAATGATACACTTAAAGACCCAGTCCAGCCTTAGATCGCAAAACACAGTATGAAAATAAGGGGTGCTTTTTACATGACCCTTCCACCTGTTAAGCTGAGTTCTCTTCACAAAACATACTCACTTGCCCAGCAAATCCAGAATTGTTGTGCACCAAACTGCAGTTCAGGGGTCATCTCCTGTGTCCCACACCGCCATTTTGGTCTTACCAGCCAGTTGTCTGTTCTGGCAGCCTGGCCCCTGATGACACATTCCATCTTTGCCCTCCATCTGCTCTGTGTAGGTAGTGTCTCCTGCAGCCGGTTGGGATATATGACAGTTTTCCCCAGAGGCTACAGGAGCAGAACCCTTCATTCCCACCTAGGCTAGGATGGCCGTGGGGGGGGGGGGGACTATCAGAAAAAAAACAGGAAATAAACCCCTCCTAGAAAAGTAAAAAAAAAACTGCTATTATTACTGTGGAGGGAGATTGGAGGCAGGGACTTATAGTCCATTTGCAGGGTAAAGTTCTACTTTAAGTAGCAGGAAATAACTGACTGCACTTTGTATGAACAGAGGCTAATAATAGCAACACTATAGTTTGAGTAAGGAGACCAAACCAACTGTTTATTTGTAAGAACCGGAGAAAATAATGGATAGGCCATACCGTGAGTAATGAGACTAAACTAACTTTGTTTTTTAAGAACAACAACCAATAATGGCAGAGGGCACCTTGAGTAACAAGACTAAACAAGCTTTGAAGGAACAGAACCCAACAATGGCAAGACTATACATTGAGTAATAAGACTAAACCAACTGCACTGTGTAAAATCAGGAGCCAACAATGGCAAGACCAGACCTTGGACTTCTTGTGCTCTACAGAAGTTTCTAGATTTTAATTTTGCTTGGAAAACTGTTTATACAAGGAAATCAAGTCCTTTGTGGAAAATGATAAAGAGGTTTATTTAGAGGGAAAGTGTATACCTTAAGCACTAAGCTTCACTAGACCCCCTCCAGCTTTTATATGAAAACTTTTCCCTCTCCTCAGATATGTTTTCTGACTGACAATTATCTCATAATGAAAAACAAGTCACAATTAATAAGCTTCAGAACTCATACCTGCTACATCTAGTTAATGATTTAATGAAGTGAGGGAGGGTCTCATAGAAGGACGTATAAACACACACACTCGATTTCCAATTAGAATTTACATCCGTCTGGCGCCCTGGGGCCCTGTATGATGAAATGGAGAGCGATTCTTGGAAGATTTAATTTAACTCTTTACTGAATCAGATTGGTAACACCTGATATAGAATGTAATATGTTCCCATGTGGAAAGCCAAATTTTAGCATTGTGGTTTGTGGTGGATTTAGACTTCCCTAATAGCTAAATCAGATGTGCAATGTGTTACAGTAAAGAACTACAGATAGTGTATAACATACTGAAGAAGTTTTGCTTCAAATTAGCCTAAATATTTTCTACTACCAATCTCTACAATTGAATAAAGTGTCTAGTTGGCTGTAGCTAAACTCACACCAATTCCTTGTTTCTGCTCTATGTGGACCTCCCCATACGGTTAGAGACAGAACAGTCAATTGATGTTTGCAGTGGTGAGGCCACAATACTGTATAATAGTTTTTTTATCTTATTTAGAGGGATAAAATTAATTTAAAATCCAGTATGAATAGGATTTGTAAAGTATTCGTTAAGGCAAAACAAATGGATTGATAAGGGCTCAGAAGCCTGAAAGCAGGTTTGTCAGTAGTATGTATTGTCCCAACCTGAGACCTTTGCTCTCTGCGGTGCTTTGTTATTCTTGATATATCACTGTGCACAGAAATTTGAAATTGTCAGGCCTGTGAAGCCAAATTGGCCTGGGCGCAGTTGGGAATTAATAAAAGCAGGGGGGAGTTACGGGTGTTAACAGGGGTTAATAAATGCAGGAAATGAAGACAAAGCAGAGAGGCTGATGAAAACTCAAGGGAAAAAAAGTAGAGAAGGGATCTAATCAAGATACAAACGACTGGAAACAAGGAACTGGACTGGAAAGTAAAAAAAATAGCAATCTGCGTATAATAATGACTTTTAGGCTGACTGTGTATCTAGACACTCTATGATTAATATATTTATAAATATATAAAGAACATCTGTCAACTGTACTGATTTTTTTTACTGTACTAATTAAATGCTGTATTCATTTTACTTAATAAAAAAAAAAAAAAAATTGAATTCTGATAGGGTGCTTTAGGCAACATCCTCACTTTGCAAGTGGTTTCTTTAGTCATTCTAAATAAATATTCTCAAGTATTTCATAATTGGTTTAGTCTAAAGAAATGTGAGAACAACAGTAATGTGAAATAGCAAGAGTATTAATAAGATTATTATAAATGTCATTATTTTTTCAGAATGTATACTGAAGGCTCATACACTAGAAGGAGCTTATGTTTCAACAAACTTCAGCTTTATAAATATTCTACCTTTGGTTAATAAATAAATCAGTGCATCTACATGTCTCAAATAATTTTGAAGGTGCATGGAATATAAAGTATGCTCCTTTATTAGTAATACAAATATATATTGTTCAGCATTTGAAAAAAGTTACCTCCTATTTTCCTGACCCTCTGTGAATCACTATGAACTTCCCAGAGGGGATAACAGAAAGGTTACATTTCCACATCATGCTGTTCTGGTGGTAAAGGAATTCTTTCTGACCCGCCTGGATGAGGACAGAGGGCTGCCTGAGCACCGTAATATACAATTTGTCTAGCTAAAAGAAGGCCTCGGTTCATATAAGGTCTGAGGTTCACAGCAGGGCAGATGGGCTAAGCCATACATTTCTCCTCTGCTGCCAGTCATGAGTTTATATAGAAATGCAGTACGAGAATTAATACGGTGTTCAGAGTCCAACAGTCATAGGGCAGAGACATCTTGTACACTCCAAATTGACAAATTGACATTTTAAAATAGAACTTTTAAAACAAATAGTTTACTAATGTTTTAAAATAATTTATAAGATAACTTTGCTGCTGAGCTGGTGACAAGAATCTAGAATGGAAAAAAGAATACCAGACCACTACTTTACTCATTATATCATTGTACTAGAACCAGCTCCTAAAATATCACACAATGTGGCTTCTTCAGGTACACAATCTATAGCAGGGTTAGGCAACCTTGGCACTCCAGCTGTGGTAAAACTACAAATCCCATCATACCTCTGCCTCTAGGAGTCATGCCTGTGATTGTCAGGGTCTTTCAATGTCTCGTGGGTAGTTTCAAAAGAGCTGGAGGGCTGAGGTTGCCTACCCCTGATCTATAGTAAGCTTCTGACAAAAGAGTCTGTTCCTCGTAATATAAGCGAAAAAGTTTTAGCCAGAATAAAATATTTAAAACAAACCTACGACATCACATATGTGACAAGTTAATAGCCTTGTAATGCAAATTATAACACTTCAGGTACAATTACTTTTAAATTCATGGTGCCCCTAGCTAAGGATTTAGCAGGGAATAATCTGAAGCTTTAGTATCCTTTATTTAAAGAGGACCAGCATTTAAAAAGTAATGATACACAGTCCTACAGTTCTGTTACTTTACTCTTAAAGCGGTGCTCCACCCAAAAGGGGAAGCTCCATTTGTTTGCTTCCTCCCCCACCCTCCGCTGCCACATTTGGCACCTTTCGGGGGGAGTGGGTACCTGTTTTTGACAGGTACCCGTCCCTACTTCCAGGAGACTCCGGCGCGGCGAGGTCTCCTCAAAGTTCGGCCCCCCTCCTCCTTCCCCCTCTGCTGGGTCATTCACAAAGCATTTTGGCTTTCCCATGTAACCAGATCCTTATCTGTACCACTGAAGAATGAGCACCTATCTGAAGCTGCCATAGATGGGTAGTTTAATATTGATTGGCTGCAGCTGCTTATTGTCAAAAAATGTCCAACTTGTCTGTTCCACAGAAGTCAGTTTAACGATCGACTGACATCTAACAGGGATGGCCACATGTCGATCAAAATTCAGCCTACTGAGCTGGCCAAATTTTGATTTGTCCATGGCCAGCTTAAAATGTAATGCTGTATGAGGTGTCTGTATAGAGGAGAGTGTTTGTTCAAGCAATAAAAACCTGAACAGAATTTTAATTCTTTGTCACTACATCCAAAACTACAAAAAAGTTTTGCCTAGAGTTCTACTTGAATACAGTAAGGATTCTGAGAATCACAGACATACTGTACATACAGCATAGTAATTGCTGTCTCAGACACTGTGAATAATTTTTTTTCTCATTTGTAAATGTGTGCAAGCCATATTTTGTAGGTGGCAGGGTCTCTTTAAGTGAAGCGGACCTTTTATCTCTTAGAAATTACTAATGTAATTATTTTGATCAATGACATTTCAGTTTTAGTAATTGTGCAGTTAGGATGTTACATTTTGAAAAAATGGCAAAAGGGTAAAATATTAGTGAATGAAAACCCTCAAGAAGTTGAATTTGATGAAACTGAACAGTGAGTACACCAATTACAGTGAGAGGAGATAAAGATTTGATTTATTTAGTGTAATTGGTGGATAGATAATTTTTCATTGGTATTTGACAGTTAGAGATAGATTCAAGCCATCACTAAGCTTACTTCCACCTTAACATCTTCATTTTCAGACCACATAATGGAAAATGATGAATGAAAAGGTGTGCTTGTCTGAAGAATCAGCCTCTTTACTAAAGACTGACCGGCATATACAAATGGAGTTGGGTACACCATGTTGGTGCACTTAATTCCTTCTGAAATCCAAGCCTTTAAGTGAAATTGGGGCAAAATCTAATAAGACACAGTAGTTTTTTTATTTGTGTCCCCCTTTAACATAGAAAGAAGATTTAGCATAGTTCTATTACCTGTCATTCCTGCCAGTGGATCTGTTATTTTCCACTTCTTTTACCAAGGTGATACGCTCTTTGTTCTGAAGTGAAATTGCACACCAGCTGTGTGTATGGTAGTCTTAGATAGACTTGTAGTTTTAAATGGACTTTGGGTAAGTGACAAAAAATTAAAACCCCCACTCCAGCTAACACTTTTTCAGTAGCTAAAGCAACGTTCCTTTTCTTATTTTTTGGGGGGAATAAAGAATGACGATGTAACTGTGCACATGCTGAGTTGTGAAATCTGAGAGAAGTGGTGGAGATGACGGCAGCGTCTGGGGACGGGATGGCAACAGCAAGCCTGAACTTACTAGTGCTAAAGAACAGCATACTAGTATATGCTATGCATACTTGCACATTAGGGCAAGAGCTCACCCAGCAGACCTAAGTTTCACTTTAAAGTAGTAAAACTTTTTTTTACCTTAATGCATTCACTGCATTTAGGTAAAAAATGTCCCAGTAGTAGTATTACCCCCTCGATTAGTCCTATCTCGATCTAGTGCTGTGCCTGTCTGCAGCAGCGCTGATCTCTCTCAGTCATCATAGGACATAGAGACAGGAGCCATTGGCTCCTGCTGTTGTCAATTAAATCTTGGGAGGAGGGCTCGGGGGCGGGGCCGAGCCATGCTGTGTTTGTCTATGAATGCACACAGTCTTGCTCGGGAGCAAGCCTACACGTGTGCACCCATAGAAAGCAGCTTGTTATAGTGGTGGAGGCTGGGGGGGGACTCCAGACACCAAGGTTCGGGGGCTCTTTGTGTAATATCATTGCACAGATCAGGTAAGTATAGTGTTTGTTATTTTAGAAAAAAAGAATTAAAGCCTTTACAACCACTTTAATAGTCTCAGCTATATTAAGTCAGGCTCATCAGCTTCCTGGCCTCATACATTATTATTATCATTATTAATATTATTATTATTACTACAGATATTTATATAGCAGCAACATATTTTGCAGCACATTACTACTGTACAGTGCATGCAGTCTCTCATCATCTAAATGTGCACAGTATCAGTAGGTGTACACAACTTTGGGGTTTGTTTGATAATGTTATGCTTACTCAGGCGCTGTTAGGCAGTGCATTTTTTTCAGCATTAAGGCTCGATTCACACTGGTGCGATGCGGCAAACCCTTCGAATCCAGTGCGGGTTCCCGCTTCGCACCTGAATCGCCGGTGGTTCACACTGCCCTCTGCGAACCGCTGCGGGTGTCTATACAAAGTTAATGACACCCCCAGATTGGTTAGCAGATCACAGTGTGTGAACACCCATGCGATCCAATTCTGATGCGGACAAAAAAAAAGGGTCCTGAATGCAAATTCAGCCAAGCAATTTGTATGGCTGAATTCACGTCGCACAGACATCGCATATGATATGCACAACGATGCAGTGTAAATCACATACGATGTCTGGCATCGCACCAGTGTGAACCGGCCCTAAAGGTCAGACAATTAAGAGAGTAACAATGTAAAGCTAGTCATACGCATATAGATTTCTCTGGTTAAGCCTGCAGGCTGATCAAGAGAAATCTAATAAATTCTTAAACAGCAAGGATGGATGAAGCTTTTCTGCTAGCTTTTGCTTTCTGATAGCCATGAGTACGAAATGGATTCAGTCACTGTTCAGTTGACAGTTGACAACTTTCCACCTGCCTCCTTTTTTAACCACTTGCCTACCAGGCACTTACACCCCCTTCCTGCCCAAGCCATTTTTTAGCTTTCAGCGCTGTCGCACTTTGAATGACAATTGCGTGGTCATGCTACACTGTACCCAAACAAATTTTTTTATCATTTTCTTCACACAAATAGAGCTTTCTTTTGGTGGTTTTTAATCACAGCTGGGTTTTTTATTTAAAAAAAATAAAAAAATAAAAAAAAATTTTGAAAAAAAAATATTTTTTACTTTTTTTCTCTCAGTAAATTTTATAACTAAGTAATTTTTCGCCTTCACTGATGTGCACTGATGAGGCGGCACTGATGGGCACTGATAGGCTGAACTGGTGGGCATTGATGAAGTGGCACTTATGGGCACTGATTAGGTGGCACTGATGAGGAGGCACTAATATGCCGCACTTATGGTTACTGATAGGTGGCACTGATATGTGGCACTGATGAGCACTGATAGGCGGCACTGATGGGCACTGTTAGGTGGCACTGGTGGGCACTAATAGGTGGCACTGGTGGGCACTAATAGGTGGCACTGGTGGGCACTGATAGGTGGTACTGATGGGTGCTGATGGGCATTGATGGGTGGCACTGATGGGAGACACTGATGGGCACTGATTGACAGCAGTGATGGGCATTGATGGGCAGCACTGATAGGAGGCACTGATTGCCAGCACTGACTGGCATCGCTAATGGGCACTGATTGGTGGCACTTGTGGGCAGTGGTGGGCACTGATTGCTGCCATTGGTGGGCACTGATAGCTGGCATTGGTGAGCAATGTTGGGCACTGATTGGTGATAGTGTAGTGCACTATTGTAATCAGGGCACTGATGATCAGTGCCCTGATTACATTCCTACATGTCCCCCTGTGAGGAGATGCCGCTGATCGGCTCTCCTCTCCTCACACTCTGTCAGTGTGAGGCGAGGAGAGTCGATTACCAGCACTTCCTTATTTACATGTGACCAGCTGTGATTGGACACAGCCGATCACATGGTTAAAGAGCCACGGCTCTTTACAGAGATCGGGGACACGCCGTGTCCTATCAACACATTTGACGGTGGGCGGGCAGCAAGTAGTTAAAAAAATTTTTACATTTTGTTGAGCAGGGTTGTGCCGAAACAGCCACCACTGGCTTGGAATTCTCCCGATTCAACAGGAATCAACCAAAATATGGGCCATTTATGGCAGCCTTTGATAAACTTGAAAAATGGGATACATTTAAAATCCTTACTTATAATAACTTCTACTATTCTACTACTCACATTTTTGCAAAAGCCCAGTTACGTCATATACCATTTAAGATCCCATATGATAGTTTTCTTAGACTTTCTGTGCTTTGATAGGGTAAAATAGTTCTGCTTCAGAGTACCTCTTCATGGGTTTATGATGCAGAACTTTTTTTTTCTAGAAAGTACAGAAAGTTCTTGAATGTGCATGAATATTGCCCACCTTGTTATTAGTAAACAGTATAGGATATCAGCTCTCTGCAGTAAATCAGGGGTTAAAATTATCATGGCTTCTCCAGGCAGCGCCTAGTCTTCTGCAGCTGAGATTCGAAGGTGTTTAGCCAAACGTTATTAAAAGGCAGCCAGAGCTCATAATCATAAAAACACATCCCGATGACATTGAAATCATGGCAGTAATTTTACAGAACATTTAAATCCGAGTTGCAGCCAGCCGGAGAGTTCCCATTAACCGCATGCCCATTCTGCAGGCTCCTGCCAGGCCGCACTCAGAGATTCCCCTTCATGCTACACTTCCTAGTGCAGATAAAATAAATCTCCAGCACCAGGCTGGGACACAAGACATGTCTGTGACATTCTACAAGAATCACTGATCTGGGCCTCAGCAGTGCTATTATCTGCCATCATAACATCCGCACATGGCCGAGTCTTCCCATCAATCAGCACTGTTAACCCCACTGACGCCACAGACAAAGGACAGCTGGGGCACTTAGATCTAGTGCACTGACCTTTGTCATTTAAGTCAATATCAGTATATTTTACAGCTTATATAAGTGTGAATACTGTCTAGGGGATGAGTTTGCACATTAGTTTGTTCAATGAGTCTGTGAGGACAGTAAAAGCAGGCAAAGCTGTCATACTTCACAATATACCTGTCCATTATTATAGAATTTTCTGGTCACTGGTCAATAAATCAATTAAAAAAAAAAAAGTTGCATTCTTTTTTTACCTGGAAAGGGGCAACTGCTGGGGGGGGGGGGGAACCCTTAGTGGTAAATGGAGTATAGCTGTCTTGTTTTAACATAATCTAGAAAACCTATATAAAGAGAAAGTACAAAAATTAAGAAAGAAAAAAGAAATCAGTCCTCCCCAGGTAAACTAAATTGCAAGAATTTTTTGCAACAGAATATGCACCGTTGTATCTCACTCTGTTCTGAAGAATTAATGTATGCTTTATCATTTCCTTTCGCTAAATGACTGCCAAATGAGAGGGTCTGGCTTTATTATAGCCACCTGAATAGTCTCAGTGTTGTTCGGTGAGAAGAAGTGGTTGTGGAGAATATACCAAAGTATCTCACCAACAACGAAGCTCCTTTTGCAGGGAATGCTCATCATTTGCCTTCAAACTTAGTACAGACTTCTAGGAAAGCTTTGACTTAATCACATAATGAGACTTCTTTTTAGTAATTTTAGGGAACTATATCTAGGTACAAACTAGAGTACAGAGTTGAAAATGCAATTTTAATAACATATATATATATATATACAGAGTGACGTGTGTAGCAAATTATAACTGTTGTATCAGTTGGAGTTCTTGTCTTGGGTTGAGTTTTCTTTTAGGGCTCATTCATGCCTATGTTTTTTTTTTGTGCTTGTTTGTGCACGTTAACACATATGCATTGTTTTATTTGTGCTAGTTCACCTATGTCTGTTTAAAGGGTGTTAAAGGACCTATAAAGGGTGTGAAGCACATGTCAACGCACCTGCCCAAAATAATAACAAAAAAAAAAGGAAAAAAAATAGCATGATAATGCAGACAAATAAGCTTGAAACCAACCTCAAGTATAGACTCTTCAGGGTTGATTTACTAAAGGCAAGTAGACTGTTTACTTTGCAAGAGAATTTTTCCTTAGCTTATTAAATTAAGTGATACCCTGCTGACTGTCCAATCATGTGCAAGAAAAAATGTTTTTTTTATTTCCCTTTGCACATGACTGGGTATTCTAGGTAAAGATAATTTTTACCATAGTCACTCAGCTAAGGAAAAGGTCCCTTGAAAAGTAAACAACCTATGTGCCTTTAGTAAATCAATTCCTTTAAATCTACTTTTACCCTCATGCTAGAGGCAGGTTTTGATCTCACTAGTCTTTACTGAAATATCACCAACCATGTTTGACAAAGTCCCACATTGCTTATAGTTGCACAGCGGCGGCTGGTGGTTTTTTTTTTTTTTGGGTGGGGGGGCAGCAAACAATCCACCCGCTGTGCCACCCCCCTGGTCACAGAAGGCAGCCCCCCAACCCACCTTTGGTCAGTTGGCTGGCCGGGTCATGGGGGTCATTGACGGCAACCCCCCCGGTCAGTTAGTCAGTCGGGGCCTGCACTTACCCCATCTCACAGGCAGCATGGCAGGCAGTGGCAACTTCTCTGCAGGCTGCTTGTTTGCTGCCTGGTTCCCCTGCATGTCTCTTCTCCCTCCTCGCCTCTGTGCACCGTGCGTCTCCTGCTGGTCAATCAGATTGGATCTCCTTTCGGCCAATAAGGTGACAGGTCTCATGACCCACTTTCTGATAGGCCGATAGGAGATTCAGTGTTACAGTAGTTAATATTAGTTAGCTATTATAACAAATATGGGTGAGCTCAGAGCGCAGTGCTCTGCTCCCCGAGACCACCCTTTTTTGAAGCCTATTAGAGCCTCTGGCTCTAATCACGTGCTTCAAAAAAAACACCTCCCCCCCAATAAAATCCATGTATCCGGCACCTCTGCATGTAGATCAGGGGGCCAGATGCCTGGATAGGGTGGGCGGCGCCCGTGCATCCCTAGTGGACGGGGCCACCACTGCAGATACACAACATGTTTTTTGATTGTTATGCTTTTGTGAATTGTCATTACATTTCCCCAATCTGCAATGTCAAATATAATATAATCCTGCTACTTAACTTTGTATTGCTGTCAAAGTAGGTGAAGATTCTTTGAGGTGCAGACAATAGCTGGCACCATACTTTTAGATGTAGGTACAGTATTATAGATGTGCCCAGTGGAATATTGGTCAGGTATAGCATAGTTGTGTAGTGCATATGTCTCTGTTCTACTACATGTAATAAAATGTCTATGGTTCATGAACAAGCCAATGACAGATGACATTTTCTGTCTTGTGCCTGTTGACAGACTATCTTGCACATTGGCCAATTGAGAAGAGGCAGGCCTGGCATTTGTGACGTCTGTCCCATCTCCTTCTGGGCTTTGTCCACTGTCTCTGTGTCATATTTCTCACCGTCTGTCGTGTTGGAAGCTGCACAAGGCCCAGGAGAGGGTCTGTCTAATATTCTAGCGATCTCATTATTGTCAAATTACATGCGCTGACCTTCACTGTCATCTTGCAGCAACACACCGGTAGATTCAAGGACACCATGTGTCGGGATAGGTACTCACTACTTACAATCTGTGCTGCTAACCCCTTCACTGACAAAGGAAATTTTAATTCATCATCAGACCTCTATGGAAACAGACAGCTCAACCATTCCATTTCAAACTAATGGCAAAGTGTACATATTACTAAGGAACATAATGGAAATACAAGTCCTACTCTGTTCTATGTGCTCTTATCCGAAATGGTTTTAAAAATAAACATATTTGTCTTATAAATGTTCCATAATGTTTTTAAAAAGGAAACCCTGCATATGACTTCTTTATGACATTAAAAGCAGTTTGAGAGCTACAATAATAGAGTGGAAGTCAAATGTATTTTTTGTCCATCCTGCGGTAGGGTTGATTTAGAGATCTGCTTTATTGCACCTAATAAAAGTAGTGTTTCTATATTTTAACTTTTATTTTGTATGGTTGGCAAACTGTTATAGGATTGAATATTTCTAGCAAATTTGATATTTTAAGTTAGGGCAGTGACAGGATCAATCCAGCCACGAATGACATTTTGGTTTTGGCAGATGCTGGTGAGTTAAGCCACTCTTATACCTCCTGGGCACAATCTCTGCGCTTCAGTTACCAGGTCAGAACACCTGTCGTAGCTTTTAAAGTAGAAAAACTCTAAAATGCTAACATAAAGCTATTTCTACAGTCTTGCTGGGATGGAAGAGTAAAAGGTAATAGGAAGGGTAAAATAATCACCTGTCCTGAAGAAAAGGCTGTTCCACATTCCCTCCAATGTTGATAACATAACTAAAAGTCTAGGCATTAAGTCATGTGATCTCTGCCAAAGGGGAAGATCAGAATTCATATTGGCTGATCCTTGTCTTCAGGGAGGATCATGTGACCAGCACTGGAGAAAGCCTGGAGTTTTTCTATTATTTTTGTCTTTTTTTTATTCCTTAGAGCAAGACTGTTGACATTGCTTTCAGTTAACATTTAGGTCCACTTCAAGAATGATCAGGAAACCTCAAAATTCCTACTTCCTATGGCAGGGAAAACCGGAGAGATTTAAGGAAAGAACGGGTGGTTTTAAGCAAAATTTCAGGTTTTACTGGCCATCCAGTGGTACAAGATAAAGATTGTTATTGTTATTATAAAGAGTGTTCTTCTCATCACCCCCAGCCTGAGACTCGACAGAGAAGGACCATCAGCAGCTCATCCCTCTGTTCACTATTCTGTCTCTACCAGTCAGTATATTTCTTTCCAGTGTGAAGGTAGAGTGTGATTGGCTCCTAGTCCTGCCCACCCTCCCAGTCTGGGTGCTACAGTCTAATGCCCCGTACACACGGTCGGACTTTGTTCGGACATTCCGACAACAAAATCCTAGGATTTTTTCCGTCAGATGTTGGCTCAAACTTGTCTTGCATACACACGGTCACACAAAGTTGTCGGAAAATCAGATCGTTCTAAACGCGGTGACGTAAAACACGTACGTCGGGACTATAAACGGGGCAGTGGCCAATAGCTTTCATCTCTTTATTTATTCTGAGCATGCGTGGCACTTTGTCCGTCGGATTTGTGTACACACGATCGGAATTTCCGACAACGGATTTTGTTGTCGGAAAATTTTATCTCCTGCTGTCCAACTTTGTGTGTCGGAAAATCCGATGGAAAATGTCCGATGGAGCCCACACACGGTCGGAATTTCCAACAACACGCTCCGATCAGACATTTTCCATCGGAAAATCCGACCGTGTGTACGGGGCATTAGAGAATACTGAAGCTGTTACCAAATACAATTCTAAGTTTTGCACTAGTTGCATTCAAATTCAATTCAGCTCCTTTTAATTTAAATTTAACTGCATTTTTTTCCTAGCTGCTTGAAATTCGGCTTTAAGGAAAATGGGTAAAAAAAAAAAAAAAAAGGGAGATGCTGAGTAAATATAGGAAAGAACAATGAAAAACATATATTATCAAGAGAAGGAATTTATTCTCTACTCTGGCAGAGCAATAGGCAGACACCGGCAGGAGCAGGAAGAGATACACAGTTCTGATATTATGCTTTGTTTCAGACAGGAGCACAGAGCGATAGATAACTGTGAGCGATTAGCTGTGTTTTTTATGCTGACCCAGGGAGAATGAAACTCAACAATAAGTTGGACCGGGCGAGGAAGCGAGAGAGGCTGGACAGCCGTGGAAGCTAGGGAGAGATTAAGGGCTCTTACTACACAGAGCCAATAAGCTCTTGGCAATGATAAGTGTAATGAGTTTTACCTAGACCTGTGATCAAGATATACTATATTTAAATACTATTTCTGCAAACTTGTCTTGGAAATAAATGTTGTAAATCAAGTCCCAGGAGATGTCTATGTTACCTTATCTGCTTTGTGTTGTGCTTGTTTTAATAGATTACAGCTCCCTTACGTCACATAGTATCATCGCCATTCTCATCCGGATTTATCCTACTTGCTATTAATGTTGGTGGGTGAAAATTGTGGCAGTGTATCATAATGTTCGTGGTAAATGTTATTATTTTCTGCAAAGCAAACCAGGGAGTCTGGCATACATTAGCCCTTTTCATAGTTCATCCTAGAAAAGCCATTCTCAACCAGGGTTCTTAGAGTTTCTTCAGAGATTGCTAGGGGTTCCTTGAGCTGTGGCTGATTGACTTCCAATTTGATGGTACCTGAATAGTGCTGTTTCAAATATCACTTGGCAGAACCAGTGGCATGACACCAATGGTCTTTTTAGCTGTCTAAAAAAAGTAAAAAGGGAGATGCTGAGTAAATATAGTAGAGAACAACGAAAAACATATATTATCAAGAGAAGGAATTTATTCTTTACTCTGGCAGAGCAATAGGCAGACACCGGCAGGAGCAGGAAAAGATACACAGTTCTGATATTGTGCTTTGTTTCAGACAGGAGCACAGAGCGATAGATAACTGTGAGCGATTAGATGTGTGTTTTATGCTGATCCAGGGAGAATGAAACTCAACAATAAGTTGAACCGGACGAGGAAGCGAGAGAGGCTGGACAGCCGTGGAATCTAGGGAGAGATTAAGGGATCTTACTACACAGAGCCAATAAGCTCTTGGCAATGATAAGTGTAATGAGTTTTACCTAGACCTGTGATCAAGATATACTATATTTAAATACTATTTTTGCAAACTTGTCTTGGAAATAAATGTTGTAAATCAAGTCCCAGGAGATGTCTATGTTACCTTATCTGCTTTGTGTTGTACTTTTTTTAATAGATTACAGATCCCTTACGTCACATAGAATCATCACCATTCTCATCTGGATTTATCATACTTGTTATTAATATTGGTGGGTGGAAATTGTGGCAGTGCATCATAATGTTCATGGTAAAGGTTGTTATTTTCTGTAAAGCAAACCAGGGAATCTGGCATACATTAGCCCTTTGCATAGTTCATCCTAGAGCAGCCATTTTCAACCAGGGTTCTTAGAGTTTCTCCAGAGATTGCTAGGGGTTCCTTGAGCTGTGGCTGATTGACCTCCAATTTGATGGTACCTGAATAGTGCTGTTTCAAATATCACTTGGCAGAACCAGTGGCACAACACAAATGATCTTTTTCCCACTGATCACCAGTATTAGGGGAATTTTTTCAACTGACCATCAATTCATTAATTTTAGCCTGGGAATTTGAGACTTGAAAATTATTTCTAGAGCTCATTTTGGGTATTAGGTTGAGAAAGCCTGCCCTAGTGCTTATTAAAATAATCGTGATTAAGCGGAAAGAGTGCAAGCTTTATTTTAACTTTGATGAGAAGTAAAGCCCAAAAACGCATGGCAATCAGATCGATTTTACATTGCTTCACCAGATAAAAGGTCATTGCCGGTTGGCTGGTTTTAGGTATTGTAACGTGATTTAGATTTTTTTTAATACGCTAAGTAACTATTTACTAATTTAAACAGGCAAATTCATTGAAACTCTCCTTAGATTATTTTTTAATACGCCAAGTAACTATTTACTAATATAAACAGGCAAATTCATTGAAACTCTCCTTCTCCCTATTGTGCTTTATCACTCGCACTCATATTTTGTTGGCATGGGTCCTCTGCCTCATCCTCAAGATCCCCTGTAACAGCTGATTTTTCTGGCCTACTGTTTTGAAATGTGTGAACAACAGTGTGTTAATAATAAGCAGTTTGCCCCTGATTTACAAAAAATTAAGCAAAGAAACTGGAATAAAATTGAGTAGTTTGCTATAATAAGGTTTGAAAAGAATCTGAATTAATCAGGAATCTGAATTTTATAAATAGTAACTCATATTTTTTTTGGTTACGTTATGAAGGTCAGAATTGCTGAATATGACCTTTTATACAAGACCATTTGGCCTATTGGGAGGAAAAGTAAGAATTGGGACACATCCACAAAAGCCCTTGCACATCTATACATTATATATGCTTCTAAAAGTATATTTGTGGTATATAAAGCCTTTTCTGTAAAACATAGGGGACCTACATAAGGGTGTATAATACCGAACAGCATAATTAGGAGAATTGGGAGGGAGTCTTATTTGGCGCTAGGAATAGATTGAGGTACCTCAGAGTCTACTAATAAATTCAAACAAGATTCACACAACTTTTACCCATTTTTCAAATGAAAAAATGTGCAATTTGTGAATGTAAATTGTGCAACTCTTATGTGAAAACATTTATAAATGTACTCCCTGGTGTTTTGAGCCAGTGTGCCCATTTCAGTCTTTCTGTTTCTCTGGGATCCCATTATATGGTTCCTATAGCCTCATTTACCCTGGTAATGCTATACATACACTATATTACCAAAAGTATTGGGACACCTGCCTTTACACTCACATGAACTTTAATGACATCCCAGTCTTAGTCCGTTGGGTTCAACATTAAGTTGGCCCACCCTTTGCAGCTATAACAGCTTGAACTCTTCTGGGAAGGCTGTCCACAAGGTTTAGGAGTGTGTTTATTGAAATGTTTGACCATTCTCCCAGAAGTGCATTTGTGAGATCAGGCACGGATGATGGACGAGAAGTCCTGGCTCGCAGTCTCCTCTCTAATTCATCCCAAAGGAGTTCTATTGTGTTAAGTCACGACTCTGTGCAGGCCAGTGAAGTTCCTTCACCCCAAACTTGCTTTTTTTCTGGTGCGCACTCATGTTGGAACAGGAAGGGGCCATCCCCAAACTGTTCCAACAAAGTAGATGAAATTGTCCAAAATGTCTTGGTATGCTGACGTCTTAAGAATTCCCTTCACTGGAACTAAGAGGCCAAAGCCCATCCACTGAAAAACAACACCGCACCATAATCCCCCCTCCACCAAATGATTTGGACCAGTGCACAAAGCAAGGTCCATAAAGACATGGATGAGCAAGTTTGTGGTGGAGGAACTTTACTGGCCTGTACAGAGTCCTGACATCAACCCAATAGAACACCTTTGGGGCGAATTAGAGTGGAGACTGCAAGCCAGGCCTTCTCGTTCAACATCAGTGCCTGACCTCACAAATGTGCTTCTGAAAGAATGGTCAAACATTTTCAAAGAAACACTCCTAAACCTTGTGGACAGCCTTCCCAGAAGAGTTGAAGTTATAGCTGCAAAGGATGGAGCAAGTTAATATTGAACCCTACGGACTAAGACTGGGATGCCATTAAAGTTCATGTGTGTGTAAAGGCAGGCATCCCAATACTTTTGACAATATTGTGTACATTGTATGCATTTATAGGACATTTCTAAACACAAACAAATGCATGTTATGATTTTTAATTCACACTGTGCTCTTACCTGTGTTCAGGTAAGGTTTAGGCAGGTTTAGCTAGCATTTTGGTAGGTTCACTGCCTTCAGAGAAAATGGAATTCTGTGCATCTGGGGGCAGATTAGATACTCTGAATTTACCTAAATGCATGTAAAAGTAATTACTTTTAAATGCAGGAGAACTTGATCTGCTGAGCATAAAAATTGTTCATACTTCCCAAATAATTTTTCCTGTGTTTAAATGAACCAAATACAGAAGGCTAGTGTGACTGTAGCTTAATACAGCTTATAGGTCTCCAAATGATAACAGTTTTTAATTATAGAAGGTATGACTAAACAAAATACAAAAAAGAAAAGCACTTGTGCAAGCACACGAAGATCACACAAATATATTTTAGTGGCATATTATCATTATAGTAGACTAAAGAATTCAGGACTAAGGCAGACAAGTCCCATTGCTGTACAGAGCTTAAAGTTTATCTGTTGATCAAGTGATGCCACAGCTGCTGATGCACTGCTTTATGGTCTGTAATAGACTGCTTTAGTGTCATTACATAAGGATGACCCCAGTCTTTCTCTTTACCACTTACAAAGGCATTCACACCCTTTCCTGCCCCAAATTCTGCAGTCTCTGCTCTTTTCTGTGCTCATTTATTTGGGTCATTGAGCTTTTGTGGTGTTTCTGTAAGGGAAAGGGTTCATTTTCCATGCACAGACATCAGGCAGAATTTATGGGTCTGTCGTCATGTATAGAGTGCCTCCATAAATCAGGGATATAAATGAGCAGATAAATGCAAGCAGATAGAAAGAGGCAGTGCTGTGCAGGCGGTGGTGAGATGTATGGGAAGAGGCAGCTATTCCCTGGATAGGGCACACAACACAAGGGTCATGTCTCACTTTTAGTCTTCAGTTAGAATTTTTTTAACACTCTGGTGCCAAAATTAGACAGGACCAAGAATTTTCTTTACTATGCTATAGTCATAATTCAGAAGCTGATTTATTATTATTTCTTTACCTAGGCATGGTGAGAAAATTCTTTCTCTGAATTTAGAGTTTTTACTAATGATTTAAATTGCAAATGTATTAAAGGGCAAGTCTATCCAGAAGTGACATTTTAGTGACAGAAGGAGCCCCCCCCCCCCCCCCCGATCCATGTGGCTTTTTGAATGTCTATACTACTCTAAGACTGAAAGAACTCTCCCTCCCTTCCAAGCTCTGTTCCTATTGACCTGGGGGCTTTGGGCACCGGCTGTTGAATGTTTTATATTGTAGAATTATTTTTAAAAATTAATATGTTAAGCCAGACCCCCTCATAATGACCACAGGAGGGTAAATCATTGTTTAATTTGAAACAATAAAAATACATTTATTTTATACTACAGGGGGTTCATGAATAACAAAGGCATATAGGGGCACAAGCTGACTGGCAAACCCTGAATCTTATTATGGATAGAAACAAAGCTAGAAACTATGTGTGAGGGAGAGATGTCACTGTTGGATCCTACAAGAAGATGTCATTCACATTAATTTACCAAAGAACCAGATGACTTTTAATTTGCAAAGTGAATGTTCACATGCCTAGTGAATAAAGTGTTAAAGAATAAATAATGATAATTAAAACAAGGTGTTCCCAATACAAGTAGACTATTGTTATGTTATGGCAGTGTTTCGTTATTACACCTCTTATTGGGCGTACACACGGTCGGACTTTGTTCGGACATTCCGACAACAAAATCCTAGGATTTTTTCCGACGGATGTTGGCTCAAACTTGTTTTGTCTACACACGGTCGCACAAAGTTGTCGGAAAATCCGATCGTTCTAAACGCGGTGACGTAAAACACGTACGTCGGGACTATAAACGGGGCAGTGGCCAATAGCTTTCATCTCTTTATTTATTCTGAGCATGCGTGGCACTTTGTCCGTCGGATTTGTGTACACACGATCGGAATTTCCGACAACGGATTTTGTTGTCGGAAAATCTTATCTCCTGCTCTCCAACTTTGTGTGTCGGAAAATCCGATGAAAAATGTCCGATGGAGCCCACACACGGTCGGAATTTCCGACAACACGCTCCGATCGGACATTTTCCATCGGAAAATCAGACCGTGTGTACGGGGCATTAGAATTAATTTCAATATGTGCTGTCTAGTAACAAGAATTTTTATGTGTGCCCCTTGATTCCTTGATTCTGAGCTCCTGACACAAAATAATGGGCCTGATGATGCACTAGATATTTGGGGCAAATAACACAGATTGAATAAATACTCGAAATAATTGTTCAAGTTGGAGGGTTTGAACAGAAAGATGCAACATGAGAATAAAATGCAATGTGCCACAATCAGATTTGCCACTTTGAAATCTCTACAAAAACCAATCATAGTTTATTGGGCACAGTGTTTTTTAAAGCATGAATTAACTTTTAAAAGTACATATTCATGTGTCTGAATGAGTGCAATTGAAAAAATTTTGGCCTGAAGTGCACTCTTATGCAGTACACTGGGCACACGTTCCTATAGCTCAGTGAACATAATGGAGGAATGGTCACTTTAAGAGTCCTCTCACACTGACATCGCGGGGGCGTCGGCAGTAAAGAGCTGCTAGTTTTAGTGGCGCTTTCCCGTCGTTTTAGTGGTGATTTTCAGCCGCTAGTGGGGCACTTCTAACCCCCGCTAGCGGCTGAATAAAGGGTTAAAAGCGCCCGCAAAGCACCGCTGTCAGGGCAGGGGCGCATTAGGAGCGGTGTATACACCACTCCTAAAGCGCCTCAAAGAAGCTGCTTGCAGGACTTTTTTGGACGTCCTGCCAGCGCAGCACTCAGTGTGAAAGCACTCGGGCTTTCACACTGGGATTGCAGATGAAGCATTTTTCAGATGCTTTATAGGCCCTATTTTTAGCGCTAAAGTGCCTGAAAAACGCCTCCAATGTGAAAGGGGTCTAAAGTGGAAGTAAACACTCCTATCATTTTCAGCCAAGGAAGCTTCCATCTTGGCCTCTGTTTAATCTTCAACTGCCACGATGCATATGATATCAGTTATGACACCAGCCATTGGATGGTTTGACAGTTTGGTTCAGAGCACAACCATTGTGACAGTTACATTCCCGGGATGTGCGGAAATTTAACTGTTTTTTGACACTGTTAAATCTATGGGTTATTTCTGCTTTAAATATTAGGTACAAGGTAAATTACAAAAGAAAGGGGATTTTAACAGAAGAAAACTTTTTTTTTTTTTAAATTAAAGAATGAAATAATTGTGCTTTCCATCAGACTTACATTTTGATTCAGACTCTGAAGCTTGAAACAAATATTTGCCATTTGATTACATGATATGTAAGGGTATTTTAGCATTGCTGTCTTTCGGTCGGTCGATGCTGAGTAGCACTGTAATCCCCTGGATTACCCTATCTGCAGTCAGCTTTGCTGCCTAAGGGCTGATTGACACCAGAGATTGTAATAGTTTGCGCACATGAGGGTTAACTCCTTGTTGACAAGTACCGAGTTTGCATTATCTGGACCGTCAGCAGAGGCAGTGGGCAACAAGAAGTTAAATTTCATGCTCACAAGTGATCAAAATCTCGTGTGGTTGAGCCCTTGCAGCTTCCCAGTAATTAGACTCATTCATTATTTAGGATAGTTTAATCTGATGATATAATAAGTGAAACACTTCGAATATACAGCAATAATAAATGGGCCTTACACAGCTGAAAGCACTAAACAAAAAAACACATTTAACGAGGGAATTAATGAAACAGAAATCTCTCCTCATCGCCTTAGATTTAATAAAGGAAAATGAGGAATTGTCAGACAGTTCTCAGTTGGTGTATATAGCAGAATATTTTATGCTGCCTTCTGAGAGTTCCTAACCTGCATTCTGCCAGATCAGGTAGGACGCTGCTCTAATGAAAATTGTACAGCCCAATGCTTTACAATCAAACAAGGGATAAAAAGGCAACAAGTAGCACCCCAATAGCTGAATATACATATGGCTTTGACTGTAATAAAGCAGATCACACGTATGTAAAATTGATATGCAGTATTGATATGCAGTTGGTTGAAGAACTGATCATGAAGAGGGAATTAAAAAAGTAGCATGGGGTTACTTCCACAAGACTTGTTTGTTCACTGGGTCCCACCATCAGATCTTCAGCCCTTCATCTTGAAATGTGTAATTTGTTTTCCTGGTTCTCCAGTGCAGCTTCATATGTCACCTCTGTGTCTATCTTTCTGACTGATCTGTGAATTAGCATTGTCACCTTTGTACAATCAGCAAAGATCTGACCAAGGAAATATCAGAAGGATCTTCCTAAATAGTAGACCTATGCATATTATAATACTGAAAAAATACTTTGGCAGGTAAAACATGCAAATATACTGTATGTAGGCAATAACTGTGTTTTGCTGGCGTTCCACTGTAAAGGTACACACAATGTATGATCTTTGCACAACCAGCCACACCAGTACATAATTACTTGGTTGACCCTACTAATGGAATGAATCTGGTCCGCCAAGTTGGATTTCTGCCTTTTATTGATCCCTTGCTATAAACCCATGTTGGAGATGTCTTAGGCTTTTTACCATCCTTTACAGGTAAAAACATGCATTCTTGGCCAACCCAAGAATACATCTTTATGCAAAGGTGTGCACGTCCAACCGTATCATAATATCTATAGGTATCCTCACCCTAAGCTTATCATTTACTTTTGTTCCATTTGTCAGTTAGTGAACATTTCACTGCTCTCAGGCAAGATTGTTTTTCTTCATAAATACTACATACACTAAAAAAATAACTTTGGTGTCCACACATGCTTGACTGGAAGTGCATTTGCTCTGCGGCTGCTTTTAGCTATAATATACCATCACAGCAACATTAAAGTAGTACTAAAGTCTCAACTTTTTTAAGTTTAAAATACCACTCTCCACATATTTAGCATTGCCTAATACATTATTATGTATAAAGATGTCCCAAAACACTTATGGTCCTTTCACGTGACACGTGTCTGTTTACATCCACTTCCTACAGGCCTGTCATTGGACAGGTAAGGTCCAGGTAGAGAAAAACTGAATGGACACAGTTGTTACAAAAAAAGTTTGGCTCTAGTCTAGCAGGGGATCTGTTAACATATGGACCGTCTGAAAGGGACCATATACTTGCTTTTCTTTTACAGCTACATTCTCTGTCTTGCTTAGAGCTGTTTCCCTGATCTTTTGGTCAGGGAGCACATGACCAAAATCACATGATCGCCCTCCTCCAGATTACATGTGCCATCATCCCTAGCTCCATTCAAACAAAGTACATGCTCATAGTCAAAATCAATCTCTTGCCTTGGAATAGAAGGGGAGATTTGGCTTAATGTTCTAGTCAAATATATGAGATGGGAAAGGAGAAGGGGATTGTCATGGTGCTTACAGACAATAATGGAAACCACATATTTAAAAAAAAAAGATATATAATTTTAATGAGAATAAAGGTAAAACAAAGCAAGGCCAATTTGTTCAAGAGTATTTAACATTGCATGATGAAGGTGGTCATATGGCAAATGTTCAGCTTAAACAGAAGTTTCATATTTGTATATTAGCCCGACATGTTTCGCCTACTAGCTTCATCGGGGGATAAACGAATCAGTCAGGAAATGCATAAGACTGTACAAAAATACAAAGAGAAATGAAATAAGTGCAAGATATCAAAGACATATATGTATCATTAGATATACAAGTATACATGACTTGCCAATGCCCGCCCCTAAGGGAGGAGAACCTACTACACCAAAACTTCCCGAGAGTAACCACTGCCAAGGGGAACCATTTGACCCAGAGAAGAGGAACCCTGCGTGGCCCCAGAAGACACACAGTGACCAGGCTGTGGAGTGATCAAGAAGAAGCGGGAAGATGATTATGTAGGATATATATAATATTTATAAAGTTTACCATACAATTTGGCACAGAAAGGGATGTTCTAGACAACTTTAGAAAAGAAAAAAGAATAATAGTAAGAAGTTGGTAAAGGAAAAAGAAAAAAAGGAGAAAAAAGAAAAAAAGAATTTAGCACCTAATGGTCAGATATACTGGTTTATGAGATTGTAAGTAAGAGGATCAAGCAATAAGGTTTTATAAGGATTTTTGTATATAGAAAGATGTAAAAATTATAAACAGTTGAAAGACTATTGAAGTCAAGATTAATGTCAAATATATATATATATATATATATATATATTTCTCTTTGTATTTTTGTACAGTCTTATGCATTTCCTGACTGATTCGTATATCCCCTGATGAAGCTAGTAGGCAAAACATGTCGGGCTAATATACGAATATGAAACTTCTGTTTAAGCTGAACATTTGCCATATGACCACCTTCATCATGTAACGTTGAATACTCTTGAACGAATTGGCCTTGCTTTGTTTTCATTTTATTCTCATTAAAATGATATACCTTTTTTAAAAAATTATATGGTTTCCATTATTATCTGTAAGCACCATGACAATCCCCCTTCTCCTTTCCCATCTCACATTATTAACTATTTGGGATGAGGTGTTAAATACTTGGGTGTTCTACCTTTAGCCGGACATATTCAATATAAATGAATGTTCTAGTGTTCTGGGCTGCCTGAGTATGTCAGCATAGGCAGCACAAGGCCTTTGGGCTGTGGTTCTCATTTAGGATTAGAAATATGGCAAGCCCATTTGTGGTAATATGTGGTAACCTCAGCATGGGCTCTCGCCAGGCCGTGCCCCAACCCGTTTTGCTTCACCGCCCAGAGCTTAATAATGGGCATCTTGTTTAGGACTGCATGCGAGAAGGTGGCTTCAGCAGGACTACCTGAGGCAGCATGGTCACCCTAAAAATGCATAGACTGTGCAGTGAACTTTGACATGCTGATTTAAAAGAAATGGCAGGCTTTAAAAAAAAAATACAAAGCAGATGTGGTAGGCTCTGAGGTTAGCAGCACTATTTTGTGATTACATTTAAGGGTTTATATACATTATAATACAGGTTTAAACCAGTGCATTGAGTTTCCATTCATTTTTAGTGGCACCCAAAACACAGGTACAGTAGCTGTCAAAGCATCTGCAGTCCAGTAGACCACAATGCATATAGCTTGCATTGTGGTGCCCTGTGTTGCTGCATTAGGTTGTGCTGCCAGCCCAAATTAATGGGTTGTCTTAACACACACTGGATGCATTAACACATGCACAAGTGAATAGGTGGTTTAATGCATTATGCAATCCCGATAAAAAGTTTGAAATCATAAGTAAATGTGCTGAAAAAGTAAACTTAGCTCAAATCTGATATTTCTATATGATATGCATTTACTGATTCAGAAATAATGATCACATATTCCCAGTATGCACCTAGTACTTCCCTAGCATGGCTACCACTCTGAGAAGTAGTGGCATGTCCTTAAGACTTTTAATGGCAGCCTTAGCAAAGAAGATCAAAGGAGCAGAGATTACAACAAAAGAAGACTCCTACGAATGACAGGTCTTGGCAGGGTATAGTGGTGTCACAGTGATGGTGCTGATTCTAAGGGCAGGAATACCTAACAAACCTTTACTAAACCACTAAACCATTTTCCATTCAATGAATTAAGCATCACCCGTAAAGTATAGTGTAAAATTTGTTCAAGACTAACCATGTAACATCTTTTTCTTGAAAAGAACCATTCAGTGTTCATAGTTTATTAAAAATGTAATTTTATCAGATGAAAGGAACTTGTAAAATTTAATAAAGAGCATTTCAGGGAATAATTTTAGCAATCAATGACATACTATGTTATCCAGTAAACACTGCAACTGTACAAAAATCTAAAACCCTGCTCAGGGTATTTTATTGAGTTATCTACAGTATCTCACAAAAGTGAGTACCCCCCTCACATTTTTGTAAATATTTTATTATATCTTTTCCTGTGACAACACTGAAGAAATTACACTTTGCTACAATGTAAAGTAGTGAGTGTACAGCTTGTATAACAGTGTACATTTTCTGTCCCCTCAAAATAACTCAACACATTAATGTCTAAACTGCTGCAAACAAAAGTAAGTACATTCCTAAGTGAAAATGTCCTAATTGGGCCAAAAGTGTCAATATTTTGTGTGGCCACCATTATTTTCCTGCACTGCCTTAACCCTCTTGGGCATGGAGTTCACCAGAGCTTCATAGGCTGCCACCGGAGTCCTCTTCTACTCCTCCATGATGACATTACAGAGCTGGTGGATGTTAGAGACCTTGCACTCCTCCACCTTCCGTTTGAGGATGCCCCACAGATGGTCAATAAAGTTTAGGTCTGGAGACATGCTTGACCAGTCCATCACCTTTACTCTCAGCTTCTTTAGCAAGGCAGTAGTCGTCCTGGAGGTATGTTTGTGGTCGTTATCATGTTGCAATACCGCCCTGCGGCCCAGTCTTCGAAGGGAGGGGATCATGCTCTACTTCATTATGTCACAGAACATGTTGGCATTCATGGTTCCCTCAATGAACTGTAGGTCCCCAGTGCCGGCAGCACTCATGCAGCCCCCGACCATGACACTCCCACCACCATGCTTGACTGTAGGCAAGACACACTTGTCTTTCTACTCCTCACCTGGTTGCCACCACATACGCTTGACACCATCTGAACCAAATACGTTTATCTTGGTCTCATCAGACCGCAGGACATGGTTCCAGAAATCCATGTCCTTACTCTGCTTGTCTTCAGCAAACTGTTTGCGGGCTTTCTTGTGCATCATCTTTAGAAGAGGCTTCCTTCTGGGATGACAGCCATGCAGACCAATTTGATGCAGTGTGCGGCGTATGTTTTGAGCACTGACAGGCTGAACCTACACCCTTCAACTTCTGCAGCAATGCTGGCAGCACTTATACATCTATTTCCCAAAGACAACCTCCGGATATGATGCTGAGCACATGCACTCAACTCCTTTGGTCGACCATGGCGAGGCCTGTTCTGAGTGGAAACCGCTGTATGGTCTTGGCCACCGTGCTGCAGCTCAGTTTCAGGGTCTTGGCAATCTTCTTATAGCCTAAGCCATTTTTATGTAGAGCAACAATTCTTTTATTCAGATCCTCAGAGAGTTCTTTGCCATGAAGTGCCATGTTGAACTTCCAGTGAACAGTATGAGAGAGTGAGAGTGATAACACCAAATTTAACACACCTGCTCCCCATTCACACCTGAGACCTTGTAACACTAATGAGTCACATAACAACCGGAAAGGGAAAATGGCTATTTGGGCCCAATTTGGACAATTTCACTCAGGATGTACTCACTTTTGTTGCCAGCGGTCTAGACATTAATGGCTGTGTGTTGAGTTATTTTGAAGGACAGCAAATTTACACTGTTATACAAGCTGTACACTCACTACTTTACATTGTAGCAAAGTGTAATTTCTTCAGTGTTGTCACATGAAAAGATATAATACAGTTTTACAAAAAGGTGAGGGGTGTACTCACTTTTGCGAGATACTGTATATTACCCTAAAGCCAGCCTTTATACTATAATTTGGAGTGTGTCCATGGAGACTTTTTGCCTGTTCACTCTAAAAAGTCATGTGTGAGGCCAGGTACAGATGTTGGACAAATAAAAACCCTGGGCTGCGTTCTTGTCTTAGAGGTGTTTAATTTGGGATCAGAACTAGGAAACCTGGCCTCTTGTTCTGGCTGGGTGTGCGGTGCTCTAAACGGCTGCATGCAGTGTTGTAGTACAGAGCAGGAACATGCACCTTGCAGAGAATCACGCAGGATTCCGTTGGTCCCAGAGGCACAGAAGGGGAACATTGAAAAAGGAAGCTCAGAGGAGGAAATAAAAATAAATAAATTCACATAAGTTATTTTTGTTGAGTTGGAAAAAGAGTGACTTTATTACCACTTCTAACATTGCTGTCGTGTGTTATTCTGCTACAAGTCCAGGTCAGCACATTTGACATTGAGTAAATTTATTAAATTATTCCTGCTTGCTTATGTCACAGCTTATGTTCCGAAAGGCTCTGAAAGAATTGTACTAAATAATCAGTCTGGTACACACTTCTTTGCGCAGCAACGGAGGAAATGTCAGACAGCTAGTATCCTAGGACTTTCCCCCCCAATGGAAGGAATCACTACTGCTGGAAATGCAATATATCTGAAATTTAGAAACAGCTTTTGGCAGGAAGTTGCTCAACATGAAGCATATGTACAATAAATATGAGAAGCACAGGAACATTTACCTTACTTTATAATAAAGTGCATATTTTCAGTGTTGTTAAACCCAATCATTCTTTAGCACTGCTATACTGGTCTTGCACTTGTGTTTTCTAAATGAACCTTGTCGTTTTTTATTTGTCTAGAGTTAAAATGGAACTAGCTGTTGCTTTCATATGCACGGATGGCAGCAGTCAATTTATTTTTCGACAGAGGGAAATTTTCAATCCCTGGGATACATCCAGAGTTGACAAGAAATGCTTTAGGAGAAAAGTTTTATATTCTCTAGTAGGTCAGATAATTCTGTCAACTCATAATATATTTATTTAGTGTTTTTTTGTGAGACATGTAACTTGGGAAGAAAAGTTGTTATATTACATATTTTTATGTTTATTACTGCTGGGATGCACTTATTTATTTTGTATATATTTTGTAAATTGGCCGGTTGTTCTTTCTAGAAAGTTCCAGGGAAGGTTGCTGAGGAATTTTTAGTCTTTTGAGCTGTCTTGTTTCTGGTTCTGCCGAGCGTTGGCCATTCGAAGGGGAGTTCAGTACGCGTAACGCCACATTTCCCTTGTTGGAAAACAGAAGGCCACTGGCTTATGCAAGGGCTTGAGGCAACATCAAAAAATAATGTAGGCAATTAGTGAGGAAGCTAATTAACTTGTGACAGCTCCATTCTGCTTAGGGTCTGTGAGGAAGACACTTCCCGCATCCCAGTTTCACAATAAATCTATTTAGAAGAAATACAAATACATCAATAAACAATCCCTGGAATTCATGAAGACTGGTGCAGGCAGATTTCGTGAAAGTCTCTCTCATGCATTCTAAAAGTGGTGAAGAATGCACCAAATTCATGTACCTGTCTAGAACTTTTCCCCTACTTTATCCACTTTCAGACGATCCCTGAAAACTCATCTCTTCAGAGAAGCCTATCCACCCCCCACCTAACAACTGTACATTTATCTTCTCAATCAGCACATCACCCACAGTTATTACCTCTTGTATCTCTTGACCTTCCCTCTTAGATTGTAAGCTCTAAGGAGCAGGGCCCTCTGATTCCTACTGTATTAAAGTGTAGTGTATTTGTACTGTCTACCCTCAAGTTGTAAAGCGCTACGTAAGCTGTTGGCGCTATATAAATCCTGTATAATAATAATAATATTAATAATAATAGAACTTGTACTTGAATTTGGCTCATGTTGCACCACTTTTAGAAAGCATGCAAGACAATTTTGCAAAGTCTGTCTGAGACAGTTTTTCTCTCTGTACGCCCAAACAGAGTTGGTCGTAATTTGCTCCACTTTTTACACAATATAAAAGTGGCGCATTTTAGAACTATCTGAATTTGAACCAAAAGTGGTGTGAATGCTTCATGAATTTGGCACAGTACATTAACAAGCAGGATTAACACCAGAAAAGTGGCACAGCAGCTTTATTGAATTCACCCTAATGACTCTTCAAGTAAACTAGAAATTAGGTTTGATAAGACAGGTCAATATGCAGTATGGGAGTTTTTCAAACAAGCTCACCTTCACAATTGTGATTTTCAAATCAAAATAAATGTTTCTTATATAATTCTCTAGGTAGAATCTATGAAGTATGGAAGCTTTCCGGGTGAATTAGCAGGTGGTAATTTTTTTTTATAAGTATGAAAATAGCCATACAAATATACGTGTGCAGCTGTAGTCATATACCATTAAACATGTAAAAGCTATAGCCTTATCTGGAATAAAAATATGACAGATTAGGAATTTGTCATAAGGATTGTACAGTATGTCCTGGAGGCTGTTATGAGCCCCTGTTAGTTGAAGTGGATGTAAAGCGGATTCATGAAATTTGACCTAAGCACATATATCTATAGTGTTTTCTTATCTCTCTCCAAAGCCCTAAGTCCTGTGTCTTTCTGCTGTTTCATTCCTCTATTATCAGCATATTTTCTGACAAGTTCTCCGACAACCGAGATAAAACCAGGCTGAAATTTGTGTCGGGGTGGGTGCTATAAATAGATTAGCAGAGAGCTGGTCTATTCACAGCACATTCCTTCCTTCCTCTGCCTATGTGAAGTGAGGGTGTGTGCATTTCCTCCAATCAGCTGTCACACAGTGTATGCCAAGACTACACTCTCACTGCTGAACAGGAAGAGAAAATCTCCTAACACGATGTGCACCTTCCAACGGATATATACAGCTGAAGACAGCAGATATACATGTAAAACATATGTAGGGAGATTTGTTTAACCACTTGCCGACCGCCTAACGCAGATATACTGCGGCAGAATGGCACGGGCAGGCAAAATCACGTACCCATACGTGATCTGCCTCCCGCGGGCGGGGGGTCCGATCGGACCCCCCCCCGGTGCCATCGGCGGTCGGCATCTGACTGGGAGCGTCGGGAGGCGAGGGGGAGACCATCCGATCGTGGCCCCCCCCTCGCGATCGCTCCCAGCCAATGGAAATGCTCCTCTGCCTGTGTGTCGTTTCACACAGGCAGAGGATGTGATGTCATCTCTCCTCGGTCTGGCAGTTTCCGTTCCAGCGCCGAGGGGAGATGACATGTAAGTGCACACAACACTCACACACACAGTAGAACATGCCAGGCATACTTTACACCCCCGATCCCCCCCCGATCCCCCCCCAATCACCCCCCCCCCCTGTCACAAACTGACATTAGCAGTATTTTTTTTTTTTTTTTTTTTTCTGATTACTGCATAGTGTCAGTTTGTGACAGTTAGTGTTAGGGCAGTGAGTATTACCCCCCTTTAGGTCTAGGATACCCCCCTAACCCCCCCTAATAAAGTTTTAACCCCTTGATCACCCCCTGTCACCAGTGTCGCTAAGCGATCATTTTTCTGATCGCTGTATTAGTGTCGCTGGTGACGGTAGTTAGGAACGTAAATATTTAGGTTCGCCGTCAGTGTTTTATAGCGTCAGGGACCCCCCTATACTACCTAATAAATGTTTTAACCCCTTGATTGCCCCCTAGTTAACCCTTTCACCACTGATCACTGTATAACCGTTACGGTTGACGCTGGTTAGTTCGTTTATTTTTTATAGTGTCAGGACACCCGCCGTTTATTACCGAATAAAGGTTTAGCCCCCTGATCGCCCGGCGGTGATATGCGTCGCCCCAGGCAGCGTCAAATTAGCGCCAGTACCGTGAACACCCACGCACGCAGCATATGCCTCCCTTAGTGGTATAGTATCTGATCGGATCAATATCTGATCCGATCAAATCTATACTAGCGTCCCCAGCAGTTTAGGGTTCCCGAAAACGCAGTGTTAGCAGGATCAGCCCAGATACCCGCTAGCACCTGCGTTTTGCCCCTCCGCCCAGCCCAGCCCACCCAAGTGCAGTATCGATCGATCACTGTCACTTACAAAACACTAAACGCATAACTGCAGCGTTCGCAGAGTCAGGCCTGATCCCTGCGATCGCTAACAGTTTTTTTGGTAGCGTTTTGGTGAACTGGCAAGCACCAGCCCCAGGCAGCGTCAGGTTAGCGCCAGTACCGCTAACACCCACGCACGCACCGTATACCTCCCTTAGTGGTATAGTATCTGATCGGATCAATATCTGATCCAATCAAATCTATACTAGCGTCCCCAGCAGTTTAGGGTACCCAAAAACGCAGTGTTAGCGGGATCAGCCCAGATACCTGCTAGCACCTGCGTTTTGCCCCTCCGCCCGGCCCAGCCCAGCCCACCCAAGTGCAGTATCGATCGATCACTGTCACTTACAAAACACTAAACGCATAACTGCAGCGTTCGCAGAGTCAGGCCTGATCCCTGCGATCGCTAACAGTTTTTTTGGTAGCGTTTTGGTGAACTGGCAAGCACCAGCCCCAGGCAGCGTCAGATTAGCGCCAGTACCGCTAACACCCACGCACGCACCGTACACCTCCCTTAGTGGTATAGTATCTGATCGGATCAATATCTGATCCGATTAGATCTATACTAGTGTCCCCAGCAGTTTAGGGTTCCCAAAAACGCAGTGTTAGCGGGATCAGCCCAGATACCTGCTAGCACCTGCGTTTTGCCCCTCCGCCCAGCCCGGCCCAGCCCACCCAAGTGCAGTATCGATCGATCACTGTCACTTACAAAATACTAAACGCATAACTGCAGCGTTCGCAGAGTCAGGCCTGATCCCTGCGATCGCTAACAGTTTTTTTGGTAGCGTTTTGGTGAACTGGCAAGCGCCAGCGGCCTAGTACACCCCGGTCGTAGTCAAACCAGCACTGCAGTAACACGTGGTGACGTGGCGAGTCCCATAAGTGCAGTTCAAGCTGGTGAGGTGGCAAGCACAAGTAGTGTCCCGCTGCCACCAAAAAGACAAACACAGGCCCGTCGTGCCCATAGTGCCCTTCCTGCTGCATTCGCCAATCCTAATTGGGAACCCACCGCTTCTGCAGCGCCCGTACTTCCCCCATTCACATCCCCAACCAAATGCAGTCGGCTGCATGAGAGGCATTTTTATGTCCTCCCGAGTACCCCTACCCAGCGAACCCCCCAAAAAAAGATGTTGTGTCTGCAGCTAGCGCGGATATAGGCGTGACACCCGCCTTATTGTCCCTCCTGTCCTGATAATCCTGGTCTTTGCATTGGTGAATGTTTTGAACGCTACCATGCACTAGTTGACTATTAGCGTAGGGTACAGCATTGCACAGACTAGGCGCACTTTCACAGGGTCTCCCAAGATGCCATCGCATTTTGAGAGACCCGAACCTGGAACCGGTTACCGTTATAAAAGTTAGTTACAAAAAAAGTGTAAAAAAAAAAAAAATATATGAAATAAAAAAAATAGTTGTTGTTTTATTGTTCTCTCTCTCTCTATTCTCTCTCTCTATTGTTCTGCTCTTTTTTACTGTATTCTATTCTGCAATGTTTTATTGTTATTGTTATTGTTATTGTTATTATGTTTTATCATGTTTGTTTTTCAGGTGTGTAATTATTTACACTTTACTGTGCTTTATTGTTAACCATTGTTAACCATTTTTTTGTCTTCAGGTACGCCATTCACGACTTTGAGTGGTTATACCAGAATGATGCCTGCAGCTTTAGGTATCATCTTGGTATCATTCTTTTCAGCCAGCGGTCGGCTTTCATGTAAAAGCAATCCTAGTGGCTAATTAGCCTCTAGACTGTTTTTACAAGCAGTGGGAGGGAATGCCCCCCCCCCCCCCCAACATCTTCCGTGTTTTTCTCTGGCTCTCCTGTCTCAACAGGGAACCTGAAAATGCAGCCGGTGATTCAGCCAGCTGACCATAGAGCTGATCAGAGACCAGAGTGGCTCCAAACATCTCTATGACCTAAGAAACCGGAAGCTACGAGCATTTTATGACGTAGATTTCGCCGGATGTAAACAGCGCCATTGGGAAATTGGGAAAGCATTTTATCACACCGATCTTGGTGTGATCAGATGCTTTGAGGGCAGAGGAGAAATCTAGGGTCTAATAGACCCCAATTTTTGCAAAAAAGAGTACCTGTCACTACCTATTGCTATCATAGGGGATATTTATATTCCCTGAGATAACAATAAAAATGATTTAAAAAAAAAAAAATGAAAGGAACAGTTTAAAAATAAGATAAAAAAATAATAATAATAAAGAAAAAAAAAAAAAAAAAAAAAAAAGCACCCCTGTCCCCCCTGCTCTCGCGCTAAGGTGAACGCAAGCGTTGGTCTGGCGTCAAATGTAAACAGCAATTGCACCATGCATGTGAGGTATCGCCGCGAAGGTCAGATCGAGGGCAGTAAGTTTAGCAGTAGACCTCCTCTGTAAATCTAAAGTGGTAACCTGTAAAGGCTTTTAAAGGCTTTTAAAAATGTATTTAGTTTGTCGCCACTGCACGTTTGTGCGCAATTTTAAAGCATGTCATGTTTGGTATCCATGTACTCGGCCTAAGATCATCTTTTTTATCTCATCAAACATTTTGGCAATATAGTGTGTTTTAGTGCATTAAAATGTAAAAAAGTGTGTTTTTTCCCCAAAAAATGCGTTTGAAAAATCGCTGCGCAAATACTGTGTGAAAAAAAAAAATGAAACACCCACCATTTTAATCTGTAGGGCATTTGCTTTAAAAAAAATATATAATGTTTGGGGGTTCAAAGTAATTTTCTTGCAAAAAAAAATTATTTTTTTATGTAAACAATAAGTGTCAGAAAGGGCTTTGTCTTCAAGTGGTTAGAAGAGTGGGTGATGTGTGACATAAGCTTCTAGATGTTGTGCATAAAATGCCAGGACAGTTCAAACCCCCCCCAAATGACCCCATTTTGGAAAGTAGACACCCCAAGCTATTTGCTGAGAGTCATGTTGAGTCCATGGAATAATTTATATTGTGACACAAGTTGCGGGAAAGAGACAATTTTTTATTTTTTTTATTTTTTTTTGCGCAAAGTTGTCACTAAATGATATATTGCTCAAACATGCCATGGGAATATGTGAAATTACACCCCAAAATACATTCTGTTGCTTCTCCTGAGTACGGGGATACCACATGTGTGGGACTTTTTGGGAGCCTAGCCACGTACGGGACCCCGAAAACCAAGCACCGCCTTCAGGCTTTCTAAGGCCGTAAATTTTTGATTTCACTCTTCACTGCCTATCACAGTTTCGGAGGCCATGGAATGCCCAGGTGGCACAAAACCCCCCCAAATGACCCCATTTTGGAAAGTAGACACCCCAAGCTATTTGCTGAGAGGTATAGTGAGTATTTTGCAGACCTCACTTTTTGTCACAAAGTTTTGAAAATTGAAAAAAGAAAAAAAAAAAATTTTTTTCTCGTCTTTCTTTATTTTCAAAAACAAATGAGAGCTGCAAAATACTCACCATGCCTCTCAGCAAATAGCTTGGGGTGTCTACTTTCCAAAATGGGGTCATTTGGGGGGGGTTTGTGCCACCTGGGCATTCCATGGCCTCCGAAACTGTGATAGGCAGTGAGGAGTAAAATCAAAAATGTACGCCCTTAGAAATCCTGAAGGCGGTGCTTGGTTTTCGGGGTCCCGTACGCGGCTAGGCTCCTAAAAAGTCCCACACATGTGGTATCCCCGTACTCAGGAGAAGCAGCTAAATGTATTTTGGGGTGCAATTCCACATATGCCCATGGCCTGTGTGAGCAATATATCATTTAGTGACAACTTTGTGCAAAAAAAAAAAAAAAAAAAAAAAAATTTGTCACTTTCCCGCAACTTGTGTCAAAATATAAAACATTCCATGGACTCAACATGCCTCAAAGCAAATAGCTTGGGGTGTCTACTTTCCAAAATGGGGTCATTTGGGGGGGTTTTATGTCATCTGGGCATTTTATGGCCTTCAAAACTGTGATAGGTAGTGAGGAATAAAATCAAAAATGTACGCCCTTAGAAATCCTGAAGGCGGTGCTTGGTTTTCGGGGCCCCGTACGCGGCTAGGCTCCCAAAAAGTCCCACACATGTGGTATCCCCGTACTCAGGAGAAGCAGCTAAATGTATTTTGGGGTGCAATTCCACATATGCCCATGGCCTGTGTGAGCAATATATCATTTAGTGACAACTTTTTGTAATTTTTTTTTTTTTTTTTTTTTTTTGTCATTATTCAATCACTTGGGACAAAAAAAATGAATATTCAATGGGCTCAACATGCCTCTCAGCAAATTCCTTGGGGTGTCTACTTTCCAAAATGGGGTCATTTGTGGGGGTTTTGTACTGCCCTGCCATTTTAGCACCTCAAGAAACGACATAGGCAGTCATAAATTAAAGGCTGTGTAAATTCCAGAAAATGTACCCTAGTTTGTAGACGCTATAACTTTTGCGCAAACCAATAAATATACACTTATTGACATTTTTTTTACCAAAGACATGTGGCCGAATACATTTTGGCCTAAATGTATGACTAAAATTGAGTTTATTGGATTTTTTTTAGAACAAAAAGTAGAAAATATCATTTTTTTTCAAAATTTTCGGTCTTTTTCCGCGTATAGCGCAAAAAATAAAAACGGCAGAGGTGATCAAATACCATCAAAAGAAAGCTCTATTTGTGGGAAGAAAAGGACGCAAATTTCGTTTGGGTACAGCATTGCATGACCGCGCAATTAGCAGTTAAAGCGACGCAGTGCCGAATTGTAAAAAGTGCTCTGGTCAGGAAGGGGGTAAAACCTTCCGGGGCTGAAGTGGTTAATCTCTTTGTATCATCTGAGGTCATTCACTTCAATGGGTATATGTGAGGGTTTACATCTACTTTAAGTCTCAATATGACTTGTAGTAATAATAGTGTAGCACTGTACAGTTCTGTCTATATACGCACATCGCCAGGCCCCAACACTTGAGTATAGCTAAGTTTTCTCATATTATCAAATGTGTGCTTGTGTGACTTTTTTGTAGAACTTAAGTCCAGTGTTATAAGTGGACATTGAAAAAAAACATTCCACAGTAAGTAATCAGGCTAGCATGACCACAGCATCTAACTATAAACTGTTTTTAACATTTAGATAAAAGTAGAGGTTTTTGTTGCATATACAGTGAGGGAAAAAAAATATTTGATCCCGTGCTGATTTTGTATATTTGCCCACTGACAAAGACATGATCAGTCTATAATTTTAATAGTAGGTTTATTTTAACAGTGAGAGACAGAATTACAACAAAAACATCCAGAAAAACACATTTCAAAAAAGTTATAATTTGATTTGCATTTTAATGAGTGAAATAAGTATTTGACCTCTTCGCAAAACATGACTTACTACTTGGTAGCAAAGCCTTTGTTGGCAATCGCAGAGGTCAGACGTTTCTTGTAGTTGGCCACCAGGTTTGCACACATCTCAGGAGGGATTTTGTCCCACTCCTCTTTTCAGATCCTCTCCAAGTCAATAAGATTTTGAGGATGACGTTTGGTAACTCCAACCTTCAGCTCCTTCCACATATTTTCTATGGGAATAAGGTCTGGAGACTGGCTAGACCACTCCAGGACCTTAATGTTCTTCTTCTTGAGCCACATCTTTGTTGCCTCGGCCATGTGTTTTGGGTCATTGTCATGCTGGAATGCCCATCCAAGACCCATTTTCAATGCCCTGGCTGAGGGAAGGAGGTTCTTACCTAAGATTTGACAGTACATGGCCCTGTCCATTGTCCCTTTGATGCGGTGAATTTGTCCTGTCCCCTTAGCAGAAAAAAAAACCCAAAGCATAAAATTTCCAACTCCATGTTTGATGGTGGGGATGAGGTTTTCTTGGTGACTATGGTCCCTGCTGCCTCATTGACAAGATTCCCCCATGTAGTTCTGGGCTGATTCCCTCACCGTTCTCATGATCATTGAAACTCCACAAGGTGAGATCTTGCATGGAGCCCTAGACCAAGGGAGATTGACAGTTATTTTGTGTTTCTTCCATTTGCGAATAATCGTACCAACTGTTGTCACCCTTTCACTAAGCTGCTTGGCGATGGTCTTGTAGCCCATTCCAGCCTTGTGTAGGTCTACAATCTTGTCCCTGACATCCTTGGACAGCTCTTTGGTATTGTCCATGGTGGAAAGATTGGAATATGATTGATTGTTTCTGTGAAAAGGTGTCTTTTATACAGGTAACAAGTTGAGGTTGGGAGCACTCCCTTTAAGAGAGTGCTCCTAATCTCAGCTCGTTACCTGTATAGAAGACACCTGGAAGCCAGAAATCTTGCTGATTGATAGCATTAATATGCAAATCAATTTATAACTTTTTTTAAATGTTTTTTTCTGGATATTTATTTTTGATATTCTGTCTCTCACTGTTAAAATAAACCTACCATTAAAATTATACGTAAACATAAAAAATCAGCTGGGTATCAAATACTTTTTTCCCTCACTGTATCTACAAATATATGTGTAGCAACTCAAATAAATATATGCTGCGCTATCAGAAGTGTGAGCCTGAATAATAAAATATATTATGCTATGCAATAATACCTATAAAGTGAAAATACCAGGCTTAACAGCAAGGTCACACACTCTAAGGTGAGCGCCCAATACCTAGGGGGAAGCACCCGAGTAAGAACACAGCATCCTGCTATTGGATCACCTTCATAACATTTACCGAATTGCATGATTTTTGTGGAGCACTTATAGATTGTCACCATTTTGAACTTTGCACAGCACATTGAGGCTCTTTCATTGCATTTATTTTGAGTATTTGGGAACAATTGCTTTTTATGATCCTATGGACTTTTATGTTTTTCAACATACTGATATTTGTCACGTAATTGCACATTGTTACTTTACTTTATTCTATCACAATATCGCATGGTTATTTATTATATTATAATTTTCATGTATTGCACTATTTTCACTTTATAGGTATTATTGCATAGCATAATATATTTTATTATTCAGGCTCACACTTCTGATAGCGCAGCGTATATATATTTGATTTGATTACCCCTGCATGCTATAGAAGACATGTGTAACGCTTGCAGCTGATTCAAAAGAGAAGTTACTGGTTTTAGTTAGTGGAGGCTCACAGGACGTTATATATTTCATATGTGTAGCAACACTACCTCATCAAGGCTCCTCTACAAATTCTGGTTCTAAATGAGAACATAACGAGCGTTGAATAAGGCAGGAATCCTGCCCCATCCTTCTTAAAGGTACAGCAACAAGCTATAAATTTGCCCTGACCCTAGGCAGCTGAGGACCCCCAGTTTTTGTCTACACCAAAAACCTTTTTTGGCTTTTAAAGAGGAACTGAACTCTAGAAGCTGTGCCCAAAAAAGTTAGCCAAAGGATTAAGGATAAGCCACCAGTAGTGTCTGTGGTCTCCCTGCAGCACATCTTTTCTCATTACGACTTATCGTGCTTTATAATTATACAGTGACAGCCATCTTGATGGAGGCAGGCCTTTGCTTCCTCCTGTCAGATCCTCCAACAAGGAGAACAGTGAGCTGCACAGAAGTGACATCACCAATCTTACTCTTACCTCCAACAAACATTTGCCATCGGATACCTCCAGTATTGTCAGATAGCAGTTTCCATTGAGTATAATGTTGGGTTTCATACTCCAGATCAGGCAAGTAGATAGAAAGTTGCGCTCCGGTATCCAGTAATTGTAAGTACTCCAGATCAGATAATCTAATTAGACTGTTCCGTGCCCCAGGAACAACCACTGTCTTTATTAGCCAGAACCATTGCTTGCATTGTATTACATAGGACAGCTGGGAGTGCTGAAGGATGGAACACTATGCTGATGTAAGTTGGTCAGACAGTTAAAACCACTGTTTGCCAACATTAGGGGATTGCCCTTACTTTCAGTGCCTATAAGTGCAGCAGATTCGTGCCTCCTCATCAGTGCCACCTAATCAGTGCCCATAAGTGCTGCCTCATCAGTGCCCAAAAGTGCCATCATCAGTGCAGCCTATCAGTGCCCATCAGTGCCGCCTCATCAGCGCCCATCAGTGAAGGAGAAAAATTACTTATTTACAAAATTTACTGACAGAAACTAAGAAAAATCTTTTTTTTATTTCAAAATTTTCAAAAACCCAGGAGTGATTAAATGCCACCAAAAGAAAGCTCTATTTGTGTGAAGAAAATGATAACAATTTCACATGGTTACAGTGTAGCATGACCGCGCAATTGTCATTCAATGTGTGACAGTGCTGAAAGCTGAAAAAAGGCCTGGGCAGGAAGGGGGTGTAAGTGCCTGTATTGAGGTGGTTAAGGATTCTCAGCTTAGTATATCTATCTATCTATCTATCTATCTATCTATCTATCTATCTATCTATCTATCTATCTATCTATCTATCTATCTATCTATCTATCTATCTATCTATCTATCTATCTACCTATTTCTGTCCAGAACCAAGTGTCATAATAGTACAGAACTGAAAAATTGAGGTCATAATTCCAACCTTGATTTCTACACGGCTGTTAACAGGATACAATAGGACTGCTAGATACAGTGGGTCATTTAGAGACAAATGATTCTGTTAGAGTTCAGTGCAATAAGGGTAAATAATGAAGAAGATGGTGGCAATCAGTATAAGCCTCTGGGAAAAGCAGACAGGGGGCTGTGTGCATGCGGTAAATATACCATATCTGTGCTAAAAGCATGTCACCTGCTGGAGGGCTTCCCTCCTTACAAACACAAGTTCAGGTGCACAGGGAGTCCTCAAGGAATAACAGATGATATCACAGATGGTAGATCACCTATTTGGCAAGGGTTGAGGTGTGCAAATCAATTCCTTTAATTACTTGTCAAGTCCATTTTTATTAGGAGAGTTAAGGACCCTGGAAAAGAAAGGAAAAAAAGAAATTCTAAATATTTTCAAAACACAATAGTCCTGTGGAAGACATTGAAGCATAGAAGCCATACTGTGCAGATGAACTGAATGATAACTTTACAAAATATTTATCTCAATATAAAAATTTCTAAAATGATATCTAATTAAGTGCGCTTGTATGTGAGAAAAATAAAAATGATAGAGTTAAAACAGCACCTTATCATGCAAGAGCCTAACTGCAGTGTTACTGTAACACTCTTTAATACACCAGTGTAGCCTCCTGAAGATTCGACATAATTTCAGTCTTTTATAAACGTATTTGAATAGGCTTAAACAGAGTATTTTGGGAGAGATGTCTGTCCTATTGCTGCAAGCTTGACTAATATACAGTTAATACACTGTTTTACTTCCAATTTTATGGTCCATAATTGCTGCGGTTGGTAAATTCCTTATTTTTCTGTATAATAAACTAACATTAACTCATTTACTTCTACTTTATTTAATAATGATGTAACCAAACAGTAACCTATATTAAGGGATTTTTTTCACAGACAATAGGTGCAGGAACTTCCCCTTTCCGAGTCACCCCTTTTCTCTGTCCCTACCCACCTCCGAGCACCATCCCTTGGTTCCATCATCTACCCACCTCCCAGTACTGCCCCTTTTAGACAATACAGAACCAAGTATCATTTTGTGTTGCTAAGTAATTTGAATGGAATTTGGTAATGATATCAAGAAAAGCAGTAAAATAGATCCCCTGCAGCCAGCAACAATAGATCCCCCTAACAGCAATGGAGCAACCCACAACAAAATTCCCCCCCCCCCAGCAACAATAGACTCCCGGCAGCATCAACAGATCTCCGCACAGCCAGCATTAATAGACTCTCTGGCAGCCATCAACAATAGACCCATCCCCCCAACAGTAGATCTCTTTCAGCAACAACTGACCCCCAGCAACATAAGACCCACCCCCAGCAACAATAGGTTCCCCACCAGCAACAATAGACCTCCTTAGCAACAATAGACCCGCCCTGCAAAAATATATCCCCTCCAGCTAGAATAGATCCCCCAGCAGTGAGCATCAATACCCTGCAGCACACGCCAGCACCCCTTACCATTACATACAGTCAGTCCAGGAGGTGCCAGAACTGCATTCCCCCGTGTTCCCGCTGAAAAAAAGCCCTGCCTATAGTAGCTAATCAGATTTTAATCTTGTAAAATCAATTGGATTACTGATTTTGTTTCTGTAGACCTGAAATCCTGGTGTGACTATTTTGTCCAAAGCTGGCCATACACCAGTAGAATTTAGTTTTGAAAAAAAAAAATGTTTTTGGAACAATCTCAATAGTCAGTGGGGTCAAATCAACTGTTTTTGAAGTGACCATAAAAATTAAAGAAGACTGGAAACATGTTCTTGAAAGAACAAAATACTATGCAATTGTATTTTTAATTTGGGAAAATTATTTTTATTGCGCATGTGCATCCTGAAATCGTAGAACATAGAAACGTAGAATTCAATACATTGGCATGGCAATCAAATTACATTTTTCAGGGTTTTCATACAAAATCTGTCAAGTCCACAATGATAATTTCAAATGCTCTAAAAAAAGATTCTTCTGAATTTTAAAAAAAACTGCTGCTGGTGTATGGCCAGCATAATTTGGAAAAATGTAATCAACAGTAAGTGGCTGATGTTACTGGGAGTGTGTTAGGGAAATGTTAAAAGTCAAGATCAGGGTTTATGTTTTTTTGAAAATCCCTATAGGACAGTGATGACGAACCTCCCCCCCCCCCCTAGATGTTTTGGAACTACATTTCCCATGATGCTCAACTACACTGCAGAGTGTATGAATATCATGGGAAATATAGTTTCAAAACATCTGGGGTGCCAAGTTCCTATATGTGTGCAATACACTCAGTTCAAATTTACAAATTTGATTTTCAGGAATGTGGGCCATACATCTTGTTTGGCTGTCCCTAGTCATGGTTTTAGTGGGGGTTTTTTTTGGTTTTACATCAAATAAAGTGTACCAAAGCTTTGTGGCTTCTTTATAATTTGTCCAAATGTAGGAGATGAAACAAAGATGAGAATAGTGTTAGAGACAAAGAAACTAAGCCATGTAAGACAGAGCATGGGGATATACATGATAAAAGTGAACCAGAAAATAAAATGAGTTTGAGTTTGTAAACCACAACCTATGCATACTGTAGGAGCTGTACAGACATAAGGTTTCATACCCCTTCCCGGTCAGGTATGACATGCTGCTGACCTCTCCAGGACTAAACAGGTTAATCAGTTTGACTTTGGGCTGCAGGCTCACCAGGAGTAAGACTTATGACAGGAATATTTGAAGTTACACTGCTTCCCCGGGGAGAGGATTAGGAATAATATTAGCCAGGCTGCAGTTCTGGGTTTGGCAGCATTTGTCTGGGTCAATGGAACATTTCCTTTACTCACAAGCCGAACATGATTAACAAAGCAGTGTTATCACTGTAGATAGAGATAAATCTGTTCTGACACTGATGAAAAATAACAGATGATGCAACTAAGTAAAGAGCAGACTTTGGGCACTTCAGCGTCTTAGTACATGATCAGTGCACAAGACTCCTTTAGATGCTAGATATAAAAATAAATGATGGAAGATGGCCATATATACAGTATAAGTTAATGTGGATGGTCATTTCTGGCAAAAGGACATACTAGCTACTTAAGAACATTGGCATTCATTAAGGAGCACTAAGGGTACATACCCAGGGATGGTATAGGCTTGTACCTTGAGGTGAATGGGCACTGGCAAAACTGTTGAGGATGAACGCCTTGGGTGTCCCCCTTACAACCCTACCCCACTCAATGAGTTCTCAGTTTATTGCTAGTGTCCAAAGGTGATAAGCCTCTTCTACCTTATGGAGAAATCACTCAACAAACTATAAAAAAAAAAAAATTCTACAGCACTCAAATAAATACTGCTTGCTCAAAGTTGTTATTGGATAATGATGAAAGAGGAACTCACTGCAGAAGTCATAGATTCACAGCATTGTGCAACAGAGCAATGCCTGATTGGCTTTCAGTGCTTGCCTTTTCTCTGCCAGTCTGAATACTACATTACTGGAAGCTAGTAAAAACACAGATGTAGGTACTATGTAAAAATAAGATTATGGCTTTTAATGAGCAATACTGTAATAAACCAGGTGGTGGGTGGTCATTTATATCTGCCTATGGCTTGATTGTGTCTAAAATAGCCTATAATAATATATCCAAAGACCTAACAAGTGTCCTATATGCACTTTGATAACTAGCCCTTGTTCATAATGTCATTCAATTTATGCTACTGATTCTCAATGTTCGTATTTATTACAGGTACTTATTGTATATAGTGCCATCAATTTACACAGTGCATTTATATATGTATTGTACATTCACATCAGTCCCTACCCTCAGGAAGCTTTCAATCTAAGGTCCCTGACCCACAATGATACATTAGAGCCAATTAACCTACCAGCATGTCTTTAGAATGTGGGGGAAACCGGAGTCCCTGGAGGAAACCCGCACAGGGAGAACATGCAAACACCATGCAGGTAGATTGGACTTGAGCCAACGACCCTAGTGCTGCCAGGGGAAAATTCTAACCACTTAGCCACAGTGCTGCACACCCATTATTGTTTGATTTTGAATATTCAGCACAGGTTCATATGGTGTTGTTACAAAAGAAGCAATAGTTACATGCACATAACTTGAATTTATATAGGGTATGTGTGCTGGTGATTTCTGTCTTGAATGGAGAGCATAGCTGAAGATTTAAGTATTCTTTTTAAGATGATGTAGATTCTATTAAAGTTACTTCATTGCAAAAGTTCAGCATTTCAGTGTAAAAAAACCCCTTAAATGTAGCTTCCAATTAAGATTGTGGTGACACGACTTGCTAATTATCTTTTATGACATTGTACTTATATCTGCTCTGTCTCTCTTGCAGTGTGTACCGGAACAGAGAACAAACTGAGCTCCCTTTCTGACTTGGATCAGCAGTACAAAGCCCTGCGCAAGTACTATGAGAACTGTGAAGTGGTCATGGGAAATCTGGAAATTACCAGCATTGAACATGGACGGAACCTCAGTTTTTTAAGGGTACATTTAGAAACTATGGTTAACTTTTTACTAATGTGTGCCCATGAATGGGAGGGCCAATTTTGGCTATATGGTTTGTGGCCACTTAGTGGTTTACTACCCAACAAGACATAATTTTATCTGGGAAAGTATTATTTGTAAAAGAGTCTTCACTGTGAAAAACAGAGAATATGTTGATTGTGGGGGTATAGGAGGCAAGACTCTGCTGATCATACACCAATAACCAGAGAAGGGTGAAGAGGGTGCTGATCATACACCAGTGGGAGATGAGCACAGAGGGTGCATATCAAAAACCAGTTGGAGAAGAAACAGAGAGAGTGTGCATCATATACTAATGGGAGAAGGATCAGAAAGGGTGCATATCATACACTAGTAGGAGAAGGATCAGAAAGGGTGCTGACTATACACCAATGGCAGAAAGGAAAGTGAGGGTGCATATCATACACCAGTTGGGAAATGGGTAGTGGGGGTGCTGATAATACACCAGTGGGAGAAGGAGCAGTGAGGGTACTGATCATACACCAATGGGAGATGGGCAGAGAGGGTACTAATTATATGCCAGTGGGAGAAGGGGCACCAAAAGATCTAATTATAGACTGTGGGGAAAAAGGGGGAGGAGGAAAAGAGGAGGCTCAATGGCAGCCTCCTATGATCCATTGGGACATAAGTAAGCAAATTATTGAAGGGGAGAGAGGAGTGAGAGGTGACCACAGAACATTGAGAGACGTAGAGCAGAAGCTGACTGGAGAGAGAAACGAGAGGAAGCTGAGTGTAAGCTGATCAAGTACTAAAGAGAGAAGGCACAAAGTGGCTAACCATCACATGGATAGGGAAAGAGTGAGGAGTTAGAGCATGAGCTCTGCCTCTCTTGCAGTATATACTGGTGGAAATAGATCCCTACAAGGAGTAAATGAGTAGAAGCAGAGCGGAGATGAATTGGGGGGGTTGAGAAGCCATGGGGATCTGATTGCGGACAGGCGGCAGCTGTCATTTTGGAGAGATCAGCGTCCTTATTGTGTATAGACTATCTGTGGTGGTGAAGGGATTGAACAAACCATCTATACTTAATGTTTTTGAGCATTATCATTACCAGAATGCTATCTGAGCCAGTATACTAGAGAATTAGAGAATGCTCCCCGATTTACATCCAGTCATCAGACAACCTTTCCAGAAATATCTTCTCTTAAGATTATATGTGTATTTTACAAATTTTATGCATGTCATTTACTTGCAGAAGCCTTCCTTGTGTAGACATCCAAAAGTCCTGAAATTTCTGCTGAGCACCTTCATCTTTGGTTGCGATGTCAGCAGCCCCAGCAGACTCAGAGCTGTCACTCAATTGACACTCTGTAAAAATGGGAACGTGTACTCACTTTTGTTAAATGTATACAGTATCTCACAAAAGTGAGTACACCCCTCACATTTTTGTAAATATTTTATTTTATTTTTTTATGTGACAACACTGAAGAAATGACACTTTGCTACAATGTAAAGTAGTGAGTGTACAGCTTGTATAACAGTGTAAATTTGCTGTCCCCTCAAAATAACTCATCACACAGCCATTAATGTCTAAACCGCTGGCAACAAAAGTGAGTACACCCCTAAGTAAAATGTCCAAACTGGGCCCAATTAGCCATTTTCCCTCCCCGGTGTCATGTGACTCGTTAGCGTTACAAGGTCTCAGGCGTGAATGGGGAGCAGGTGCGTTCAATTTGGTGTTATCGCTTTCACTCTCTCATACTGGTCACTGGAAGTTCAACATGGCAAAGAGCTCTCTGAGGATCTGAAAAAAAGAATTGTTGCTCTACATAAAGATGGCCTAGGCTATAAGAAGATTGCCAAGACCCTGAAACTGAGCTGCAGCATGGTGGCCAAGACCATACAGCGGTTTAACAGGACAGGTTACACTCAGAACAGGCCTAGCCATGGTCGACCAAAGAAGTTGAGTGCACGTGCTCATCGTCATATCCAGAGGTTAGGTTGAAGGTGTGGGGGGGGGTCAGCCTGTCAGTGCTCAGACCATATGCAGCACACTGCATCAAATTGGTCTGCATGGCTCTTGTCCCAGAAGGAAGACTTTTCTAAAGATGATGCACAAGAAAGCCCGCAGTTTGCTGAAGACAAGCAGAATAAGGACATGGATTACTGGAACCACGTCCTGTGGTCTGATGAGACCAAGATAAACTTATTTGGTTCAGATGGTGTCAAGCGTGTGTGGCGGAAACCAGGGGAGGAGTACAAAGACAAGTATGTCTTGCCTACAGTCAAGCCTGGTGGTGGGAGTATCATGGTCTGGGGCTGCATGAGTGCTGCCGCCACTGGAGAGCTACAGTTCATTGAGGGAACCATGAATGCCAACATGTACTGTGACATACTGAAGCTGAGCATGATCCCCTCCCTTTGGAGACTGGACCGCAGGGCAGTATTCCAAACATGATAACGACCCCAAAGATGACCACTGCCTTGCAAAGATGCTGAGGGTAAATGTGATGGACAGACCTAAACCCTATTGAGCATCTGTGGGGCATCCTCAAACGGAAGGCGAAGGAGCGCAAGGTCTCTAACATCCACAAGCTCCGTGATGTCATCATGGAGGAGTGGAAGAGGACTCCAATGGCAACCTGTGAAGCTTTGGTGAACTCCATGCCCAAGAGGGTTAAGCCAGTGATGGAAAATAATGGTGGCCACACAAAATATTGACACTTCGGGCCCAATTTGGACATTTTCACCTAGGGGTGTACTCACTTTTGTTGCCAGCGGTTTAGACATTAATGGCTGTGTGTTGAGTTATTTTGGGGGGACAACACATTTACATTGTTATACAAGCTGTACGCTCACTACTTTACACTACAGCAAAGTGTAATTTCTTCAGTGTTGTCACATTAAAAGATATAATAAAATATTTACAAAAAAGTGAGGGGTGTACTTACTTCTTTTGTGAGATACTGTATATATATATATATATATATATATATATATATATATATATATATATATATATATATAATACATATCTATAATTATATATATATATATAATAAATATATAATTATATATATATATATATATATATATATATATATATATATATATATATATATATATATATATATATATATATATATATATATATACTGTATATACATATTTGCTGTTGCTTGTGTTGCATTACTAAATCGTTTAAGAAAGAAAGAAATACTTTCAGTCTACTAAACACATGGCATTGGTTTGCCCTTTTATTAGTAATATAACATACAATGCTGACTGTATACATTTTGTAGGCAGGGCTGCTTTCCAAGGTTTCCTCAGTTGGGGTTTGGGCAGCTGACAAGAAAAGCAGAGAGTGAGGTGGAAGAAAGATACATGCAGGGCCTGTCACCTATTGACATGAGCCATGTGCAGCCAGCGTGTGACCCAGGGGAGGGAAGTGACTGAGGGAGATACTGTCAGTCTGCATGACATGTGAACTAAACTTCACTGACATGGATATAGTAGTCATGTCTCCAGAGTTACCTTCTGCCTGTCTCCCAAGAAGCGTTCATTGTTAACACACACGCATGCATTCATAAAGAATTATACAACCAGTAAGCCTTAAAAAAGAGACTTTTGGTAAAAATAGTTGACAGTAAAATTTCAAAATGTATTTATTCTATATTTGCATTACTTTGGAGTGCTGCCTTTGTTTCTGATACTGGCTAGAACTTTAGATGCTATGTCATATATGAAAACAGGATGGTCAGGTAGGTGTTAGTAGAGTTGTTCCATGCTGTACCACCCTCAGTCTTTAGTTTTCAAGCTGAACTCCAGACAGATGGCTAAATACACAGATGAAATACATATATGGGGGCTGTTTAATCTGCCAAAGGATTTGTATTTCTGTCCATCCAGTCTTGAGGTTTACACAACTCTGTCACACAGCACATCCATCCTCGGGCAGTCCCGATGATCTTATTTTTTTTTTGCTGCAGTTAAGTGAGTGGACAGTTAAAGAAGAAGAAGCTCATCTCTCTACTACTATCAGCATGTCAATTTTTAGCACGCGAGCACAACTGATTGACTTCTTGTGCTGCTTCTCCTTCTCAGTTTGAACTCTGCTGTACAGGGGTCTGCAAAGACTGTTACCAAGTCAAATTTCTTAGTTACACTGTACAATCCCAATTCCAAAACCGTTTGGATGCTGTGTAAAGTCTACATAAAACAGAATGGAAAGATATGCAAATCTCATAAACTCCATATTTTATTCACAATAGAAAAGTAGGGAACATATAAAATGTTTAAACAAAAAAAATGTACCATTTTAAGAAAAAAATAACTTTTAAATTGATAGCAGCAACGTTGGGACAGAGCAAGAAATTGTATGTGGTATGTGGGTGCATTAGTGTGTATGGAATGGGCAGCTGGCACATATGGAAAGGTACCATCAATGCTGAAAGATATATCCAGGTTTTAGAGCAGCATATGCTCCCATCCAGATAATGTGTTTTTCAAAGAAAGCCTTGTATAAATCAACAGGTCAATGCATCTATGACATACTGCATCTATGAGAACAGCATGGTTTTGTGGTAGAAGTGTCCAGGTGCTTAACTGGACTGCCTGCAGTCCAGACCTTTCACCAATTGAAAATATTTGGTGCATCTTGAAACAAAAAATACAACAAAAGATGTCCGAGGACTGTTGAGCAGAATGAGAACGAGACAACATTCCTCTCCCAAAACTTCAGCAACTGGTCTCTTCAGTTTCCAGTCATTTACAGTGCTGTGAAAGAAGAGGGGATGCTACACCATGGTAAATATGGCCATATCCCAACTTTTTTAACATGTGTTGCCGCCATCAATTTCAAAATTGCCTTATTTTTTTGATTATAAGGAATACACCTGAAAGCCTCTTTGACAAGTGGAAGGGCTGTGTGAAGAGAAAAGTCCATTCTGGATCCTTGGTGGATGGTGTAGAATAAAACCCCCTGAACCCACCAGATGCTGAAAAGCAGCAGTGTCCACCGCATCCTTGCAGCTCAGTGTGAGCATTGTCTTCCTGTTTGCAGAGTAGTAGTGGCGTTGCTGCTCTTCTTTATAGACTCACACTCCTCTATACATCAGTGGGATGATCTGAATTGGGAACCTGGGCCTATACTGAACAATATGTTTCTCATTGGAGCCAGCAGGGCCCCTTAGTACTGCACATATATAGACTTTTCTTCAAAGACCTTAAACTGTAACTAAAGGAAAAAATATATATATTTTTTCATTTAGGATAGAGTAAGGGAGGGTTATACCCCCTGTCAAGTTTTATTGCTATCTGTGTCCTATACAGGAGATTTCCATCCATGTCCGGTCCCATAGCCAAAACAGGAAGTTAGAGGAAATCCCACCTAAGTAAGGGAGCACTCAGGGGTGTCACCAAGGTCACCAAAACTTGTGTCCCTAGTGGAAGATTCCCCCTCTATTACTTTTCTGGTGTCAACCCAAAATTGGGATTTTCTTCTACTTTCACTTTCGACTATCGCAGTAAACAGGATAAATAGAGAGAGTGAATTTCCCTAAGGGAGGCACAGAGAGCAATAAAGACTAACAGGTGTTCCAATCCCACTCTATCCAATCTCTCGCTACTTTAATGGAGATGCTCTCTGCTTGCTGGCTTTCAAGTACACAGCTTCTACAATGGGGGTTTATGGAAAAAAGAACACGCATGTTCAGTACCGTGCAAAGTCACCATTTCAAAGGAGAACCAGAGCATTGTGGGTCACAGCTTCCAGGACAGAGTTCCTGTTTATCTAAGACATGTAGAGGGCATAGCATAGGGAAGGTGAAAGTTTAGCTAAAGTTTAGCTCTTAAAGAGGAATTTAACCCCCCCCCCCCGATTAATTTAGCTTTTTTCCCACTTTTTTCCTTTTTTGCTCAGTTATGCTCAAGTAACGTATTCATGTGCTCAGGGGATTCAGCGTTGTCCAGCTATAATCCACCGCTGCCCCATGCCCCTATCTTCTTTCCTTACATGCCTTCTGGGTTCTTGCAACCCGCCCCCTGATGACATGCTGCCAGGTCCTTCCCTCCTCTAGGCACTGTAAGGCAGAAAATATCTTCTGAGATATCCCAGGAGGCTGCTGGAGCAGGGATGATATCATCCTCGTAAGAGTGAGGGTAGGGAAGAAATAAAAATAAAAAAGGATGGTAAGAAAAATTGTTGTAATTTCAAGTTTTGCGGAGTGTGGAGGGTTGCAATGAGCAAAGTGCTTTTTATTGCTAGGAAGGTCCACTTTGATCTCCTAGAATGGATCTAAACTCTCTCAATCAACAGTAACTATTTTTAAACCTTATGCTGTTAGCATTTGTAAATAGATATGAAGGTACATAGGGAATGATTTACTAAAGGCAAATAGGCTGTGCACTTTGCAAAGTGCAGTTGCTCCAAATCTTAGTAAATGAGGTAAAGCTTCATTTTACAAAGAATACCCAATCACATGCAGCGAAAAAAAAAAAAAACAGCGATGGAGCAACTACACTTTCAGAGTGCAACTGAACTTTGCAAAGTGCACAGTCTATTTACCTTTAGTAAATTAACCCCATTATATTTACTTGTGTTAATCTTTTTGTTACATTTCTTCAGTTGCTTCCTGGTTTATCTGGAGGAGGGGAGGAGAGGGCTTTCTTAGCTAAGCATATCCTCCTGCCTGCATGCCTGAGCTAAGGGCAAATAGATACCAGGAACTAAATGCTACTTGACTCATCTGCATTACTTAAGATGGATGTGGTTAAAAATGCTAAGAGGTGTTTTTAAGTGATTTCTCAGCAAAATAAAGCATGGAGAAATGGATGGATGGGTGGGTTTGCTTTGAATATGAAAAAATTACATAAAAAAAATAGCACTTTAAGTTTGTGGTACTAAGATTCCATTTGGTCTGCTTTAACCTCCACCAACCTAATACTTAACCTAGCTAATCTTTAATAATAAATAACCTCTTATAGAACCAATCCACCTGCACCTAAAGTAAATACATAGTTCACAGAAAGTAACTGCAACTGAAACTACTGGAACTGTATTAGGTTAGGTCAGGGGTCTCCTAACTTCTAAACAAGGGGCCAGTTTACTGTCCTTCAGACTTTAGGGGGGCCACTGGAAGCAGAAAATATTCCGCCATCAGTGGAAGGAAACAATGTTCTATCTTTGGTGTCAGTGAAAGGAATTGTGCCCCATTGTTGGTGTCATTGGGTGGGAAGAATCATGTCCCCTTGTTGGTGTCATTGGGAAGAAGTGTGCCTCGTTATTGGTGGCATTGGGGGTAATTGTACCCTATCATTGGTGTTATTGGGAGGAATTGTACCCCTTTGTTGGTGTTCAGGCCACAGTTTGAAGACCACTGGGTTAGGTCATAGTAGATTCCATGACTGGTTCTCTTGAACGTTTGCATTGGGGCATTTTTCTTTTAGCTACACCTTTTCAGCATATGATTTTGGGACTTGTAGTCCCTCAACAATCAAACAGCATCTTGCAGCAGGAGTCTCATAAGCATTCACAGTAAGATAGGCCCAGGACTCTCCCTGAGCATTAACTGTCATAGATCAGGCTTTTCATTGGGATCTCTGTCTAATTATGGATGAAATGAAACTACAGAACTCATTACACATATCATTTAAGCTGAGTCTAAATCACAGCAGCCCTCCCAGAGGTAAAGGTAGCAGCTCACGCACACTCACACAGTGTTCCAACCTAATAAATCCATTTTTCATTTAAATGCCTCGGCCACTAGAGACAGTTCTATTCTCCGCTGTTCAGCAATCCCTTGCTTAAATGTTGCAGTGCCTGATCGCATTATAATCAGCAAACAACACTGCAGTCCCCTTAGCACACAATACGTACTAACAACTGGCTGTGTTCGGACTCAGGAGTGACCGCTTATTCTTGCAGCCCACAGCAGGAGGAGGATAGCGTATTGCTACTTATATGCATTGGTGGATTGCAGAGGATAACCAAAGTTTACCTACAATTGAAAAGCAATGAATAGGATGCTGTTTGTTACGCCTCCATCAATATTCATGTGCACAATTCCACTCTGCAATAATATATTAAGAAAGATAATGAGATATGTCTGCAATGGGTGACCAGTTGCTCAAATGCACTTCTCGGTTCAGGCATCTTGGTAAGATAAAGATAAACATGTATAGGACAGACGAAACTGTAATCCATTTTTCCTTATTTTTTTTCTGACTGCATAACATAACTCCAGTTAATAAAAAGATGACGCTCGTTATATTAAAAATGGCAGTTTGTCTTCTTAGCTGTCTCTTGTTCCTCAGCCTACAGATTGTAAAATCCAGTCTAGGCGCCTTTGGCTTTTGTGAATAAAATGTGTTCTTATGTTCAGGATGAATTTCATACCCGCCAATCAGAATTTTTTCTACTGAAGCTAGACCAGTGCAAGAATCTGATTGGTTGTTCTGAGTTACTGCAATTAAAGGATATATAAACACAAGAACAAGAAAAATAGTCATATTTTATAGCCCAGGGTTTCTCAACCAGGTTTCCATGGAAAGGATAAAGATATTAATGGTGCGCTTGTTCAAATAAACATTCAGTGTCAATATATGCACAGTGATCAATCAAACATATATAAACATCAAACTGCAAGTATTTAACATATAACATATAAATTGTGACTTATTATAAAAGTCCTTCAAAGGTGCAAAATAAATAATTAACCTCCCTGGCGGTTTTACTGAGTGTGGCTCTGGGATTAAATTTCAGTACCATTAGCGGTAACCCCGAGCCACATTCTGGATTGCATTGCAGGATCCTGGTGCGGTATACTTACCTTGTCCTCGGGATCCTGCGATGTCCCCCCGCTGTGTCCGCGGGCTCTGTCCTCCGCCCGAAGCCTCTATGTGCCAGGCTCCGTTCCCTGCGAGCGTCACGACGCACGGGGGCGGAGCCTGCCAGCAAATTCAAAAAATGTAAAAATCATAACACATACAGTGCACTGTAATCTTACAGATTACATTACTGTATGAAATTATTTCACATCGCTTTTGTCCCTAGTGGTTTGTCCAATGCCCTTCATGCAGTTTTACATTATATATACTGTTCTTTCTGCCTGGAAACTGGAGATTGTCCATAGCAACCAAAAAGTGTCCCTTTACATCAAAAGTGGTTTTAGATCAGCTAGAAAACAGCGATAGTAAATTAGAACACTTGCAGAATTGAGCGAAAGTGAATCGTAGGGAGATTAAATTTATTATTATTATTATTATATTATTATATTATTATTTTTTATAATTATTTATAGTTATTTATTATATTATAATTTATGATTTTGTGTTTCAAACTTTATCCTACCCAGGATATCTACTAGACTCTTGTTTGGACAGATTTAAGTGTGTTATTGCTAAGAATTACAGGCCTACAATATAAAATGCCAAATTTCTATGCAAAATAATTTTACCGCTTTGAGATGCAAAAATCTGACATAATCATACCGCCAGGGAGGCTACATAAAGTCCATATTGTGATGTCCAACATAACCAGTGAAGAAAATATAATTCCAAGGTATATCCAGTGATTACATTTCTAATCTCTGGATATACCTTGAAATTATATTTTCTTCACTGATTACGTTGGATATCACAATATGGACTTTATTTAACTATTTATTTTGCACCTTTGGAGGACTTTTATAATAAGTTACAATTTATATGTTATATATAATATACTTGCAGTTTGATGATTACATATGTTTGATTGATCGCTGTGCATATATTGACACTGAATGTTTATTTGAACAAGCGCACCATTTATATTGTTATCCATTTTTTGTTACTAGTGAAGGAGTTCACTATTTAATGGTAGTAGCTGTTTGATTCACATATTACTAATTGTCACACATAGCAGCACGCAAGTATTCTTTTAGTCACAGGTTTCCATGGAACCCATGGAACCCTAGCATTCCATCAGAGGTTGCTAGGGGTTTCTTGAGCAATGAGCAAATACAAAACCATTGATTTTTTTACCTATCTGTAGGGGTGGGGTAATTCTTCCCAATGACCACAAGTGTAAGGACCATTCTTCCCACTAACCATATATAATATATATCATATATATGATATATAATATATCATGAGTTGTATTCAAAGTCATTTTCAGCAGGGGTTCCCTGAGACTGGAAAGTTCTGTCAAGGGTTCCTCTGTGTTTAGAACTGTGGTTGTAGCCTAACAATCCTTAGATGTCGTGACTGCATGAGTTTTCTATTTTTCAAGCTAAGTACATTTTCAACAAGTACAGAAAAGTACCAATTGGCCATGCCAAAAATGAATGTCTTTGTAACTGATATCTCAGACAAAGTTATTAGCTTTCCCAGCTGTCTTCTGTAAACTACAGAACACCCACTCCCTATGCAGTAGGGTTGAAAAAGGGGGGAGGTGTTTGAAGTTTAATTTAGGAGAGCAGCAAGACTGACAACACTGTTCCTCCAGTGTTGTCAAAACATCCAGAAATGTCTGTACTAAAGTGTAAAGTGCAAATAGTAAATTGTGCAACACTGAATTATAAACATAGATAACACATGGTGATGTTGATAATCAATGGAATAAATATAGGGAAAACAAAACATCCATTGAGCCACCCTAGGTTCAGGGAGCGAACAAAAAATGAATATAGCAGTCCCAAATTGTGAATTTATACATAAACAAAGGTGAAAGTATATGTGGAACAATCCAAAATTAATGCATAGGTGATGGTTCCCTTCACCGCGAACAGTGAAAAAACGACCGATGCCTGGCCAATCCAAATGAGGTGACACCTTAATGTGCACTAGCCCCTCACCTTACTGCTGTAAGGTTACAGCATGAACTGAATCACAGGGGTCTTCAAAGGGTCCCTCTCAGGTGGATGCAGCAATAGATCCTTGGAATGGATACAGCCTCCTCTCCAGTTACCTCAGTCCAAATAAAGGAGGTGGAATAAAGATCCCAGATAGTATAATACCATTTAAACTCAAATTGAGTTAAAAAACATAGAGTTGTACACTCGCTTTTTGATAAAAAAAGCTCAAATAACACTCCACGAGCAGCGAGCTTGTATACCTGTGTCACTTCCAGTTTTCGCCTATCGTGCAATCCCGACGCGCATCGTCACATCACGTGACTTCTTCAGGAATTCATGATGTGATGTGAAGATACGCATCGGGATTGAGCGATAGGCGAAAACCGGAAGTGGCGCAGGTATACGAGCGTTTTTATCAAAAAGAGAGTGTACCAACTTTACGTGTTTTAAATAAATTTGAGTTTAAATGGTATTATACTATCTGGGATCTTTATTCCACCTCCATTATTTGGACCGAGCTAACTGGAGGGGAGGCTGTATCCATTCCAAGGATCTATAGCTGCATCCATCTGAGAGGGACCCTTTGAAGACCCCCTGTTTAAAACATCTGATTCAGTTCATGCTGTAACCTTACAGCACTAAGGTGAGGGTCTAGTGCACATTAAGGTGTCACCTCATTTGGATTGGCCAGGCATTGGTCGTTTTTTCACTGTTCACGGTAAAGGGAACCATCACCTAATTTTGGATTGTTCCACATACAGTTGCAATAAAAAGTATGTGAACCCTTTTGGAATGATATGGATTTCTGCACAAATTGGTCATAAAATGTGATCTGATCTTCATCTAAGTCACAACAATAGACAATCACATTCTGCTTAAACTTTTAACACACAAAGAATTAAATGTTACCATGTTTTTATTGAACACACCATATAAACATTTACAGTGCAGATGGAAAAAGTATGTGAACCCCCAGGCTAATGAGATCTCCAAGAGCTAATTGGAGTGAGGAGTCAGCCAACTGGAGTCCAATCAATGAGATGAGATTGGAGGTGTTGCTTACAGCTGCCCTGCCCTATAAAAAAACACACACCAGTTCTGGGTTTGCTTTTCACAAGAAGCATTGCCTGATGTGAATGATGCCTCGCACAAAAGAGCTCTCAGAAAATCTACGATTAAGAATTGTTGATTTACATAAAGCTGGAAAGGGTTATAAAAGTATCTCCAAAAGCCTTTATTCCCTAGGAGTGGGCATCCTGTAAAGATGACTGCAAGAGCACAGCGCAGACTGCTCAATGAAGTGAAGAAGAATCCAAGAGTGTCAGCTAAAGACTTACAAAAGTCTCTGGCATATGCTAACATCCCTGTTAGCGAATCTACGATACGTAAAACACTAAACAAGAATGGCTTTCATGGGAGGATACCACAGAGGAAGCCACTGCTGTCCAAAAAAAACATTGCTGCACGTTTACAGTTTGCACAAGAGCACCTGGATGTTCCACAGCAGTACTGGCAAAATATTCTGTGGACAGATGAAACCAAAGTTGAGTTGTTTGGAAGAAACACACAACACTATGTGTGCAGAAAAAGAGGCACAGCACACCAACATCAAAACCTCATCCCAACTGTGAAGTATGGTGGTGGGGCATCATGGTTTGGGGCTGCTTTGCTGTGTCAGGGCCTGGACGGATTGCTATTATCGAAGGAAAAATGAATTCCCAAGTTTATCAAGACATTTTGCAGGAGAACTTAAGGCCATCTGTCCACCAGCTGAAGCTCAACAGAAGATGGGTGTTGCAACAGGACAGCGACCCAAAGCATAGAAGTAAATCAACAACAGAATGGCTTAAACAGAAGAAAATACGCCTTCTGGATTGGCCCAGTCGGAGTCCTGACCTCAACCCGATTGAGATGCTGTGGCATGACCTTGAGAAAACGATTCACACCAGACATCCCAAGAATATTGATGAACTGAAACAGTTCTGTAAAGAGGAATGGTCAAGAATTACTCCTGACCATTGTGCATGTCTGATCTGCAACTACAGGAAACGTTTGATTGAAGTTATTGCTGCCAAAGGAGGTTCAACCAGTTATTAGATCCAAGGGTTCACATACTTTTTCCACCGGCACTGTGAATGTTTACATGGTGTGTTCAATAAAAACATGGTAACATTTAATTCTTTGTGTGTTATTAGTTTAAGCAGACTGTGATTGTCTATTGTTGTGACTTGGATGAAGATCAGATCACATTTTATGACCAATTTGTGCAGAAATCCATATCATTCCAAAAGGGTTCACATACTTTTTATTGCAACTGTATACTTTCACCTTTGTTTATGTATAAGTTCACAATTTGGGATTGCTATAATTATTTTTTGTTCGCTACCTGAACCTAGGGTGGCTCAATGGATGTTTTGTTTGCCCTGTATTTATTCCATTGATTATCAACATCACCATTATTACCTATCAATGTATCTATCTGTTAAGGATCAGCTGATCAGGTGTCTGCTATAGTAGGCCTTCATTCAATTTATTAGCTGACAGCGCGGGAGTACCACCTTTCATTTTCATTACCTAACATCGTTTCGTTGACAAGACGACTTCCACAAAGGGTGGGACTCACGACATTCAATTTTAGAATGAGTGCAATTAAGCAAACAAAAACCACAGTCACTGTTATAAATCAATGTGTTGCAGAAAAAAATTTTCCATCCTGCTCATTACAATTTTCTCATCATTAAAAACGAACTTCAATTTAACCCCACTAAACATTAAAAAAAAAAAAAAATCAAACATTCCTGAAATGAAGGTTTTCAGACAAAATTCTTCCAGTGTATGGCCAGTTGTATGCTGAAGGGGTTAACAACAGACGCCTGTCACATTTTTTTCTGCATTCCTTCTGGAATAACTAATAATCAGAAGTCACCTTGTTTTGATTATTTTATATGTTATTATCATGTAAGGAATAAATTATAGTATGGGATTGGAACCTGGAGAGTTTTCTGCATTTCAATAACAAGGAACAATGCTCGTCTTGTTCTACAGATCCGGAATAAATTCACAGAATGCCCGCTCAGTACTATAATCATAGCTCCGAACTGAAAAGCTTCAGCATCTAACAAACAAAAAATGTTTTTAGCTGTTCTTTCTGTCTGAAAAAAAAAGGTCTTTGGAGGGTCCCAGGGTTACTGCGTGATATGTTTCTTAAACTGCTAAACTGCTGACACTGATTGCAGATATGAAAATGCAGCAAATGCAAAGGGTTTTTTGTATCTACCGTGGGATATGGAAGCCTTAGGGGACTATTGTTAAAATGCTGCTTGTAGCATAAAATACACACACAGATATAACAGTATCAGTATATAACCGCCAGAACTATTAAGTCTTCTTTTGCAGAAAATACACTCACTCTTGCTTTTTTGATAAAGCAGATAAACCTACAGCTGGTTAACCCTTTCTCTTTTACGGGCAAAAGTAATATTCCACCCTTATTTTTGGGCTAGGGCACTTCACTGTCTAGGTCACATGATGCAGCAATCAAAAAGGTAATCCACTTGCTCCTGGTATTTCTGCCCAATGATAGTGTTGGATGGGTTTTCTGTGCAACCACAATGGACATACTGTAGGTACACTGATTCACTAGAATATATAGTTGCTGCCTTTATAGGGTGTCCTCTGAGGTTTAAGGGCAGAATGGCTCTTGTTTTTGGTATAAGCGTTGGTTTTAATTTCAGGGGAGCATAGGGTGTAGTCAAGCTATATTGGGGAATTAAGGCTTAAAGCCATACTAAAGCCTATTTTTTTTAATAAAAAAAGAGATTATACTAGTCTACTCTAATTGCGCAGAAAGCACCCTCATCTGCTTATCTGGCAGTCCCCTGCTGGCATTATCGAGTTCTCGCTGCTCCAGGTGCCTCCTTAGCCTGGTGCTAAGGATGAACCCATGTGCATGCGCTTCTGAGCCAGGCTGTGTGCCTCAATGGACACACACAACACCGGTAAGCCAAGCCCATGCTCCCTCCTCACAGGAGTTTGACTTACGGCAGCAGGAACCTATGGCTCTGATTCCCTCAGTGTCTTCTGTAAAAATGAGGGGAGCAGTGCTGGAGCCGAAGACAGCACTGGAGCGGTGACAGGAGCCAGGTAAGTGTTTAGGAGAGGCGGGGCTAGGACAGATAGTGGGTAGTTTTTACCTTATAGCAGAGAGTACATTACGGTAAAAACGTAAAAGACTTTAGAACCACTTTAAAGCAGAACTAAAGTGCTTTTTTTAAATGCAAACACTGAAATTGCAAATTGAAAATTGTGCATGCCAGTTTGCAAATTTGTGTTACCATCTGCATTATTCATGTTTCTTGTTAACCATATGCCATCTTGCCTATCCTGTCTATCTACATTAGTAGGAGGTGTTTAAAAGGTGTTACCATCTGAAAGAAGTGATGTAAACATTCTCTGTAGGATTAATTTATTTCCTCGTGAAGAAAAGGGAGTGTACAAAGTCATGCATACAGATGCATCATCTACATATGCCTGACGTAGGGGTCCTGCACAGCTTTGAAATGTTGTACTCAGTGGCGGCCCATCCATTAGGGGCGCAAAGCTCTAATAGGCTTCAAAAAAGGGTGGGCTCGGAGCACAGAGCACTGCGCTCCGAGCCCACCCAGTTGTGTGACAACAGCAAATAAATATTCGTTATTGTCACGCTGATTCTCCTCCCGCCCAATTAGGAAGCAGGTCCTAAAACCCATTTCTCGATTGCCATCAGTAAGTGGTTCCTGAGACCCGTTTCCAGATTGCCCGAAAGGAGAATCAATCCTATTGGCCTAGGGGAGGAGGGAGGAGACGCATGGCCACCGTGATGCCGAAGACCGACCAACCCACCAGCCGCCAAGTCCGATCCTCCGGCCCCTCCATGCTGAGTGCTGTCAGTTCCTCCTGTGGCTGTCAGAGATGGGTTGCTGGCTGCAGAAGAGGGGAGCACACACCTATAGATAGGTAGCAGAGAGCAGCAGTGACGCAGCCGTGCCTAATGCACACCATTCTCTGTAAATCGTCCCTGTGTCAGTGCACACTGCGCACACCTGTCCGACATGGACCCCCCCCTGCCGCCGACCTCATCAAGCTGGCCCCTGGGTATGGTCCATCCATAGCAGCACAATAGTAAGAAAGCCTGCGATTGAGGGGGGGTGTTCGGGTGGTGGCATATTGAAGCGACTGGGGGGGTCCGTGGTCAGGTCCGTCTGTCGCCCCCCCACAGACGGAGCACCAGCCGCCACTGGTTGTACTTGGTCCTTTGTGATCTGCTCTTATTTTAATAAAATATTTGGATGACACTTGAAAATCCATGGTGTACTGGCAAATATGTGCATTGATCTGTGATGATTCCAGTTTCCAACTGGTAGTTGCTGAAACACCCACTACTTTCGAGCCCATTTCCAGGAGAGTGTGATGGGAATATTGACAATACAATGTGTACAGTTGCCTGGGAGCATACAAAGGAAAGCTCAGGCATATATGGGTGGCACAGTTGTTGCATAAAGCCCTCCATAAAAAGTCAATGATTGCAGTTGTGTAAACACATGCAGGCGTACTGGCATACGACTCTGAACACAGACTGCATTCAGGGTCGTTCATCTATAAGCATGGAGTGTTTTTAAACAGTCACCCATTGATTTCTATGTATGCAGCACCTCTGATTCCCAGGTGAGGAAATACATCTGAACTATATGTTGTATCTCTCCAGGCACCTGTGTGCATGAGCCCTATTTGATCAGTTGTACCCCCACTCTAATTTTATTTATTAGCCATGTATTACTTGTCAACAAATGAGAAGGGACAACACTGGGCAGGACTGTGATGAAGGAGCATAATGACATACTAAGTAAGGTGTGAAAGCCTATTATTATTCTTATTATTTATTATTTAAGGTACTTATATAGCGCCGTCAATTTACACAGCGCTTTACATATACATTGTACATTCACATGGGTCCCTAACCTAAAGGAGCTTACAATATAAGGTCCCTAACTCACATTCATATACTAGGGCCAATTTAGACAGAAGCCAATTAACCTACCAGCATGTCTTTGGAGTGTGGGAGGAAACCGGAGTACCCAGAGGAAAGCCGCGCAGGCACAGTGGGAAAATGCAAACTCCTATGACCTATTGGATATGAAGCTTGCTGAGCTGAAGCCAAGAGGTCATAGAGAATCCCAGGTTCTCCACTCTTCCTTTTAAGCAACTGGATGACTTCCTGGAAAAGCCAAAAGACTCATAGTTTTACATGTATGCACTATTTTAAAATTACAATTTCAAAGTGTTTGCAATAAAAGTCCTTTTGGTTCTGGTTCTTTGGTTCTTTAAATAATATGAGACAAAGTGACAAGTTCTTTTTAAAAGACATTCCCCCTCAACCCGATAGTTGCCTTGCCTTCAGGGCCGTTCACTTGCTAAAGCCCATAATTTAAGATTATGGGGGAGCTTGTATAATAATAATAATGTATAATAATTTGTTTTTCCTTCCGTGATACAGTGCATGCAGTGTCGGATTTAGACCTTGGGGGGCCCTGGGCACTCAAAATAGAAATTAAATTATATGTCAAATAAAAAAGTGAACTGAAATAAATAATAAACCATATTTGTTCTAAAAAAAATATGTTAGGTTCCGAGTTAGATTCTTGCTAAGACACAGGAGGAATGAAGGTCTTCTACTCTCTGCTGATGTCATTCTGGCCTAATTCTGATCCAGGGCCACACCTGTCTCGTAATTTTGGGTAAAACTGGTTACCAAAGTTTTACCCTATTCAGGATCGTGGAGATTTGCCCCTTGAACCAGTCAGGGTCCAGCTGGGGGAGTGAGATTCTCTCTCATGCTTCTCACCCTGACAAATCGATGTTGGTCATTAACTTCACTTCTATGATGGGGTTGGTGCTGTTGCCTGGCGCTTGCCAACATTTGTCAAACTTCTCCCTTGTCCCACCCACTTGTCTCTTGTAAACAAGGCAATACATTCTGCGACACTGTCTGGTTGACTCCTTCCCACCCAGTCATTCTGCAATAGGAGGTTTCATTATTTTGACTAGATGCCATATGACATCCAGCAGGAGAAGCTGCTTGTGCATGCCCCCCGGGGGCACGCAACGCAGCGATCGGTGGTGCGGTGTGTCCCGTTGACACACTTCATCTCCGATCTCAGTAAAGAGCCTATGACGTAGACTCTTTACCATGAGATCAGGTGTGCCAGTCACAGCTGATCACATTGTAACCAGGAAGTGCCGGTTAATAGCTTTCCTCTATTCGCGGCGACAGGGGGGGGGGGGGGGGTCTGCACTGATAATTATCAGCGCATTGATTATTATTATTATTATTATTATTATACAGGATTTTTTTAGCGCCAACAGTTTAAGTAGCGCTTTACAACTTGAGTGTAGACAGCACAAATACAATACACTTTAATACAGTAGGAATCAGAGGGCCCTGCTCCTTAGAGCTTACAATCTAAGAGATTATCAGTGCAGGCCCATCAGCGATGCCCACCGGTGCCCCACTAGTGATGCCCAGCAGTGCCTGCCTGTGATCCCAATCAGTGCCCACCTGTGCCCACCAGGTATGCCAAACAGTGACCATCAGATATGCCAATCAGTGCCCATCAGGGATGCCAATCAGTGCCCATCAGTATTGCCTGATTATCCTCATTGCCTCATTATCAGTATTGCCTGTTTATTCTCATCAGTGCTGGCTATCAGTGCCATCTATCAGTGCCCAACAGTGCTGCCCATGAGTGCCCATCATTGCCCATCAGTGCCGCCTATCAGTGCCCATCATTGCCAACCATCAGTGCCCATCAGTGCCACCTATCAGTGCCCATCAGTGCCGCCTATCAGTGCCACCCATCATTGCTGCATACCAGTGCCTCCTATCAGTACCGATCAGTGCTGCATATCAGTGTCGCCTATTAGTGCCCATCAGTGCTGCATATTAGTGCCTCCTCATTAGTGCCACCTCATCAGTGCCTATCAGTGCTGCCTCATTGGTGCTCGCCAGTGTAGCCTCATCAGTGCCTGTCAGTGAACAAGAAAACATACATATTTACAAAATTTAATAACAGAAACAAAGAAAAACTTTTCTTTTTTCCCCAAAATTTTCTGTATTTTTTTATTTGTAGCTCAAAAAAAAAAAAACCCAGTGGTGATCAAATTCCACCAAAAGATACCTATATTTGTGGGAACAAAAGGAAATAAAAATGTCATATGGGTACAGTGTTGTATGACTGCGCAATTGTCATTTAAAGTGTGACAGCGCTGAAAACTGAACATTGGCCTGAGCAGGAAGGGGGTGAAAGTGCCGTTATTGAAGTGGTTAAAACAAACATCTCAAAGAGTAAAATAATTCTGAGAAGTGGAAGTGTAAAACATCTGTCGCAGGCCCTCAGCCCTTTCTTTTCCTCTGAAGTCAGGCTTAACTGTTCATTATCATGACACCCACACACACTTTGTTAATGTTTTAAATAATAAAACTAATTGTATAAATATTAAAAAAAAAATAATATGGCAGAGGGCCCAGGGCAATTGTCCCTTTTAAACCCTTATGAATCCGGCACCGAGTACACAGTCCCTGAGCAACCAGTTGATAGGTCTGAGCACTATCACGTGGGGCCAAGGAAAAGGACATTACTCCTGTGTAAGCCCCAACACTGGCCAACATGGAAATTGAATAGGCCTGTCCTATTTATGGCTTCAGGAGTTGAACAAAGTGGCGGGGTAGCATGGGGAGGGTACATTTTATTGGGAAGGAAAATGGGCTATCCAGACATCCTGTTACATTATCCAAAGTGATTGACTTGATTCAATGACAATATTCTTAGTGCACAATTAGAAACAAGGAAATCAAAAGTACTTTGTAATGACCTTGCAACATTACTCACACACAGTGAAGTCATCTTGTCTCCAGACTAGGTACTCATCTGTGCACAAAGACCCTTAAAGAAATCATCCACAAATGTTTCATCTAAAATCAGCAATCCATATAGTGAGCCCTTGACCCTCGGCAAGGGTGATTGCAAAGACCATAATACAGCCAGACTCATATGCTTCCCTTCCATATGGTATTTTTTTTTACGTAGGACTGGATTACTAGGACTTTATTGCTATACAGTAATATAATAGACTAATTTTGTGTAGCCTTGTAGCTGCATTAGTAAACATTGTTTAAAAGTTATTGTATGCACAGACCCCCCCCCCCCACTGTCATCCCTGGTCAAGTCTGGATAAGACAGAGCCTTTGGAGTCAAGCTGCACATGCTCAGTTTGATGTGTATTGCTAGAGAGGTTTTTTTTTTTTGGGAGAGTGCATGTGATCAGCACGGGGCCTATCAGCACTGCGCAGATATGTCCAGACAGAGGGTTTAGAAACCCTGCAATCTCAGTGCAATATGAAAACTCCTCCTACAAGCTTCACCAGGAGCTGATAAAAATTACAAGACTGCTATATATTGCTGATGAGAAAAGGTATTTAGCAGTTTATATTTACTAAAATAATTGCATTTCCATGTTCTGTGTACTGTGGGAGGCCAGATATAGTGAATGCAGGCTCCTGGATTTAGTGATTCTTTAAGACTACCATTGTATTTGCCTTGAGTGGTTGCATGCAGTCCATAGGCCATTAATTGAGTACCTAACTTGACCTAGAAAGATCACAATTAAGCTGGCTATGCACTAGTAACATTTTGGTCAAAATATTTTGTTTTTTAATCTTTAGTGGGATCAAATCAACAATCATTTTTGATCGCAGTGACAAGAAAATTCAAAGGAGTAGGATGGAAAATGTTGCGCTTTTTGTTCAGGAAATTACATTTATTCCAAAATCAGTTGTTAAAAAGAAACACAATTCTGAAATAAATTGAAATAACGTTTGTCAAGTCATTAAATGTACGGAGAATTATGAATTTGTGTACGAATGTTTGTTTGAAAGTCTACAAGTATATGCCCAGCTTTAGAATATGATTGGTTCTTGCTGTTGTTCATCCCCCCCCACCCCCTTCTATGTGTTGCTCCCCTGTGTTACAGAAAGGTCCCAGCTTTACTGTATGCAGTCATAATGTTAACATTCCTCAGCGTAATGCAAGTCATCCATAGCTCACTGTTCTAATTGCTCCTTATCAATACCTTTCTTTAAAACTCCTTTAAGTCACAGCAGTGGAGCAAAACACTATGTATGGGAGCCTAGGACATAGTAATTCTCCCGTTTAATCAGACATGCATTGTGCTTTATGCTACTTTTTTTTTTTTCTTTTGCTGATGGCATCTGAGTAACTTCTTGAGATGAAAAAGAAGAATGTACTTCTGAATGTGACAGAGTGGTTATACCTGCTCTTTTATCACAGTACAGATCACGTAAACACAGCCATAAGTTACCTGGGAAATGTGTGAGTTATCTCAAATTAAACCAAGAAACCTATTGCTGCCAAGCAGCCACTTTGATCAGGGTAGGCATTGTGACTATGGCCGTGTGGGGAAAGCTAATACTAGTGTGTGTGTGTGTGTGAATGATGGCGCGCTGCCTCTGGCAAACATTCGTAGCTATGTTTTCCCAGCCCTCAGTGATTCCCCTTTCAAACTACAACTTCACTGCTTTTCATTAAGGCAGATAAGAAAATGCTTTTCTGTGGCTCAAGTTGACTTATTAAAATGTAATTATTGCAGTAGGCAGGTCAAACGGCAGCACGGACGAAGATTAATGGCAACTTTCAACAATAAAATGTGGAGCCATTCGTGAGTGAGCACGACACAGAGGGAAGCCATGTGGAGAAATATAAAGGAACAAATGAAGCTGTTACATTGCTTGATGGAACATGATTTCATTTGGCTTTAATGCCTGTGTTGATTACACTGAAGCGGGAACTAAGTTCCTATGGATGATGTAGGCACCTTCTTTGGGATGGAAGGGGTTCAATCCTGCAGGCGGCAGATGATGTGACCATCCTTTTGTGCTCACAGGTGGTTCCCAGCTCTGATGGATGAGCTGAATTTAAAATGATTAGAGTCTTACAAGCAAAGCGAACTTGGAACAAAGGTACCAGTCAGAGCCCATCAGTGGGACCAGTGATTAATTGGCCTATTGTGTTTAACATTCCAAAGCTGCCCTTGTAGCACAGAGATTAGGGTGAGTGGCTGGAACATGACAGGGCACAAAGGCTAGTGCTCCTTTGTGTAGTGGTCAGAAGGAACTCTGCCAGCTTCTCATTTCCTGCTTGTGTTTCATCTCCAAGTTCTCTTGTTCCAAAATAGATGGAAAAAATTATAGACTAATACATATAAAAACATATCCTTATAGAGTAGCACAGTGTTTCTCAAACTTTTTTGTCTTGTGGCACACCAAAAAGATCTAACATTTTTCATGGCACACCTGAAAAGATTTAACCCTTATTGTGGTGAAGAACTTATTTATTCTTACATATATATTTGATTTTAAATTTAGTGTGAAGGATGTGCCTGCTTTCCAGAGCAAATCAGATTGAAGTGATTGTAATCTTCTTTGTACTTTAGCTTCCTTGCTTTTAATTTAACAGTTTCTCTTTCAGAGTTCCGGACTTGATTAAGTATTTCCCCATTGCTAAACAATGAACAAACTTTATTTATAAGCATCAAAGTTGGAATGGAACAGTCTCTATCATTATAATATAATTAGAGCGATCGAGTTCTCCTGAGATCTCGCACAAGTCTTGTGTTAGGACAGGAACCAATGATTGCCAGACTGACAGAGATTGTGGTTTTCTATATGTTACTTTTTTAACTTTTGCAACATTGATTTGCCATTTAATTTTTCAGTATGTTTAAGGTTTCAAAAGACTAGCAATTTTATATATTTTGCAAAACTCCCATGACACACCTGCAAATCTCACACGTCACACAGTTTGAGAATCGCTAGAGTAGCAGCACAGGCCAAAGAACTAGTATCTTCCAAGCAGTTAAGCAGGGTTGTTGCTTCTTTCTTAAACATAAGAAAAATATACCCCACATGCTGGACAGTGGGCACCATCTTTCTGAATAAAACTTTGTCATTTATTCAGATGCCATGTAGGGATCATGCCTTTAGTAGCAATGTAAGATGCACTTTTTATATTGGACTGAGCTTTGGGTGGAGCGAACCACTGAAGCCCAAAAAATACGGCAGACAATTTATAACTAGCTTTTTAAAGTAAGGTGCATATCGAAGGATGGAAGGATTTTGCACAGGTAAACAACATTACAAACATTTATTAGCACATCTACCAGCTAGCAAATAAAAAAAGAAAATTACATTGTTACCAATTTGCCTAAAAACAGAGGTTTAGTTGCACAACATTTGCAAATATATGTGAAAGCTGCACATCAAGGCCCATCTGTGTAGTTGGTCCATAAAGCTGGACATACATTATACAATTTTCTTGTGAGGGCCTGCCTGATTGCATACAAATTGAAAATGTTTAGGTTTGACCTCATATTATATGGTTTTGGTAAATCTAAAGGAAAATTATACAAGATTGTATAATGTATAGCCAGCCTAACTCTAATCTATGGCAGCCTTCATCTTGGAGTATATATAGCAATGGATAAATTAAGGGCAGGTATGTTCAGAGGTAGCTCATTCCTCCTTAAAGGCACAGGGATGCAATAGAAGTCTAGCACAGCATAAGGGCAGCTGAAGGCTTCCAGCAAACCACTTGGGAGCAGGTATGAATGTAAGTATTTAAGAGGAGTTTTGTTTCAAAACATTTGCAAATACATGTAGAAGCCTTCCTTGTCAAGGCCCTTCTGTACAGTGTGGTCTCTGGCCTCTAATCTATGAGAGCCTCCATTTTTGAGTTTGTATAGCAATGGATAACAAGAGGGCAGCTATGCCTTGAGGTAGCCCAGTCTTCCCCAGGGCAAAAAGACACACCAGAAGTCCAGCACAGCACAATGGTAGCTAAAAAACTTCCAGTGCACCACTTGGGAGTGGGGATGAAAGTAAGTATTTAACTATGCTGGCTACACCCAGGGTTGAGGGCAGGTTTATGAAAAAAAAAAAAAACTTCACTAAAACTTAAGTTCTATAAGACTAAACCCTGCTCAGAAGTGAGTGGATTATTATTAGTATTCAGGATTTATATAGTGTCAACAGTTTGTGTAGCACTTTACAAAATAAAGGCAGACAGTACAGTTACAATACAATACAATACAGAGAGCCCTGCTCATTAGAGCTTACAATCTAAAAGGCAGTGTCAAGTGATACAAAAGGTAATAACTGTGGATGATGAACTGATGGAGAAAGTAAGTTTAGTTGTTAGATAGAGGCAGGGTAGGCTTCTCTGAAGAGAAGGATTTTTAGGGATTGCCTAAAGGTGGATAGAGTAGAAGATAGTGGGAAAGATTGGAATAAGGAGTTCCAAAGGATGGAATAGGCTCTGGAGAAGTCCTGGAGGCAAGCATGGGGGTAGGTGACGAGGAAATGGTCAAAGATTATTGACCATTGAGAGTATTCTGTGATTGGAAGACAGTGCCATCACTTGACTGACTTGTCACATGTGTCAGGAGCATATAGCACTCCTGCTCCTCGTTCCAGCATCCTGGTTTTGGCTGTGGCATTCTCCTTGTCTGTCTATCCACCTGCAAGGTGATTGATGTGACCAGTCTCTGGGTGGAGACCAAACCTGATTTAAACCATCCAAGCCTGCAATCACATGCTTGTCTTTGTAACACGTGCTCCAAGCTCACTGTTTGTCTGTCCTGCTCTGCTGTTTGGATTCCCTCATTGACGACCTTGAACCGGATATCGACTACTCTCTAAACTCTGTTGCCTTTTGATTATGGATTGACCCTGACTATTCTGAATCTTGACTGCCTTGTACCTGGACTGTCATTAAACCACTCTGTCTGCCAACCACATGTTCCTGTTTGCTTTAAAGTAAATAAACAAAAACACCAAGCACAATAATGTTCTAGCGTGACATATACAATCAAATAAGTGTAAATCAAATGTATGTGAATGCACGTGCAATTAATTAAAATAAAAAAATTTGTTGGATTGACAATGATATCAAGCTGCTATCAATTATATAGTGGTCAGAATCCCCTAAAAATTAAAGCATATAACATAGATTGATGCGCTCTGATACAAAGTTCAATCAATGTGAGAAAAAAATTTTTTGTGCTAAAAAACCAATGTGAAAAAAATTGCTAGCAAATCGCAAAAAAATCGCATATATATATAAAATCGCAAATATATGAAAAAATCGCAAATATTTAAAAACTGTGTTCCTCCAGTTATACAAATCCACCGGAAGTGGTGCGATATCTCCAAAGTAAACTAAGCAACAATTGTGTATAGATATACTAAAAATGCGTTTGCAAATAGTAATCAATCCAAATTAGTGCCAATAAATAAATAAATTAGATATATTCCCTGTGATAAGTGTTGAGTCCTCCGTAATAAAAAATAAATAAATGATAAGCTTATAAAGGTGCAATATATATACAATTGATGAGTATAAATAGATAAATAGTGCCAATAGAATCTGATTAAATATAGATGATTAAATTCATGAGATAGGAAAAGTAACAGGCGATAATTCAATCCTCAGTAATCTGGGATATCTGGATTCCTGCAGTACTTATTTGTTCACCCTCTGAGCTATTTCTTCCACAGCCACAATGAATGGTAATTTTCTCAGTATCAAGTGGTTTTATGTAAAATAAACAAAGAGAGAAAACATTGCGCAATATTGTTACAATAAAAGTTCACAGGCAAAACAGCACAGTGATACACTCACGTGTGCCTGACTTGTTTTAGGCATGCAGATAAGCAGATAGGCAGATCTCAGCTGGCTTGTAAGGACAAGGCTTGCTACGCAAGCTGCTGCTGCTTGATACAATGGATTTAGCAGACTGTGTCCTAGGCTCCTCCATTTGCTTAGTTCGCGCCTGCCCTGGCGTGGTGAACAGACATTATGGCATTGTGTATAAGTCCTGGGAGCAACTAAGAACTGATAGACCTGCTTGCCTTATGGGGACTGCTATAGGTGAAGTACAGAAGCTAGCTATATTGTCTGACCAACTGCGTTTGGGGTAAGCATGACAACATAATAGGGCGTACACACGGTCGGACTTTGTTCGGACATTCCGACAACAAAATCCATGGATTTTTTCCGACGGATGTTGGCTCAAACTTGTTTTGTCTACACACGGTCGCACAAAGTTGTCGGAAAATCCGATCATTCTAAACGCGGTGACGTAAAACACGTACGTCGGGACTATAAACAGGGCAGTGGCCAATAGCTTTCATCTCTTTATTTATTCTGAGCATGCGTGGCACTTTGTCCTTCGGATTTGTGTACACACGATCGGAATTTCCGACAACGGATTTTGTTGTCGGAAAATTTTATCTCCTGCTCTCCAACTTTGTGTGTCGGAAAATCCGAAAATGTCCGATGGAGCCCACACACGGTCGGAATTTCTGACAACACGCTCCGATCGGACATTTTCCTTCGGAAAATCCGACCGTGTGTACGGGGCATAACTGTCTCTGCTCCCAACATTTGTACAGTACATCCCTATGCTCTATAAGAGTGCTGTGTTTTTTTTGCTTTGCTTTTTTAAGCAGTAGTATGGCTGTGCTTTATAAATAGAGCCCTATTATCTAAATGCCTTCCTAAAGGCCATGTGTGTTGCAAAAGTGCTTATGGTAACGCCTGCAATGGTTATTTGCTGAACTATTTCCTTTGTGTCTGCTTTAGTATAACAGCCTTAAGAGTTTATGTAAAGATGACTGTGTGCAGTTTGGAAAGATTTGTTTATGTACCAAACACCATGGCTCCTATAACTGCCATTAACTGCATTTTCTTTAAAATGATTTGCAGACCCAAGTAATATACCCCCTCTGAGCGCAACACCTGCTCGATAGCCAATGTGTATCTGTGTTTGTGCTCACTGGCTAATTTGGTGAATTTTCTTCTGGACAGGAGCTGAAATTCAATAGATGTTTTCATTGAGAGCAAGATGAAAAAGTAGTAAAGAGAGCATACAGAAAGTGTTATGTTGTCCCTGTCCACTTACTTCAATCATATGATAACTTGGAATGACAAGTACCATATGCAGCTCTTTATTGTGTTGTCCTGTAATGGTCCATAAATGGAAAATGTGCATATCAAGCCTATGTGTGTGGTCTTTGGGGTGGGGGGCAACAATTTGATTATCCGTTGATTTTGCTGTTAATTACAGTGAGGGAAAAAATATTTGATCCCCTTCTGATTTTGTACGTTTGCCCACTGACAAAGAAATCATCGGTCTATAATTTTAATGGTAGGTTTATTTTAACAGTGAGAGACAGAATAACAACAAAAATATCCAGAAAAACGCATTTTAATGAGTGAAATAAGTATTTGATCCCCTATCAATCAGCAAGATTTCTGGCTCCCAGGTATCTTCTATACAGGAAATAAGCTGAGATTAGAAGCACTCTCTTAAAGGGAGTGCTCCTAATCTCAGCTTGTTACCTGTATAAAAGACACCTGTCCACAGAAGCAATCAATCAGATTCCAAACTCTCCACCATGGCCAAGGCCAAAGAGCTGTCCATGGACAAGATTGTAGCCCTACACAAGGCTGGAATGGGGTACAAGACTATCGGCAAGCAGCTTTGCGAGAGGGTGACAACAGTTGGTGCGATTATTCGCAAAATCGCTGTAAAGGACTGAAATCCTGAAGTGCCCACAAGGTCCCCCTGTTCAAGAAAGCACATGTACAGGCTCGTCTGAAGTTTGCTAATAAACATCTGAATGATGAACTGGGTGAACAGGGTTAAAGTGTTGCGGTAAGATGAGACCAAAATAGAGCTCTTTGGCATCAGCTCAACTCGCTGTGTTTGGAGGAGGAGGAATGTTGCCAATGACCCCAAGAATACCATCCCCACCATCAAACATGGAGTTGGAAACATTATGCTTTGGGGGTGCTTTTCACTACATCAAAGGGACAATGGACGGGGCCATGTACCGTCAAATCTTGGGTGAGAACCTCCTTCTCTCAGCCAGGGCATTGAAAATGGGTCTTGGATGGGTATTCCAGTACAACAATGACCTAAAATACATGGCCAAGGTAACAAAGGAGTGGCTTAAGAAGAAACACATTAAGGTCCTGGAGTGGCCTAGCCAGTCTCCAGACCTTAATCCCATAGAAAATATGTGGAGGTAGCTGAAGGTTCGAGTTACCAAACATCAACCTCGAAAACCTAATAACTTGGAGAGGATCTGCAAAGAGGAGTGGGATCAAATCCCTCCTGAGATGTGTGCAAACCTGGTGGCCAACTAATAGAAATGTTTGACCTCTGTGATTTTAAACTTTGAAGGAGCTGCACAGAAGAAGAAGGGGCCACAGGTGGCCCATCAGCATGCCTGCCTAATAGAGACACAGGAAGATGTAGAGGTCCAACCCTTCCACACTTCATTAAAAACAATGCTTTTCCTATGGATCACAGGAGTGCACTTAGTTCTGCACTCCTGCGACCAAAATTTAGCTGACAGCAGGCTAAAGCCCCCTGTTGGCTGATGTCACAGGCTCTATAGGGATTCATGCAATAATGTTGAAATCCACCTAGATGCCTGGCCGGAAGCTGGCTCAGACTCCCAGTGCATCGCTAATAGCCTAAGCTAGCCGCTTACACCCCCTCCACAGCCCAGCGGTCCAGTGAGCACAGAGTCGAGAGTGAGTGACAGTCTCGGCAGCTCTGTGCTCAGAGCAGAGCTAAGACCTGAACGATCAGTGGTGTTTGATCACTCAGTTCTTGGTGTAGAGGTGGCAGGGGACAACTTCGGCATCAGAGCGATGCTACAGCCAGCAAGGGGCATAGGATTGTTTGATATTTTAATTTCAAAAGAAATCTGTTTCTGCAAAGAAGAGCTGGAATACTAATCTCTACTGCTGTCTGTGTTAATATCTGCACTGTTATAGAGAAAACATCTGGCAACACTACCTGGGATTCCTGCCCCCCCCCTGCTGAACTCAGTGGTTTGATCTGCCCACCCTTACATCAATACTGTATCTTGTAGTGATGTAGGGGTTAGCGTAAGGAACCACAGTGCTCAGTGGAGGCCCAGCAAATCAACATTCCCGGAAATGTCAGATTCTGCTGTTGCTTTCTCTTTACTACTACAGGGATTGGTTGAATGGGCAGCAGGAGAGGCGACTATGCTGTATCATCTTTGCAGGGGCAGCTTTATTTGAAAGATTAAAGTTAGCAACATCAATCTAACAGTCCCAGGTAGCAATGTTTTGTTCAAATGTATGTGTGATCTGGATGATGATGATGGAATTTGGTCAGCAAAAAAGTGGGCTTAAATATGGCCATACATCTGATGTCATGATCGTGGTATATTAATAAAGTAAATCTTGTTTTAATGAATTAAAGAAATTTTAAATGTCTTTCTACCGATTACTTACTTATGGTGCTGTAGCCATGCCCCCATAGGGGTTGCTGTGTGTAGTGGTTCACCTGTCACCCAGACTGTCACTCCTCCAGACTAGCTAGCACCGCATGGGTAGGCCTGACACTACTTCAGCCAGGCCTCAATAAATGGCCTTTTGCAGGCAGGGACCTCAGGCCCCCTGTGGTGTAGAATAGCCCTGGTGCTAGCTGTCCTCTATTTGGCTATCACTCCCAGATAGCTCTTTCCACCTTTCCACTGCCCTTAGCCACAGTCCTCTCTCCACTGGTTCTGCACCCATCTCTCAAACTGCAATCTCCCAGTTCTCTCAGGTGTGCCTCCCCAGTCCTCCCGACTGTGCTCACTCACCAGCCCTCCTGGCTGCGACCAGTAGTCCTCCATGGAGACTCTTAGAAGTGTTCTCTCCCGCTGTTCTCTATTTGCTCTCTCTTATGCTTCTCCTTCCAGGATCTCAACACTCCTCCTGGATGCACCCAAGCCCCAGCACAGGGTCACCGCCTCAGACTGTGGAGCTCCCTATGGGCCCTGACAGCCTCCACACCTCTCTCACTCCATCTCTTACACCCAACAGCTCCTCCCCAGCTGGGCTGACCCCAGGTATTTAAGGAGGCCTGCCCCCTGCCAATCCAAGTTGGGGACTGGTCAGGGCTCCTCAAGATACCATAGGCAGCTCCACCTCTCTTCCCCTCCTCTCCTTCTAGGAAAATGCTAGAAGCAAGAGGGAGGTAACAGAGAAGTGACACTGCCTATGAGTCATCAGCTGCTACCCTGAGCCACTCCCAGCCCAGAATGAAAACAAACAGGCCTAGTAACCAGCTAGGCCTGCCTAAATTTACCTACACTTCCAGAGAAAAAACCTCACTCCAGCACTTTGCTAACTAAAGGGTGCTACAGTGCTATTTTCATAGAATTTACTTATTCCTGCATATATGCCTTATGACTACTTAGTTTTTATTATTTGAATGTGCTGTAATGCTGTAGTAATGAGTCTAACTTAATACAAGTCAAGTAGTCCATTCCAAGGAAGATTGAGTTCCTGAAATCTCTGCAAAGTTTTTTCTCAGCTTCTCTTACCTAAAAAAATGCTTTGATTTTCACTGGTTATGCTCCTCCAGCAACAACGGGAACATTTTCTGGCAGACATAGACTAGTCTGCAACACAATTTCACAGCTCCAGCCGTGCAGAAAAGATGTGATTAGGGCAACATCCAAATCATAACATATTTACCAAGTTTTGTGAAATATTAGTCAAACATCTATCACGCTGTTAAGACACAGATAGTGCTTGCTTTGTCTGAAACCGTTCTGAGTCATGAAGTAATTACATGGTAATCAAACAGCAATTAATTGATATAATTTTCATCTTCAACCAGTGAGTACAACAAATGTGATAACTGGGGACGTGAGGCAGAATCTAGCACCACCATAGCAAGAAATCGATGAGGATCTCACAGGAGGGGACAGACTCCATGTAACTCTTAGGGATATTATCATTATACAATCAGAATTAAAGGGGTTCTATCGTATGCATTAAGGTGAAAAAACACCTGGTAGTGATCGCCCCCCAGCCCCCCCCCCCCCCCGTTTTACTTACCTGTGCCCTGGAACTTCATCCGGAGGGGACATGCTCTTCCTCTATAAAAACACCAAATATCCATGCTTAGGAGGGAATTGGGAACACCACCTAGGTGGAGTCCTGAAATATTAAAGCTCTACAAAAGGGAAAATGGCGCTGTTCAAAAAATTATTATATTAGAAAAAACTATGTGTAAATTCAATCCACTACTGTGAATATTGCCAACACTCCATATAAGGTGATTGGTGCTTCAATAAATAAATATTTGTATAAAACACAAATATAAACTAAAGTATAACAAATATATATATATATATATATATATATATATATATATATATATATATATATATATATATATATATATATATATATATATATATATATATATATATATATATATATATATATATATATAAAGGTGTAAAATATATATATATGACAGTAATACTTCAGCACATCAAAAATAAAAAAGTGACAAGTGCTTAGTGCTGCGTGACTCAATCCCTGAAAATGTATATATATGTATGTGAACTCACACGAACATGGTGAAAAAACAACAAATCCAAAAAACATTTACCGTGCCCTGCTCCTGCACACAACCAAAATAAAGTGACAAGTGCTAATTACAGAGTGATAAGTCCCAAAATAATATATATTTAATCTGTATGTGTATATGATTATACACTATTAAATAGCAGTCTGTGAACAGTGATCCATGCACAAATGAAATAAAGGTGACTCTCCAATGCTCCCCGTTTCCATCCGCATCACCCTCTTGTGCCTGCACTCACCAGAGCGCCTCACCCCTGCAGGGGTAACAGGCGTAATAGCTGTATCCCAATGGCGGTGTCCCCCTTTAACGAGGTATCCCTCTGGTTCGCACAGCTGCAATCCCCCTCACCAAAGCAGTTCAGGAATCCCCAGCGACGGGCATCCACATATCCTCCGGTGACAGGACCCGTCTGGACTACAGGGGTTACTGGAGCTGTTGGCTCCTTACAATTGAACGATCAGAGAGGGGGACCCTCTCGGATGCAAACCAGATCTCATTTTAACAGAGAGGAGACAGGGGGTTCCGAGAGATATCGCAACAACAGGGGCGGTCAGGGACGATCACGGGAAACCTGATCCACAACATATCCAGACATGTCCTGTCACCGGAGGAGATGTGGATGCCCGTCGCTGGGGATTCCTAAACCGCTTTGGTGAGGTGGATTGCAGCTGTGCGAACCAGAAGGATACCTCGTTAAAGGAGGACACCGCCATTGGGATACAGCTATTACGCTTGTTACCCCTGCAGGGGTGAGGCGCTCTGGTGAGTGCAGGCACAAGAGGGTGATGCAGATGGAAGCAGGGAGCACTGGAGAGTCACCTTTATTTCATTTGTGCATGGATCACTGTTCACAGGCTGCTATTTAATAGTGTATAATCATATACACATACAGATTATATATATATTTTTTTGGGACTTATCAATCTGTAATTAGCACTTGTCACTTTATTTTGGTTGTGTGCAGGAGCAGGGCACGGTAAATGTTTTTCGGATTTGTTGTTTTTTCAACATGTTCATTTGTTCACATACATATATATACATTTTCAGGGATTGAGTCACGCAGCACTAAGCACTAATCACTTTTTTATTTTTGATGTGCCGAAGTATTATGCCCCGTACACACGGTCGGATTTTCCGATGGAAAATGTCCGATCTGAGCGTGTTGTCGGAAATTCCGACATGTGGGGGCTACATCGGACATTTTCCATCGGATTTTCTGACACACAAAGTTTGAGAGCAGGATATAAAATTTTCCGACAACAAAATCCGTTGTCGGAAATTCCGATCGTGTGTACACAAATCCGACGGACAAAGTGCCACGCATGCTCAGAATAAATAAAGAGATGAAAGCTATTGGCCACTGCCCCATTTATAGACCCGACGTACGTGTTTTACGTCACCGCGTTTAGAATGATCTGATTTTCCGACAACTTTGTGTGACCGTGTGTATGCAAGACAAGTTTGAGCCAACATCCGTCGGAAAAAATCCTAGGATTTTGTTGTCGGAATGTCCGAACAAAGTCCGACCGTGTGTACGGGGCATTACTGTCATATATATATTTTTTACACTTTTATATATATATATATATATATATATATATATATATTATACTTTAGTTTATATTTGTGTTTTATACATATATTTATTTATTGAAGCACCATTCACCTTATATGGAGTGTTGGCAATATTCACAGTAGTGGATTGAATTTATGCTCTTCCTCTGCCCGGGGTTCTCCGCTCTTGATTGGATAGATTGATAGCAGCGCAGCCATTGGCTCCCGCTGCTGTCAATCAAATCCAATGATGCGGGCGCCGGGGCCGAGTCATACATTCGGCGGCTATGGACGCCGAATGATGGACTCGGGAGCGCGTCAGAAAGGTAACCCCCCCGGGAGAGCGCTTCTCCTAGGGGGTTATCTGATGTGGGAAAGAGCCTCGAGAGCCATCGGGGGACCCCAGAAGAGGGTTTTCGGGGCCACTCTGTGCAAAACGAGCTGCACAGTAAAGGTAATTATGACATGTTTGTTATTTTTTTTAAATAAACAAAGCTTTAAAATCACTTTAAAGTTTTTGTAAACACTAATGCCCCGTACACACGGTCGGATTTTCCGATGGAAAATGTCTGATCGGAGCGTGTTGTCGGAAATTCCGACCGTGTGTGGGCTCCATCGGACATTTTCCATCGGATTTTCCGACACACAAAGTTTGAGAGCAGGATATATAATTTTCCGACAACAAAATCCGTTGTCGGAATTTCCGATCGTGTGTACACAAATCCGACGGACAAAGTGCCACGCATGCTCAGAATAAATAAAGAGATGAAAGCTATTGGCCACTGTCCTGTTTATAGTCCCGACTTACATGTTTTACGTCACCGCGTTTAGAACGATCGGATTTTCCGACAACTTTGTGTGACCATGTGTATGCAAGACAAGTTTGAGCCAACATCCGTCGGAAAAAATCCTAGGATTTTGTTGTCGGAATGTCCGAACAAAGTCCGACCATGTGTACAGGGCATAAGAGCTTGCCACATCTTGCGTTTGGGGTCATTGTCCTGCTGGAAGGTGAACCTCCGTCCTAGCCTCAAATCACACGCAGAGTAGTACAGATTTTGCTCAAGAATATCCCTGTATTTAGCACCATCCATCTTTCCCTCAACTCTGACCAGTTTATCCGTCCTGACTGCTGAAAAACATCCCCACAGCATGATGCTGCCACCACCATGTTTTGGGGTGTTCTTTGGGTGAGGTGATGTGTTGGGTTTGCGCCAGACATAGCGTTTTCTTTGATGGTTAAAAAGTTACATTTTAGTCTCATCAGACCAGAGCACCTTCCTCCATACATTGTGAGGGTCTTCCACATGCCTTTTCACAAACTCAAAACGTGTCATTTTGTTTTTTGCTGAAAGTAATGGCTTTCTTCTGGCCACTCTGCCATAAAGCCCAACTCTAAGGAGCGTACGGCTTATTGTCGTCCTAAGTACAGATTCTCCAGTCTCTACTGTGGAACTCTTTAGCTCCTCCAGGGTTACCTTAGGTCTTTGTGCTGCCTCTCTGATTAATGCACTCCTTGCCCGGTCCATGAGTTTTGGTGTGCGGCCGTCTCTTGGCAGGTTTGCTGTTGGGCCATGTTCTTTCCATTTGGCTATGATATATTTGATGGTGCTTCTAGGGATCATCAAAGATTTGGATATTTTTTTATAACCTAATCCTGACTTGTACTTCTCAACAACATTTTCCCTTACGTGTTTGGAGAGTTCCTTGGTCTTCATGGCAGTGTTTGGTTAGTGGTGCCTCTTGCTGAAGTGTTGCAGCCTCTGGGGCCTTTCAAAAAAGGTGTGTATATGTAATGACAGATCATGTGACACTTAGATTGCACACAGGTGGACATTATTTCACTAATTACTGTATTTATTGGCATATAACACTCACTTTTTCACCATGAAAATCGGGTGCAAATAGCGCGTGCGTGTTATACGCCAATACTTCAACTTCAGCTGCCTCGGAGGCAACGGGGGGTGGGGGGCGGGACGAGTGCCGTCAGATTACATACAGTGAGAATCTCCTGTTTACTTGGTGGCCTCTGTAATAGGAAGTCAATAGATGGCAATGGCGACAAGGCTGCTGCATTGATGGCAATGGCAAGGCTTCATTGATGTGGACTAATAAGGCTGCATTGATGGCACTTGTGAGGCTGCAGGTGGGCATTGATCAGGATGCATTGATGGCAATGGTGAGGCTGCAGATGGACACTGACCCTTATTTTGCTTCAAAGTTCCTTATTTAAAATTTAAGTTTTTTTCCTGAAACTTCCCTCTTAAAATGAATGTGCGTGTTATACGCCTGTGCGTGTTATGTGCCGATAAATACGGTATGTGACTTCTAAAGGTAATTGGTTGCACCAGAGCTTTTTATGGGCTTCATAACAAAGGGGGTGAATACATACGCACGAGCCAACTATCAGTTTTTTATTTCTGAAAAATAGTTTTATGTATATATTTTTCTAATTTTACTTCACCAACTTAGACTATTGTGTATTGATCCATCACATATAATTCAGATTAAAAAAACATTGAACTAAAGGCTGTAATGTAACAAAATAGGTAAAAAGCAAACGGGGTGTGAATACTTTTGCAAGGCACTGTACACTTTAATAACAGTGCAGCAAAATAAATGACACATGCGGTGGTATGGAATGCGCATGCAAACCATTATTACTTCTCAGTACTGATGCTTCTGGCCTACTAAACAGATCCACATACCCAGAAATAGGGGTGATATGTAGTAAGGTGGATTAACTCTGCTTGTATTATTTGCTCAAATGTTTTTAACCACTTGCCAACCAGGCTTTTTTCGGGCACATTTTGTTTACAAGTTTAAATTAGTTTTTTTTGCTAGAAAATTACTTAGAACCCCAAACATTATGCATTCTTCAGAGAGATCTGGGGTAAAAAAGATTACAAATCTCTTATTTACCTTTAAAAACAACAAAATCAAAAAACATTTTTTTCTCCACTGTTCACAAATTCCGCTTCAGATATATAGAAAATCTTTGCTACGTCACTTGGTCAATGCCGCCAAAGCCTGTATTACTCTTTGTTGGAGGGATTCTAAACCTTCTTCCTATGCTATGTGGCATAACAGGGTCAGAAGTATCGGTGCTATGGAGGACCTAGTGCTTTCCTCTCAAGACAGAAAAGAACAATATACTAAAACGTGGTCATCTTGGGATCTGTTTGTATAGTCAGAAGAGGGGAGGAGGTTACTAGAGAGCGGGGGAGTGAGGCTGCCCCGCCTTCGTTTCTATCAATACGCGCAAGTAATCCACCCCCTCTGGGAAGGGTTCCTGTTCCCCCCCACCCACCCTTTATTTATTTATGTATTCATTTATTTATTTTTTCCTATTCTTTTTTCTTTTTCTTTTTTCTTTTTTTTTCTTACCTTTTATTTCTTTTCTTTTTTTTGTAAATAATAAAAAAAAAGATAAACAGCGAATTGAAGAGTCCATCTGAATAAATCCTGATGCATTAGTGGTAGTTACCCTCTAAAATATGAAGACAAGAAGGAGATTTATTGTGGCTGGAACATTATATATTTAGTTGTGGAATATTAAGCTATCCTGAAATGTATCGATATTATAAGAGGTTGTGTATGTATTTGGTGGAACATGATGTCTTAATGGAAGCCCAGCTCTTTTGTTTAAACAAAGAATTAAAAAAATATATATGGTTTTTTTTTAATCTTTTGCTTTAAAAAAAAATTTGTTTACTTCCAGCCTGGACTGGAAATGACATCATGACATTGCTCTGGTCCTTCAAGGCCATAGAGTTGATAAAAGAGTATCTACTCTTTGATCACCTATGGGAGCAGCCGGCCGCACCGGCAGAAACAGTGAGCCCGAGAAACATTGGCAAGCGACGGGAGTGGGGTATCTCCCCTCCTGCCACTTCGGAAAGCAGTCTAGAGGCTTATTAGCCACTCAAAATGCTTTCATGAGAAAGCAAGCCACAAGCTGCAAAAAACAGTACTGGGGTTATGGCTGGTATCTTCAGCCATAATGCCGGTAAACCACTTGCAAACCGCAACGCAACAGCATATACTGTATATATGTATTGCGGTCAGCAGGTGGTTAAAAGTTGCTTCCTTACTATTGAGACTTTTATCAGTGTAAAGGAAAGTTCACTAAGGCTAGCCATAAGTTTGCCATGGATGGATCGAAACTCATTCGGTTCAGTAGCTTCTCTCAAAATGGGACTGTTGGAAAGTTTTCACTCGTTTAGCGCATGCAGCCAATCAGCTGCAGAGCTGATCACTGTATTCTGACAGCGGAGGAGCAATAGATTGCTACATCCACACTAAACAGAACAATAGGAGGAATTTCTTCCATCAACTGTTGGATTCATGTAGCCACAGTACCCGCGACTAAATGAATACCTGAAAAGTGCATCAGATAAAATGCAGTCACTATTCAGCCCACAATTTTTCATTTTGCCTGTTTGATTTTTTTTTTAGTTGAGATGGGTGGTGCTGACAGGAACATCATGGCATAACTAAAAGCAAAACTTTTATTTTAGTTTTGGATAGAGTGGAGATGGATTAGAACACCTGTCGGTATTTATTGCAGTCTGTGCCATTACCATTGAAAGTGAAAGTAAAAGAAAATCTCAAATTTTGGGTTGTACCCAGAAAAGTAATAGAGGGAAAATCTTCCAATAGGGACTCTAATTCTGGTGACCTAGGGGTCCCCAAGAACTTCCCTTAATTTACAAGGATTTCCTCTCACTTCCTGTTTGACTATGGGACAGGAAGTGAAGGTAAAACTCTGGGGACACAGATGGAGAAAAAAAAAAATCTGACAAGGGTTATCACCCTCAATTGCTTTATCTAAAATGAAAAAAAAAAGTTTTGCTTATAGTTCTACTTTAAGTTTTGGCTGATTTAGGAATCAACCAAGGGACATCATAAAAAACATATTCCACATAAAGAGAAACATATTTAAGTCTTCCTGACCGTCCACATTGCCGAGCAGCCAATCGCCAGGCTTAAATTAAATCAATGCCTAGCTTTATGCACATATTGATTTATACCAAGTTGTTTCTAGGCTTATTTGGTGAGCTCCACCCTATGGTGCTTGCTGTGCAGTATCAGATTTAGTGTGTTTTACCATGATAAAGGTTAGTGAGGTATGATGGCCAACATTTTTGCACAAAAAATGTAAGCACTGAGAATGTGCCTTTTAAACCTGACCTGACCTATACCGTCTAAGGTAATAACAGTGCTTGAGGTGCAGAGTTATTTTTGTGATTGCCAAGAATAAGCCCCACTGTCTCCTGGCATTTAGAATTGCAACTGCTATTTTACCATCAAATGTTATAGCTTCCAATGCACTATCCAGAAAAGTTCTATATAACACTTATATGGTTGGAAGGAGAGGTGGGCTTAAGCTCACCCTGTGCCTTTGACACAGATTAAGCGTGGCGATGCAAACCAATATATCCCTTGTTCCCCATGGGCTCAATGAGAGAAATCCATAGATTCTCCTAATTGTGCTAAAAGAATGGATGGACAAAACTTCTGCTGACAGTTATTGTTTTCTGACAGCTAGCTGTAAAAATACCGAAGTGTAACTGCAGTTGATTGACTACAATCACTGGTGGGCTGGCATATTTCCACCTGGTTTCTTTTATTTAAAGTTTTTCAAGCTTGGTGGTATCAGCAGGGTCACCCACAGCTCAAATTTTGGACAATGTATCTGAAAATTGAGCCGTGTATGGTCGGCCTTAAACCAACCAGTCCTTCTGTCAGAATAAAATGTCCCAGCAATGGGTATTTCTCTATCCACACAAGGAAGGGAATCTGCTATTTCACACTGGCTGAATTAAAAAAAAAACTAACCATGTATATCCAGCTTTAGATATGTGTTAGGTCAGGGCAAATTTACTTTAAATTATATTCTTTAATTAGCAAGAAAAGAAATGCCTAGAATAAGGTAACTCAAAAGCTTCTTCCAAGCATCCAAGAGACAAAGATCTTTTAATTCTATGTCTGAGTTAGTTTATGAGTGATGAGAGAGTGGTTAAAGTAGAGATAGGGCATCCCTAAGCTTTTTCCTTACATGTGCATACCCCCTCATAAAGATTGAATACTCACAGCGGGTTTGCTATTTGTAATTACGGTTTGCTTCTAATGTAACTCAGAGGTAATTACCCTGAGACGATTGCAGCCAATTGTGAAGCATTGATAGGAAAGAGACAGTGTTTCCATCTCTCAGATAACATGGAAACTAGTTTTTCTGATCTCCTAGCACGTCTAAGGTAATGAACAAAGGGAAAGCTTGTCAGCAATATAGCTGCTTGCTCAGTTTATTAACCAGCTTTTCTACTCATCCATCTCAGTTAAGAATCGTTAGACCATGGACCCTTTAACCGTTTTATATTGAAAATACACGGTAATGAAACCACTAACTTATTCTAAGGAATTGTTTTCCTAACTTGTCTGACACTCATAGGAACGAACAGGTTTCCACGACAGCACCTCTAACAAACCAGTCTGTCGTAGCAAGTCTGATTTCATATAGGGTATGTTATTCAAATAGCCTTCAGCTCTTTTGTGGAAGTTAATGAGCTGTGGGATGGAAATCACTGAACAGCTCCCCCAAACATTTAACTTTTTTGATATAATAAAACATTTGTGAAAGAGTCTTATGGTGTAATAAGTAAAATTCTCCACTGGTGGAGACATTCGTCCTCTGTCAGAAGACCTTGTGGGGTCTTAGGTCAAAAACTACTCTGGCTGTATGGCTCTGACAGGACAGTTTCCCAAAAACAGTGTTTGTCACTAAACTGGAGCCAGATTTGGATGAGGTTTGGGTTCACCGCTACTATAGTTTCAGATATAAAGCAATGCATTATGTCCTTTGAACTATTGCAGACTTAGAAGGGCCAGAAGAGCCAATAAGCCCCCTCACTATAAAAATGGGGGCACAGAGTAGACATAGTGTTAGTGAATTGGAAGCTGTTTTAGGGAAAGCATGGGGAAAGCTGCCAAACTGCATATGGAGAAGGTAGAGTCAGCCAGGAAACTGCCTTCCTTTTTATTCACTATTATTAGAGGCTTTTTTGTCTTTCATGTTATGTTTTGGTTGATTTCAGGTCAGTGGTCACTTTTAGCTGCTGTCCCATCCATAACAAACCTTTTTTTTTCTTTGCTGCAAGTCTTCCCTTGAAGTTGATTTTTTTCACTTTTTTAAGTTTGGGAAAGTAGAGAATTCACTTGTTACTGTCCATTTGTTCTTTGAGCTGCCCTTTGTTCAACCCTGCATCATTAAGAAAAAATAAAATAAAAATGCAAGTACAGTGTGCACCCAAACCACCTCACATTATATCACTCACATTCACTGCATTCCCTATGTCCATAGATAAAATACAAGTTAGGCATACACTAGTTAGTCCCTTTTTCTCCAGTTAAATTATTCAGCTGTTTGACAGTTCACACTGCTGTGCCCCCTGCACTGTCTTTCTTAGATATTTCAATACATTTACTGCAGTATCTAGTAAATTTAGTCTTAGAATTGCTATTCACAATTGTTCAGCTGCTGACTTATTTTACACTGTTTTGGCATCTCATCATTCTTGTAGTAAACCACCTCCCTTTACTCCTTGTCTCTAGTATCTTTCAGCCAATTATTCCTCATTAGAAATGTCCTGCTGTTGTTTCAATTTACAATGCTGCATCATTTGTAGTTTTGATATATTGTTCAGAAACAGAACAGTTTTGCATCAGTGAGAAGAGGGACCTTAGATGAAAAGCATGTGTCTCTGCTAAAGCTACTTGAAAAAAAAGCCCTTTTGTGCTGCTACCGTATGTAAGCTAAACTAACTCTAAAAGGAAAAAAAAAATACTCAGTCAAATTTGTGTACACTGTTGCTGAGATTGTCCGTAACACCATATACAGCTTTGAAGCTAAAGTTTAACAAAAAAAATAAAAAATCTCTATTGCTTTAGGAAACCAACTAATCTCTAATGAAGCTTTTCCAACATTATGCAGGCATCTGGATCCTATAACCTTCTGTGCAGGGATGCCCTGTCTTTTTTCTGTTCTGTAAACTTCTGGCACTTTCACTGTGGGGGTTAATAACTTTGGGTCCTCTGTAAAAAAGTTCCCGATGAGGAACCGCTTCCCCCTCTCTCCTACATTGAGAAAAGTTCTTTCATTGCTTTCAACATGATCTGTGAATGGGGGAGAACATTCTGTGACCCATTAGACTCACTCCCATTCATAGATTGTGTTACAGGCAGTGGGAGCAGTGAAAGAACTTTTCTCAATGGAGGAAGAATGGAGAGGGTGGATCCTTGTCAGAAACTTTTTCACAGCACCTTCACAGAACACCCAAAACTATTCACCCCCAGAGTGGCAGAAGTTCAGAGACAGGAAGAGGACATGCATCCCTGCAGTGAAGATTTTTTCAGGTTCCAGTTTCCTGCCTGATGTGGGACACACTTAATTACAGGTAAATTAACTCACATTACAGGTAAACAACTCACTAAAGCTATACAGAGTTTTTTAAAGACTAAACCCCAGTTTTAAGGCATCTCCCAGGGATTTGTGTTTTTTCATTGCAGCATGAAAAGAAACTCTTTCCACAGTATTTTTTTTTTTAATCTTTCATTGATACACGGCAGCTTCCAACTTCCCACATTTTTTTTTTTTTATAGTAGTTTGCCTATTAGCTCTAAAAATGGCCAAATTTGGAATTAGAATATATTTCCCTTCACTTCCTGTTTTTGAGACAGAGCAGGGAGTAAAAAGTGTTCTCTACAAAGCGGGATTCCCTCTTAGCTGTCACCAGAATAGATTTACCAATTGGAAGATTTTGCTTTACCTCTTGTTCCTATGATAACTCCAAAATGTTGAACTTCCTATTACCTTCTATAGCTGGGACAACAGTCCAGCGATGTTAGCGCTCTAGGTCTTTCGTGAAAAAGTTCCTGACAAGGAACCACTCCTTCCTCCCTCCTACTCTATTGAGACACGTTCTTTAATTGTTTTGACTTCCTGCAACATGATCTGTGAATGGGGGAGAGATTCCTGTAACTCATCAGATTCCCTCCCATTCACAAATCGTGTTACAGCCAGTAAAAAACAACAAAATAACTTTTCTCAAAAGAGGAGGAGGAGGGGGCGTGGCTTGACAATGGTGCTGTGAGGCTTACCTGGGAGCTCCGTGCAGCGTTCGGGCTGAGAACCGGTTATAGAGTACGGACCTCGCTGTTTTTTACATGTCCGTAACGGACAGACCACCAGGATCACACGCAGTGAGCAGAGGCACGGACATTACCGCTTATTTCCTGTGGAATTCGGCAACTCCATTGCAGGCCTCGGATCCCAAGATGGCGCCGCCGCGCACTAACACCGCCGGCACAGCTTCCCTCAAGAAAGCCGGCAAAGGGCTGCCTAACACATCACAAGGGACAGCACCTCCTCCCAACAGACCGGACTCTCCGATCCTCTCACCAGACATCTTAGGGGCGGATGGATGTTCATTTTCACAGGCTGCAAGTGCCCAAGAACAGCCATCCACAGAGTCCTGGAAGGACATCATCACCCTTCTCCCTACTAAAAAGGACATCGCTGAATCAGCAGCCTCAATTGTAAGTACCCTGTCTAGAGAGATACATGATCTTAAACAAAGGATTGATACTGTGGACTCTCGGGTGACAGTAGTGGAAACATCCTCCTCTGTCCTAGAATCAAGAATGGCGGCACTGGAGGAGGCACAGTCTGATTATAAACGGCGCCTGATTCTGATGCAACTCTTTGTCGATGACGGCGAAAATCGCAGCCGCAGGAACAACATCAGACTGAGCGGCCTGCCTGAGGCCACCTCCGGGGGAGACCTTAGGGCTACGATCGTGGCCATCTTCAACCGCCTACTAGACAAGCCTCTGATGGCAGAATTGGAACTAGACCGCGTACACCGAGTGCAGGGTCCTAGAGGGGGAGATGCCCTTGCGCCGAGAGATGTCCTAGCCAGGGTCCACTATTACACAATTAAGGAGGAAATACTACGGAGGGCATGGTCGAATGGTCCTGTGGACTTTGATGGTGCATCAGTGCAACTATTTCCAGATCTTTCACGGCTCACCCTACGGATGAGAGGACTGCTACGTCCATTACTAGAAGCGGTTAGAATGGCAGGAGCTACATACAGATGGGGTCACCCTTTTAACTTGACTGTGCTTAAAGGAAACAACTCTTTCACACTGCGATGGCCGGACCAACTTACGGAGCTGTTCATGTTCCTGGAAATCCCTGAGGTTTCTGTACCTAATTGGCTGGACTTTCCAACCACATTTAACATCCTGAGATCTTCATCGCCAAGACCCCAAAGATCCAGCAGGAGACGTTGGCGTTCCAGACCCAGAATGGTTCCAAGAGACACCCCTACTTCCCCTGAGTCTTAACCGGGACTGACAGCAGAGAAAATCATTCTTGGAGAGAAGTCTGGGACTCTTGGGGTCCCATTAACCTAAACTGAACTGGTATCCTTTATACACTCACACTAGGTCCCACGAAGCTATCTGAGCGGTCCACTGGGTTATCTTGGGTCTCTCAAAATGTGTACCAAATTTGTAGCCTGCCCCTTGGTTGTGGGGTTAGGTTTACTCAGTACGTGCCTGAAGCTGGACGGAGTGGGGCTCATACCGCCCCACCCCCCGTCATTATATTTTTTCAGAAGGAATTTTTGTTATCCTTCTTTTTGTTTTTTCTGACATAAGACGGGGGTGTTGGGGCGGCCCTTTTCCAGAAGGTGAAAGGACACCTTATATGTTATCTCAAAGTATATGACAAGTTTTCTTTTTGTGTTTTATATGTTTTTCTTATGAGTTTATATGGTGACCGCCAGCGCACCTATGAGTGTTGGCTCTAAATTTACGATCTGTTAAGCACTGGCGGTTTAAATTCAGAGCCCGGGCCGACACTTGGCCTAATACTGACGTGTTTTGAGATCATAGTCTAGTGTCTTATATACTATAGGTTCTCTCCTGATGGCACGTCTCCTTCTATGTCACAGAGTCTAGTCTTCCACCCCCACATATAGGAAGCGCATACTTGCGCAAGGCTTAATTTAGCAACAGTTGGATAAGCTCTAACTTTCTTGTCTTCTTCTTTCATCTCTATCTGATACACTCACGTTTTTTTACTCGCCCTATCCTTCTCTCCTCCTTTGTCTTGTCCCCTCCCCCCCTCGCTCATTTTTATTTTGTCCTACCTTATTCCAACCCCTACGGGTGTGCGGCATGGCTCCCTCTGGAGAGCCCCCATCATCACATCCCTGATTAGAGATTAAATTTACTTCCTTAAATGCTTGGGGCCTGGCCACGCCTGAGAAACGTTCAAGGCTTCTCTCCGATCTTAAAAAATCCCACATCCAGGTGGCGCTAATCCAGGAGACCCACTTCAAACATCAGGCAATTCCCAGACTATGCAATAGGGATTTCCCTAATGTTTATCATGCCGCCTCCCCTCTGTAAAAGTCGAAAGGAGTTAGTATATTAATAGCCAAGTCACTACCATGGACTCTATTGGAGGAGAGGGCAGATCGGCAAGGTCGTTACCTGCTTGTTAAAGGGAAAATTAGGAATACCACAGTGACCTTGGTTAATGTTTACTTCCCAAATTCAGACCACCTGTCTTTTTTGAGGTCTCTCATACCCTTAAACTTGGAATTTCGGGAGGGTCTCTTCCTGATGAGTGGCGATTGTAATTATGCACAAGAGCCATTACTCGATGTCTCGAGAAGGGCGTCACATCTGTCCTTCTCCTATCTTAAAAAACTCAAAGCGGAACTGGTCAACATGCAACTGGTGGATCCGTGGAGGATTATGCACCCGGAGGGTAGGGACTATACCTACTTATCTTCGGTGCACCTCACATATTCTAGGATCGATTTCTTCCAGATCCAGCACAAGGATCTCCCTCTTGTCACCTCCTCCCAGATTGACTATATCTCTTTTTCAGACCATGCACCTACCCATGTGACTGGGATACTGAGTCAAAAACTCCCCCAACCTGGAAACTAAACGAATCATTGTTACAAATACCCGAAGTCCGCAATAAGATAGGAAGAACCCTCACCAATTACTTCGCAGAAAATGTAGATCCGTCATTGTCCCCGATGATGGTATGGGAGGCTCATAAGTGTGTGGTGCGGAGGGAGTTAATCAGGATTGGGACGGCAAGGAAAAGAGAAAAAACCAAGCAGATTGACCTGCTGATTTTCCAGGTGCGCTCTCTCGAGATGCTGCATAAGAGGTCATTGGCCGAAGCACACCTCAAGGCCCTGTTAAAGGCCAGAGGGGAATTGAAAGACCTATTGTATCAAAAAACGGCACAGAGTCTGGCTTGGGCGAGAAGGACCTTGTTTGAATTCTCGAACAAGCCGGGTTCGATGTTGGCTAGAGCTATACGTGGACCTATATCCCCTCTATAGTTACTAAACAGGGAACCAAAGTACATTCTTCCAAAGACATAGCAAATGAATTTTCCGCATATTATCAGCAATTGTATAACATACATCGGGGGGAACCCGCGGAGTCCTTGGCAGCAAGGACTGCGTCAGCAGGTGAATACATCAGTGCCTCAGGTATGCCTACACTTCCAGACGATGTTGGAGACTCGCTGGAGTCTGAGATCATGTCTGAGGAATTCCAGTGAGCCGTAGCCCAAACAAAACCATGGAAGGCGCCGGGGCCCGATGGCTTCACCCTGACTTATTACCAGACCTTTGCGACTTCCTTGACATCTCATTTCTTGACAGCGTACAACATATTAAAGGGGGAAAGTCCCTGCTTGGCAGACTCGCTTCGGGCATTGCGTTACTTAATGTAGATTTAAAGTTGTTTTCCAAAATACTCTCGAACAGACTTTTACCACATATCACACAACTAATTCACTTTGACCAGGCGGGGTTTGTGCCATTGAGAGAGGCGAGGGACAATACCATCAGGGTCACTAACCTCATGCATGCGGCTCGCTGTACTAAAAGTCCTTTTCTGTTGCTCTCAATGGACGCAGAGAAGGCTTTTGACAGGGTGGCCTGGCATTTTATGCGGGCCACCCTGGAGTACATTGGTTTAGGCCCCAATATGCTTAGTTGGGTTTTGTCTCTGTACTCTGTCCCGTCAGCAGTGGTGCGGGTTAATGAGTGGTGCTCTGATTTCTTCACAATCACAATTGGGACGAGACAGGGTTGTCCCCTATCCCCGCTTATCTTTATCCTGACCCTCGAGACGTTTTTGTGTAATATAAGAGGAGACCCCAATATCACCGGGATCGTGAAGCCCTCGGGTCATCACAGAATCGCGGCTTTCGCCGATGACCTAATTTTTTTGTATCCTATCCGCGGGTTTCACTCCCCAACATACTAGCTGCTTTGCGGTCTTACGGTGAAGTGTCAAATTTCAAGGTCAACTGTGCCAAGTCCGCAGTGGTAAATATTACAGTACCAATTTCTGAGGCACAGATCATGTGCAAGTCCTTTCCGTTCCAGTGGGCAGACAAATCCATACGCTACCTGGGATTAGACATTACACCGGAGCTGGCGCACTTAACTATCTCATAACTATCTACCCCTCTTGCAAAGACTTAAGATGGACCTTCGTGCTTGGCTTAACTTTGACCTGGTTTGGACGGTGTAACGCCCTGAAAATGACGGCTTTACCACGGGTTTTGTATCTACTCCAAACGTTGCCGATTCAGGTACCGCCTACTTTCTTTAAGCAATTACAGACGATCGTACGGGACTTCATCTGGGCCCATAGGTCGCCCAGGACGAAAATACAAACCCTAACCAGGCCCAAAGAGAAGGGAGGCAATGGCCTCCCTGACATCCTTCGATACTACAAGGCAGTGCACCTCGCTAGGATCGTGGATTGGCACTGTAACAAAGACCCAAAACAATGGGTAAAAATGGAAGTTGAGGACACCTCTATCCCTCTGCTTTCGTCCCTGTGGCTTTCGTCTCCGCCACCGGAAGATTTGAAAGCTCACCCTTTGATAGGTGCCACTCTCACGATAGCAAAAAGGACATTCTGTAGCACAGAACTATCACCACTACCTTCTCCTATGACTCCTGTCATAGGAAACCCTGACTTTACCCCGGGTTTAACTAGTCACAGGTTAAGACAGCTGACCGTACATGGGAGACACTCTCTGGGAGATGTTTGGCCACAAGGTGAGCTTCCCTCTGCCTCCACCATCTCTAGACTTACGGAACCACAGCTAGACAACCTTAGCACCCTGCAACTCAGACATTTTCTGATGTCCCTACAGAAAACACCATACACCCCACGTGACCTCACCCCTCTTGAATCACTTTGCAAATCTGGGGAACCAATGCGACATATGCTCTCGTTTTTATACAGCCTTCTAAACTACCAGAAGGAAGAACCGACTCCGGCATTTATACATAAATGGGGAAGGGACCTGGGAATTCAGTTCTCCCCACAACAAACGGAAAAAATCCTACTCCTAGCACACAATTCCTTGATTGCGAACCATTATCAGGAATCGGGTTATAAAATTATGACTCGATGGTAAAGAGTCCCGTATTTGTTTCACAAAATGAACCCTACGTTATCTGATAAATGTTGGAGGTGCAACTCCAGAGGTGGGGAGCATGGTACACATCTTCTGGGCATGCCCAGTTTTGCGACCTTTCTGGGAGGAGGTGACATCGACCATTCGTAGTTTGACTTCAGTTGAACTAAGAGACAATCCAGCTGCATGCCTTTTACACCTGACTGCGAGACCCACCCGAAAGTACAAAAGGACCCTGACAATGCAACTCCTCAATGCAGCGAGGGCATGTATCCCCGCTCTGTGGCAACAACCCCTTCCACCAACCAAGGTCCTGTGGTATTCTAAAGTCAACTGTATCCTCCGCATGGAGGAATTAACTGCAACTTTACACAATAAGGAGGAACAATTCAGTGACAAGTGGAGGCCCTGGAGCTATTTTGTGAGTACCAGCGCATACCTACAAGAGATAGCCCATGCACAAACCCTAGATACATAAGGTAATAATTGCATACTTACCACCTTGTTACGCACACATGTACATCATATAGGTGCGGGAATACCAGCCTCTCTGGAGGGGGCGGTGTTGCGGCCATGTTTCCCTCGCCCTCTCCTGTCCTTCCTCCTCTTCCCCTTCCCCTCTTTCCCTCTTTGTCTCTTTCACAACTTGACACTTGCTTCTTCCTCTCCTATTTCTTCATCTTTTCTGTATACCTTGTGTATCCTCTGTACCATTCTGCTCGCTACCATAGCCGTAGTGACGGCGGTAATTTAAATATATTGATTTTTCATTACATGGTGAGCCGGAAATGCATGCAAATACATTCCGCATTTTATCTGTTTAAATTTGTATAATAGTTTGATGCATATCCCTATTGTTTTATGACCAGTTTGATGACTATACTAGGAGGCCCCTTTCTAGGCCACCTTCTTTTTCGTTTATGTAAATGATACAATATTGGCAAGAACATATCCACAATATCCCAAAAGTCTATGTTCACTTGGTCTTATTTTTCTGTCTCAATGAATATGATAATCAATATGTAATTGTCAGAAAGTATATGACGTGACTTGTTCTGTTATTTGTAACTATGCCATATAATAACGAAATGAAGGAATTAAAAAAAAAAAAGAGGAGGAGGAAGGAGAAGGTGGATCCTCATTGAGAACCTTTTCACAGCAGCTTAAAGAAGATCCAAAGGTATTAAACACCACAGTGCCAGAGGTTTAGAGACAGGAAGTGTATGGGGCATCCCTACAGTGGAGATTTTTACAGGATCAGCTTCCTGAACATGGGACAACTTCAATGCATGTCGCAAGAATGTTTTTTTTAAAGGATTTTAAAGTGTTTTATCATTGTTCTTCTTGAAGCACCCTCTTCCTGCTTTATGATATTTTAAAGTTTACATTGGTACATTTCCCCCATGGCAGTGCCCTGTCCCCCAATAATTTTTTAAATAGTAGTTTACCTCTTAGCCCCAAAATTGGAATCTATTTCCCCTTCTCTCCTTGAGACATAGCAGGAAGTAAAAAGTGTTCTCTACAAGGCAAGGGGCCTTCCCCTCTTAGTTGTCACCAGAATAGGTTTACCCATTGGAAGATTTTGCTTTACCTCCTGTTCCTATGGCAACTCCAAAATGTAAAATTTCCCATTACTTTCAGTAGCTTGGACAACAGTCACCAGAACCAATATTTAAAGTAGACCACTTTAAAGCACTGTAGTCATGGTAGCATCATTACACCAGGTCAGGATGTTGTGGCAGGCAGGTCCCTGCCTTTAGGTTTATGTTTTTTTCTAGAAAATCTCCAAACCAAGTGAAATCTGTTATGTAAATTTAAACCAACCCTTGTGGTTGAAAATTTGGATCTTAAGCTACCAAAGTTCAGAATAGAATGCCCCAGACGTAGGGTACAAGCAATTCTAGGAGCCTGCTATGACATTCAAGTGATCATTGCCTTTACATTTAAAATTACATAAAATTTCCATGATGGCAGGTGCACTTGACATCACTGTATAGGATTTTGAAAATTAAAGTAGACTTAAACGGCATTAAAAAAAGGTCTGCTGATTACGGTTTTAAATTACTTCAGTGATTTGAAGATATTTGAGCTCAGTTGGTTGAGCCATTAGTGAAGTAGATTTTCAAAAGTTGTGTCCCTCTCTAGCAAGGACATAGATTGGCATGGCAGTTACATTTAACTTCAGCTGGAATATGAAAACACGATACAGTAGGACATGAACTAAGAGCCAAGTACTACAGTGCACATGCAGATCATTATGTTCAAAGAGCTTTTAAATGAAGTCTGAGAAACACCAAATAAATAAGCGGAAAACACTTAAACACATTTGGGCTGATTTACAAAGAAAAAGATTAAATGAAGCTTCCTGTTTTAAAGGGAGGGCAACATTCAGCAAAAGGAAATCAGAGGAAAGAGGGAGATAACAGAACCTGGATGCTGCTACTAGGGAAAGAGCAGCAAGAGTGGTGGAATAATTTAATTGCTCATCAGTTAATTATACAGTATTATAATGTTAATGTGTCTTCATGGTGACAGTATAATAGGTATAGATTGGAGCATATGAGAAAGAAAGTGTTGGTGCAGTAATTATAAGCAAGAGCAAAGCCGTTAGAGTAATTATAACGCTTCACCGGGTAATTAACGTATTGTTCGACTCAAGATGGGAGAACAAAGAGAAGCGGAGTTAAATATTGAAGGACATGGATCTGACAGTGAGAACTGCCCCAGTGCTGTTATCAGACATTGTAAATCAGACTTGGTCTGCCAACCAATCCAAATGCAATCAGACACCTGCTTGACGCACTGTAGTAGTAGATGAGAGCACTTCCTTGTAAGTAAAAGTTTAATTGGCTCATGCTGCTGTCATGGTGATGGTTTTCCACTTACTTTTAAATATAGGTCCCATGGCTGCTACTGGTGATGCAGACAGGCAACTCTAAACTCATAACAATTGGAAAGAATGTTCAACATTGATAAATACCACCTAAGTACGTGTATACATTAAATACATTAGATACGGTAACTGCTGACCTAGTAATTAAACAGGTTTGGGTGACAGTTGGGTTTTGCATTGAATTTTACATTTAAATTAAATGATTTTACATCCAACAAAAGAACACAACAAAAAGCAATAAGACACCTTTTGGCCAAGTCAAACATTTTTTTTTTAGCTGATTATCCTCCATTGGTAATGCCCAATCTATAATAGCTCTATTATTCTGCACTGGGACGTGGCTTTTGGCATTTAAGGTGAGGATCCCAAAATTATTATTATTATATGCGATTTATAAAGCGCCAACAGTTGATGCAGTGCTTTACAATGTAGAGGAGGACAGCATAATTACAATACAGTTCAATACAGAAGGGACAGGAGGGCCCTGCTCCTAGAGCTTACATTCTAAAGGGAGGGGGTGGTGGTACAAAAGGTAATAGATGCAGGGAATGATTTGATGGGGGTGTCTCAGGGACAGTTGTTAGGTGGGTGTGGGGTAGGCTTTCCTGAATAAGTAAGTTTTCAGGAATCTCCTAAAGGTGGCCATGTTAGGGGCTGATTGGATATACCGGGGCAGGGAGTTCCAGAGGATGGGAGATGCTCTGCAGAAGTCCTGAAGGCGAGCATGAGAGGAGGTAACAAGGGAGTTAGAGAGCAGGAGGTCCCGGAAGGAGTGGAGGGGGCGATTTTGGCGATATCTGCAGATGAGGTTAGTGATGTAGCTGGGGGTGATGCTGTGGATGACCATGTATGTTTTGGTTAGCATTTTGAATTTTATACGGTGGGGTAGGGGAAGCCAGTGAAGGGATTGGCAGAGAGGGGCAGCAGTCACGGATCGGTTAGTGAGGTGTATTAGTCTAGCAGCAGCATTCATAATAGACTGAAGGGGGATAGCCTGCATAAGGGTAGGCCATTAAGGAGAGAGTTGCAGTAGTCAAGGTGAGTAATAATCAAGGACTGAATTAGTTGCTTTGTGGTGTCATTAGTCAGGAAGGGTTGAATTCTGGAGATATTGTGGAGGTTAAGGGGGCAGGATTTAGCTAGTGATTGGATGTGGGGGCTGAAGGGGAGGTCAGAGTCCAGAATTACTCCCAGCATCCTGGCATGTGTGGAGGGATCAATGGTTGTGTTGTTGATCTTAATGGTATGTCATGGGGGAGGGAGTCGGAAGGAGGAAATATAAGAAGCTCAGTTTTGAGTTTGAGAAAGTTGTGTGACAGCCATACAGATATGTCGTTCAGTAAGTTTGAGATCCATGAGGAGATTGAGGGGGTGAGTTGAGGAGTGGAGAGATAGATCTAGGTATCATCGGCGTAGAGGTGGTATGGGAAGCCATGGGAGGTTATCAACTGGCCCAGGGAAGAGGTGTAGAGCGAGAATAGGAGGGGCCCAAGGACGGAGTCTTGGGGAACCCCAACAGAAAGAGGAAGAAGAGCGGAGGAGATGGAGTTGTAAGTGACAATGAAAGTGCGCTGAGATAGGGGGGAGGAAAACCAGGATAAAGCAGAATCACAGAGGCCAATGGAGTGTAGTTTGCTGAGGAGGAATAGGTGGTCAACTGTGTCGAAGGCAGCAGAGAGGTCTTAGAGTATGAGTATGGAGTAATGGCCATTGGTTTTAGCAGTTAGTAGGTCATTGGTGAGTTTTAGTAGGGCAGTTTAAGTGGAATGTTGAGGATGGAAGCCGGACTGTAGGGGGTCAAGAAGGTTGTTGTTCGTGAGGCAGCGACTCATTCGGTCATGGACAAGGCGTTCAATGAGCTTGGAGGCAAATAGGAGCACGGGGATGGGTCTTAATTTATTCAAACAGGTGGGGTTTTGTGAGGGGAGAGGGTCCAGGGATCAGGTGGTGAGGTGGGCAATGGAGAGGAGTTTATCAACTTCATCTGTGGTAACTGGGCAGAAGGAGAAGAGTATTGAGTGTGGTGTTGGACCTGATGTGTTGGGTAGGGGAGGAAGTTGAATGCTGGATATCTCCTTGCGAATTGTGTCGATTTTGCTTTTGAAATGGTTGGGAATCTGTTGAGCGGTAAGCAAGTTGGTGGGTGGGGGCAGTGGGGGGTGAAGAAAGGAATTAAGGGTAGAAAAGAGTTGACAAGGCCTGGATGAGAGGGTTTTGATGAGAGTGTTGTAGTAGGTTTGTTTAGCAGTGTGGAGGCAGGAGTTGTATTTGAGAAGGGCAGATTTGTAGAGGGTAAAATCTTGCAGAGATTTAGATTTATGCCATGCTCGCTCAAGAGCATGGCTGCGTCTCTTGAGACTTCTGGTGTCATCTGTTTGCCAGGGTTGTGGCAGATGGGGCCTGGTTCTGCGTGGGTTTGGTGCAATGTCCCCAGACATTAGGAGTAGTAGGGGGGTGAGGGTGGTAAGGCAGGAGTGGTCAGTGAAGTGGTGATACTGTGCGGGCGAGTGACGCAGGAGGTGGTAAGTGCAGTAATACCGAGTGGGAAGAAGAGAGGGAGATATGTACAGGTTGTGGGCTGGAGAGAGGGAGGAGGTAAAGAAATGAGAGTTTGAGGAGAGAGGGAATAGAAGGAAGGCTAAGGAAAGTTAGAGTATGAAGGGGAACTTTGTGTAAAATAGGTGTGGAACACTAATGTCTGTAATTGCTTTTTTGTAGCAGTGCCTTAGTCAAAGTGCCCGTGTACAAGTGCCAAACACTTGTCGCCGGAGTGACACTTTGCGCAAAGAGTGGTCAGCCCAAACCCTCGCCAGCCATCCCAAGAAATGAACTACATTTATACAGGGATGGCGTGGGGAAGAAGATTCATAATTTTTCAATTAGTAGCTGATAAAACCAGGCTCATGGGTGGGGTTTACAACTGAAGCAATTTTGTAAAAAACCTGCGCTCATGAGAAAACAATAAAAAATTGAATATTAAAAGTGCATAGTGCAGCTGCAACAAAAATACTTCAAATATCAATAAAGTGTATAAACCATAAATAAACTTAAATTGTGCGCTAGCATAAATAGAGTTAAATCTGCAACAAACAAGGCTTCCTGAAAAGCCACCCGAAGCTGTAGTATATACCTTTAAAATAAACCACAGTGCTGCAAAATAACAGATTACAAAATATAACACATCTCCGTGAAAGAAAATATATAAAAAAACAGAAAAAAGTAAAAAGTTCAAAAATTGTGATTGAAAACAAAAAACGCTTGAAAAGCGCCACATTCAGTTCGTGAAAAACGGAATTTACAGGAAGAAACGTGGGTGAAGAAGATGAACCGTTCCTTTAATGTATCACATCAAGGTGGAAAAGGTGAGAGGTATAAGAAAACTTCCAAGCCACCGATAGTTGCGGGAGAGTAGTAATGGATGTACTCTTACAAACTTGTTGGACCTCCTGTATAGCGAGGTCATACGAGCTTGCAGATATAGCCCTCTGCAGGGACAAGTTGAAGACGATGTCCTGGTCCTGCTCACAAGCGCCACCCGCTTCCAGAAATTATCCCCGCTTCAGCATCAGGGTCTCAGATATCAAATTCCTCGACTAGTTTCGCGGACATAAGCCACTTCCTCAGGAGGGAATCTGAAGATGGTTTATTCTGACTAAACAGTCTGAACGTAATTTCTGGTGTTTCTCAGCATAGGCATACACTAACAGGGAAAGCAAGATCCTTGCACAGCCAAGAGGATCTTGCTTTCCCTGTTAGTGTATGCCTATGCTGAGAAACACCAGAAATTAGGTTCAGACTGTTTAGTCAGAATAAACCATCTTCAGATTCCCTCCTGACGAAGTGGCTTATGTCCGCAAAACTAGTCGAGGTATATGATATCTGAGACCCTAATGCTGAAGCGGGGATAATTTCTGGAAGCGGGTGGCGCTTGTGAGCAGGACCAGGACATCGTCTTCAACTTGTCCCTGCAGAGGGATATATCTGCAAGCTCGTATGACCTCGCTATACAGGAGCTCCAACAAGTTTGGTAAGAGTACATCCATTACTACTCTCCCGCAACTATTGGTGGCTTGGAAGTGTTCTTATACCTCTCACCTTTTCCACCTTGATGTGATACATTAAAGGAACGGTTCATCTTCTTCACCCACGTTTCTTCCTTTAAATTCCGTTTTTCACAAACTGAATGTGGCGCTTTTCAAGCGTTTTTTGTTTTCAATCACAATTTTTGAACTTTTTACTTTTTTCTGTTTTTTTATATATTTTCTTTCACGGAGATTTGTTATATTTTTTAATCTGTTATTTTGCAGCACTGTGGTTTATTTTAAAGGTATATACTACAGCTTCGGGTGGCTTTTCAGGAAGCCTTGTTTGTTGCAGATTTAACTCTATTTATGCTAGCGCACAATTTAAGTTTATTTATTTGGGGTTTACAACTGGCCTGGACAGAGTGCAATGCAAGATGGGGCAACAGGATAAGGTAATTGTTTGATCTTGTCCAAGGCAGCGTAATACAAAATAAGTGACACTTTCAAAAATAAAAAACAAGTATAGACAGCAGATTCAAATTCTTAGTAAGGCAGAATTAGAGTTAATTTAGGCAATGTAGTCCAGTGTTTAAGAGAATAGTGGAGTCTGTGCAGTTACCAGAGGGTATGAAGAGTCAGGTGGGAAATCGCAGACAGCTAAAGCGACTTTGTGTTGCAGGGAAGATCTATGCAGTTATCAGAAGGTATGAAGAGTCAGGTGGGAAATTGCAGACAGGTAGAGCGACTTTGTGTTGCAGGGAAGATCTTTGCAGTTACCAGAGGGTATGAAGAGTCAGGTGGGAAATCCCCAATCCAAAATGCATCCCCAACCCAAGCAACCCAGTTTGGCGATACAAAAATACAAATTTAACCTGGTAAAATAAAAGATAAGAGAAGGGAATGGGAGAGTTAGTAAAATAATAAGAGGCTAACTAAAATTTTACCTACAAACTCTAGAGTTATTTACATTTTTTTCTCTGCTATTTTTCTTTTTAAACATACTACAATCATGCTTCTAGTACAATTCATGTTTTTTCTGTTTGGCACTACAAACACAAACAAACAAAATGAATTAGGGTTCACTAAGGGTTGATAGGAGGTTAAAATTATGTTCCTCTCTTATACCTGTGGACCAGATTTTTACATTTCTGCTATGGGACCGGTTTATTTGGCAATAACGTTGTCATTACTTGGGGTAACAAAGTAATACATATACAGTATATTTTTAACACAAAAAATGCTTTCTTTTAGTAATAATTTCTTGCAAATTGATTTTTTGTTTGTTTGTTTTTGCAATTTTTAAAAGTATCAAAACAAAAAAATCACTTTTTACTAGTGTTTTTAAAATAGTGTTACTGTAGGTAAAAGTATATATATTTCATTCAATAATTTGTTTTGTTTAAAATGACAATTTTGATTCTGGTACAAAGCATTGCAAGGTTATATTTGCAGTTGTGTTTTTCTTTAGTGTGACACTAAAAAAAAAAATTAACAACAACAGTAATTAAAATGAAAAAAATGTTTAAAAAATTATTAGCTAGTAAAATAATAATAATAAAAAAAAATCATCAGGAAAATAATATATGGGGAGAAATGGAAGAAAGGGTTAATTAGGGGCAGCTAGAGTAAACTAATGGTTAATAAGGGATTACATAAAAGAACATTTTATTAAAAAAAAAATACATTTTTTAAAATTATTTTTCAGGTTGCTTCAACTGAAATCATATGCAGATCAAAGCTTATCCTTTTAATCTGAAGATGACTGAAACAGAGTAACAATGTTTCTTTGCCTGAACAACGATTATTAACACTGCGGCAGAAGGTCTGTTTTTTGACAGTAGCAGCTTCTACAGCTTCTGTATTTACACAGCAATTCTGGGCTATTATTTTTTTTTTTAAATGTACATGCAGTAGTAGCTTTCCTTCATAAATGAATGCAGAGCAAGGCCCTGGTGGTCAAACTGATAGCTCTGTCCTGCACTATACATGGGGAGAACTCGGCTTTCCCTGTATAATCATCAGAGCTCCATAAGAGCCACGTGCAGGTGGCTGTCACACTGACAGTGAAGCAGAGTGCTGCTGATTACACAGGGAAAGCCATGAATATGTATATATATATATATATATATAATTATTATAATTATTATGATTATGGAGGGTGTAGCTTTTTTGACACACAATTTTCAATTCCACCATTACCTATAAAAGTGCTTGCCCGTGGTGTATGAGACTAGCCTAGCTCTGAGGAAGGAGGTGCACCCCTGAAACGTGTTAGCTGTACCCCGTGTTCTGTGCATGTCCATGCACTGTGTTTATGGGCTTTTGTCAGTTGCATTTTGTGAGTACCCACTTTTATATAAAAATGTCTTCTTATTAAATTATCTTTGGTAATGCACTAGGTGTGCGCGCCTTCTATTTCTGTTTTTCTTTTACCATAGCTGGTACTCCACATTTGGAGATCTGGCTGTGTATTGGTAGTCTAATAGGATTATTAATTAGGATGACCTTGTTTCTTGCTTATGAGACTGTTTCCATAATACAGTGAATATATATGCAAATGTGTCATTGTTTGTGTTATATTAGCCCACTCTTTGCAAAAAGTAACTACATGAGTAATGAATGGGATCATTCCTTGCCTCCAGTCTTGTTTGCCATCATGAATGTAAACACGAGCTTGTTTTCAAACAGTCGGATACAATTTCTCACAGACGGCCTATTATGCTAAATGTTTTCAGCTCTCTAAGTACATATCCATAGCACTCACCCACTCAGCGTCTTCTGACTCACAGCATCATACCAGACAAGGCTCAGGAAGGAGCTTGTTTACTCTACAAGAACATCCTTTACCAAACAGAGCAGTTGAAGCCACTTTACAAGTGACAGCTGATGAGCTTTAAAAGAAAACAGTGATATCTGCTTATGAGATCCATCTACAGAGATTGTCATGTACCTGTAATTATTACCTAGAGCTAAATCAGGATTAGTAATGATCACCTACTGGGATCTAAGAGATGCAGCAATGTACTAAGCATTTTTATCTGATATAAAACACCAACCTGCAATCAAATCATTCTCAATGGATAGAGCATTTATTCCTTATCTTCCACAAAGTAAGCATGCTTATTAAGCAATAAGTTACTCAGCTCAGTTGACTCTTTCTTCCACCACCACCATAAGCCAATTCAGAAGATTTGACTTACATGTGGCCCTTGAAAAGCAAGAGGTTAAAGTGGTGCTAAAGGCAAAACATTTTTTTATTCTTTGGGATAGAGTAAAGGAGAGTTAAAACCCCTGACTGTTTTTTCTTTTTTTTTCTTTTTGCCATCTGTGCCCCCTTACCTTCACTTCCTGCCCCCCCCCCCCCCCAGCCAATACAGGAAGTAAGAGGAAATCCCTCCAAAGTGAGGGAATTCTTGGTTATCACCAGGGTCAAGAGAACTGGTGTCCCCATTGGAAGACTTTGCATCCATTACTGTTCTGGGCATAACGCAAAATTGTGATTTTCTTTCACTTTCATTTTCTGTAAAGATCAATCATGACAAATAGAGAGGGTAAAATTACCTAATGGGGACATAGACAGTAAAGAAACTAAAAGAAACCTTCTAGTCTATATTCCCATCGCACACATTCCTGGATTACAGGCTCCTCTGTAGTGGGTGCTGTAGCAATTACCAGCTAGGTACTGGATACATCACAGATAAGTACTTATCGCCACATGTTACATGTTCGCCAGCACACCATGGATCTTCAATTGCAGTCCATAACTTTTATCGCAGAGAGATCACATCACAACAGAATAAGTGCAAAATTTTAAAACCATGAGGAACTCCTTCGTCAGGCAGGTATTGGAGGAATTTCCCAGGAGGCGGAGTCATTACTCCTGGTAAATCCCTTCAAAAGTGAGGCAAACCCATGTTATCACCAGGGTCAAAAGAACTAATGTCCCCATTGGAAGAAGTTTCATCCATTATTGTTATGGGGATAACCCAAAATGTGTGATGTTCTTTCACTTTCATTTTCTGTACTGATTAAACATAACAAGTAGAGAAGGCTAATTTCCGGGGACACAGACAGCAAAAGAAACCTGACAGGCTTTCTAATCCTTTTCTATTCTAACCCAAACAAAAAAATAATTGCCTTTAGTTGTACCTTAAAATTATCCCAAATAAAAAAAATAATTGCCTTTAGTTGTACCTTAAAATTATCCCAAACAAAAAAAATAATTGCCTTTAGTTATACCTTAAAATGTTAACTCCTACCTTGTGTCATATAAATAAATACATAATTGAAATGCTTATCTGTGATCTGTTTTACCAGACAAAAGGTTTGGAATTTTGTCCAGTTTGCATCAGGATCTAGACACGCCTTCCAGACGGCACAGTCAGGTCCTGACTCCCTGAGAGCTTTCAGTGGACTACATTGCAGCTAAGTAATGCAACTTGGTCCATTGCTTGCTTTAACCTGTGATTGGACAATGAAGGATTAGCAGTACAGCAATGTGATCCCCAGTGTTAGTTGGGACAGCATTGGTCTAGAACCACGATGGGCTCACTATATGCAAAACTAAATGCTGGCTCAAGTTCCAATTTATATTATGAAAAGGTTTGTTTGTTTGTTTTTTTAATCTTAGTTTTCAGAGAGCTATTTAATACGTGAGTAATACCATAACATTCATAGCCATGGTTAATGCACCAAACCAGAGCTGAGTTGAAGAATATATCATTGAGTAGACCAATACAAAGGACAATCACACACACACACACACACACACCAAATGATCTCTCCCTCCTTTTTTGTAAGGTCCTACAGGGAATAAAGACAAACTGTACACACAATTAAGTTGTCACTAATCCCACATCATTAAAAAAAAATATTAAAAAATGTTGTATTACATGCTGTTCATACTCACTCAGTCACTATGACTTTAATTTTTTGTATTCTGCAAAAAACCTGGTTGATCCTGCTCTTCTCCATCTCCACCTTCTGTCCATGTCCCCAATTCAGTTAGGGATCTTGCAGCTGTGATGAGAACTCTGTACATGCTCAGTTTTCAGTGAGTTTCTATGCTGAGCCTTTCCTCCCTACCACATCTGAGCAGCCCATGTGACTATAGAGTCACACATGTGGATGTATACACAGTGATAAATGAGAGCCCACTCCCTTCCCTCTCCTTGCTCACTAACCAGCTAAACACAATGGGGAAGGGATATCACATGTAGATTAATGGTGGCTTCACCTCCCTCCTATTCTAAGACATAGGCTTGAGGGGAAGGACACAGCCTGTGACTGGCAGAAATCCACCCACACCATGTTGTTGCCACAAAATAATAAATATTTGATTTTAAATATATATATATCTATATATATATATACATATATATATATATATATAGATATATATATATATACCAATTTACCAATTTATTGATATTATTTATTTATTTTTGCTCTATATTCCAAAGGCTGTTATTTTTATTTTCAACATGTGACCAGCAGCAGAGGACTAGAAGCTCCTCACTAGAAGCTCCTCTTGCTTATGTTTCCTACAGACAGGCTGGGAAATATCTGGGTCATGTAACAGCTGTATATCGATTAGGAAAAAGGTACTTGGATGTTTTTTTTTTTAATTAAAATAATTACATTGCTATCATCCACATACAGAAATAGAAGGTTTAATGTAAATTAAACAGTGTGTGTTTAGTATCACTATAAGCATTGTGATGTTTTTCAAAGAAAAGGCCATACTAATGATTAGTGGCTAATAACGAAAGTCCATGCCGCCCATCCGCTCATGCCAATGACCCCAAATTTGGTGAACTTTGCTGGGCTTTCCCTAGCTGTATAGATCAGTTTAAGTCCTAGAAATTTATCATTAATTAGCGTATTAAGCATATTTCCATTGAAGAATCGGTTTAGTTAAACTTTGCTTTGCTAGTAGACTTTTTACCTGAATTAACTACCAATGACTATTTAAAAACTGCATAAACTTTATAATCAAACTGTTTATTTTTAGATGGTGGGATGGAAGAAGGTTTGCCTCCGACCCTTTGGGTAGATAAATATGTACAGTTTATAAGCAAGCTCAGCCTAGCCATGAGGTACACCATCCCCCTCCTCTCCTGCCGCGACCGATCCGACAACATCTATGAAGGATGCGGCTGATTCATTGCTGCAGCTTCTTTCAGCTTTGAGCACTTAAGCAGTGGCAAGAGGAATGCAGAGGTTGCCTTTCCCCCATTTCTCTGCATTCCTCTTGCCATTGCTTGTCTCTGGAAATAGCTCACAGCCAAGATAAGCTGCAGCTATGAATCAGCCATTACCTTCACAGGATCAACTGCAGGAGGATGGACCAATATGGACCTAATGACTATGGTTAGAAACCATGTAAAAACATGGCACAAAGTACTACATTTTCCCACAAGAGACAGAACAGTAAAACAAATATTATAATGTTTGGCAGTGTGTTGCTAGGCTTGAATTAGTAAAGGAAAGTTCACTTACTAAAGTGAATGTTTAATTGACTTGGTGCATAATAGGGATGAGCTCGATGTTCGAGTCAAACATAAGTTCAAATCAAGCATCGGGTTTTCTCTCGTTCGGCGAACAGCAAATATTATGGGGCAGTCGCGGGAAATTTGAGCGCCGTGGAATGCCCCATAATGCACTGTAAGATCGCAGTGCATTGCTGTATGATGATTGGCCAAAAAATGCACCTGACCTGCATGCTTTGGCCAATCACAGTGCGCTCTGCTGAGAGAGTCATAATTGGCCAAAGGCGGGGTGCCTTTGGCCAATCATGGCTCAGAGGGACTAAGTCCATGCCCCACACTATAAAAGGCTGCTTATATAGTGGCCGTGTATAGTGTGTGGATGGAGATAGATTGAGCTAGATTAGGCAGGCAGGTTAGTTAGTTAGCAGTTTATTTGATATATATATTTACATATATATATATATATATATATACTCTGCATTTAGCGTAGACTATATATTCAGTGTTTACTCTATATTCAGTCAGTGCAAGCAGTGTAGTTTATATAACACAATGTATTGAAGTAGTTAAGGGGAACCCTGCGCCCAAATTTTAAGAAGAAATGGTGTGGGGGTCCCCCCAAAATCCATACCAGGCCCTTATCACAACATGTAACCTGGCCGGCTGCAGGAAAAAAACGTACCAGTCCACATGCCCCCCCTCCAAAGCACCTTGTCCCCATGTTGATAGGAACAAGGGCCTCATCCCCACAACCCTTGCCCGTTGGTGCAGGGGGGCTTATCAGAATCTGGTGACGTAACCAGGTGACCCCACCCCTTCTGACATCATGTGATTTTAGAGGGGGCGGGGTCGCCCATTTACATCACCGGGTGGCTCCGCCCTTGCCTATATAACAGCTGTCACTGTGAAAAGACAGCAGTCAGCGGGACGCCTCTCATCGAGGCAGGGCTTTTTTTTTTCTATTTTTCGGGTCCATCTTCACCGTGATTGAAGATGGATGGACATCTCGGGACACTTTTTTTTAAAAATTTTAACAAAGGAATATTCAAAAACAAAGTCTCCTGTCGTTTTTTACTTTTTTGACACTTTTTTGGTGAATGGGTAGGGGTACAATGTACCCGATACCAATTCACATAGGGAGGGGTGGGATCTGCAGGCCCCCTTGCTAAAGGGGCTTCCAGATTCCAACAAGCCCCGATAAGCAAGGGTTGTGGGGACGAGGTCCTTGTCCCCATCAACATGGGGACAAGGTGCTTTGGGGGGACCCCAAAGCAGCCTGCCCATGTTGAGGGCATGTGGTCTGGTACTCTCTCGCCCCCCCCCTTCCGCCTGCCAGTTTGCATGTTCGGATAAGGGTCTGCTATAGATCTTGGGGGGGACCCCCACTCCATTTTTAAAAAAAAAATTGGCACAGGGTTACCCTTAAAATCCATACGAGACCTGAGGGGCCTTCATTTTTTTTACATTTTGGTAGTTTTTTCAATGGTTTTGTATTTATATTGCTGGAAACGACAATACATTACAGCCACAAGCATTTTGGATGAAATTTTTTCCTTTAGAAATATAATTTTGCTGCGGTACTGTTATAAACATAAGAAAGGTGCTCTACTTTACAGGCAAACTAATTGGACCCCCCAAGCACAATATTTAAAGGAATATTTCATTTTTATTGTTTCACTTTAAGCATATTAAAATCACTGCTCCTGGAAAAAAAAAAAACGTTTTAAAAACTTTTTTTGCATTGATACATGTCCCCTGGGGCAGTACTCAGGTACCCATACACTTTTATGGCAATAACTTGCATATAAGCTTTTAAAATTAACACTTTTGATTTTTCACATTCGTGTCCCATAGACTTTAAAGGTGTTCACATGTTCGAACAAATTTTTTGTCTGTTTGCATGTTCTAGTGCAAACCATACCGGGGGTGTTCGGCTCATCCCTAATGCATAAGTGAAACTTTATTTGCTCTGCTTACCCAACTATGTGCCAAGTTGATTAAAACTTAATTTTTATGGCACAAGAGTAGACTCAGCTTCATCGTTTTGACTAGTCTAAGTGAACATTAATTTAACCATAAAGAAAGTCCTTATTCTGATCCACACTTCCCCTGGAGATTTGAAGGGACTGCAGCAGATAAAGCTGTGCAAAGACCAAGTCATAAAACAGGATGTTACCAGCACTTCTAAATATTCATCTTAATGATTTATTTTGCAAACATATTGTCCTTTAGGTAAAATAGCCAATGTTTTGGGACCACAGAGGGTCCTTAGTGTGGCAGAGTGACGGTCATTTTTTCACCCCAAGAAAGGAAACCCTGCATGACCACAAAACTCAACTAAATTATTTGTGTGACAATATATTTTTCAAAATAAATGGTTGAGACTAATATTTTAGAGTGCTGGGGGCATCCTGTTCCACTCATTTATCCAAACACAGTAGAACATTCTTAAAACAGAATGTATCTGCACGGTTCTCTTTCTCACAATTCCGCCCCAAAAAAAGGCCTCTTCTATTCGCTAGACTCTATTTTTACATATAGTCCAAGAAATTGTGGCATTCTAAGCTGATATCTTTTCGAGACTCAAGCAGAGATCACTGTACTTGAGTTACGAGGTATGAATGCCTTTGAGGCAATTACAAAGTATTTTATGTTATGGAGAATGTAACAGGAATGGTGGGAACACCAAAAACTAGGCAAGAACACCCAGAGCTCCAAGATGGGTAGGAACAGAGCCAGGAACTATGACAAGGGATCTCACCACAGATGTCCCTAGTAGATACAAGAAACCAGCAGATGACTGAACCCATTATAAACTAGCAAAAGGTAAAACATATGTTTTGGGTGGACTGGCCCTTTAAGTGATGATTGATTGAACAGCTACACTCTGATTGATTTGCAAAATAGCTGTGTCAGGATGATCATTTGTATGTATTCTGCCATAACCTTGACTTTGGTAATTACCAAACATGCATACACCTCAGTCAGCAGGAAAGCAACAAGCTGAAGACCCCTTTGATTTAATGTAATTTATAACAATTTAGAGGTCTCTGACATTAAAGGTCAAAGACCTTGTAATCACATCCACTTATATTTCTCTCACCATGGGCAATTTCATGCATGGCTTGTGCAACCATTGGCTTATGGGGTTGTAAAGAGAGAAAGCAGCATGCAAGGTGAGGAGGTCAATGTCATTACTGATCTCTTTTTGCTAAGTATAGAAGTTTGAATTAGGATTACCAAGCTGTGTTCACAGGTAAATGGACTCAGCTGTATGCATGGTGGGGGAATGGGAGAAACTGGTTGGCTGTATGAGTAGGTTCACTGAACACAATGCTTAAAGTACATTTCTTTGAAACGACTATAAATAAGAAATGTGAGGATTTTATAGATAACTGTAGAGTTTTCAATATTTTTTTGAAAAAACATGTAAAAGTGATCAATTAAATCCTATTTTTTATAATCAACTGAAACATAAAAATAGTTTTACATTTATAACACTGTTCTTTATTTAATCTCTTTACACAGTCATCTACTAATCACTGCACATTAGCCTAATAATCTAGTAAAGTGGTTGTCAACTTATGGGCTAAAGAGGGCCTCAAATGTGGCCCCTGACATCACCAAAGGGCCACACATAATGTTTAATATATTTAATGCTTGAGAGGACTGTAGACCTAAGCAGAGAAATGTTAAGAGAGTGTGGACATGCTACATTTTTGGCTTGGGATATGCTGCAGAAGACAATATGAAACTAGTAGCATGTTACATGAGGCTAGTAGAGATATGCTATTACCCTATTCAATGTTCCCACCACAAACTGCTGACGTCTGAGGGTCACACATCGTATACCAAAAGGCTGCAATACGGCGCTTAAGCTGCAGGTTTGGCACCAAGGGTGTAGTCTATTCAAAAATACAGGGCTTCACTTACCATAAAATGACATTTGAACTTTGCTCCATTGTAATATAGATCTTTTATATTGTATAGAGCAGTGGAACACCCAATATATATCACATGTCCTGATCATACTGTAGATCATACTCTATAGGCAAAACTGGATCTATCTCAACAAGAGTCTTACAGAGATTAGTAAGTTGTTTGTAATAGAGGTACTACATATATATGGTTAGTTTATATTAGATGTGGATCAGTTATAAAGATGCTTTTACAAGCAAGAATGGTTATACGATATGATTGTACTCAAATAAAATAATTTTGTTTTGCACACTATAAGTATATGTAAAATATAAGAATCTTAGAATATATGGCTGATTATTCTTTTTTTCTTCTATTAGTTTTCTATCCAATAATTTCCATTTGCCAGTGTCAGACTCACTGGCCTATAATTTCCTGAAGCTGATTTTATTGGGCCTTCCAGTCAGTCTTGTTGTACTGGATCAGTCAAGGAATAGTCCATAAATTTAATAGATTTTTCAGTTCACTTAGGACATATGATCAGATGCCTGATCAGTCTAGTTATTGTTTAACTGCATGTCAATTTGAGTTAAACATCCATGGGATTCAATTTAGGTAGATCTAAGCCCAATCACTAAATTCTAAAGACAGATGACAGCATTTGCCTTCTGAGTGGTTGGGAGGACATACGTAGAACTTCAGAGTCAATGTCAACCCATCTCACCACCTAAATGTTTGGGAGGACATATGCTATGAATGCTTTTCAGAGATAGTGCCTGCAGACCTCTTCCATGTGCATGTCTGTGTGTAGGTGGACAGAACTTTAAGTTTGTCGTTTTTTTTGTCTTTAAAAATTGCTAATGTTTTCATTATTTATGCAGTTTGAATACAGGGGCTGGGCAAACCTGGGGCTGTACTTTGGATGAGCCTGAATTTCAGTTTTAATCTTATAGGGCTTGAGAAAGAAATGAAAAATCCCAATGTTTTGAAGCCTGCTTGTGTCATGATTGTAGCCCTTCTTCAGTTGTAACCTTGCAATTCCGTTAGCTACTGCCAGGGAGCTGACTGCTAGCAACGGTGGCTTGTATGAAATTCTAGGCACTTCTTTCTGTCATTATAATTGCCTAATATATAGCAGGATATGTTACCTAAACTGTCTGCACAATTTATTTTCAAGAATGATTTGTGTACTATGTGGACATGACATCCAGCAACACATCACTATTTGACTGTGTTTTAACTTTCCCTGTGACATAAATTTCTATTTGTACATCCAGAAGAGAAGTAGCATCCGAGGGGAGTGCCAATTTGCAGTTGGTTAATATTAATAAGGGACATAAGAGGGGTGTAAATTAGTGACAGGTGACAACAATTGTGTCATCTTTCCTCTTTTCTTTGTGTTTTCTTCTGCATCTATATCACTAAACCCCAAGTGTTCCTCTCCACTTGCTCTATTTCAGCAAGAATGCTTTGCCTGTCACTGCCTATCAGTGTGACTTTTCTATGTACTTTCTCTGCGTACTTAACGTTTTTCACAGTGATGTCCCCCAACCAAAGTCTCTGGAGGGGAAATGCTGTTTAATTTACTTGAGCCCCTGTCTAAACTTAGGAGAAAGGAGGGAATATCTAAATCGGGGCCGGACTTGTCTTCAGCTAAGTGTTCTGGCACACAAGCTCACTGTAGCTTAAGCAAAGCAAGCTCCCGATAGACAGTATGTGGCTGTTCTGTTTGTGTAGAGCTGTCATGCTTCTCGCAACAATTGGGAATATGAACTGTGCATTTCTGCCGCATCTCCGCTATTTACCTTATATATTTTTTTTTTCTAAAGCTATGAACGTTTAATATTTTACATGTGGCATTGTGGTGGATGCTCTCCTGGGGGCCTCTCACATCTTCTTGTTTGTAGCACTTCAATCCATTAAACTCTGCATTGTCCTGCCATCAGGGGTCCTCAGGAGGAATCAAACTGACCTGAAAAGGCCCCTTACTAAAATAAAGTTCTACTCTAGCCATCAAGAGGCTTATTTGTTCCCAGCAAAAGAAATAATCCATTATTTTCTGCTCTAGACAGAGTACAATTCTAAGGTCTTGGTTGGCAAATAAAACTCAAAAGTTGTTTGGGGTGCAAGACTGCTGAAAATTAAAAAAAAAAATGTTTTGCAGAAAAATGTGCTAAAAAAAAAACGCCAAACAAAAAAACAAAAACAAAAGGGTACTGGACCCTGCAGCTGACACATTTTTATCATGCTTTTCAATCTTGGAAAATCTGGACAGAAGTGCCAAAGCATATTGTCAAAACCACATGCATGAAACATATTTTGATGCTGTGCTTTCAGATACCCTGAGTCAAAAAACAGACCGTTTAAAAAAAAGTACAGCAAAATGTAATTCATTCTAAATTTCTAAACGCTTTACAGTATGCAAATCAGATGACTTCCTTTGTTGGGCTGCAGAGAACTCAAAATGATCCTTTAAAAAATTTGGAGGGAGTAAAAAGGGTTAGAACCCTTGTTGGGTTGGATAATGCATTCGGTTCTTTGTTGGGTTTTAACTGTTCCCAACTATATGCAAAACCCCAAAAAATGTTTTGGGTAGGGTTTCATTCTAAATGGCATTTACTTTCCAATAAAGGTTTTTTTTACCATAATATACAGCCTTGAACTTCTGGCAGATATGAAAAACATCACCTAATGCTGTTGTGCTCATTAAATAAAATGAATCAGTCGCTGTTGTAATACACATGTAGGGAGTAAAGTGAGTAGAAAGATGACCTTATCAGTGCTGCTACTTTTTTTTCCCCTACCCAGTAAGTAAGCTGTCCTAGCCACAGGGGAAGTCCCATACATGGCCCTTTTCTTTAAGGGGTGCCTAGAGCAAAATACTATTTTAACAGAATTATATTTTTTGGGACAAAACAGTGTGTTAAGCTGTTTTCATCTTAACTACAAGTTTATTTATCAATCACTAATGGGACAGGACAATTCATAGTAGTAATGTAGTAATAATACTAATATGCTGCATGTAACCCACAATATGAATGTAGGATAAAGCCCATTACTCAGGACTTACTTTTCTTCTATTGCTGTTTCTCTGATCCTCTCTCACCTGTGTCCTGAACAGGGGTTCAGTATAGACCACAGAAGATGCCAGCTGTCCCTGATTTCCAAGAATAGTCTCAGGCTTTCCATATTTGTCCTGATAATTTTTGGTCCTCAGATATATCCACAGTTTGGAACACAGAGATTTTTGGCTAGTTACAAAATATCATATGAAAATATTATTGCTTGAGGTTTCATGACTAAAATACAGTATGTACCTTTTGTGCTTGATTGGTTTTAGCGTGACTGCAATACGTACTAGGCAGTTGCCTATTTTGCCTATTCCTTAGCCAAGGCTTTCCTATATTTCCCAAGGGTTATTTTCTGAAAATAACTAAAGAGGCACTACTTAAAAGCTGAGATCCAGGAGCTACAGAAGATAAGTTTAAGCCTTTCCACAAAGGGGCATGTAAAAGCCATTGCAACTATATGAAAAGTTTATTCTGCACATGAAAGGATGTTTAAAGTTAGTAACAAAGAAGGTAATTAGTGTAATTTATTCACATCATGAAAGTGAAATAACTTTGAAACGACTCTTGTTTACCAGGCAATTTCACGTGGAACCCCCACATATTCCCACAGCAGCAGTTTGCATGAGCTGAGAGAGAAATCATTATTTTCTATGGATTTTCCTATTCCAAATCACTATTAATTATTTTATGACAAAATCAATAGGTATTAGCATCTATAGATCCTTTTTACTCAAGCGGTGAAATAAAAATGAACTGTATCAGTGTATATAGGTCAATAAGCGTAAAACTATTTCTGCAGAAAACGCGAAAAAAGTGAAAATTTTAGGGTCTTTTGAGCTTCTTTAGTAGTTATTTCTTAATGAATACTATTTTCACTTGCAGTATAATGTAATTTAATTGCTATTTACTGTGTGGAGTACTACAAATGCAGTCTTATGAGGATCCCCATATCTTACACATTACATTTACTTAATAAGGTACTGCAAGTTACAGTGATATATTTGCAAAATGCTGTAACCCCCCAGGAGCAAGTTGGATTTCACTTTTTCATTTGTTGCACTAATGCATATTAGTAACAGAGAATTTACTGCAATGGGTTATTGCTCTTCGTAATATCTTATTAACCAGTTAAAGACCTATGATGTACAGTAGGTGATACATCTTAGAGTCCTTCCCTGTTGGACACACAATCACACATGTAGTTGCAGGGACCTGCTATCAGTTTGACAGCCATGGCCCCAATCTCTGCAGCTGAGCTGCTATTAGCAGCTCTTTCAGCACTAATTGGCTGTGATAGGTGTTTTAGCATCAGAACTTGATACATTACGGTTGACCGTGGATCTAAGGCCCCTTTCACACGGATGGACCATCTATCCATTTTTCTTCCATCCGTCGACGGACCACAATGCATTCCTATGGGCAAACGGATGACCATCCATTACTATCAGTTAACCTCTGCTTCCGTTTTTATCCATTTTTTTTAACGTACAAAGCTACATCCGGATCCGTCAAAACGGATATTAACTGACGTTAATGGACAATGTCCGTCAACGTCCAATCAGTTAAGATCCGTTTTGAAGAAATAATTTTTTTTTTTGTTTCTCTACGAACTCAACCTATGACCCAGGCAGTAGTTGGACAATAGGAAGTACATCCCCAGTACATGCCCAAGGAGAAACATGGCAAGAGATGTCGCACATGAGGAGCTTATAAACCTGGTGCACCAGGTTTATACCTAAAACCTAAAGGCCAGGCTTGTGGGACACATGCAGCATGGGAGGAGCAATGCTTTCTGGGTAATTTCCTTAAAGGCACAGAAACTGCTGTAAACGGAACAAAACGTATATAAAATTGGATGAAAAAATGGATGTAAACATGTACATTAACGGATGAAAACGGATATTAACGGAATGGAAGAAGGATGAAAACGAAGATTAACGGAACGGATGATGGATGAAGATGGATGAAGCAACGGATAAGAACTGATACGTTTTTAACGTGGCTAAACTGACGGTGCCCGTGTGAAAGGGGCCTTAGAAGTATCTAATTACAAGGTATCCACTGCTGAAGCAAAGCTGAAAGTAAAAAAAAAAAAAAGAAATACTTTTAAATAAATGTTTTTCCTATTTAACCCTTATGAATATAATATAAAGGAAAAGTTCAGAAGAGACATGCAAAGTCTCTTTTGATAAAAAAAAAAAAAAGAAACATTTCTCCTATTCTGCTAACTTTCCTTTTTCTTATATACATACACCACAAGGTAAATGTGCCATGCAGTGTATAGTCTAGGTTTATTTTCAGCATCTGTAAAATACAGAGAATGGAGCGGAGTGTCATGGGCAGTGTAACTCTTGTCGTCATCCGCAAAAGTTACATCATCAGTGGCCTTCCAAGGGCTGAAGAGAAGTGAGGTTAGACCTAGAAGCAGTGCCATGGAAGATAAATGTGGGGATGGAGGAGCAATGGGAAAACTTGACCTTTTATATTTGAAGGCATGCACAAAAGTCGTGTGCCATAATGTTCACAGTATACTTGCATACCCTGATTTTCTAGGGGTTTTTTTCTAAATAAAAAAAAATACATTTCATATGAAAAAATGTTTTTATGTTTTTGTCCATATCATTCATATATTTTTAAAAGGATGCAATGTCTTTTTTTAGAACAGGGGACACCCAGAGGAGATGTATTGGGAACTTGGCTGCATTGATGCTGCTTTGTGATGATGTCAACCAGTGGCAGTGGTCCTCGGCTCAGTTTTGGCTGTTTGCTTCGCAGTGCCCAGTACATCTCCCCTGGGCAATATATTCATCTTCTCTGATGGAGAATTGAGGTTCCCTCCAGCCTGTTTGGCGACCCCAGTAGCTTCGCCGGTCTGGGTGAGTTGGTCCTATCCATCTGCTGGGGCTTTTTGGGAAGTGGCAATATATATACACTTTATGTGGTTTTATCCCCTGTGGCTGAGTACATTCAAGCATTCAAATACAGTTTGAATATCCCTGTACTTGTCATATGTGCATCCCTGCGGAAGAAGTCAAATCCCTATGTTCAAAACGTGTCGGATGTCTCATCATTCTGCTCTTTCTGGTCAAGCTTTTTGGCAACCAATATTATTGTGCTGCTGATGCATTGTTTACAAGCCGTTAGTCATTTTATGATTGTAATTTTATCCTTTTTTGATATATAAAAAATACCAACTGATATTATTTGTGTTTAAGGGTTTATATTGTCTGCTGTGCCTACAATACGTAATACATACAGTATATGAACCCATGTGAACCCATTCACTGGGTATCTCTATAATCTTTGCTGCCAACTCAGTGACCTCCTAACCAAAGCTATTTGTGGCAATCATTCTGTGCAGCAATATAACTTTTACTCCAGTTGTTGTAATTTTTTTTTTTATTTTTTTTTATGTTTGCCGTTATAGATGCGCTTTGACTGGTTTGCAAATGGTTAATAGGTTGACTAAATACAAGTAACAACTGGAGAATAAGCAAAATGACACAATGTCCTGCACCGAATAAGACCCTCCCACAGCCTCAAGTATGCTTCTCATTGTGACCATGTACTTTGAGACACAAGGCATCTGTCATATCATGGAAGGGAAAAGAGTGCCCACGTTGGAATTCAGAACACATACCTGAACTGTCTCCAAACTCCCACTTCAGTAAACACAAGTTTCAGCTTTGTCACTGTAGGCATAACAAAGGCCTAGTCATAAATGCTGTTTATGGTACTTAAGTTAAAAAATATCATTCTTAAAGCTAATGTGCAGAGGACAAAGGAAAGTTATGGACAGATTTTTTTCTAATAATTAGCATATTATTATTTTTTTTTTAACTGGCCTTGTATTGGGCTTAAACATTTAAGAAGTGCAGAATAGTACATACAAAGCAATAGTTTAATTTTAATGGCAGTCTCCACAGCTGTACTTATCTTCTCTTGCTCAACTACTGCTTTGTTTGTCTGAGTTATAGGCAGGGGCGGATCCAGGGGGGGGCAACGGGGCAATTGCCACCCCCCGAGAAATTTGTTGGGGGCCTGGCAGATGAGAGAGCGGGCGGCTCCGCGAGCTGCTCTGCAGGTCTCTCTGCGGGCGAACCGGGCGGCGTGGTTTGCGAGCAGTCAGCGTGAGTTGTGGGCGGGCGGGCCGGGCTGCCGCGTCAGTGTGTGGGCGGCTCGGCGTGAGCGCACAGCAGGCCAATCAGCTAGCCGAAGGACGGGGAGCAGAGAGATGAGATCATCTCTCACCGCCCTGCATCCCTGCAGTAACCTAGTTCCGCCCTCACTGTGCAGGCAGCGTGAGCAGCAGAGAGATTGCATTATCTCTCTGCTGCCTGAGTCCATGACACAGCAAGAAACAGACAAAACACCACCTTAGCAGGCAGGTGACTATCCGCAAATTGTGGCAGGTGATGTGGCAAGTGACGTGGCAAGTGGAGAATCCGCAAGGTGTGGCAAGTGACGTGGACAATCCGCAAGGTGTCGGCAAGTGACGTCTCAAGTGACAGGTGACGTGGCAAGTGGACAATCTGCAAGTTGTGGTAAGTGGAGAATCCGCAATGTGTGGCAAGTGACGTGGCAAGTGACAGTCTGCAAGGTGTGGCAGGTGACGTGGCAAGTGACAATTCGCAATGTGTGGCAAGTGACGTGGCAAGTGACAATCCACAAGGTGTGGCAGGTGACGTGGCAAGTGACAATCCACAAGGTGTGGCAGGTGACGTGGCAAGTGACAATCCACAAGGTGTGGCAGGTGACGTGGCAAGTGACAATCCACAAGGTGTGGCAGGTGACGTGGCAAGTGACAATTCGCAATGTGTGGCAAGTGACGTGGCAAGTGACAATCCGCAAGGTGTGGCAAGTGATGTGGCAAGTGACAATCCACAAGGTGTGGCAGGTGACAATTCGCAACGTGTGGCAGGTGACGGTGGAAAGTGACACACTCGGGGCTCCCACTGATTCTGCATTATAGAGTTGAACCATTTCATTTTATATTACAATGTAATAATAGAAATAATGCGCTTCAATTATCCTGACACCATAACGAGCATGGTGCCGGGATGAATAAAGCACCAACATCAGCCATTTCCCAGACTCACTGACCTTCTTCCCACATGACAATGCTGATGGTGCACCTCAGGTGCCCAGTGCTGTCCCATGTTGGTGGTTGGAGAGTCATTGTCACAACTTGGAGCTCACAAGGGCTTCTACTCCTTTGTTTCCTTTAAAGCGTTTCTCAATACTTATGTTGAGAAAAACACATTCCCCTCTGGGTGATCTATGTACATTGCAAGGATTATAACAACCTTTGTTGCAGATTCCTATCTTTTGTTGTTCTGAGGAAATCCATGTGTGTTTGTCTCTGCCTCTGTACTAAGTGGGTCTAATGGGAGTGGTTTCATAATTAACTGTCAGGTGTGGAATTGAGAGCACTAATGAGGAAATCTGCTGGACCTGCATCCCTTTCAATGTATTCCCATTGAAAGTATCTCTCAAAAAATTTCATTTTTGTTGCAGGGGATGCCTGAAATCTGATTTGTATCTTAGACAGACTTCTGGGAAAATTGGTGAGCCAATCACACAAGCAGGAAAAGATTTTTTTGGGGAGTGGTCAGTACACACTCTGTGTTCAGAACAGCTCTAGGAAGCCATATTGCAATGTATTCTCAGAAAATTACACTGACTGCAATTTGAAAAGGAAAGGTCCTTTTTAATAACATTCAATTACAATATGATTAGTGTCACAATTATATGCGCTATATTATTTTTTCTTTATTTGCTATTTTTTTTCCCCATGAAAGTTGAGTTACCTTTTAAGGGCCATATGCCACCTAGTCCCTATGTAGAGTCCTACAGATTTCACTGAGATATTGTGGTTCTCCCTGTGTAACAAGCAATACTCCATCCTGCTCGCAGTGTGACAACCACTTAGGCCAGGTTCACACCTATGCAGGTTGCAGTTGGCATTTTCCAGGTGCGTTTTGCGTTTTTCAATACATGTTTTTGATCCATTGAAGTCTATGGAACCAAAAAGCAGAAAAAAGTCCCTGGCCCTTTCCATAAAATACATAGATGTGAACGTGACCCATAGGAAACTATGGTAAATGGACTGTAGTGTGTTTCTGCAAAACTAAAAACGCACAAAAAAATGCATAGGTGTGAACCAGGCCTTACCCTGTATCAGGAGCTTTGTGTCCTGCTGATAAACTGAGAATATTGCCTGTCTGTCAAAGAGCTCCAATGATTACACAGGGAGAAGGTAGCTCCAGGACTGAGCTGTCAGTTTTGCAGCTCGGGGCCTAATCTGATTAATTCATGGATAAGAGCTACTTGTGTTGTTTTCACTCCAGTATTACTGTTATGTGTTAAAAAAAATCATTTTTCACAACATTTTACCTCTATTAATCCTAATTCATTTTCATTAATATAAATCTAAAATCAAATTGATTGGTGACTGTGTACAGTACTATGTTGCTCTATGCCATTAAATAGTGACACTGTTAGCTATAAAATATAAATATATATTTATAGTCCATAGTGTAATAAAATGTATTAAAACATTTACATAAAACCATAAGATCTCACTCACATTAAACAATGGCTTGCATTACACAAACAACATGACATGTAATGGTCTTCTCGCTGCAGACTCCTCATCTGAGTTCCAATAGCCGGAAGTGCATAAGCTGAAGTGACATCAGCAAGCCCCCCACTTTAAATCTATATTTATATTAGAGTCATTTGGAGATATAGAACATTTTATAAGCAATTGTGTAGATAGTATAATATTCAAGGTATAGAGCACTTTTTCAAAGTGATTGTAAAGTCTCTTTTTTTATTGTTCAATAAAAATAACAAACATGTTCTACTTACCTGCTCTGTGCAGTTGATTTGCACAGAGCAGACCGTATCCTCCTCTTCTCGGGTCCCTCTCCTGTGCTCCTGGCCTCTCCCTCCCATCGAGTGCCCCCACAGCAAGCAGCTTACTATGGGGGCACCCGAGCCTAGTCACAGCTCCCTGTGTCCATTCAGACACGGAGATGTGGCCCAGTCCCACCCCCACTCTCTCCTGATTGGCTGACTGACTTTGATTGACAGCAGCAGGCACCAATGGTGCCGCTGCTGTGTCTCAGTCAATCAGGAGGGGGGTCTCAGATGGCTGAGACACTCATGGACATCCTTGGACAGAGATTGGGCTCAGGCAAGTCCTAGAGGGTGCTGGGGCGGCTGCTGTACACAGAAGGCTTTTTATCTTAATGTATAGTGTGCATTAAGATAAAAAAACATCTGACTTTACAACTCCTTTAAGGTTGAATTTTTAGGAATATACAAATAGCAGTGCCGCACACATCTCTCCCTATTGGAGCTAACCATATGTGCAGGTAGCTCTAAGTGCAAAAAAAACTGTAGCGTGGAGTTTCTTTATAATAAAATTTTTAACGTTACATTCATGTTTGTTTGTAGTACCAAATTAAAAAAAAAACTGCCTTCATAAAAGTGACATAATAAAAAGTCACATAATAAAAAGTCACATAATAACATGGTGGTTAACAGTAACTTGTTTTTTACCCTTACAATTTCAATTAACCCTTATTTTAATTTACTCCTTCATCCCTCCCTTTTTTTTAGCGGTATAAATTTCTTTTAGTTTTTGTATTGCTGAATTAAAGAGCTTTTTGGGAGGGGGGTGCGGGGGAGGGGGGTTGTGCCCAGAGTTCAGATTGATGAGTATTAGACAGTACTGTAACCTAATCTGTATCTCTGACTGTATCTCTTTAGGAATTACCATTTAGGCTTGGTTCACACTGCTGCGATTCGGGAAACCCTGCGATTCAGTGCCGGTTCCCACATTGGACGTGCATCCCACAGAAGTTCACACTGATATCTGTGAAGCGCTGGGATTGTCAATGTAAAGTTAATGACACCCCCAGATCAGTTTGCAGATCGCAATGCTAACTGTGAAATGGTGCAGGAATGCAGGATTCCAGTGCGAACCAAAAAAAAGGGTCCTGCACCATTTTGGTGCGAATGCGATGCGATTTCAGCCATACAGTTTGTATGGCTGAAATTGCATCGCAATGACATTGCATATGATCTGCACAGCAATGCGGTGCCAATCACATCAAAGTCTTGCACTAGTGTGAACTGGCACAAGAGTAAAATCTCTTCATTGAATATTATATCCTAATTGCACATGCCTTACAACTGTCCTATTCTAACAAGGCAGAGCTTTTATTGTCTAGAAAGAAATTACTGGCATCAGTTATGTAATCTCCTGGAAGTTTTGTTTACTGGGAGGTGTAAATGTGAGGGAAGGAGCTTGCACAGTACAAAATACATGGCAACAGGATACCCACCTCCTCATCTTTTGCTTCACTTCTATTTTCATTTATTTCACTACACCATTATACAACAGCTGGGACGTTCTACACTTATTTGTACTGATGACTGAGGCTTTTTAGTACAAAGCTACATGGGTGGTTCCTTCTAATATCAACTGCTTCCGGACCAGCCACCACAGTTTTACGGCGGCAGGTTGGTTCCCCTGGGCAAAACGACGTTACCTTGCGTTGTTTCTCTTTTGGCCACTAGGGGCGCACGTGCGTCTGCGGTTCACTGCCAAAGCCGATGCAAGTGCCTGGCAGGCGCGATGACCGCCGGGCACCCGCGATCGCTCGTAACAGAGTAAAAGCCGGGATCTGTGTGTTAAAACACACAGACCTTGGTTCTCTGAGGGGAGAAGAGACTGATCGTGTGTTCATACTAATTATGAAAACCGATCTATCATCTCTCCTAGTCAGTCCCACCCCCCACCCCCCCCACAGTTAGAACACGGTGAGGGAACACAGTTAACCCCTTGCTTGCCCCCTAGTGTTAACCCCTTCACTGCCAGTGCCTTTTTTTACAGTAATCAGTGCATTTTTATAGCCACTGGTCCCAAAAATGTGTCAAAAGTGTCCAATGTGTCCGCCGCAGTATCGCAATCCTGATAAAAATCGCTTATCACCGCCATTACTGGTAAAAATAAAAAATAAAAATGCCATAAATCTATCCCCTATTTTGTAGGCGCTATAACTTTTGTGCAAACCAATCAATATCTTATTGCGATTTTTTTTACCAAAAATATGTAGAAGAATACATATCGGCCTAAACTGAAAATGTGTTTTTTTTTTTTTAAATTGGGATATTTATTATAGCAAAAAGTAAAAGATATTGTGTTTTTTCAAAATTGTCGGTCTTCTTTTGTTTATAGCGCAAAAAATAAAAAACGCAGATGTGATCAAATACCATGAAAAGAAAGCTCTATTTGTGGGAAAAAAGGACACCAATTTTGCTTGGGTACAGCGTCGCACGATCGCGCAATTGTCAGTTAAAGCGACGCAGTGCCGAATTGCAAAAAATGGCCTGGTCATTGAGCAGCCAAATCTTCTGGGGCTGAAGTGATTAAGGAACATCCATTTTGAAAACTTACAACATTAATATCCTAAACCATTTCTTTTACTATTATTATCATTATTTTCTGTTGAAATCAACAATAAGATAATAATTAATGTATTACGAATATGAGAAATTAGAGAGGATATTACAAACTGAGAATTAATTTGATAATGATACGAAAAATAAAATGGCAAAAGCAAGTAAGATGCTATCTAATTAACCCTCATTGTTGTCAGAATATTTGGAGAACACAATGTAAAACAAGTTGCTTAATCTTTTTCTTTTCTTATCTGACTTATATTAGGCTAGACATCCAACAAAAAGAATTGTAGATTTTTTTTTCTTTATCTCTGTACAGGCGTTCAAGTATACATTGATTGCAACAGGGAACACACATATTTTGTTCATTGTACTGGGTAGGATGATTGGAATGATTTGCTTGAGTCAAAACTCACAGGGAATCTAGTTGTTTTAAAGCTGGGGTATGGCAGAAAGTGTTCACCTTTCTACCAAAGCAACTTTTAAAGTGAAAGGGTAAAGTGGTATATAGTATCAATTTATCGTTCAAGTTTCACCATATCAGTGTGGTAACAGGACCCCTTAACCAGGAAGCCCACTTTCCAAGGGGGTGCAGCCACTTGGGATACCATTTTTAAAGTGGTTGTAAAGGCTGAAGGTTTTTAACTTCATGAATTCTATGCATGAAGGTAAATAAACCTGTGTGCAGCATCCTCCCCCCCCCCCCCCAATACTTAGCCTGAGCCAGAACTTGATCCAGTGATGTGCACGAGAGCAGCTCTTTCGAGTCTCTCCCTCTTTATTGGCTGAGACACAGCAGTGGTAGCTATTTGCTCCTGCTGCTGTCAATCCCAGCCAGTGATGAGGGAGTGGGGGGCGGGGCCTAGCCACGCTCTGTGTCTTATGGACACACAGAGGCAACACAGGAGCGAGCACGCTATGGGGCACTCAGCGAAGGTGAAGGGCTAGGGCCAATGGTAGGTGGACCCGAGAAGAGGAGGACCGGGACTGCTCTGTGCAAAACTATTGCACAGAGCAGGTAAATATAATATTTTGGTTATTTAAAAAAAAAACAAGGGCCTTTAATATCACTTTAAGGCCTCTTGGGCTTATCAGGCAAGAAGCCCCACCCCCGTGACATAAGTGAAGGTGGGTACACACCAGGCAAACGATCGTTCGGTTTTCCTCGATGTTTCACAGCAATTTGGAACCGAGGAAAGAAATAATTATCGTACGACAAAGGCTTTTTTTTTTTGTTTCTGATCATGCCCAGTCTTTCAGATCTGATTTTTCACCGTACAAAAACAATACACATTATACAAAAATCATTCATTCTGTTCACATACAAGAACATTTTTGGAGTTTGTCCCTTCAGAAATTTTCCTTTGGAAAGTCTGAATCAGATGTCGAAAGTTGTGTACACACTATATGAAAATCAAATGATCATTCCTTGTATGGAATTTTTCTCCTAATTTTCTCATAGTGTGTACCCAGCTACTTACTGATTAGGTGTTGTCTTGGAAACTTTAGAGATAAACTCCTATGTTAATATTGATCAGTGGTTAACTACTGCAGTGGGGAACAGACTCAAAAAGATACACCCAGCATCTTTCCAAATAACTGTTTTGTTTATTTGGCACATTTGAGGTTTTTTGTTTATAAACATGCTTATGTAGATATCACAAATTACAATTCTAGCCAAGCTAGCTTATCAGTGTCTTAGGCATGTGAGTATGTGGCAGAAGAGTTCATATAAAGCCAAGTAAGTTAGCTGTGGACAAAACATACAAAATAAAATACATGTACAGTATACAGTGGAACCTTGGATTACGAGCATAATCCGTTCCAATAGAATGCTTGTAATCCAAAGCACTCGCATATCAAAGCGAGTTTCCCCATAGAAGTCAATGGAAACAAAGATAATTTGTTCCGCATTGACTTCTATTATGTGGCCAGAGGTGGGGGGGGGGGGCGCCGGAGAGCCCCGGAAATACTTGGGAACAGCTCTGCTGAACTTGGAAAGCCTCGGAAAGGCTCTGCCACAGTTGGCAACAGAGTGTTTCCGAGTGTTTCAGAGTATTTCCGAACGGCACCGAACTATTCCGAGTGTCCCCAGTGCCCCCGCACCTCTGGCCAAATGCGGTACTGCACACCCCATTAGCTTGATTTCTGCTCGTTTTGCGAGACAACACTCGCAAACCGAGTCAGAATTTTAAAAGAAAAGTTGCTCATCTTTCAAAACGCTCATTAACTGCGTTACTCGTAAACCAAGGTTCCGCTGTGTATACAAAGTGTCACATACCTGGTTAGTGAGCCTGATGTGAAGAAGAAGGCCTCCCATACAGCTCAAGCTCAGGGGTTGCTGGTAGTAAGACAGTGGCCACAGGAAGGCACGGCAAGGTATGAGTGACTGTGCTCAGTCCTTTAGTCTGCGTGGCTGCACCAGCAGGTGGATGTGGCAGCAGAACCAGCTGGGGGCAGATGAGCTGGCACAGAGCTTGGCTGGTGGCAGACTGTGGGTAAGCAGCTGGAAGCAGGAGCCAGATGAGAGCTTGCTGGACTGAAGATCTGTAGCAGACTGGATGAGCAGGGTGCAGGGTCAGACGAGCCAGGACGGTAACGGTCAGGCAGATCAAACATAGGCGGCAGACAGCAGGATAGTCGGGTAACAAGCCAAGTCAGCAACGGGAGGTAGATCAGGCAAGAACAGGAGGCAGAAGCAGAATCCAAAGACAAGCCGAGGTCAGGGCAGGTAACAGAAAAATGGAGATGGAATTCGCTACCCCAATCTGTCAGACTGTCTCCAAATGTATCCACTTTTAGGCGATCCCTGAAAGCTTTCCTCTTCAGAGAAGCCTATCCTGCCTCCATCTAACAACTGCACTATTTTCTCCATTAGCTCATCCCCCACAATAATGCGCCTGGAGACTTAATTTGTGCACTGGAGACCAATTTTGGACAAGCCTTTCCTGACACAAAGTTTACTAGTTTTTTTTTTTTTTTTTAAACAGTACTAGTCAGTATATTCAACCCCACCAGATCTAGACACCCATCTCACTCTAGGGGGACAAAAAGAGAACTCACTCAATGTACTTGGCCCTGAATATTCTACAGATAAGATAAAATATGACAAGTCCTTTTTGAAAAATCTGTAATTAATTTAATACATAGCTGTTTTAAGCCATTGTGACATCCTGGTGCAACAGAACTGTGTTTGGGAACCTAGTACTAAATTGCAGGAGATAATATATGACTCTAAGGTTATAGGTCGTCGGAGTCAATATTTAAGTGGTTTTTGCTGCATGATGTGACAGGCTTTAAATCTAGTAGGTATTGATATTCAATAATGAAGTTGTATGATAGCATTATCAGCTTGGCTGGAAAGAAAGGGGCTGGCACAGCAGGCACATTCAGTGGTGAGTGATAGATTACAGTGTATGATCAGTGGGAGGATTGGACGATGATGATGCTTGTTTGTCTATGTACATGAGAAACAGCCTGTCTGTGTGTGCTCAGTATCTTTGCTGTCAGTGAGGCACATAGCCTGATACAGACATTCATCCTCTATAGTAGGACATTATCAGCGCTCTGCATCCCTGGCAATGCAGTCAGTGAGAAAGTAATATTTTACTGTGAGAGACATGGACTGATATTCACTCAGAGACAACTGCCGGCCACATACTCCTTCATAACCCTCCCTCCGCACAGGGAATAAATTGATTAGAGTAAATAATCTGTCTTGTCGTTGTGTTTTATTATTTTGTTAGGCCATATAAAAATCCCATTTTCCCTCAGCTGTCTCCCTCCTTGTCTTCTTCCATCCATTGCCTCTCACATTATTTACCCCCTATCCGAACTGCAACTTAAAAAACCATATGTGCTTCAGGCATTGCGACCAAGGCCGAGATGTATGTGTGATGTCTTAACATCCTGGGAATATGAATCTTCCAGTTCTCCTTTTTTGCCTTTGTTACTTGTGTGCTGAATTCTGGTGTTGCAAACAGCAAATCCATCCAAGGCACAATTTTGTTTTCTAAGCTGCACAGTTATGCCCCGTACACACGGTCGGACATTGATCGGACATTCCGACAACAAAATCCTAGGATTTTTTCCGACGGATGTTGGCTCAAACTTGTCTTGCATACACACGGTCACACAAAGTTGTCGGAAAATCCGATCATTCTGAACGCGGTGACGTAAAACACGTACGTCGGGACTATAAACGGGGCAGTGGCCAATAGCTTTCATCTCTTTATTTATTCTGAGCATGCGTGGCACTTTGTCCGTCGGATTTGTGTAAACACGATTGGAATTTCCGATTTTGTTGTCGGAAAATTTTATAGCAAGCTATCAAACTTTGTGTGTCGGAAATTCCTATGGAAAATGTGTGATGGAGCCTATACACGGTTGGAATTTCCCACAACAAGGTCCTATCACACATTTTCCGTCGGAAAATCCGACCGTGTGTACAGGGCATAAGAACTTTAATGGCATCCCAGTCTTTGTCCATAGGGTTCAATATTGAGTTGGCCCACCCTTTGCAGCTATAACATATTCAGCTCTTCCGGGAAGGCTGTCCACAAAGTTTAGTAGCATGTCTATGAGAACGTTTGACCATTCTTTCGGAAGCGCATTTGTGAGGTCAGGCACTGATGTTGGAGAGAAGGCCTGGTTCACAGTCTCCACTCTAATTCATCACAAAGGTGTTCTGTTGGGTTGAGGTCAGGGCTCTGTGCAGGCCAGTCACGTTTCTCCACCCCAAACTCGCTTATCCATGTCTTTATGGACCTTGCTTTGTGCACTGGTGTGCGGTCATGTTGGAACAGGAACAGGAAGGGACCATCCCCAGACTGTTCCCACAAGGTTGGGAGCATGAAATTGTCCAAAATGTCTTGGTATGCTTAAGAGTTCCCTTCACTGGAACTAAGGGGCCAGGCCCAACTCCTGAAAACCAACCCCCACACCATAATCCCCCCTCCACCAAATGATTTAGACCAGTGCACAAAGCAAGGTCCATAAAGACATGGAAAAGGGAGTTTTTTGTGGAGGAACTTGACTGGCCTGCACATCAAACCAATAGAACACCTTTGGGATGAATTAGAGTGCAGACTACAAGACAAGCCTGACGTCACAAATGCGCTTCTGGAAGAATGGTCAAACATTCTCATAGACACACTACTAAATCTTGTGGATAGCCTTCCCAGAAGAGTTGAAGCTGTTATACCTGCAAAGGGTGGACCAACTCAATATTGAACCCTATGGACAAAGACTGGGATGCCATTAAAGTTTATGTGCGTGTAAAGGCAGGCGTCCCCATACTTTTGGTAATATAGTGTATATATGGGAGCTGTTTAACCCACCAAAGGATTTGTATTGATGTCCATCCAGCATTGACATTTTCACAGCTATGCCACATCACACAACCCTATCTGGCCTCTCTAGAGGAGTAGCGGCATACTGGTCTCTCTGCTACTCTGCTCTGCCTTCCTATCAGCATGTTAGCACTTGACCACTGCAGCACAACTAATTGGCTCATTGTGCCGCTTCTCCCTCTCCCAGTCTATGCTCTGCTTTGCAGTGGATTGCAAGAGCCTGAAAGAAAGTCTAAGAATTGGAGGATATTATTTTTGTAATTTGGTGTAGGTACGCCACTTTGTAAAATTAATACTATTAATATAATCTAAATCCGTAGCGCGTCTTGAGGTACCGAAACTGGCGGTAGGGCTTTTTTTAATCTTGCACTGGCTATTTTAAAGTAATCACCTGGCAGGATGGATTAAAGGGGGAGTAGTAGGGAACAATGGGAAAAGTATAGATTTTTCCCTGAGTTGGGATTTAAATGGGGTATAAACCCTTCAAGGTTTTTCACCTTAATGCATTCTATGCATTAAGGTGAAAAACCTTTTGTAGTGCAGCAGCCCCCCAGAGCCCCCCTTTTGCTTACCTGAACCCGATCTTTCCAGCGACGGGGACAAGCACAGCAGCTCCAGCTGGTGTCTCAGGTCCTCATTGGATACATTGATAGCAGCAGCAGCAGCCATTGGCTCCCGCTGCTGTCAATTCAATCCAGTGACACGGGAGCCAGGGGGCGGGGCCGAGTCCTGCTGTCTGTGTCAATAGATGCAGCAGCAGGACTCGGGATCGCACTCGCATGAGTTTCCCCATGGAAAGCAGCTCTCCGTGGGGGCACTTAAGAAGGGGAGGAGCCAGGAGCACCACTGAGGGACCCCAGAGGAGGAGGATTGGGGCCGCTCTGTGCAAAACCCTTGTACAGAGGAGGTAAGTATGATATGTTATATATATATATATATATATATATATATATATATATATATATATATATATATATATATTTTTTTTTTTTTTTTTTTAAACAAACATTTCAACCCCTTTAAAATGATTGAAATCTTTACATACCAAAAGAATATGAATAAAGTTCAATATGCAGCTAAATTTAGGAGTACCAAGGCATGACTTTAAACTAGCAGGAGGAAAGTCCAAGAGTAATACTTAGAAAGTATTATTTTACTGATAGAGTAGTGGAGCTCCAGCAGAGGTTGCTAGTCAATCAACAGTAAGTACAGTTAGTTTATTTTGATTTTCTTTTTCTTTTATAGTTTTTGCCCATGAGTGCCAGGCCAGGGTATTGAGAAGGATGTTCATCTTTTATTTTGACCCCAGCCCCATTAAAACAACTGCTCAGCACTATGGGAAAAGGTGGGTTCAATATGGAAAAAGACCCACACACCTATATTCTTCTTCTGGTGTGAAGTCAACTAAGAAATTTTAGGGGAAGCAAATATTCAGTCTCCTCACGCATCACTAACTTACTAACCGACATATCTGTATGGATGTCACACCACTTCCTCAAACTCAACTTGTCCAAAACCGAACTTATAATATTTCCTCCCCTACGTGCCACTTCCCCTGACTTCTCTGTGAAGAGCAATGGCAAAACCATCCACCCGTCCCCACAAGTCAGCGTGCTAGGTGTTATCTTGGATTCTGAACTCTCCTTTCAGCCCCACATCCAATCACTTTCCAAAGCTTGCCTCCTCAATCTCCGCAACATCTCTAAACTACGTCCCTTTCTAACCAGTGAAACCACAAAGCTCCTGATTCACTCCCTGGTTATCTCTCGTCTTGACTACTGCAACTCACTCCTCATTGGCTTACCTTTAAATATACTATCCACCCTTCAGACAATCATGAATGCTGCTGCCAGACTCATCCACCTTACAAACCGCTCAGTGTCTGCTACCCTTTTTTGCCAATCCCTCCATTGGCTACCACTCACCCAATGAATTAAATTCAAAATACTAACAATAAGTTACAAAGCCATCCACAACTCTGCCCTCAGCTACATCACTAACCTAGTCTCAAAATACCAACCTAAACGCAATCTCCGTTCCTCCCAAGATCTCCTGCTCTCTAGCTCCCTCATCACCTCCTCCCATATCCACCTCCAGGACTTCTCCCGAGCCTCACCCATCCTCTGGAATCCCCTACCCCAATCTGTCAGACTGTCTCCAAATGTATCCACTTTTAGGGGATCCCTGAAAACTTTCCTCTTCAGAGAAGCCTATTCTGCCTCCATCTAACAACTGCACTATTTTCTCCATTAGCTCATCACCCACAGCTATTACCCTTTTGTATAACTTGGCCCTCCCTCCTAGATTGTAAGCTCTAACGAGCAGGGCTCTCTGATTCCTCCTGTATTGAATTGTATTGTACTTGTACTGTCTGCCCTAATGTTGTAAAGCGCTGCGTAAACTGACGGTTCTATATAAATCCTGTATAATAATAATAATAATAATATTCATTATGTAATCCTCCCATAAAACCCCACAAAAAGCAGATTGGAAGATCTCAGAAGCAGATCAAGTGAATAGCGGATGGAGAAGATTTTTATTATTTGCTCATTCTCGCAGCAGACCTGTTCATTTCATAATTCCGCATTGCTTTAGTAATTTAGTCCTTTCAAGCCTCACACGGAGCACGTGACTCCTTTGAAGGATTGCACATTGGAACTTTAGATTTTTTTTAAGAATATAAAAGTGAACAAAAGTTCAGAGAGCACTAGCTGTAATGCTCAAGTACAAGGAGCGCAGTGATAGTAATGTCTATTATTATGCCATTAGGGACTTCCCATAATGATACAGGAGAATCAGTAGTAATGCTCTATGATAAAATGGTAGCAGTAGATACACCAGATAGTTGCATTGCATCATCTTATCATCATCACCCTCGTAAAACATTTTGAGAGGAGAAAGAGGAGAACATGCTAATATTTCAATATTTTGCCCAGGGAAAGATTACTGCCAGGGAAATGTAGAAGGGCTGTGTGTGGTTCTTGGGTTGCCAGATGGGCATAATTGGATAAAAATTGGATGAAAATGTGATACTGTGCATAATACACGGTGCACTCTGTTGAAATATTCTGCATGGTTGTTATTATATCTGACTGGGACAGAAGTCTAAAATCCCAGAATTCACCATGCAAAGGCCTCAACCTAAAGTGTTACTAAACCCAGGACCCTGCATTAACTATATCCGGTCTCCCACAGTACATAGAACATGGAAATGCAATTTGTTTAATAAATATAAACTGCTAAATACCTTTTCTCATCAGCAGTATATTGCAGTCTTGTGTCTTCTATTAGTGTCTGGTTAAAGCTTGTCGGATAAGTTTTCATTCTGCTCTGACTGTCCTATGAGGCTGCACGCCTGACTCTCTGTCTGGACAGTGCTGCTTGGCCCTGGGCTGATCATACTGTATGCACCCTCCCAAGAAAAAAAATCTTTAGCAAAACACACCAAACTGAGCATGTGCGAGTGACTCCAAAGATCAGAGAAGATAGGATCCAACAGCCTTTTTACACAATGCGGAGGATTAACCCATTAGGCTCCACAGTGAGTATTACAAACATGCTTTACTGCATACACAGACTGATTTTATTGTTGTGGGTTTAGTAACACTTTAAACCTGAGCCCACCTTCACATTGGGCCGTTTTGATATGCCATTTGACATGTCAAATCACCTGCTGAACTCGCACTTTCAAACCCGCATCAGTGTGAACCTAGACTGATGCTGGTTTTGGGATGGTGACATCATAGAAATGTCAATGGGGAGTGCAAAGATGCTGAACATTCTACTAAAGTCAGTATTTAGGCATTGTTGCATTAGGCACACATAAATGGGGACACTCTTTTGCAAAAGATACTTCCCTTGTATTCTCTGATTATTTTATTAAAAACTTCTGTTAGGATGTGGTACTGGAGGTGGCATGGGGTCTGCTATATATGCTCAAATACTTTTCAACTGGACCACAAAGCAAGACCAATAAATGTTTTCTGAAAAATAAAGAATTTTGTGACTTTTCTCAATATCCCCCGCATCACTTTCCCCTTCAATCACCTGGCTAAATTTAGCCACAAACGTTCAGAAATGGACAGAAAATAGAAAAAAAAGAAAAAAAAGGCTATCATCAGTTTTACATTCCAAAGAGGTAATGTTCTCACTTACCTCTCTGCACTAGGCACTGGCCAAGGAATCCCTTATGGTAAATTAAGCCCTTACTAGTGTAGCGCTGGTAGATTTTTTAATCTACCGCTGATAGGTAAATCTTGTGGGTTACTTGTTAGAGGAAGTTAGATTTGCCTCTGTTCCAGCTTGGCTGAGTTGCATGTAGTTCCACACTGTGCCGGTGGGTGTCGTTGTCACCATGGGCTGGTGTTGGAAAAGCAACGTGAAGCGTATGAGTGCTCCTCTGTCCCGGAGACAACTCGGTGGAGGTGGTCCTCCGAGTTGCATTCTGGGAGAGGGTATTTATGGGACAGACGCCATGTTTAGGGGTTCGTTTTCAGCCACCTGCTGGCCCTCCTGGCCGACAGGTATGCGTTAAGAGTACCACCTCGTGGTCCTCCGTTCCGGAGGCCCGCGTCGCTGTGGCCTGTGGGTGGGCCCAGAAGCCTGTCTGGGGCCTACCACAGCAGCAGAGGAACGGTCCTGAGCTGTCTATCCTGAGTGAAGAAGCTGGACAACCGAGAAGATCCCAGGGGAGGACCCGTCATGGAAGGATCATGCAGAGTGCTGGTCTGGAGAGGGGCCTGGTGACTTCTTTGGAGGACGTATCCTGAAGTAATCTTACTGCATAGTACTGCCAGGTTGGCTTAAAGGTTCAAGTACTGTGTCTGAAATTCATCGCAAACCAATATATCCTGTGGCAGAGGATCGTACGGGTTTTATACCAAACAAGTCTGTGGCAGAGACTTTTGTTCGTGCTGCGTACTGGCTGCTAGGCAAGTGAGAGATGCCTATCCAGGCGGACAAAGATTGAGTCCCACAAGGGGAGTGCATTCAACCATTCAACCACAAGTGTTCAATTCCAGAGAATGTTCTAAAGAATACTAAGGAAAGGTATTTGAGCTTCCCTGCAACTTTCCTTCTGCCTCTTTCCTGCTACTTCCTTTATTATTTGTTCATTAAAGCATTGAAAAATCTACTCAAGTGTTGGTGTCTACATCGTCCAAAGGTAAACTCAACGGGACCCTAGACCCGGTGCCGGTGAAACAGAGGTATCGAGAAGTGAAGGTAACAGCCCGCTTTTAACCAGCAGCTCCACAAGAGAGTTATTGCTACGCTAAGTATTGTGTTGTGTTCTCCAATGGTTAATTCAGAAGTGATTGATTTTAAAAAAAAATTATATTTGTCTTACAGAATATTCATATATAATATACTATATGTGAACCTATTTGAATAATTCTATGCTTTTTTTATGTGTTTACCCTAATTCCACTTTTTACGCAGTTTACGTCTGTCCTTAAAGTCTCCTATCTGTCTCACTTTTCTCTGTTTGCTAATACATAGCACTGATGAGAATCCGCAACAGCTTCACGCCCACAGCTTGTAAATGCTGCTGATTAGCTGTATGTCATGCTTTCAAATCCCATCTGAGTTGGAGATTTTTGGACAATGCTTTTCACCTGCTGCTTTTCATAGCTGCTTCAAAATTTGAAGATGTCAGGCACAAATTTGATATCGCTATCCCATCATTGATTGACTAAAGAACTTAAAGAGACATCATCATAGACTTTTATGTTTTACATCAAGCAATGAATTCACTGTTATAGGCAGGAGAGCCAGGTTATTTATTTGATTATTTTATGGATTTGAAAATACTGTCCAATCAGAGCTCATTGTTGACAGCTCCACTCACTCAATTCGTATGGGCTGAGGAACTTGTTCTATAGACAACATTTCCAGTTAATTAGTGACATCATTACTACCTGTTATTTGCAAAACTGAGACAAATGACATGGCATTTAAAGTGAGGATAAAAAGACACAGTGAGGGAAATTGTAGTACAACTAAGAAAAGACCTTTATCAAAAAAAAAAAAAAATGTAAATGCTAGCAACATAAAATAAATAACAACCACAAATGCTTCCCAATTAAAATAATTTATATACAAGTACATTGAGATTGAGCTCCTAAAGGGCAGAGACTGATGTAAATGTACAAAAATTGAAATAACACTCCTAAAGCCACATCCGTACAAACTTGATTGGAGGAGAGAAAGGGTAAAGGGCCACAGGGCCCTAATTCGGACTTTACAGGCAAGATGGACGATGATATAGTACAAAAATATATTTTATTAACAATAATGCCGCGTACACACGGTCGGACTTTACGGCAGACTTTGCCCGGCGGACTTTTCGACGTACTTTATGACGGACTTTCTGAATGAACAGACTTGCCTACACACAATCCACCAAAGTCTGTCGAATTCGTACGTGATGACGTACGACCAGACTAAAACAAGGAAGTTCATAGCCAGTAGCCAATAGCTGCCCTAGCGTGGCTTTTTGTCCGTCTAACTAGCATACAAACGAGCAGACTTTTCGACCGGACTCGATTTCGAAGGATTAATTTAAAACATGTTTCAAATCTAAGTCTGTCCAACTTTTGAGAAAACAAAGTCTGCTGGAGCCCACACACGATCGAATTGTCTGACGAAATCCAGTCCGCCGGGCAAAGTCTGCCGTAAAGTCAGCTCGTGTGTACGCGGCATTAGTCATATCAAACAGGTCAAGTAAAAAAAGAAATATAAACATACGATAGGCATATGATAGTAATGAGTATCTAGTGTAAACAGGAGAGTTGACACCAAATAAACGGCAGTGAGCCCCTGTCCGTCAATGCATTTCGCTGTTTTGCTTCGTCAGGACACACTTTGGGGAACAGATCTCACTTGTCAGCATAGAAATATCTCCATATGGAGAGCTCCCAGATTATCACCCAGGAATCACAGTGTAAAGCAGGAGGCAGTTTCTTACTAATACCAGCGACCGTGTATAGGGCTGATGGTGTAAAGATATATAGATATGAATATAAACTCATATGGTTTACCGGGGGTGGAAGGAGATACACCGCAAGTATCCAGATAATTAAAGGGGGAGAGTAATAGAGAGGAGAAGGGTAGAAAAAAAAACACCCTTTCATCTGTTTTCAGTCCATAGAAACAGTGGCTTCAACAATAATCCATATGGACAGATATATATTCCTTCCAAACTGGATATATCGAACTCTCCTATACCTGCTCGCAGTCAGTATAACTATATAGGCTCCATAGGTATATTTAAGCAGGCCATAGTAGCATGAGGTTCAGTGTCTCCCCCAGGAACAAACAAACTGTAAATGTACAGTAGATAAAGGGCTACATAAATTATTCTTACTATATAAATACCTGTAATAAATAAATACTTATAAAGAAGCAAGCTCATGAAAGAGGTTGATATATGAAGAACAAATGAGATGGAATTTAAAGGAAAGGTGTAGTTAAAGAAACATGAAGAATGTCATTGATGACTTTTGAAATACAATCTTATTGACTTCAGTTCTTTCTGGCCCTCACCCCAAATTAATATGCAGATTCTTTTTCTGAACCAAATTGTTGCTTGATTTTTCACTCCACCCCACCATGTGGTCCATTTACTAAGGCCAAATAGACTGCTTTCTTTTGCAAGGAAATTTTCCTCATAGCTTATTAAATGTGGTGAAATTTCACTTTTCAAAGAATAGCTAATCAAGTGCAAAATAAAAAACATCACTTTGCTTGTACAAGGAAACTATTTCAGGAGATCTTTTGTACATCTGTTTATTTTAGCCTGCTCATAGACATAGATTGTGGTTCAGTTTGAAAAGCTGGCAGATGGATCCAGACTGAATGCTCATGTGAAAGGGCCCTAAGAGACCCATAATGTGATCTTTATAAAGGCAGAACCCATCCCATTTCAGAAAGAGTTTAAAGAGTACAGTAAAGCCTTGGATTGAGAGAAACTTGGTTTGAGAGCGTTTTGCAAGACAAGCAACATTTGTTAATACATTTTGACTTCATATACAAGCAATGTCTTGATATACAAGTAGCGTCATGTCACAACTGAGTTTAAAAGAGAAGAGAGGAGCCTCTAAGTGTAGCAATACAGTTACATTTAATGAAGGTACAACATTTAGAAACTCACCTCCACCCCCTCACCCCGCGGACCCCCCCCCCCTCCCCTCTCCCCTCATCTATCCCTCTTTGTTTCTTCCCTTTCACTCCTATTCTATATACCTATTTTAGCTCTTTTCTGTCCCTTTTTCGTTCTCCATTTCCTGCCTCCTTTCTACGCCCTCCGACCCACAGGCTTACTCCTGCTGGGACAGGGTACAAGATGACAAATTGTTTATGAACACATATTGCTTTCCTAGAGCCTTGTTCATTACTGCAAGGTTACGTAGCGTATTCTCTCTTGACTCATACGTTACATAATGTCATGTACCACTATCGCTATGTATTTATGATTACCCCGAACTATTTTTGGGGTGATATTAAGTCTATGTAAACATGTAATCGTATTGTGTTCATTTATGTGTTTCTTTTTCTGTACTATTAATGGTCTTTATGCTCAATAAACCCTTTTGTACAAGAAACTCACATGGGTGACGATTAAAACAGGCACATCTCAGTATGCAGGCATCCGGTGTAAAGATGTCCATCCTCCTCACCGCCATTGACGTTGTCCCTACCACGCTACGCTCCAGAAGCAGTTCAAGTCTCGCTTTCAGATCGCTCTACTGCAGGGTAGTCTTCCCAGTCACGATTGCAGACAGCTTTATCCCGGATGCCTGCATACATAGATGTGCCTCTTTTAATCATCAACCATGTGAGTTGCTAAATGTTGTACCTTCATTAAATATAACCATATTGCCACACTTATGCCCTGTATACACGACCGGTTTTGCTGTCGGAATAAACTCTGAGGTTTTTCCAACAGAATTCCAATGGAATTCCGCTCAAGCTGTCTTGCATACACAAGGTCACACCAAATTCCGACTGTCAAGAACGCGGTGACGTACCACATGTATGATGGGACAACACGTACAATGTCTCGTACTTGCTTCAGAGCATGCGTCATTTTTGGTGTGTCGGAACAGCATATAGACGAGCGGTTTTCCCAATAGGAATTTGTTCCATCGGAAAAATATAGAACATGTTCTCTATCTATGTCCGTCTGAATTTTCGACGTAAAAAGTCAGATGGGGAATACACACGGTTGCAAAATACGATGAAAAGCTCCCATCGGACTTTTTTTGTCGGAAATTCCGACCAGGTGTACGGGGCATTAGAGACGCCTCTCTTCTCTTTTATACTCTGTAGAATCTGCTGGATTTTGCTTCTAATCCCCTTGTGGAGGCAGCCATTTTTGGATGGACATTTTATGGTTACATATCCTATCACGTTGCTTTTTATATGAACTATAAGTCGATGGACTTATGAATAAATGGTTGTGGAACGAATCACTTAAGTTTCCGTTATTTCTTATGGGGAAATTTGCTTTGATATACAAGTGCTTTGGATTACAAGCATGTTTCCAGAACAAATTATGCTCGCAATCCAAGGTTTTACTGTACACTGGAATGGCTTATCTATAAAGAATAGAAGTAGGAAGATAGAGGTTACAAAAACCCTGGCACTGTACATAGTTGACCTGAAGCATATTCATTTTGTTTTTCCGGCATAGCCGACATTTCACTTAAGTTGAGAAGGAAAAGAGTTAACTTTTCCCTTTTTTTGTGTCACAGCATTATCTTAAAAAGGGATGAAGTAATACATGTTTTCAGACTTAATTTTTTTCTCGGTGCGTTTCCTGGGAGTTGAAAGAAAACATCCTTGGAAACAAATCTGTTACATTATCATCAATGTCAAAACACATCTCTCCCCCAGACTGAAGTGCATGGCAATTATTTGTGCCTTGGTTTCAGGTGAAGGGAGATATCCTGCATTGGGAGGAACTCCTGAGGTGCAGTCTTATTTATAATGGGATGTGTGTGGGGAACGTGAATCATAAAGATATGTTAGCAAAACACATTCGGAGAAGGTGATTTATCAGTCACCAGGTGGAAAAACAATTGAAAGAAGGAAAAATATTGAAAAGGGCAGGATATTCATTTTAATGATTTGATTTTATGCTTAGCTCACATTGACCTTGGGAAGAATTCATCAGTGAATATTTAGAGGACTGCGCTGTATCTATGTTTTAAATTTGGGGAGATAAACTATTCTTGGCTCCTATGACCATTTGCTTAAAGCAGACCTCTCTTTATGCACTTTTCATAATATAGATCATCCCCGCCCCTTTTTTTCCCATATAATTAAAGATTCCGGTTTTTCATCAGACAAAAGCTGGATGTGCAGACTATAAAATTTTTGTTGTACGTGAACTCGACGTACGATTTTCATTTAATCAGTATGGTTTTCGTATGAACAAAATCGTAAGGACAAGAGTACGCATGCTCAGAAATGAAAGAACACATACAAAACTAGCCAACACATTCCGTCACTTCTGAAGTTGTAATCTGTCGTACGAGAATTTTTGTATGGCGAGTAACCTCTTCACTTTCGACATGAGACTAGCATGCAACAAAAAATGGACGAACAGTCGTCTGAAAGTCTGATCATGTGTACGAGGCTTAAGTGAAGAAGATGGCGATGCAAGACCAGGGATCGGCAGATTATGGCAGGACAGGGCCAGATTCACTGGATGTGCTAGTATGTGAGAGGATTTAATATATATATATATATATATATATATATATATATATATATATATATATATATATATATATATAGTATGAGGGGGGCCTTAATGGTTGAGGTTCCTCTTTATTGAAACTACTTTAAGGCCCGTTCACATCTCAGCGATTTTTCTGCTTGAAGCTTGTAGCTCTAAAACGTTCAACAAGCCAAATCCCATTCATTTCAATGGCCCCTGTTCACACTCGAGCATTCTGTCACCTGAAGCAAAACACATGTCGCTCAGAAAAGTACATGAGCCTCTTTTTTTTTTTTTGCCATATTACAAGCATTTTTGGCCCAATAGACTTCAATAGAAATGCCTCAGCTTTTGCAAGTGTTTTGTGGCTCAATTTCTGCTCAAAACATCAGTTTTTCACCGCTAATTTCCTCTCCCTCACCTCCCTCTAATGCTTTCTATTGGCTAAACAATAATGCCTGAAGGTGTAAAACACTTGTAATATGCTTCTAAAACACTTTAAAAACACTTGTAAAAAGCTGCAAAAACACTTAAAAAAAGCCTGAAAAACTCCATTAAATCGCTATGCTCAGGTGTGAATGGAGCCTAAACTTTAAATGTAGCAGAAATATAGCAGCTACAGGATGTATGGCATAATTTAAGCAAAGCTGAATTTTAAGGCTCTATTCACACCATGGTGTTTCGTTTTGCGGGTGGAATCGCCGCGATTCGGAAACAGCACAAAACGTGGGACGCTCTTGCAATCCCTACTATTTTGAATGACACCAAATCGTGGCACGATTTTGCCGTGATTGTCGAATTGCGGTAAAATCACAGTTAAAAACTGCACAAACAGCATCGCGGGACGCCCGACACCCAAAAGAAGCTCTTGTTTGATGACAATCACGGCAAAATTGTTCTACGATTTGATGCCATTCAAAATAGCGGGGATTGCGGGACCCCCAACGCCAAAAAGAAGTTCTTGTCGGGCGACAATGGTGGCAAAATCACACTGCAATTTGGTGTCATTCAAAATAGCGGGGACCTCAAGAGCGTCCTGCGATTTGTGCCGTTTCCAAATCGCAGGCAGAAACGCGGCGATTCTGCCTGCAAAATGAAATGCCATGGTGTGAATGGAGCCTTAAGGATAACTATCTTAAATTACACCTCTTATCTTTTATTTCAGTTTTACTAAATCTTTCTCCAAACTTTTTTTCCCGCTATCTGATTTTTTTTCCAAAAACAGTTCATAAGGGAACAAAAGGCAATAAGTGTGATACATAGGACATGCACATAGTTTCCAAACAGTATCCAAACAGTATCAAGTCAAAATACAAAGTCAAAGACATATACAGGCATACCCCGCTTTACATATCCTTACTTTACGTACACTCACAAATACGGATATACCCGCAAGTGTACTTAAAGTGCCTCGCAAGTACAGACACATTGGTGTCTATGGGAAATCTTGGTTAGCTTGACATGGCACTGCTCCCGGTTTTTAACATTGGCGTCAATAGGAAATCTTGGTCAGCTTGACATGGCACTGCTCCCGATTTTTAACATTGGTGTCTATAGGAAATCTTGGTCAGCTTGACACGGCACTGCTCCCGAACCATAAGTGAAAGGGATACTAAACTTGGGGAGCACAGAGAGGGGACTTAGGACTACAACATATCAGATTTTGGGGTCAGCCAGCTTGCCTAGGTAATCTACCATGTGCATATTAGTCCTGGGTCCCCAAGTTTGGTGTCTCTGTCACTTATGGTTCGGAAGCAGTGCCATGTCAAGCTGACCAAGATTTCCCATTGACGCCGATGTTAAATGTTACAAACCAGGAGCAGTACCATGTTAAGCTGACCAGGATTTCCCATAGAGCTAATGTATTTACATGCATTAAGAAGTGAAAAAAGGTATTGCTTAACTTTAAGTACATTTTCGTTTTACATACATGCTCTGGTCACATTGTGTACTTAAAAGTGGTATGCCTGTAGTCAAGTATCATGTTTTAACAGCATGCAAACATGTGTTAAATGTGTTAGCTGAGGTGAAGGCAAAATAAAGGAACAACAAGTATTAATCTTTACCCCCCATGGGTATGTAGGCAGACGATGCAATGACCCATGGTTCGGGGCGACCAAATATTGCCCATTTGGGATTGACCTGGAATCTGGTCATTCCTACAGAAAAAAAAAGACAAGAGAAGAGGGTTGTCAGGCGCCACACTTCTGGAAGGGAGAGGTAACGCAAACGAGGAGGGGGGAGGCCCTAAAGGGCATTTTCATTATGAAGGGACTAGAAGCTCTAACCTACTAGGCCTCCCCAATGACAGGTCATCCCAGGAGCTGAGCTCAGATTTATTATATAAGTAAAGTCAAAACATTTTCTTTCATTGTGGATCAGCTGGGAATGATGAAATCTCTGTCTGACCATTTTTCCATCTGTGTTCCTATCAAGAAATTTTCCTTCACTTTATATCCTGTATGCTTAACAGTAAGGGAGAGCAAATCTCTTAAAAAGTTAGGAAAATCTCCTCTTAAGCCTGGTACACATGGGCCGACTATCTGGTACACATGGGCCGACTATTGGCCCGCATCGTCTGGTTCAACAGAAACTGGCCAACATTCCGCATTTGTGTACAGCAGCCTGTCTGACAGAAGCTAGCCAAAAGTCTCGCTTCTGTTGAACGGGCATGCTGGAAAAACAGCAGCTGATCAGCATCCGATCAGCACTTACAGCCCATAGCTGCAAGTGCTGACCAGTGTTTTTTTGCTGGGGGGGGCAGTCCCTCTGTCAAAAGAAAAATGAGGTTTGCGTTTTTTTAGGTTTTAGTACGGCGAACTCCTTGCGGGCCCTTTGCTGGGTTGAACAAAAAAAAGTGTCAGTGTGTATTGGGCTTTAAACAGCTGTAACTGGAATAGGTGTTCCTGTTGGGAAATGTCCCATCTTTTTCAGTTGGCAACTCAAAAGTTTCAGTTTACTTTACCTGTAGTCTTAGTGACATCAGTCACTGGGACAAGTAAAGAGAGAAAAAAAAAACTGCCTTTAGATATACATTAACCACTTCAGCTCCGGAAGGTTTACCCCCCTTCCTGAACAGGCCATTTTTTGTGATACGGCACTGCGTTACTTTAACTGACAATTACGCGGTCATGCGACTCTGTACCCAAATAAAATTGATGTCCTTTTTTTCCCACAAATAGAACTTTTTTTTGGTAGTATTTGATCACCTGTGCGGTTTTCATTTTTTGCGCTATAAAAAAGACCAACAATGAAAAAAAAACAACAACAATATTTTCTGCTATAAAACACATTCAATAAAAAATTTTTAAAAATCGAATTTCTTCATCAGTTTAGGCCAATTTGTATTTTGCTACATATTTTTGGTAAAAAAATCCCAATAAGTGTATATTGATTAGTTTGCGCAAAACTTATAGCGTCTACAAACTATGGGATAGATTTATGGACTTTCTATTTTTTATTGTTTTTTACTAGTATTGGCGGAGATCAGCGATTTTTAGCGGGACTGCGACATTGCAGCAGACAAATCTGACACTAAGTGACACTTTTTGGAGACCAGTGACACCAATACAGTGATCAGTGCTAAAAAAAATGCACTGACACTGTATAAATGACACTGGCAGGGAAAGGGTTAACATCAGGGGCAATCAAAGCGTTAGCTGAGGGGCAATCAAAGAGTTAACTGAGTTCCCTGGGTGTGCTTTCTTACTGTGTGGGGAAGAGACTCACTTGAGGAAGAGATACATCTGTGTTCCTGATTAGCAGGAATCACAGATCTCTCTATTCACGTCTGACAGAACGACGGTCTGCCCTGTTTACATATGCAGACTGCCGTTCTGTCATTCCCCCGAACGATCGTCGGCGGCCAGCGCCGGCCGAAACTGCTGATTGGCTTCTGCTGTGTCCAAGAACAGTGGGAGTGCGGCTCCGGCGGCGTGCGTCCCAGAGCCAATTAAAGAAGTCACGTACAAGTACGTGATTTCGTGCTTAAGGGCCGCCCTGCTGCAATATATGTACATGGGGCGGTCCTTAAGTGGTTAAAGCCTGAACGTATAACAATACAGACCTTGTAACAGTCAGCAGCCTGCTACATTCAGATGAATATCAGTACATTGCCAGACAACACTGGAAATTTGGCCGTTAGTGCTAGGGCAGTCCTTCACAGCTTGAGTGCTTACTATAAACAGTATTTCTTTATTCCCATCTTGACTGCAGGGCCTGATATTATTTACATCTGTCAATGAAACCTTGCCGTGCTACTCTCAGTGTGTGTCTACATTAAGCTAGAGCAGCATGAAACAGAAACTTAACATAAACATGATCAATCCAAAGGACCAGTGCCCTAAAGCCTGGATCATCCATGAGATATTGATCGAGAAATGCCTCAAACAACATCCTCAGCCTTTCACCACAGAGCCAGATGTTGCTCTTCCTTTGACAGCCATGATGCCAATGCCATCCTATCATCCCTGCAGGCATAATAGATCCAGCAAGAATTCCTGCCTTTTCTCTATTGTGCTTCAGTGAGATTATGTGGTTTACCTGTTTTTACATTATAGGTACAACATAAGCCATCTAAGGCTATGGCAGAGGAAGGGCTGAAATCAATTTTTAGACTTTTGTTTTTAGAAGTATCAACTTTAAAAGCATCTTTAATTTATAAAGAGGCCCTGGGCACGTTCTACACTTATTTTTTCTATATTTCAAACATACTTCAAACAAATGTTCAAAAATACTTCAGGAAATCTATTTTGTAATCGGAATTTATACCATCCAAAACCTAGCATCATTCGTTTTTGTTTTTTTAAAGCAAACACGTAGGCAGGATAGTGATCAGAAATCAGAGGTCAGAGCATATTGCAAGCACCTTCAACATGTTTATTTCCAGGGCATCCTGAAAAAGTAATTCTAATAAAGGTAGTAGCACCCAGATGTTATCACTTCTTTCTGGCTCTTGGCATCCTATTGGCCCCAAAGTGTGATGAGTAGCCCTGATGGTTAACAGAGAGCTGGGGAGAGCAGAAAACAACATTATGAAAAAAAGGTGGTCACTGCTTAGAGCAGGGGTCTTCAAACTGCGGCCCTCCAGGTGTTCAGGAACTACAATTCCCATCATGCCTAGTCATGTCTGTGAATGTCAGAGTTTTACCATGCCTCATGGGATGTGTAGTTCTGCAACAGCTGGAGGGCCGTAGTTTGAGGATTCCTGGCTTAGAGGGTACAAGGTACTATGTCATTCTAAAGTGTGCATGTAGTCATTTTTAATATAATCGTTAAGCAACATTCATGATCAGCCCCACATGTACACTCAGACAGGGTAATTGTTTTAACTTTTGTGGCATTTTATGTTGATGTCCAGTAATGAAGATATTTTACTGAGCATTATGGAAATAATGCACAGGGTAGAATTGTTATGTCCCATGTAAAATGATAGTGGATGAGTGTTGTGATCAGCTTACCATGGACTTGTCCAACAGTGTAATAAAAGATTTTCTAGGAGCACACATGCAGTGCTGTAAACTAAGCTAAAGGCAATATTGCAGAATATGGACATTTTTCATCCTGTAGGACAAAAGGTTGGAAGGTTTAGGGAAGTGATTGCATAGAGATTTATTAAGATCTGCTGGGGGTTGAGAAGTTTTACATAGTGGACTTTAATTAGTTTACCTGCTTACACAGCACCGATAAGCTGATGCTACACCATGCTGCCTGTACTTTACTAAATATGTCTATATATTGCAGTGAAAATTGCCATATTCTGCCACAAAAAGCTAAAAGTCATAGTAACAGTTGAAAGAATCATCAGACTGACAATATGGACTTCTGAACTTTCATCCTAATTTGTCCAAAGTGCTTGGGAAGTGATTAGGGATGGTTGGATTAACTCTTAAGGCGTTGGTTTTACCATGATAATACAGATATCACATAGAAAACTAAAATTTATTATTGTTTTTATTATTTCTGAACTGGCTCTGGATAGTTGAAAGGAACTCCTATAACCCTTCTGAGGTCATTTTAAGTCCATTGGCCTCTTGAAAACTAACAAAACAACCTTGAAGTGTAAAGGCAACACTTGGAAGTAGAGAAGGGTTATTCCCTCTCTCAAGTTTTTTTGCTGTCTGTGTCCCAATTGGGAATTGGGAAAAGGGTTATTCCCTCTCTCAAGTTTTTATTGCTGTCTGTGTCCCAATTGGGAAGATTCACCCTATCTGTTTGTAATGGTGACTATTGTCACCAGGACAGAAACTGATGAGAATTCCAAAATTTGTGAGTTGTTTCCAGAAAAGCAGGTAAGGAGCAATCTTCCAAAGTAGACACGTATGGGAGATATCTTTAACTCTCCATTGTGTCTCCAGGACAGAAAGTAATGGAAAATCTCCACAACAGGACACAGAACTAATAAAAAATAAAGTTTGGGATATACATAACACCCTAATTTTACTTTCACCACTGACACCAATCTCCCGAGTTTTGCTAATATTTGGTGTGAATAAAAACTCTTAATTTTGCTCATCCCTAGTGGGAAGCTCTTCAGTGGTCATGTTGCAGGTCTGTATAGAAAATCCATATTTATTTATATTCAAAAATTTGTTTTTCATTGAGTGATAGATGTAGAGCTGTTGACTTAATGTGGTAATGTAGCAGGACATATGACATAGTGGGGGTGAAGGGGGAATGAATCCTGTAGACTGTGCACATTCCGGTCAGGAGCCAGCTCCACAATCCCCATGCACTTTGCATGCTACTTTTCCAATTTGAGTTAGCTTGAGTCATCACATAGAGACATAAAAGCTCCATGGTCCATTACCTTTCTTTTTGTCATAGTAGTGTGGGATGACAAACTCATTTGATCACAGGGCTTTTATCAATTCAGAACCTAGACCCTTGAGTAATGATTGATGCCTTCCTGAGTCCCTGACTACCTCTTTGACAACACCCATCATTTAAACACTTGCATGTCAACGCAAAACACAAAGAATATCAGTCTCTTGCTCTTCTTTAAATACCTTTACAAAAGGGACAGAAGGGCATTGTTAGAATGAATGAGCACTGAAAATGAAATTAAGTAATACTTGTATAAAATATAAAGTGGCAGCTCCTCTTAATGTGCTGACAGCTGCAGGTAAGAGCAGATGCATTACTAAACAGCATTCTATTCAACTGCTTCATAAATATTCAACAGCAAACTTACTATATTTAAATATTTTTTGTTTGTTGGCTGAGTTCATAGGTTTGACATATTTCCTTGTGACAATTACAATGCGAGGATTATTGGTAAGGCTAACGAAACCGGCGAGAACTGGCGAGAGTATACATACATATGTGAGCAGTGGAAAAAGACTTAGAGAATCATTTCATGCACTTTGTTTGGTATTGGAAAAAAGTATAACAAAAGTCAAGGGGCATTCCTGCAAATGTGAAAGGTTGGTGGGACTATGGGGTACACATGGATAAAAAGTTCTGTGATGCTGCAGCAAATGGTGGATGTGCCTGGGTTGCATGTAATAGTAGAAGTAGTTTAAAAAGAAGATGAATGTGTATATTCACTGTATTCACTGTACACACATGCCAAAGTCCTTATGGCACAGTGGGGTTGATTTACTAAAACTGTAGAGTGCAAAATCTATGCAGAGCTGCACCAGATTTTGCACTCTCTGGTTTTAGTAAATCCACCCCACAACCTAACAGACACATATAAAAAGCAAGTCAAAGGATCATTATTAAACAAAAATGAAACTCTTTAATTACATATACTTTTCTGCATATGGAAAGATAACACTTTTTCTTTCTGAGCCCACCTTACAGAAGCACTTCATTTAAACTAGCAACTGTTGAGACAATCAATAGTTTGGTCATGTAACATACAACATACAATCAAGCAATCATGATTATGTAGGTTACAGCATAGTGTATACAATGTGGCAATAGGAGTAGTCAGGACTGAGTAATGCATGGCATAGCTTGCAGAGAAAATTTGGCAGGAAAAAGTACCCCTAGAAATGCTGCTGTTCATTGTTAGTTCCCCCATAATTGTTTGTGGTTAGTGTTTTGTATGCTCCCTTTAGTGTTAGTGGTCAGCGTAGTGGGAGTCACATTTGAAAAAAAAATAAACAAAGGTTAACATGTAAAAGAAAATGAATTCTTACCTACTGTTGATCTCCACTGCCTAAAGAATTTTCTGCATCCAACACTTCTCGGTGTGATAGACGCCTGATCTTACTTTGACTCATCAGAGTGTTTGGTGCAGAAGAGTCTTTGGCAGTGGTTGAGAGTGAGATTATTGGTAGTCCGTAATGTGTGACCCCCTACAGCTGGTCAGTGGTGTGTGCCCTATTACAGTTGGTTGTTTGTGCTCCATCACTGCTGGTCAGCAGTGTGTACCTTCTCATGGTGTTCGGAGGTGTGTGCTCCCTTACTGCTAATCGGTGGTGTATGTCCCCTTTCTGCTTGTCAGTGGTGCATGTCCTCTACTGCTGGGAAGTAGAAAAGAACCTCCTTGCTGCTGGTCAGTGAAGAAGTGCCATCTTACTGCTGGCCAGTGGAAAAGTGCCCCCTTACTGTTGGTCAGTGGAGAAGCCCCCCTTTCTGCTGGTCAGTGGCAAAGTCCCCTCTTTCTGCTGGTCAGTGGAGAAGTGCCCCATCCTGCTGCTGGTTAGTAGAGACATACACCCTTTACTGATGGTTGGAGGATAGGTGCCCCTCTACTACTAGTCAGTGGAGAAGTGCTTCCTTACTGCTGGTTAGTGGAGAAGTGCCACTTTGCTACTGCTCAGTCCTGTGCCCCCCTTTAATAGGTGGTAAGTGGGTAAGTGGGGGCAGTGTTTAAAGTGGTTGTAAAGTCAGAAGGTTTTTTTATCTTAATGCAGTCTATGCATCAATATAAAAAGACTTCTGTGTGCAGCAGCCCCCCTCAGCCCCCCTTAATATTTACCTGAGCCCCATCTCTTTCCAGTGCCTCGGCCATCCGAGACTCTCCTTCCTGATTGTCCGAGACACAGCAGTGGTGCCATTGGCTCCTGCTGCTATCAATCAAACTCAGTTAGCAGTTAGCGGGGCAGAATCATGGCTCAGTGTCTAAATGGATACATAGAGCTGAAGCTCGGACTCGGGTGCCCCTATAACAAGTTGCGGGAGCACTCAACAGGAGGGAGTGGCCAGGAGCTCCAACCAGGGACCTGAGAAGAGGGGGATCTAGGCTGCTCTGTGCAAAATTACTGCACAGAGGAGGTAAGTATGTTTGTTATTTTAATAGGATTAAAAAAAGAGACTTTACAATGACTTTAATTACAAGAGATACTTCACCAGTCACTGCTTTGTGCCCTGCTGCCTCTTGTTTGCCTCCTGCAGGCTGAAGGCTGAAGGAGTCATGTGTGGTATTAGGGGGCTACCTAGGAAGAGAGTTCAAGTGGATCTTTCTCCTGGCCTTTTACACACTGTATTAAAACCTAAAAAATGTTTCGCTAGAGTTTGGAGGCTTATAGATAAGAAACTATATACGATAAAAAACCATCAAGCTCAGTATCAGAGCTAACAGAAAGACCAATGACAACACAGGCTTGGGAGCTTGGATACAAACATGCTCGCTTAGTAATTATCAGAACAGTTAGTGAGCCAGAATAATAATCAAAACCAGTCAACTACTTAGTAAAAGAACCCATGTTAAAGACAATATGTGAGCAAACTCATGGACAATGACAGGAGAATGCCCTTACACCTCAATATGGTGCCCATTTAGTATGTTAAAGGGAAAAAAAGTTGCATTTACTTCAGCTGTGATTGGGATCAGTCAAGAACATCCAATAAAAGATACATCCACAATATGATAAAAGGATTCCAAGATGCAACAAAAGATTGATAGGTACAATGAAGCCAGACACTATATCAGGTCTGCAGCTAACTTCAATTTGGACATGTAGCAATGATATGCACCTTCATACATGATGCTTTATTAGCCTAATACAACTGAATCCATTATCACTTTCTAGACTATATGCTCACTGAATTTGCAGCTATATCTATCTATCCTTTAATAAATATCATAATAATGAAGTGTAATCTAAAAATTGTGCTCATTAATCATTTAAACAATGTGTAAACAGAAAGCTCCAGCATATTTTGTAGTGTCGTACCTGATTTATGAACACACAAAATAAATGCAGACGTGAGGTGCTCTTGGGTAATCTGTATGTCTTTCTTGAGGGCACATTGATTTTCTTTTTCTACATATTATTTGTAACGGGTGATAAATGACCATCATGATCCTCCTCCCACTATACAGGTGACAGCTTGGGTAAGATGTTCCTTCTCTATGACATAGAAGATATTAGATTGTACCAACAGATACAATGATGATGATAGAGAGAGTTCAGGAGTATTATTGATGACATGTGAAATGTATATGTCTTACATATTATGCTGTAGAAGAATACAGGACATCCTAAACCTTTGTATTCATAAATCAATTGAATATATAGAGATTTTCTAATCAACACACTTTGTGATTTAATCCCCTTATAAAATTGTTGAATGTACAGCCACATTCCTCGTGGCAAGCCTATTGACCCACTGTCATATAAATTTGCACTTCCAGAAGTCACCTGGGGAGGGGGGAAGTCTCCTGCTGCTGCCATTGACATTAGATTGGTGTTTAATCCATCTAATAATGTATGGATTAAGTAATGATTGCCTTAGACTTTAGGCAGACTGATAAAAATACATTTAGCAGAGTCCTTTTTTGCAACCAGAGCTGATTTCTGTTCATCCTGTTCAGACATTTTCACAGACCTACCATACAACACGCCCTGTCTGGTAGGGGAAAAGACCTAATTTTTCTCTGCTGCAGGTAAGTAACATATTGCAGGTCTTGTTCCTCTCCCAGCTTGTGGCTGGACAGTGAAATGAGAAGCAACAAAAGGCCTATACTTACAGTGCTTGCATTTAAGCACTTCACCCCCAGAAGGTTTTACCCCAGGCCATTTTTTTGCGATACGACACTGCGTTACTTTAACTGACAATTGCACTGGCGCTGTACCCAAATAACATTGATGTCCTTTTTTTCCCCACAAATAGAGCTTTCTTTTGGTTGTATTTGATCACCTCTGCGGTTTTTATTTTTTTGCGCTATAAACAAAAAATAGCGACAATTTAGAAAAAAAAACAACCAATATGTTTTACTTTCTGCTTTAATACATATCGAATATAAAAATAAAAAAAAAGCAAATTTCTTCATCAATTAGATATTTTTGGTAAAAAAAAATCCCAATAAGTGTATATTGATTGGTTTGCACAAAAGTTATACAAATGATGGGATGTTTTTATGACATTTTTATTTATTCATTTTTTTACTAGTAATGGTGGCGATCAGCGATTTTTAGTGGGACTGAGATATTGCGGCGGACACCTAACTGACACTTTTGACACTTTTTTGGAGACCAGTGACATTACAGTGATCTGTGCTAAAAATATACACTATTACTGTACTAGTGACACTGGTAGGGAAGGGATTAACACCAGAAATGGGGGTTAAGTGTGTCCCTAGGAGGTGCTTACTAACTCTGGGGTTGCTCTGACTGGGAGAACACAGAGAGATCTGTGATCCTGCTTAGCAGGAACACAAGATATCTATGTTCTCCCCTGTCAGAACGGTGATCTGCCTTGTTTACATAGGCAGACCGCCGTTCTGCCTACGTGGGAATGATTGTGGGTGGCCGGCGGACATCGCGTCCATGGACCCGCTGGTTGTTTCCTCCTCTGTCCTGTCAGCGTGAGCCCCCAGTGGCTACTGCACAAAGCGAAGTACAGGTATGTCGTTTCACGTAGCCGGCCGCCTTGCCGCAATAAATGTGCGGAAGGCGGTCCCAAAGCGGTTAAATATACTTTTTACTGTTATCAATGGCACAAATAAAGAGATTTTCCCTTTCTTCCTGTCCTGCTGACAATATTTTACCAGACAGGAAGTAAGGGAACTATCCATCAGAAACAAAGAGAAGAACTTTTTTAGTAGAGTAGGAGGCAGGATATAAACCTTGTCAGATTTGCATTGATGCTGCTTCTGTCCCTAATAAGTAAGGGGAAATATTTCTAATTAAGTCCTGAATAGTGGTAAAAATCAGACAAAAAAAACTGTGTTGCCTTTGTAAAAAGTTGTAGCTGTATTACTTTGTTTAAATTTGCCTGGAGTTTAGTATTAAACATTCAGAGCATATAAAAGTGATTTTTTTTTTAGTTATAGGAGTATTCTGGTAGGCTTTTCCATTGTTGGTCTATTATCTCTCTTGGGTACTTGCATAGATTCCAACTCATTTTTGCCATATCTTGGAGTGTCAGAATTTTACATCCCATCCAGGTTTCTATTTTTGTAGTTTCCGAGATATAATATAAATATCAAATTCTAGAATAGGATGCCTTATAGTGGATATAGTATTTGTTTAGACCTAGGAAATCAAAAGCAGCAATCTCACCAGTGTAGTATCTGAGACACTATGGTCTAAACCTCCAATCACACACAGCTGTTCATTATTCTATACGATGTGCTATCCATTGGAATGAATAAATCAAAGTTTAGGAATTAGCATTTTTGTTGGCTCTTGACAAGTCAAGGTTTGATTGAAGGTGAGTTCATTGGTCTGTTGCTTCTCTTTTACTGTCCATATCAGTTATGTGCTATGTGGTGGGGTTTTGTAAATGTCAGGCTTGGATAGACAAAAAGCACACACTTCTTGGCAGGATAACCAGCTCTGGATTTTAGCTTAAATTGATTGTAAACTCTGTTTAAAAAAACAAATTTTAAACGGGTTTATACTGCTCTGTGCAATTGAATTTCAATAGCTGCCCCAAACCTCCCTTTCTTGGGTCCCCTGCCGGCGCTCCTGGCACCTCCTCTTCTCGGAGCTGCTTCCTATAGTGACATACACCTGTGGGCTTGATTCTAAGCTGCCTGCGCCCATAGACACGCAGAGCGCAGCTCAGCCCAGCCCCCACTCCCTTGTCACAGGCTTTGGCAGCAGTTGGAGTCAATGGCTCTTGCTGCCTCAGCAAAGCCTGTGAGAGCAGGAAGAAAAGGGCACTGTGTCGGAAGTGAGGACTCAGGTAGGTATAAGGGGAGGTGAGAGAACCATACTGTTACCTAAACATTTTTACAATAGTGCAAGGAGGAATGCATTAAGGTAAAAATTGTTTAGGCCAGGGATATGCAATTAGCGGACCTCCAGCTGTTGCAAAACTACAAGTCCCATCATGCCTCTGCTTCTGGGTGTCATGCTTGTGGCTGTCAGAGTCTTGCTATGCCTCATGGGAATTGTAGTTCTGCAACAGCTGGAGGTCCGCTTGTTGCATATCCCTGGTTTAGGCTTTAGAAGCACTTCAAACCAAAGACGTAATAACACATAATAGATATCTAGATAGAATGGATTATTCTGACACTGTTGCAAAACAAGATTTCAGGCTTGTCAAAGTGTATTTTTAAGCTTGTGATGTCCTCACATTTTGACGTTCTGAAGAGCATCAAATTAAGATCATACAGTAGATGTAAAAGTTTGAAGAAGATAACCAGAGAAAAGCTTAAAATAACATTCCTTCATCCTGTATACTGTAATCCTATGAGATCTCAACTGGAACACAGAATGTTGTTTAACCACTTTAATACTGGACACTTTTACCCCCTTCTTGCCCAGGCCAATATTCAGCTTTTAGCGCTGTCACAATTTGAATGACAATTGCACGGTCATGCAACACTGTACCCAAACTAGATTTTTATTATTTTGTTCACACATATAGAGCTTTATTTTGGTGGTATTTAATGACCACTGGGTTTTTTATTTTTTTGCTAAATATATGAAAAAAGACTGGCAATTTTGAAAAAAATACTTTTACATACTGTCACCAGTGCAGTACAGTGTCATCATATAATGGGTTTGGCGGTGATCAGGGATACTGACTAGTGGCAGTATGAATGAAAAAAAAAAATTATTATATAGTTTTCTTTTTTTTTTACGATCTTATTTTTAACACACACTTTGACTAAAGCAATGTAATGTTACCATAGTAACATTGTACTACTCTGGGGAAGTGATCAGTAATGTATTTCATTGCTATATGCAAGCATTTTACTGAATGAAATCGACTCATTCACTTTGTTTTGTTGTAATTAGCTGTGATTGGCCACAGCTGATCACATGGCACCGATCTGTACCATGTGATCACTGTGACCAATCACAGCTAGCAACACAACTGTATACAATGTATAGCTTGAAAGCCATTGTTTACAACTGTCATGTGACCTGCTGTGATTGGTTACAGTAGTCACATGGTCCGGCAGCGGACCGATACAGTGATCAATCATCGGTGTCTGGTGGACGCAGCCGGTGACAGATTGAGTCGCTGCGCGGCTGTGTGTCGCAAACCAGGAGGACTTCATATGACGTCCACCCAAATCGCCTCATAGGCCGGGCGGGAACATTTTAATGGTATGTGAGACGTGGGTGTCCATGTAAGTGTAAATGGGGCCCTGTCTACAGATTCTGGCATCTTTAGGAGTGCCTAAGAATTGTAATAATTTTATGTGTTTATTTATTTACAGATCAATATAAAAAAAATTGTTAGACCTGTGAAAATGTGGAGTGCAGGACAGTCAGTTCACTCATATTTCCTTTGTTTTTGCAGTCCATCCGAGAAGTGACAGGGTATGTCCTTGTGGCTCTTAACCAGTTTGAATATCTCCCACTTGAAAATCTGCGCATCATTCGTGGAACCAAACTGTACGAGGATCGTTATGCACTGTTCATCTTCCTGAACTACTTAAAGGATGGAAAATATGGACTTCGTGAGCTTGGACTGAGAAACTTGACAGGTGACTTGCGTGTATTCTTTATGCATAAATTGAAATATTTGAGACTTTCAGCACAACACGCACTGGTTTGATACTTGTTATTAACATGAAATTCTTATTTTTGTAAAGATTTTAAACACTTGATTTGTATCAGTTACTCTGTAACAATATTCAGAAGTCAATTTCTGATAGCTTGGTTGCAACCAAACTCAATAATAGAATATATAACAGTGGGGTTGATTTACTAGAACTAGAAAACAAAATCTGGTGCAGCTCTTTATAAAAATCAGCTTCCAGGTTTTTTTTGTCAAAGTTTAATTGAACAAGCTGAAGTTAGTAGCTGATTGGCTACCATGCAGAGCTGCACCAGATTTTACAATCTCCAGTTTTAGTAAATCAACCCCAGTATGTCTCAGGCCCAAAATTTTAAACCATGCTAAAAAAAAAAAAGCCATGTCAATTCTTACATAGCTATTAGAAGGACTGGCCCTACTAGACTTCAGTTTTTACTACTTAGCTTTAGAGACATCCCATATTTTACACTAATGCACTGCTGAAGCCCCCCAGTGTATGCATAATATGGGCCCGACAATAATTCCCCCTCCCCTAGATCCTCTTATTACTATTAATTGCAGGCTTAAAGGTTACACAGGCCTACAGTCTTTCAACCTGACTCACTTGGAACATAGCTATGTCCAAACTAGATAGTTTGGGGGTTATTAGTCACATTCAGTTTTGCAGAATCGAACCTTGCTATAGTAGAACTATAGGCAAAACTTCTTCATTTTGGATAGAGCAAGGGAGGGTTATATCCCCTTTCAGATTTTTTTTCGCCATCTGTATCCCATTGGGAAGATTTCCCTTCATGTCCTGTCCCATCGCCAAACAAGAAGTAAGATGAAATCCCTGCAAATTAAGGGAATCTCCCAAGGTCACCAGAACTGGTGTCCCCATTGGAAGATTTCCCTCTATCACTTTTCTGGGGGCAACCAAACATTTGGGATTTTCTTTTAGTCTCACGTCCAATGATAAGGGTAAACAGGACAAATAGAGAGGGTGAACCTCTGTAACGGGGGCACAGACAGCAATAAAAACTGACAAGCTTTCTAACCCCTCCCCGCTCTATCCAAAATCCATGGTACTCATTTAGCTCAAATGTTAATTGGTGGGCAACTCAGATTAGATTTGAAAAAGAAATTTAATATGCTGAATTCTATCAATTTCCAAAGCCTTCAGCTTAGACATGTAGTCATCTTTCAATATGAACCTGTACAATCTGTGTCTGCAGATCATGGTGTGGCTGCCGCTATGGGCAGTAACTAAGATGTATTATTTTTTGGAGTATTTTGTCTTCTTGCCGGACTTTCCTCCCCACTTATTGGAAGAGACAGCAGTGAAAGACACATTTAGTACTAAGATGCATTATGATCATTTTGTAACTGAGAGTTCATGCTTCAGTAGTGAAGCAAGAGCCCAAATGTTATGCATGTGGTTTTTATCTTTGCTTTGTTTCTTCTTTTTAAATGCTGTTTGGCTTTCCTTGTACAAAAGAAATCATTATTTTTGGTGTGTGAGATTTTGCTTTTATGGAATGTCTTTTAGATTTTGTAACACTATTACATAAGCTGGAATTCAATGCTGGGAGCACTGAACTGGAAACTTCAGTATTAAAAAGTTTTTTATTTAAAAAATAAAAAGTAAATAATGCCTCCTGATGTAAATCTGATGTCAATCATGTCATCCAGCAATGTAGTATATCCAGCCACCTGATGATGTTCACCTGCACTTTCCTGCCGTCAAATGACAGATCCCAGGCAAGTTGCTGCATTTAAACAAACCGGCTGGGGATCTTAGGTGATGTAATTGACCAAATATGGTCTTGACCATATTTAGTTAATGACATCATCCAAGAACACAGCTTGATAGTTTACCACCATCAGCCAGCTTGGGGATCTGTCATTTTGAGGCTGTAGTGGTACAGCTGCAAATTGACAGATTTCTGTCTACAAACAACAGCCATGGTTTGGGCGGACAAATATGTCTAGTTTGTTTACTCGTTTGGTGAAAAGCACACAGGCTGGGTTTGGGTTGAATTCATGTTTGACCTGAACCCAAGGCTCATCCCTAGTGACCGCTATTACCGGTAGTGAAAGTGGGAAAAATCCATACATTTGAATTGTTACTGAAATAGGGAAAAAGGTGAAATCTTCCCTTTGGGATGCTTGTTGTGGTGATAACTAAGAGAGGAATACCCTCACTTCTGACAGAATTCCTCTCATTTTCTCACTTCTTGTTATGTCTGTGGGACAGGAAGTGACGTAAAATCCTCTTATTGGGAAACATACAACAATACTTAACCTAACATAGGCTTTAATTCTTCTCTGCTTTATCCAAAACGTAAAAAAAAGTGTGGATTTAGATGCATTTTAATGAAAAGTTTTGTATTATGTATGTTTTTGTTTGCCCATACTGTGCATAGATTACATAATATATTACACATTTACACTCCTGGGTTTCAATGTTTTCATTGCAACTGTTTTCTTTTAGTGGTGATGCTAATTGAAAGCAAAACTTCAGCTATCTTTAACATCCCCTCAGGTGTACTATATATATTGAAGGATTAAAGCAATGTCTATTGACAAACTGTGCATGCTCCTGTTCTGGTCTAAATTTTTCAACATAAGAGTCCAATGGGAGTCATCAATTCAATAGTTTTGTTTTAAAATAGTATAGCGTGTCCCATCGTCCTTTAGTTCTCTAGGGCTGTTGGATGCATGCCTAAAGCATGCTGATTAAAAATACTGCAAGATGATAAATGTATTAATCATCTCAGAGTAGCCAAATATACTATTAAAAGCTATTGGTTGCTGTATGATACAGTGCACAGCTTGTGTTGTAAAATATGCCCTTAATTATTTTTTTTTTATTATTGTAGTTCTCTAAAATTACGCTTTTTTTTTATGGTCTATCCTATTGTTCCCCTCTATATTAAAACCTAAGACAACAGGTCATTCACACATAACTCATCTATATACCTATGTGTTAGACAATCGGGATGATTCTATCGATTGTACCTCTTCCCAGGCCACATGGTTGGATCTTGGCCCTGGACTAAAAATATACTTCCCCTTACTATACCACAGATAACCATTCTTTTAATTTACAGGATACCTTGTCTCCTCTAAAGTTCCGAATTCAAATTACATGGTTTAAGTTTTTTTTTAATTCTTATTCGTTTTGTTATATATATTTATCTTACTCTGAGATATATCTCTTAAATTACATTTGAGTTATATAACTAAACGAAAATATATATTTTCTGAATAGCTATTGAGAAGCCATGTTTTTCATACTTATAGAGAAATATAAACCTTAGCGTCTTTGGATAAAAGAACTGATCATCAAACTCCAGCTGCAGTAAAAAAACTCGCTAATAAGCAAATAGAAAAGAAGCAAAGTAGGAATGTAAAAACAGTTTTGCTGTGCTTAGGGTTGATCAAATTCATGTAAAACATGCAGAACACGCAAAAAAACGCAAAAAAAATTGCAGAACACACAGAGGGTTAATAAAGTCCCATTAGATGATGAAAAAAATTGCTTGTGCTTAAATTGACATCTCCTGTGCAGGGGTGTTCAGACTGGGTGCCCCACATAGATGTACACTCACCCTGGATGTTGACCAACTATCGCTAGTATGGTCTTTTAGACATGTGGGAATACCCCTATGGAGCCTGTTGAAATGACGTCTCTTGCAAGAGTGCACCTCATAAGTATAGATGGAAATGACAAAGGATAACCTTCATTGCGCAATGCCGTAAAACCGGAATTATTGAATAAACAGATTAAAATAGTTCCACTCACATTTAAAAGTGCCTTATAGTCCTGGCACCTGGCGTGTGTAGCAGGTGATTATTAAGGGTAATCGGCCCTGATAAGGAAAGCCGCCGTTTGCGGCATTGTGCTTGATTCCCGGGTAGTTTTGTATGGGCGGAAGTAACGCGATGACGCGGTGTAACCTTCGGCGTTTTGGCTTATCACAAAGCCATCATCAGGAAGTGACTTATACCCAGAGCTTTTTTTTAGCAGGAATGTGGGGGAATGCAGTTCCGGCACCTCCAGCACCAAATATATGTAATAGCAAGGGATGTGCTGGAGGGTCTATTAATGCTGTCTGCTGGGGGATTTATGGTCACTGGTGGGGATCTGTTTTTGTGTGAGGGTCTATAATTGCTTGTGGGGGATATGTTGTTGCTGGGGGGGTCTTATGGTACTTGTAGGGATCTACTGTTGAGGGAATGGTCTGTTGTTGCTGGCTGCTGGAGGATCTATTAATGCTGACCGCTGGGAGATCTGTTGATGCTGCTGGGGGGGTGTTGTCTAATGTTGCTGGGGTGGATCTTTTGTTGCTGAGGGTGGTATTTTGTTGTGGATGGTCCATTGTGTCTGTGTGGGGGGGTCTATTGTTTTGTGGAGAACTATTGTTGCTGGGGTGGGGGTCTATTGTTTCTGGGGGGAACTATTGTTACTGGGGTGGGGACCATTGTTACTAGGGGAGTCTGTTGTTGCTGGGGTGGGGTCTATTGTTGCTGGGGGGAACTATTGTTACTGGGGTGGGGACCATTGTTGCTAGGGGAGTCTATTGTTGCTGCGGTGGGGTCTATTATTGCTGGGAGGGGAATTTTTGTTGCTTGGGAGGACCTATTGTTGTTGGGGTGGGGTCTATTATTGGTGGGAGGGGAATCTATTGTTGCTTGGGATGATCTATTGTTGCTGGCTCCAATGCATCTATTTTTACTGCTTTTCTTGTTATTAGACAAGAACAAATTCCATACAAATTATTTTCTTCATTATTTGCCCCCACTTGACAAAGCTCAGGTATAGCGATTGGCTGCTTAGGTACCCAGTGCTGTATCTTGAGCTACCTAGTTTCCCCCATCAAATGTTAAGGAGGAGACTGTGGAGTTACATTTACCGTAATTAACCAAGTTTGTACTGTGTTTTCAGAACTCATTATCAGTTGTAAACTAGATTTCAACTCTCTGTCCTAACAAAGTGCTAAAGATCTCAAGGTTTGGATTCTGCATTGTATGATTTTTGAGGAGACACTGCCCCTCTTTGTCCCTTTGATATTGTTCAGAATAGCTTGCAATCCTGTGTATAATACTGCTCCAAATAAACAACTAAAAAGGTAAGAAATATATATTTTCAGGTATGCTGTGTGAATGAGAATGCATCACTAATATATAGTGTGGGATCTCAAATTGACTTTAAAAATTAAAATACACAAGTTCCAAAATTCTAAATCCATTTTTTTTCATTTTAGGCTGAGTAGGTTGAGTGACTAAAAGAACATGTCAGTTTAACAACTTGCTGACCAGCCGCCATCGTTACACGGCAGCAGGTCGGCTCTCCTGCGCAAATCCAGAAATTAAACAAGATGATGTGGGATCCTCTGCTCAAAGAGGGGCTTAAACCAGAGTGCTTGTGTCTCATTACCTTCAGGAAGATAAGAGCCCCAGATGCTGGCGAAATGCTGATGCAAGTAGAAGAGAACAAGAAGACCTGGACAGCTGCACACCGGAATGGATAAATCGGTCTTTTTATTCAAAATACAGGATCATGGGGTACACAACACGACTGTGGGGTGATACAAAAATATCTGACGCATTTCGCACCTACACCAAGTGCTTACTCATAGCTATGAGTAAGCACTTGGTGTAAGTGTTAAAACGCGTCATATATTTTTGTACCACCCCACAGTCGGGTTGTGTACCCCATGATCCTGTATTTTGAATAAAAAGACCGATTTATCCATTCCGGTGTGTGGCTGTCCAGGTCTTCTTGTTCTCTTCTCCTGCGCAAATCGTCGTAGCTGCGCGTGGGTCCGGCGGACTCGATGTCTGCCAGCGACCCGCGATCGCCTAGTACAGAGGCAGAATGGGGATCTGCCTTTGTAAACAAGGCGGATCCCCATTATGACTGATGACATGACAGAGATCTACTTGATCGCCTCCTAGTGTTAACCCCTTCCCTGCCAGTGTAATTTTTACATTAATCACTGTATTTTTATAGCACTGATCAATGCAATAATGTCACTGGTCCCTAAAAGTGTAATTTGGGGTTAGATTTTTCCGCCGCAATGCCGCAGTCCCACTAAAAATTGCAGATTGCCGCCAATACTAGTAAAAACAATAAAAAATAAATCAAAGTCCCTAAACATATCTCATAGTTAGTAGACACGATAAGTTTTGTGCAAATCAATCAATATACGCCTATTGCGATTATTTTTACCAAAAATATGTAGAAGAATATATATTGGCCTAAACTGATGAATAATTTCGTTTTTTTTATATATTTTTTTTGGATATGTATTATAGCAAAAAGTAAATTAAATTTTTTTTTTTTTCAAAAATCGTCGCTCTTTGTTTGTTTATAGCGCAAAAAATAAAAACCGCAGAAGTGATCAAATACCAACCAACGAAAGCTATATTTGTGGGAAAAAAAGGACATCACTTTTGTTTGGGTACAGTGTCGCACGACTGTGCAATTGTCAGTTAAAGCGATGCAGTGCCGTATAGCAAAAAATGGCCTGGTCATTAAGGGGGCCAATCCTTCCGGGGGGCTGAAGTGGTTCATTTACATCTGTATCCAGTTTGGGAGATTTCTCCTTCCTGTCTCAGGACACAACAGGAAGTGGAAAGGAAATCTCTGTAAAGGAAGTAAAATCTCCTTTTTTGAGATTTTCAGTACGGTTGACAATGATTATCAAGACAAACAGAGAATGTGAATCTCTCCAGAGGCGGCACTACAATTCAGATAGGGGCTCTAATGCTTCCCCACCCCAAATTTAAAAAAAAAAACATTTTGACATTAGATACACTTGATAACCATAGAGAAAAGATATCAGCCAAACAGAAAGTGCACTATTTGCTACGGGTCAGCCGATTCAGAGATTTGTGAGAAGAAGCTGTAAAGCACAACCATAGTGTAGTTCCGCAAAGCAAAAATCAGTCTGTATACGTAAGAATAATATACTTTATACAGAATAAATCCATATACAATTATTTACATCAAGCAGATTTGTTTTACATATAAAAAACATTGAAAAGATTATACATTCCCTCCTTTATCCCAGCCATTATCAAGTGGCCGCATTGCATCATGGAGACTCATTTTAAGAGCGACTTATGGTAGTTCAGATTACTTTTAAAACAATTTAAAAGTTCTAATGCAAATAAGCAGGGGTTGCATTTTAGAAACATGTATTTCTCTAGGATCCCAGTGACTAGCTTTGTCCTAGTAATATATAACATTATGTAATAACTTCTATGTATTTGTAAGTACACAGCATAATGGTAACCTTTTAAACGTCATTTAAAAGTCCATTTATTTCAGCGGTATGAGTGCATTTTATAAGGATATTTATTTTAAAGTTGGGTTTAAAAGTATGAAATGTAACATTCATTGGTTCAAAGGTAATGTATTACAAAAATGAACACAAACTTGCATTACAAATGTAACCTTGGGCCCAGTTACATCATACATGTTTTGTGCATTGAGGCACGTTGCGGCATGCTGCACTAGACCACCTATTCAAAATGAAAAGGCTGCAACGCAAAAATGATGCGGCTTGCATTTTTAGCAGCACACTTAACAGGGCGCTGTGCCTTGTGCGACGGTGTGTTGTGTTTTGCATGAAGTGTCAATGTGATGTGCCTAGTGCAGTAGTGCAGAGGGACAAATGCCAGGGTAAAAATCAGGGTAAAACAGTTTTTTCTTTTTTTTAAACAATAAAAATGTGCGATCCTGTTTGATTTGCAGTGCTTTGCAAAATGAATTATTCTCTCATGAGAGTTCAATTCTACTTTATGTATAAAACAGCAAATAACATAAAAACACAAAGCTGTATCTGGAAATCAAAGATGATTTCCAAGCAAGTAGCAAAATGCGTAGTTGAAATATGCATACGGGGCTATTTTACCACCTAAGGAATCTGTAATTCTTTCCAGCCAGTACAGTGATTCAGACACCCTTACCAGACAGTACAGCTTGGTCAAAGACACAACTCCAGTCTTCTGATTGGACAGTGAATGAGCAGCAGTAATGAGTCATCACAATGCTTACTTTACTCTTGCCTCCTGTCAGTGGGGTTGATTTACTAAAGGCAAATAATCTGTGCACTTTGCAAGATGCTATTAAGCTTAGTAAATGAAGAGAAGCTCTGCTGATATCCATCATCCGGCCAGGTACAAGAAAAAAATGCTGTTATTTTTATTAAGTGTGATTGGGTATTATTTGCACAGTGAAGCTTAATTTACTAAGCTCTGGAGCAACTGCTCTTGCAGAGTACAGCTGCACTTGCAAAGTGCACATTCTATTTGCCTTTAGTAAATCAACCCCAATGCGGTTCCAAGTGCAGTGCAGAAGAAGAGTCTAACTCATAGGGGTTGATTTACTAAAGGCAAATGTACTGTGCACCCTGCAAATGCAGTTACTCCAGAGCTTAGTAAATGAAGTAGAGCTTCACTTCACAAAGAATACCCAATCACACGCAAGGAAAAAAAAATGAATTTTTGCTTGCACATGAAGCAAAGCTTCCCCTCATTTTCTAAGCTCTGGAACAACTGCAGTCTATTTGCCTTTAGTAAATCAACCCCATAATGCTGACTTCCCTCATTGAGAGCCCGTTCACACTGCCCACACACTAAACCATATTAGTTTAATGTGTCCATTTTGGATGCAGTGAGCTGGTGTTAGGGGAGTGGTGTGCATTTTATGGATTTGTGCATCACAGAGTTCCTTTTACTTTTTTTTTGGTCAGCTTTTTTTTGAAGTGAACAAAGTGACACTTCATTCATGTCATTGCACAGCACCGTGGTGCATTGTGCTGCTGTGCACTGACACAATACAATCCTGTGAGATGCGATAAAATACAGCATGTCTGCATTTTACCACAACTCTCTGCACAGCACCTGTGGACTATTTTGAGAATGGGGCACATAGAAAACTATTAAAACTTTGTGAAACAAAAAAAAAAAGAAAACTATTGTTTTCTATGTGTCCTAGAGTTGACCTGGGTTCTTTAAGTGCAGAAAAATGCTAGTCACCGAACTATGGGGTGGACTTACTAAAGGCAAATAAACTGTGCACTTTTGCTCTAGAACTTAGTAAATGAGCAGAAGCTCTGCTGACTTCCATCATCCAATCACGTACAGGCAAAAATGCCGTTTTTTTTTTTTAATTTCCTTTTACGTGACTGGGTATTCTTTGCAAGGTGGGGGTTTACCTCATTTACTAAGCTCTGGAGTAATTGCACTTGCAGAGTGCAACTGCACGTTGTGAAGTGCACAGTCTATTTGCGTTTAGTAAAACAACCCGTACGTGTGAATGGGCCCTCAGTCTGAAAACTGGTGTGCAGGTCATTGCATACATTTAATATTCAGAAATATTCATATACTTTATTTACTTACTTATATTTTAATATATTTAGGCTTCTTTTCACACTTGTGTGTTGTGGTAAAATGCAAGTTTTACGGCACATTGCTGCAACACACAGTAATACACAGCACGCTGTGTGCTGCATTGGTGTGCCAATGGGTGAATTAGGTAAGTAAAGTAGGTGCCAAACAAACCTGTGCTTGATCTCGATGCAAATCACATAACATGTGCTACGTTAAAAAAAATCTACACGTACCATTTTTTTTCTATTAGCTTTAACACAACTTAGATTAGCAAACAAAATAATGTACAATATTATATGAGTAGTAGCACACACACACAGTTTAAAGATTATCTCAGTTTTTTTTTTCTTTAAAATGAGCACATCTAAATTTACTAGTATTTTTTTTTATATCTATCTGGACGTCATCTTTACATTAAACATCAAATATCTCAATTTCTGTTAAAAAATAGGAGCTTTTGTATGCTTATTTGTGAATAGTATTAATGGCTCCTTTGCATAAAATGATTTATGAGATTTTAGACTTTCTTTGTCCTTTAATGGTACAGGACAGAAAATTACTCTCTTTCTTCAGTACCAATCCACTTTTTAAGCAGCTGTATTTTGCAAACTAAATTAATTTTATAAATGATCCGAGCAAACATTTTGTGACAGCAGAAAAGGGGAAGGGAAATGGCACCTAAACAGTAACTTTTGACTCACTTTAACCATTAGACTCTCATAACTACAGCTACCAGTGCACAGAAACTCAATAGCCAGTATAGATTTGTCCTTCAGTTCTTGTATTGGCACATGAGTTGCTATGGACTTCACATTGATATTTGATATTCCGGAAATTGACTGGTACCCAAAGCACTTTTTCTTTTTCATGTAATAATGCTCAGTGGGACTTGCATTAGGATTTGACAGCCAGCAACTGATGGCACCAAAGAATTTTACTGGATATATTGTACCAAAACATTTCGCAATGTTAACTGCTTGTTATACTTTATGTGTGGAGCAGGTTAACAAAAGTCTTTTACGGTGGGTATGCAGCAGAATTTATGATAGATATACTAAAATGGCCCCACAAACATGCATTCACTTTAAACATCTAATCACATTAAAGAGAATTTTTCAAACATATTACGTCTTAACTGGTAGGACGATTGATATGATCAGGATGTCACTGGACAAGCATTAATATTGCTCTTTTAGTAAATCACCCCTTTATTGTCTTTGTTTTGTTTTTTTGTGAATTTATTCATGAAAAACACAGAAAGGAAGCAAAAGGAGGTGCAAGCATGGCTTAGAGCAGGGGTAGGCAACCTTAGAGAGGTGGAGATCTACCTGGACAACACAGGAGAAGTCAAAGATCACTGGTCACAGTGCCGCCTCCTCACACCTGATTTAAACCTCTAATAGCAGGACTACTGTGTTGTAAATGTGTGCATTGCATGGCAATTATGGGTTTAAATCAGATGTTGAGAAGGCAACATATTGCCTCCTCACCACCTATCAACACACACTGAAGATCTCTTTTTTCTTGCTGCTGGCGCTACTCTATAGACCTCTAGCCCGGATAAGAGGTGGAGTGCAGTTGGTATCACTCCGCATGGGACAGGAGCCAGCACTACAGAGGAGGCATCGGCTTATGTGGCTCTTGCTCCCTTCTACAGCTTTAACTTTACAAATAGTCCCTGTGCATTGCACTTCATTTGATGCTCTGGAATAGCAGGTCAGCAAATCCAGATCTACCAGCCACCTGTCCGCGATCTACTGGCCAACTTTTTTCCATATAACCACCACAACCCGCAGTGAAACTTACCGCAAACACTGCAAAACAATGGTATCATGGATGAACAAAAGTAAATAAAAAGTGGTAAATATTATAAAACAGTCATGTGTAGACATTCAAGTATTTACCATACCATAACAGTAATCAAGGTTTAAAACAAGCAATCACTGACCTCTGTAGATGCAGGCACCATGAAGCAATTTATCTCAAATTCACAGCAGAAGCTCTTGAAGTTTTTTTAAGCAGTGCAGCTCACCGTTCAGTATATTATAAAGCATCACTTCTAGTGTTGAATCCAAACTTGTAGGTAATACTGATACATACATCCAAAAGGCATATCTGAAGGCATTTCCCTCAAATCAGAACCTCACATATGGCTTTTGGATTTTTGTAGCGCTGTTACACACAAGTTAGGACACACAAGTTAGGATTCAACACTGGAAGCGCTGCCTGACAATATACAACATTTTTCTAAAAACTGTGCTTTTTTTCTAACAGCTTGCTGCTTCTGATTCCTAATTGCAATTCCCTAATAAAGATTTGCACTAATTTAAAGCCCATCCCCAATCAAAAATAATAATGCAATAATATAGTAATAGTAATAGTAATAATAACTGTATTGTATTGCCCTGGTATGTGACAGATTTCCTGTAAAATAATTATGTTGTTTTATGAATTGTCCTAAACCCCCTGTTGATTATTTACCTACCTGGTTGGAGGTGAGTTACCCGTGTTTATCGGAGTAGAACACGCACAGGCGTATAACACGCACATTAATTTTAAGAAGGAAGTTTCGGGAAATAAATTAAAATTTTAAATAAGTAACTTTGAAGCAAAATAAGGGTCAGTGCCCATCTGCAGCCTCACCATTGCCATCAATGCAGCCTGATCAATGCCCATCTACAGCCTCACAAATGCCATCAATGCAGCCTCACAAGTGCTATCAATGCAGCAGCCTCACCATTGCCATCAATGCAGCAGCCTCACCATTGCCATCAATGCAGCAGCCTCACCATTGCCATCAATGCAGCAGCCTCACCATTGCCATCAATGCAGTAGCCTCACCATTGCCATCAATGCAGGAGCCTCACCATTGCCATCAATGCAGCAGCCTCACCACTGCCTTCAATGCAGCAGCCTCAACATTGTCATCAGTGCAGTCTGATCGATGCCCATCTGTAGCCTAAAAGGGAAAGGGAGGGGTGCAGGACGAGCACCAACAGATTACATACAGTGAGAATCTCCTATGATAGACAGAACAGTGGTCCAATGGCGGCCCAGGAGACGGGACTTTCTATTACAGAGGCCACCAAGTAAACAGGAGATTCTCACTGTATGTAATCTCACGGCGCTCGTCCCGCCCCCTCCCTGTGCCCTCCGAGGCAGCTAAAATTGAAGTATTAGCGTATAAAACGCACACGCTTTTTACCCTGGATTATCAGGGTGAAAAAGTGCATGTTATACGCCAATAAATACAGTAAATCTTTCTATTTTATCATTCTTTTCCACGGCTATGGGTGTCACTGCTGTACAACACTTCTGGTGTGTTAAATAGTGTGTTCCCCAGTGAGAGCTGTGGTTCCCTCTGACATCCCAACAGCTGGCATACCACTGCTGTGTCCTAAGGTGATGAAGCAGCCAGGAAGGGAGGGAATTAGGAAAATCTATTCCTATTAATCCCCTATTAACCTCCCTGGTGGTATTCCCGAGTCTGGCTCGGGGTGGATTTTCAGTACCAAAAGCGGTAATCCCGAGCCAGACTCGGAATCGCATCGCAGGATCCATGTAGAGGTTACTTATCTTGTCCCCTGGATCCTGCGATGTCTCCCCGCTGTGATCTGCGAGCCACCGTGTCTCGCCCGATTTATAGTGCCGAGCGTTGCAACGCACGGGGACGGAGTTCGGCCCCAAATTCAAAAAGTAAAAAACACAGTATAGATACAGTATACTGTAATCTTACAGAATACATTACTGTATCAAATAATTTCACATCCCTTTTGTCCCTAGTGGTTTGTCCAGTGTCCTGCATGCAGTTTTGTATTATAAATATTATTCTTTCTGCCAGGAAACTGGAGATTGTCCATAGCAACCAAAAAATGTCCGTTTACGTCAAAAGTGCTTTTAGACCAGCTAGAAAACAGTGATAATAAATTAGAATCACTCGCAGAATTGAGCGATAGTGATTCGTGGGGAAATTCGTCATCAAACACTAAAAGTAATGATAGCGACAATTCTGCAACTGAGCAAATTTCAGTGTTTTTGATTTGATTATAATATTGAATAGTTTTTTTTATTATTATATTATTATTTGTTATAATTATTTATAGTTATTTATTATATTATAATTTTTTATTTTGTTTTTGCAAACTTTATCATACCCGGTATGTCTACTAGACTCTGGTTTGGACAGATTTAAGTGAGTTATTCCTAAGAATTACAGGCCTACAATATAAAACGCCAAATGTCCGTGCTAAATAATTGTACCGCTTTCAGCTTCAAAAATCTGAAATAATCATACCACCAGGGAGGTTAACCCTTAGTTTATTACATTTAGCTCTAAATAACTTCTTCTCCCACTTCTAGCCTTATCTTTTATTTTCCTGATGATTTTGTTTTTCTATTTTTCCAGTGATTAATATCAAACATTTTATTCATTGATATTAGTTTTTATGATTCATTCAGTAATGCATAAAGAAAGCACAACATTGATGAAAAAGCATTTATTACATTTTAAATAATTTTTAAAATGTGTTGTACAATAAAATAATATAATAATTTTAGTGTCATGCAGTGCCTCACTATGCCTCCTGGGATGTGCACGTCACATATACCAGGAGGCATAGTCCTTCACTGAAAAAGGAAAAGGTGAGTGGACCTAGCAGGACGTTATTGGGAGGCCAAATGGCTGAACCCAGAAGAGCCTGATGAGCCTGATGAGGTCACACTCATACATGGCTGCGTGTTACCTGAGTGGTGGCTGCTAAGAAGAGGATCTTGGCAGGACAATGCTGGATCCACTGGTTGGAACTCGTAACAAGGTAAGCAGGGGTTAAAAAATGGGGGGGGGGTGGAAGAAGATACGCTTTAAGTAATGACACAGTTATTGCTAAGTAAATATTGTAAAAATTGCTCTGATCCATAGGCAATGTACAGGTGAAGGCTAAACTGGTTAAGGGCCTATGTGTGACAACATGTGCGATGTTGAGCATTCATTTGAATAGGCTGCCAAGGTATCAACTGACCATAAATGGGACTAGCACCTTTTTTTCTGATGCAGCATACCACAACACACCATGCCTTACTGCCCTAAACAAATGAATGGAATGCATGTACTTTAATGTGTATTGCAGATACTGATAGGTGTGAATAGCTCCTAATCACATTATTGACATCAGTATTCTTTGTAAGTATAAGAAATGCAGTTGGAATTTTTCTTTATCTTATGATCATATTTATTTGATACCTTGTATTATCTGGGGACATATGATATGGACAAGCTAAACTAGATATGTAGGGTCTTGTATGGTTGAAGGGATTATTTAATCCATTATTGCTTCATGTTTCAGTATGTTTGTATGTGTGAAATCTTCTATGTAGTTAAGCAGTGGGTGTGAGGCCTTGCCAATTATCAGGGGCCCTGATGTTTTCTATCAGATTAGCTGCAAACCTAGATGACCACGGGAGGCTGAGCTCAATGCATGTCACGGGCTGGGTAAAAATAACCCTCAGCCTTCATCTCTGGTAAGTTTAATGGAGATCTTAGGATCAGTTCCAGTTTGTTTACAAGTCATCACAGGTCATAGAGGGACACACATACAAGACTGGAATCCAAAGTAGTGTGTTCAGTGTGAGTTTTACAAATCAGTCATGTATAACAACTGCTCTTTGATTCCACAAAGCATATTAATTAGCTTTTCAACATTAGATGTTTATCGCAAAATGACCTACACAAACTATTTATCTTTAATTAGCAAAATAATTTTTAATGTACTTTTATATAAACAGGAAAATAATGTAATTAAATCACAATCAATGATAAACTGGCCATACATGCTTTACCACTTGACCTCTGGAGGATTTACCCCCCTAATGACCAGAGCATTTTCTGTGATAGGGCACTGCGTTATTTTAACTGACAATTGCACAGTCATACAATGCTGTATGAAAATAAAATGTATATCTTTTTTCCTCACAAATAGAGCTTTCTTTGGTGGTATTTGATCACCTCTGTGTTTTTTATTCTTTGCGCTTTAACCGCTTGCCGACCGCCACACACAGATGTACGTCGGCAGAATGGCACAGGCAGGCAAATGGGAGTACCTTTACATCCCTTTAAATTTGGCACCTATCGGGCGCGCGTGCCCACGGGTCCTGGAAACTCGATGTTCACTGGCGGGCCGCGATTGTGGTGTGGAGAGGTAGAACGGGGAGATGCCTATGTAAACAAGGCTTTTCCCTGTTCTGCCTAGTGACATGACAGGGATCTACTGCTCCGTGTCATCGGGAGCAGTGATCGCTGTCATGTGAGTAGAAGCCCATCCCCCCACACTTAGAATACCTCCCTAGGACACACTTAACCCCTTGATCGCCCCCTAGTGTTTAACCCCTTCCCTGCCATTGTCATTTACACAGTAATCAGTGCATTTTTATAGCACCGATCACTGTATAAATGACAATGGTGTCAAAAGTGTCTGATGTGTCCGCCATAATGTCACAGTCGCGATAAAAATCACAGATCGCCGCCATTACTAATAAAAAAAAAATAATAATAAAAATGCTATAAATCTAGCCCCTATTTTGTAGACGCTATAACTTGTGCACAAACCAATCAATACACGCTTATTGCAATTTTTTTACCAAAAATATGTAGAAGAGTACATATTGGCCTTAACTAAGAAAAAAAAATGTGTTTTTTTTAAATATTTTTTGGAGATATTTATTATAGCAAAAAGTAAAAAATATTGCTTTTTTTTCAAAATTGTCGCTGTTTTTTTGTTTATAGCGCAAAAAATATAAACTGCAGAGGTGATCAAATACCACCAAAAGAAAGCTCTATTTGTGGGGGAAAAAAGGACGTCAATTTTGTTTGGGTGCAACGTCGCACGACCGTGCAATTGTCAGTTAAAGCAAAGCAGTGCCGAATCGTAAAAAGTGCTCTGGTCAGTAAGGGGGTAAATCCTTCTAGGGCTGAAGTGGTTAAACAAAAAAAAAACAACAATTTTGAAAATAAAAAAGAATATTTTTTAATTTCTGCTATAAAACATATCCAATAAAAAAATGGAAAAATCTAATTTCTTCATAAATTTAGGCTAATATGTATTATGCTACATATTTTTGGTAAAAAAAATCCCAATAAGCGTATATTGATTGGTTTTGTGCAAAAGTTATGGCATCTATGGGACATTTTTATTCGTATTTATTTTTTACTAGTAATGGCGGCGATCAGCGACTTATAGCCAAACTGCGATCCTGCGGCGGACGTTCTGACACTTTTGATCCTTTTTGGGGACCAGTGACAGTAATACAGTGATCAGTGCTAAAAAAATATGCACTGTCCCTGTAATAATGACACTGGCTGGGAAGGGGTTAACATCAGGGACAATCAAAGGGTTAACTGTGTGCCTAGCCAGTGTTTTTATTATACTGTGTGAGGTGCTTTTACTAGGGGAAGAGATATAATTTATTCCCTGCTTTGTAGGGACACAAATGCCATCCCTTCCCTCCTGTCAGAATGGCAATCTGCCTTGTTTATATAGGCAGATTGCAGTTATATCTCTTTGCCTGACAATTGACGGGTGGTGCCAGAGTACATTGGGTACCCTGCACCTGCTGAACAACTTGTAATCAACGTGTGTGTAATCACAGTAGTAGTGAGCCGTCAGCTGCACGCATGTACGCCCCCTACCTGGAAGTGTCGGATCACATATATATATATACATGATCCGGTGCACAGGTGTCACCCTGTAGCAGTAAAACTGCTATAGGGTGGAACTAAAGTGATTAATCTGATTGTACAATCACTATAAAATTTCCTTTATATTTATCAAAATTTAATGGGATGGCCTACCTAAACAATACATTCAATTTAAGAAAACATGCAATTAGATAGTTTTAGGTTTTATATATAGTTAAAAAAAAATAGTCCAAGCTCCAATTTATTTCTTGATTGTCCCCTTAATGTGTTGGGGGTAGGGGTTCTGGTTGGTAAGATACAGTATAATTAAAAATCCAACATTCCTAACCTTTGTTAACAAAAAAAAAATCCAACATTCCTGTGTTGGTTCTTCGCCTCCTCTGTACTTTATTCCTGACAGGTTTGATCCATACAAATTGGGATTAAACCTGACATTCCTACAAAACCTTCCATCATAAATGGGCTGTGCTTCTCCCTTTGAATGACTACATAGTGCTGCGTATACAGTATATATATCAGGAGCAGCACCAATAGCAGAAGACCTTCAAACGGAGATGCTGAGGATATCACAGTTTACATACCCCCAGCTTTGATTTTCTGGGTGGCAAAGATATAATCATATATTGATAACTAACTCCTGTGGCTGTTGAGTTTGCCAAATATATTTTCATATTCTGGACTCTGGAGGTACGGATATATTGGTACAAATGTTTGCAAAATATGTATTGCACTTTTGGGTAAAACTTGAGTTCTTTAATAAACAATTGTTCAACTGAAAACTAAAGAAAAAAAGAAATATCATCTTTTCTTTGTAGGCCAATCAAGAACTAATTGATGATATAGTTTTTCTGTCTTTTTAGCCATTTATGCTCTTTTTCATCACTGTTCTCATCTGCAACTTTCCCAAAACTATAGCAAAAGCATTGCACTTAAAGAAACCAGTCAAGTCAAGGAATTTGATTGTCATGTGAATCTCTTTTTGAGATCTGGAAAGTGATGCTTAAAGTGTTTGTAAAGGCAAAAAAAAAAAAAAAAATGCCATTGTCTCTTTAACCTCCCTGGCGGTATTCCCGAGTGTGGCTCGGGGTTAAATTTCAGTACCATTAGTGGTAAACCCGAGCCACACTCGGGATTGCATCTCAGGATCCTGGTCCAGGTTACTTACCTTGTCCTCAGGATCCTGCAATGTCCCCCCCGCTGTGTCTGCGGGCTGTGTCCTCCGCCAGATGCCTCTGTGTGCCAGGCTCTGTTCCCTGTGAGCGTTGCGACGCACAGGGCGGAGCCTGGTGGCAAATTAAAAAAGTACAAAATTCATAACACATACAGTACACTGTAATCTTATAGATTACATTACTGTATGAAATAATTTCACTTCCCTTTTGTCCCTAGTAGGGATGGGCCGAACACCCCCCTGTTTGGTTCGCATCCAGAACATGCGAACAGGCAAAAAATTTGCTCGAACACCATTAAAGTCTATGGGACACGAACATGAAAAATCAAAAGTGCTCATTTTAAAGGTTAATATACACGTTATTGTCATAAAAAGTGTTTGGGGACCCGGGTCCTGCCCCAGGGGACAGGTATCAATGCACAAAAAAGTTTTAAAAACGTCCGTTTTTTCAGGAGCAGTGATTTTAATAATGCTTAAAGTGAAACAATAAAAATGAAATATTCCTTTAAATTTCGTACCTGGGGGGTATCTATAGTATGCCTGTAAAGTAGTGCATGTTTCCCATGTTTATAACAGTCCGAGAGCAAAATTACATTTCTAAAGGAAAAAAAAGTCATTTAAAAGTGCTAGTGTCGGCTATTAATGAATTGTCGGGCCCAACGATACACATAAAAGTCATTGAAAAAAAAAAAATGCGTGGTTCCATTACCAGGCCCTTCAGTTCTGGTATGGATATTAAGGGGAACTCCGCGCCAAAATTAAAAAAAAAATGGTGTGGGTTCCCCCAAAAATCTACACCAGATCCTTATACGAGCACGCAACCTGTCAGGCTGCAGGAAAAGAGGGGGGGACGAGAGAGCGCCCCCCCCCCTCTGAACCGTACCAGGCCACATTCCCTCAACATGGGGAGGATGTCCCCATGCTGATGGGGACAAGGGCCTCATCCCCACAACCCTTGCCCGGTGGTTGTGGGGGTCTGCGGGCGGGGGGCTTATCGGAATCTGCAAGCCCCCTTTAACAAAGGGGACAGCCAGATCCCGCCCCCCCCCTATGTGAATTGGTAAGGGGTACATTGTACCCCTACCATTTCACAAAAAGAAAGTGTCAAAATGTTAAAAAATCACATGAGACGGCTTGGGACAAGCGCTTTATTAAAAATAAAAAAATAAAAAATAAAAAAGAGATTTCAGCGATGTAATCCAATAAATCCATGCTCCTACTCCAGCGATGTAATACAATTCTCGATCTCCAGCGATGGATGATCTCCAGTGACTCCAGCGAAGAACACGCACAGGATCCTGCCTCCACCGGAGGCACCCAGCCAATGATGCGGCTCCAGCTTGACAGCTCTTATGTAGCTGAGGGCGTGGCCATCCGTCACGTGACCCCATCCCCCTCTGACAAGGGGAAATGCCGGGGTTTCCCAGTGACGTGTACGTGTGACCCCGCCCCCCCCTCTGATGCAACGGGAATCCTGTGGGATGCAATGGGAAACACAACCACTTTAAAGCAAATTGTACTAACTAAACTTACATTGAAGTTCCACCTGGACTCCAACATGCATTGCAAGGAAACCCTGATATGCCAATTCTGAACTAGGGATGAGCCGAACACCCCTTGATTCAGTTCGCACCAGAACATGCGAACAGGCAAAAAGTTTCAGTGAACATGCAAACCCTATTAAAGTCTATGGGACACGAACATGAAAAATCAAAAGTGATCATTTTAAAGGCTTATATGCAAGTTATTGCCATAATAAGTGTTTGGGGCCCGGGTACTGCCCTAGGGGACATGTATCAATGCAAAAAAAAGTTTTTAAAACAACCGTTTTTTCAGAAACATTGATTTTAATAATGTTTAAAGTGAAACACTAAAAATTAGATATTCCTTTAAATATCATGCCTGGGGGGTCCCCTTAGTCTGCCTGTAAAATGGCACATCTGTGCAATGTGTAGAACAGTGCATTAGAAAACATGTAATGTAAACTTGCTCGCGGCTGTAATGTATTCCCGTCTCCTGGCAATATAGATGAAAAATCAAGGAAAAAATCAGTGTGGGTTCCCCCCCCAGTTCATAGGGGAACTTCAAGTCAAAATGTAAAAAAAAAACTGTGTGGGCCCCCCCCCCCCAAAAATCCATACTAGGCCCTTTGCGTCTTGCATAAATTTTAAGGTAAACTCCATGGCAAAATGAAAAAAAATTGGTGTGAGGTCCAAAAAGGCCAGGAAAGGGGGGTGAACGAGAGGCCCCCCCACCTCCTGAACCATACCAAGCCACTTGCCCTCAACATGGGGAGAATTCTTTGGGGTTCCCCCCAAAGCACCTTGTCCCCATCGGGACAAGGGCCTCTTCCCGTCAACCCTGGCCATTGGTTGTTGGGGTCTGTGGGTGGGGGGGATTAACGGAATATGGAAGCCCCCTTTAACAAGGGGGCCCCCAGATCCCCATTAAATGCAATGAAAAGGAGAGTTAATAACAGAAGTGCAAATAACATACTGAAATGTTTTTCTTTTTAAAAACATAAAATTATAAAATTAAGGTTTTTTAGACATAACTCGGGATAGCTGATGCTAGAATAAATTACATAAACTAACACAGGGTTACTTCTTCTAGTGCAATATGTGCAATGATCAAGTCTCCAAAAACAGAAGTAGCAGGATGACATAAATTCATATTATCCAGCTAAATGTAATCTTATCCATACAATGGATTAAAAATTATTAAATATTATTGTTTACCAGGAAATCACACCCGATCAGTTCAAGGAGACATTTCTATTTTGTAATGTCACTATAATCTGATTGGGTAAATATAAATGTGTTGGGCTGGTGAGCTTTTCGTAAATCATCTGCTGCTGACTTCAGCTTCTCTAGGAAAAAGAAAAAAACATAAGGATTGACCAGGAGAATATCATGGGAATTGGTTTTATTTGTTTAAGAATGCAGTGATATAGGTAGTGGTGATCTAATCAGGAGAACTGCTGATTTATCAACTTGTGGTTTATATGATTGTTTCCATGTGGATCTGTTGATCTGTGGATAAACAGGCAGTTTAGAAGTCCAGAAGATCACACTTCATGGATAGAGATTGGAAGCATTTACGCATATATTCATGAGAATAAAAACAATAGTATTCATGTTTTGCAAATTTGTCTGGTTTTTAAGATGATTTACTTAAAACCCATAATAGTTAAAAATCAGACCGTACCAGGATGAAAATTCTAAGCCCATAATAAACTAATTTTGGATGGGCTAAACTGGGTTACTGCACACCATAGGAAGGGAAGAGTAGAATCAGGGAGGTAGCTCCCCCTGATTCTTCCCCCTAAATCATCATAAATAGTTTATATACGTATGTCTCTGGCTTGGTTTTTGTTTAATTTTGTTCTTTTTTTTGTTTACTTCATTAACACAAGAAGTGAGGGGTGGTTGATGGAGCTGAAGTGGGTGAGATGGGGGGGTACTTAGAAGAAGGATGCCTCCACCTCGCACATGTCTCTTGCCTCCTTTCTTGGGGAAGAAATATGATATACAGTATATGGTTGTAAGAAAAAGCTCCTAGGGGGATACACCTGTTTTTTATATGTTTGTAACTATATTTATATTGTGGTGTCTCCGAAACCCATACGGCTTTCTATTATTTTTTCTTTGCTTATTCTATGCATATTGTTTGGGTTTAAGATTGTGTTGTATTGTTGTTATTACTCTTTAACCACTTGCCGACCAGCTCATGTACATTTACAGAGGCAGGTTGGCTCTACCTGTACATCTGTCCGTGCGAGGAGGATAGCTGGTGCCCGCCGCACACCGTGGGAGCGTGCCCGCGGGTCCCGCCGACTCAATGTCTGCCAGCGACCCGCGATTGCTGTGTACAGATGCAGAACAGGGAACTGTCTATGTAAACAAGGCGATTCCCCATTCTGCCTAATGACATGTCAGAGATCGTCTGTTCTCAGTGATCGGGAACAGTGATCTCTGTGATGTGCCAGTGAGCCCATCCCCCCTCCAGTTAGAACACACTTAACCCCTTGATCGCCCCCTACTGTTAACCCCTTCCATGCTAGTGTCATTTTTACATTGATCAGTGCATTTTTATAGCACTGATCAATGTAAAAATGTCACTGGTCTCCAAAAAGTGTCATTTGGGTTCAGATTTGTCCGCCGAAGTGTCGCTAAAAATTGCAGATCGCCGCCATTACTAGTAAAAACAATAAAAAAAATAATAAAAGTCCCTAAATCTATCCCATAGTTTGTAGACGCGATAACTTTTGTGCAAACCACTCAATGTTACCTATTGGGATTTTTTTAAACAAAAATATGTAGAATAATATATATTGGCCTGATTTGTTTTTATATATATATTTTTTTGGAGATGTATTATAGCAGAAAGTAAAAAAAAAATTTTTTTTTTTTCAAAATTGTCGGCCTTTTTTTGTTTATAGTGCAAAAAATAAAAAACGCAGAGGTGATCAAATACCACCAAAGGAAAGCTCTATTTGTGGGAAAAAAGGGGCGTCAGTTTTGTTTGGGTACAGCATTGCATGACCGCGCAATTGTCAGTTAATGTGACATAGTGCCATATCGTAAAAAATAGACTGGTCATTAAGTGGTTAAATAAATAAAAAAATATTTAAACACTAATCATTAGGCTAGGTTCACATATATGCAATGTGGGAACCAGCGCGATTCCAGTCATCGCATGTCTCTCACAGGCAGTGGCAGGTAATAGGCACTTCCCTATGCGAACTGCTGTGAGTGTCAATACAAAGTTAATGACACCCCAGATCGGTTCGCAGATCACAATGCGAACTGTGAAATGGTGCAGAAATCAGATCACATAGGTGTAATCCGATTTTAGAGCGGACCAAAAAAATAGTCCTGCACCATTTTGGTCCAAATGTGATGCAAATTCAGCCATGCCATCTGTATGGCTGAATTCACATCACACAGACATTGCATGTGATCTGCACAGCAATTCGGTGCGAATCACATGTCTGACATCGCAATAGTGTGAACCCAGTCTTAAAAGGGAGAAGAAGTAGTCATTTGCTAAACTATTGCTGCATGGTCCTTTGACTGTCCCTGAAACCAAAGCACTCTCTGTACATAAATTCTGACTTCTGGAAAAATAATTAATTAAAAAATGGCAGCATCACAACCCACAAAGGGAGAGAAACTTATTTTGATGCTTTTTGCAATGTCTTGTTGTATATTGTGGTAGCACTCATTAGAACCAACATTTCCAAAACATAGAAGTTGTATACTGTAGGCATTCCAGTTTTGGTCATTTTGGGGACTCTTTGCAACAAGATGATGGCAAATCACTGACCGATTTCTGGGGGTAATATTTCCTTCAATAGGTTACTAGAGATTAGGGTTAGAGAACTCCCTTTCTCTTAAATCTGTGTAGACGCAGAGCTCAGGTCAAGTGTGGTTGTGATTGTTGCTTCTGCAGCCTTTTCCCTTTAAGTAGCATCCTTCTCTCCTTTTAGCCAGGTGACTGCTAAGTACCGTGAAAAGTACACTGGACCAATGCTTTATGGCTCTTTTGACCAATGCTGGACCAATGCTTTATGGCTTTATGGACCAATGCTGGACTAATGCTTTATGGCTTTATGGACCAATGCTGGACTAATGCTTTATGGCTTTATGGACCAATGCTGGACTAATGCTTTATGGCTTTATGGACCAATGCTGGACCAATGCTTTATGGCTTTATGGACCAATGCTGGACTAATGCTTTATGGCTTGGTCTTCGTTTTGGCTGTTCTTGCACAGTTTGTATATTTTTGTTGCAGGAATAGTGTATTGTGGTCTTATAGTTCACCCAATCTGGGTCCAGTCAGCAGAGTAGGATAGCAGCTTTTTCTTCTAGTCTTTGAATCTAGATGTACTGTTGCAAAGTAAGCAAATTGTCTATTTCAACCTCCCCAGTCCCAGACAGCCTAGGGGAGCAGCAGGTATAAATGCTATGTTGGGGGTTGTAAGGAGGAGATCATTTAGAGGTATTTTAGTTATAAGGCATTGTATTTGTCCTCGTAGTTCCCCTTTAAATAGATTGTTATTCTAGCTACTGTGTCACAGATATAAACAATTGTCCCTATCATTGCCATTTTTGTTTGGTTATTTTAGATGTATGTTGGGGTTACCAACTTTCTACACACATCACAATGCCATAAGGTTGATTGGATGGACTTCCGGAGGGGCAGTTGCTAGCATCTTGCATCAAGGCCCAAAAGTTTCAAGCTATGCCTGTGGTTAAATCTGAAACATAACAGTGTAGCTGCAACAATGTCAAGTTAACATTATGACAGTATTGGATGTTATGATGAAAAAAAAGTTGGGAAATGCAAATGAGCAGATTGTTTACTGGTAACAGAAGTTCTTTTGTTTAATATTCTCTGCAGTGCCTATCATAGTGTGCAAACAGATAATGACCGCAATTCTGAAGGGTCATGAAAAGAGCAAAAGCACAGCGACTGTGGGAAAGAGTTGCCAAAAGAATACTGGGAGCAGGGACAAAACAGGCATACTGAAATCTGATTTTTATTGACAGATGGCCACTGGAATCAGGGAAGGTGAAAATACACAATAGGATTTTGAATGAAACAGATTGTGTAATTTTTCATGGGATTAATATTATTGTGAAAAATGTAATGCTGATCTGTCGACAGTTATATTCAATTCATTACCATATACATTTTATGAGTGTAAATCTTCGTGTATAGAGAATGTTGTCTTTATTAAAATAAGTGGCAGCAGCCATCACTGACTTTAAAGAGGAACTGAACTCTCGAAGTTAGAATTGCATTTGTTGAGAAACATTTCCCATCATGCTCCTTCGAATTTTCTTGTCGCTACTGTCAAAAACAAAAGTCAATTTAATTAGAAGATAAAACAAACATTAAAACTGGGTTCACATATGAGCACGCAGCGGCTCACAGCAGGAGTCCGGTGCGTCCTCGTTCACTGTTTCAGGTCCGATTTCAGCTCAAATTTTGGGCTGAATTTGGACCTGAAACAGACCAAAAGACGCACAGGCGCCGCTGCAGAGATATGTGAACCGGCTCCATAGAGAGCCAGTCACAATCTCCTGCTATTGCGAATTGGATGCGGGTTCGCCGCATCCAATTCCTTGGTTTTTATTAGGAATAAAAGTTTTAAAAATTCTAATATAAAATGCATTTTCTGTGATTTTTTTCCCAACATAACATTTATTAAATTTGCACCCACCCTCATATGTTTACAGTGAAATATAGTAATAATAAAGTCTGCAGAATATAATGATATCATATTAGTGTGACATTTATATAACATAGCAGAATGGTAAAGCTCAAAGCAAACATATGTGTGTTACTTTAGGCAAGCTTTATTCTCCTTTCAATTATATATTGCAATGCATGGGGAGAAAAAAACAGTGTGTGTAAATTGTTACTGTGCCATTAAAGGAGAAGTTTACGTTTTTTGAGGGGAAATCACACTTACCTAGGTGGATACAGCATCGGTCCGATGCTGCATCTGTCCCCCCCAGCGCCAAGGCTGAGAACTAAGCGATCAAATCTCAGTTCCCAGTGCTCCGTGCGCAGAGAGCTGGTGACTGTCAGTCACCAGCTCTCTGCTCTGCCCCCCACGCTCACTGGAGCACTGGGCTGTGGAGGGGATAGGAGCGGCTGGCTCAGGCTCTCAGCAGCTCACTGAGAGCCTTAGCCGGGTTTTGGTCCAGGCATCTGGGTGGATCCCAACCATATGGTTGCAATCTTTTCCCAGCTTAGACCGACTCTGTGATGTCTGCTAAAAACGGGTTACAGGGGTGCAGAATGAATTGCACTCGTGTGACCCACAGGAGAAGTACAGTCAAACAAGCTTTGGCTGAACTTCTCCATTAAGATAACACCGAGTCAGGTTATTGAGGGCACAAAGTAGCATTATGGAAAAGTTTTAACAGGTTTGTGATTGCTGAAAATTTGAATAACATTGCATTCGCTTACCTGAGCATTTACAGTTATTTTTGCACATTAAAGGCAAATGTCATGCAGAACCTCTGGTATCATTGTTGCGACCTGGGGATTGCAGGGAGAGGCTGGACAGAGTGGAATAGCTTTGCCTCTGTGCTAGTAGGAAGTGCTGTGACATCATTCATAATGTCATATCCTTTTCAGTGTAAACACAATGTGGAAGCTTTGTGTTTACAGTGATCTGCTACAGACATTCATATGTTGTGCAGTCTAGAAGTATCGTAGCCAAGGAGCTGCACTCATCCAAGGGCCCACTGTTCCTGACCTCTGGATTACATTATAGTCGTCATGTGACAAAAATGCCACACTGGAATAGGTTTAACAGTATCTGCCAAGTGGCTTTGGATGCATATGTTAATAGGTTTGGATTTTAATTTAACAAGGTCTGAAGAAAAGAAAATACCTTATTGGATGTTGATGTGAATATGTGGGAGTTTGGTGTTGGCTCTGAACTAATCTCTTCTTGATTTCCTGTTGTCTTGGCTCTCTGCCTATCTGTATGCTGGATAAATTGTTTTTTTGTGAAACTAGTTTAGGATGTTCTGGCCTCATTCTCACCTTGTCAGGGGTGACGTCCCTTAAAGTCTGTAACTGGCTGTTCCGAATGTGCCTGGTAAATGTTTAGAGTTTTCAGTTAAGCAGTTCATGTAACGGGAGAATTGTGGGATCTTGGCTCTATCTTAGGCTACACAGTAGCAGGACAAGTGCGGTGTGAACTGAAAGCCCCGGCTGATAATATATCATGAAAGGTGAACAACAGATCATCCTGTACTGTCATGTTTGTTGGCTAAAATTCAAATAGAAACAACACACTGCACATATTTAAAAGCCCCTGCATGTAAATGTTTAAGGTATATTTTAGTAAACTTATAAGATATTTTTTCACAGGTATTTCTTGGATTAAAACTTTTCAGGTTACTTTAAAATTTCAATTAAAGGACAACTAATTTTTTTTTGAAACAGCTGTAATACAGTTCCTGTGTCTTTTTGACCTATTTTCCCCCATAAATAATGATTATATCATATCATGTTAGGGGCTTCAGAAAATATGGTAAGTTGTGTACCACAGTTATAGTACTTGTAGTACCCATATTGCCATCTGCATACAATTTTCACCTAAAACATCTGTTAAATTTGTAGTAAGTCTTAGGCCTGATTCAGATTTGCAGATTTGCCCTACAGAATGTGTTCCATAGGAAACCATGTTAGATGGACTGTAGTGCAAATCTGTAAAATGCAAAAAGCACTAAAAATGCATAGATGTGAATGAGGCCTTAAAGCCCATCTCCAGCATTAAATGAACCCCCTTAACACCACCTACTAAATGATTATTAGCATGAAAAAAATGTAAATACCCTTTTCACTTACCTTAAAGCGGTATTAAATCCAAAACCAAGAATGTAATTTATTGCAGCTTACCAATCATCAGAGGTGTTGCCTACATTCATTTTCTTTTTTCCCCTCTGTTTTCACCTGGTGATCTGGACAGTAACAAATCTTCTGTATTAGAGTTCCACCACTCTGGATGAAGGCGCACAGGGGCACATTCGGACAGCAGCATTATCAGTCTCGGGGGATGGGAGTGTTAGATGTACTAGCAGATTTAAATACACAAAAACAATTAACCACTTCCGGATTGCCGCAAGCCGATATACGTCCTAAGTTTGAAGAGGAATATCCTTGTTATGGCAGCAGCTAGCTGCTATAATCCCAGTATCCTCTTTTTCGGCCAGTGGTCTGGTTTCCGATAATAGTGGTCTCTGTGGTACATTCACCGCAAGATCACTTTTATCGACAGCGGAAGAGGGGGCCCCCCCTCCTGCTGCGCTCCGGTGCCCTCCGCTGCTTACCGGAGCCGTCGATAGCAGCGGAGACAATTGGATCATTCTTGGTGTTAGGTATGGGGAAGATGGCCCCCACCCGTCTCCATACCATTGAAGGGCGGAAGCGACGTCAAAACGTCACTTCCGCCCATAGCTCTTAAAGGGACATTTTTTTTTTAATGATAATTTTTTTTTTTTTTAATTGCATTTTAGTGTAAATATGAGATCTGAGGTCTTTTTGATTTAAGAGGTCCTGTCATGCTTTTTTTCTATTACAAGGGATGTTTACATTCCTTGTAATAGGAATAAAAGTGACACAATTTTTTTTAAAGAACAGTGTAAAAATAAAAAAGAAAAGGTAAAATAAATAAGAATTTTTTTTTTTTAAACAATCCCTATCCCTCCGAGCTCACATGCAGAAGTGAACGCATACGTGAGTAGCGCCCGCATATGAAAACGGTGTTCAAACTACACATGTGAGGTATCGTCGCGATCAGTAGAGCAAGAGCAATAGATCTATCTCTAGACCTCCTCTGTAACTCAAAACATGCAATCTGTAGAATTTTTTTTAAAGTCACCTATGGAGATTTTAAGGGTAAAAGTTTGTCGCCATTCCACGAGAGGGCGCAATTTTGAAGCGTGACTTGGGTATCAATTTACTCAGAAAGTATTGCATTTTATTCTCTAGGGTGTTAGAAAAAAATGTATAATGTTTGGGGGGGGGGGGAGTCTAAGTAATTTTCTAGCAAAAAAAACTTAAATAACAAATCTCAAAAAGAGGCTTGGTCCTTAATTGGTTAAGCCAAACTCCAGCTAACACTTTATAAGCAGTTATAGCAAACAGTTTTTTTTTTCCTTTTAAATTTTAAATAAAAATAAAAATAAAAGTACAGTTGTTAGGTTGGGGCAGGATAGGCTTCTCTGAAGAGAAAGGTTTTCAGGGATCATCTAAAAGTAGACAGTAATGCCGCATACACACGAGCGGATTTTCCGTCGGAAAAAACTTGGATGGTTTTTCTGACGGAATTCCGCTCAAGCTTGCCTTGCATACACAAACTCATACAAAAGTTCTCTGAACTTTCGACCGCCAAGAACGCAGTGACGTACAACAATACGACGAGCCGAGAAAATGAAGTTCAATGCTTCCGAGTATGCGTCGAATTGTTTCCGAGCATGCGTAGGAATTTTGCGTGTCGGTATTTGAACGCATTTTCGGATAGGAACTTTTTCCGACCGAAAAATTGAGAACCTGCTCTCAATCTTTTGCTGGCGGGAATTCCACCAGCAAAAGTCCAATGGAACATACACACGGTCGCATTTTCCGACCAAAAGCTCTCATCGGTCTTTTGCTAGCCGAATTTCCGATCGTGTGTACGCGGCATAAGAGATAGTCTGACAGATTGGAATAGGGAGTTCCATAGGATGAGAGAGAGCCTCAGAGAAAGTACTGGAGGCGAGCATGAGAGGATGGAACAAGGGAACTAGAGAGCAAGAGGTCTTGGAAGGAACGAAGAGAACGATAAGGCTGGTAATTTGAGACTAGGTTAGTAATGTAGCTAGGGGCAGAGTTGTGGATTGCTTTTTTAAGTTAGTATTTTGAATTTAATTTGTTTGGTGAGAGGAAGCTAGTGGAGAGATTGGCAGAGAGGGGCGGAGGACACTGAACAGTTAGTAAGGTGGATAAGTCTGGCAGCAGCATTCATTATGGAATGAAGGGGAGATAATATGTAAAGGTAAGCCAATGAGAAGGGAGTTGTAGTAGTGGAGTTGAGAGATGACCAGGGAGTGAATTAGAAGTTTTGTGGTGTCATTGGTTAGGAAGGGCCTAAAAAGACTAAAATTCCCCTAAAAACAAATCTTAAATAAAAATAGACCTTCTGTAAACACATTTAGAATTGTTTTCTAATTTGTTATGATGGGAAATGTATTAGTCCATATTTATTTCTGTGGTCTAAATCTAGAAAAGGAGCAGTTGTTATATTTTTTTAATAAAGACTTGTCTTTTTGGTAAAATGCCCCAAAGCATTTCTTATTTCTTAGAGAACACTGCCCCCCCCCCCCAAAAAAAAGAAAGGAAAAAGAACTGTAGGGTTTCAGAGCAAGGAAGTATTTTCTTCCACTAATCCACTGTTTGGACTAGTAACAGCTTGACTTAATTGGTTAAGAGATATCGAGTGAGTGGAGATGTGCTGTGAAGCTTTTGTGTGTTGGGGAATCGATGGACGAGGGAAGTATCTGAATTTCATTAGTGTGTGAGAAAACATCATTTCTCAATTAGCTGGATCTCCAGGACTTGTACTCTTATGTCGGACACTTTAATTGCAGTTTAAATCCTTATCACCTGGAATTTGACAAGAAGTGGCATGGGAGAGAATAATGTTATCAGCGGCAGATTACCTTGTGAGTGCCAGAGCTTCCTGAAAAACTGTTTAATGGCAGTTCTGAAACAGAGATGAGCCAAGCAACATCTCTGTCAACATGTTATCCCAGTTCCCACTGGCAGAGCTGTATTTTAAAGGGTCAGTACATTTAAATTACAAATTGGTTTATGTTTAAACAATTGAAAAAGACTCCTTGACATCAACCCATTCCGGTGCAGTGCATTACCACACTTACGTTTTTTGTGCATTATTGTGCATTGTGTGAAGTTAATGTTAAATCAACAAAGAAAAATGAAAATAAAAACTAGATCTTTATATTTTATTTAACACAGTGCAGCAAATACTGTGTGCATTGGAGTGCCATTCTAAATAAATTAAACCCCAATGCACTGCATGTCACCACAACACTCCATAGAGCCATGGTGTTGTGGAGAATGTACTGGAAACTGGTGGGACATACTTATGCTTCAGTACAAAATCCTTGCAAAGCTACTGACAGAGTGGCCATCTGTAGCTCCAGGAACTGGGTTCACAACCTGGATGCTGAGGGGTTCTCCCAACATGCTGCTCCTACAACAGATTGCAAGCTGAGGTGGTTTTGGATAACTGATTGATAAGGATGTCTTTTGGAAGTCCCAGCCAAGCACTCCCTCAACACATCTACTTGGGATGATATCCTAGGGCAGAACAGGCTGTAAGGATTATATGACCCAGCAGGATTTGGAACACAATGGCTTCTAATGCCGCGTACACACGAGCGGAATGTCCGACAGAGAAAGCCAGACGGAAGCTTTTCCAATTGTGTGTGTGCCTCATCGGACTTTTTTTTTTGAAAATTCAGAGGGACCTAAAAATAGAACATATTCTAAATATTTCTGACGGAACTAATTCCGATAGCGAAAACCGCTTGTCTGTATGCTGTTCCGACGGACCAAAAATGACGCTTGCTCTGAAGCAAGTACGAGATTGAAGCTATTGGCTACTAGCTATTGAACTTCCTTTTTTCTAGTCCCGTCATACGTGCTGTACGTCACCGCGTTCTGGACGGTCAGACTTTGGTCGGACTTTGGTTTGACCGTATGTAGGCAAGACCGCTAGAATGGAATTCCGTTGGAGTTCCGTCGGGGAAACCTTCAGAGTTTATTCTGACGGCAAAACTGTTGTGTGTACGCAGCATAAGAAGAGGCTTGCACCTGCCTATTCTGCTTCTTTCACAACCTCTGCAGGATGTATGGATCTCAAAATAGTTAAGCAATGGCATAAACATAAAGTGAAAGTCTCTTTCTTGTATATAAAAAAAAACATAAAGTGAAAGTATGCAAGCTTGTATGAAACTAATTAGATAAATTTAAGCGGCTTGTGAAATATATGTAAAAAATTGCCTTTTGGTGAGTTAAGTAATGTCAACATACCTACCTCATAATGTAATTCTCTAATAAAATGATGAGAATTAAGAACCTAGCTTTAAACCAATGACGTTTGTTCGCAGTTAAAGGGGATTTTCTTACAGGGTGACTAGTGATTGGCTTTAAAGCAGAATTGTAGACAGGTATAAAAGACCCATATTCAATCCAGTTATTTATTCATGAAAAAAATCCTTAAATGTATTTTAAAATAGCACATCAATCTCTCTTTTATTCTAGCCCCCGTAATCCCCTGTACAGTAAGACAGGAAGAGGAATGCCAATCTAACACATAGCATATTCTGACAGGGTAGAGGGTACAGAAGTGACCTCATCAGTGTACTACTGTTGCTTCATTTTCCAATAACATATTGGGGCAAGTCCGTAACCAAGCTGTATTTCTTTAACTATGGTGAAGAAAACTGAGGTCAGAGACCTGTCTATGCTCTTGTAGGGATGAGTGATCCTCAAGATTGGCTGAAGAGAGTTGCAAATATTTTGGGATATAAAACATTTTAAGCATACATATCTTAACTATGCACTTAGCTATTTGGCTACATTTGTTGTTTAGCTTATGAAACATTACTAATTGTGTTGTATGTCACAGTAGATGTCAAATAAACAGAGTTGCGGTACTGATCAGCAGCACAGGCAATTGTAGCGATGTGCAGACTTAGCCACTGTGAAATAGAAATGCTGGATCTGGTGTAATTGTCTCTTGCAATGTAGTTGAAGAAGGTGGATGTAGAGTACATGAAATGACAATGGCTACATTTGGCAGTTTCATTTAGAGTGCAATTACACTAGCTGTTTTCTTATTTCTTGGCTCAAAAAATTACGTACAAACCAAAACTTCGTTTTGGGTATGCCAACAAGATAAATCTGATATTTTCAGTTGCTGAGTTTCCAGTCCCACAGTAACTCCATTACTAGGTGCTTCATGATGCTGGATACTGCTACTGCAAGCAGGAGCATGTGACATCTGCCAGGGAAAAGCTTGATGGGGAACCCTCCAACATATTTCAGAGCAATGGGACATTCAGTAGCACCAATACATTACACACATACAGTACATTGCAGATCTGTTTTAGGAAGGCTGGCATGTGAATATTTAAAGCGTATATAAAGCAAGTTTTGGGTAGAGTGATGATGGATTAGCACCCTGTAAAGTTTATTGCTTCCTGTGTCCTCCTTAGATTGATGCATGCTCTATTTGTCCTGGTGACCACAGTCAATGTAACTGAAAGTAAGGGGAAATCCAAAATTTTGAGCTGTTACGAGAAGGGAGTTTACTATGCTTCAGTTTATGAATGAACAGGAAGACGCCCAGAGAAAAAGGAGTGAAGAAGCTCTGTCCTTAGTCCCTTTCTCTCTCAAAAGTGAAACATCAGAGTTCTGCTTACACCCTTGATATTTCACCAAAAACCCCTAACGGGGCTTCTAAAAAAAAAAAAATTGTAAAAAAATTGTAAAAAAAAAATAAAAAAATAATAAAACATAATATTGTAAAAAAAAATTGTAAAAAATAAAACCTACTGACACCAATCTTTGCACTACTGACACCTTCCACTGCTCTGCTGATATACACACTTTTTTTGTTTGTGCTCTGGGGTGCAAACCCTAATACAATAGGTTGCACAAAGCAATGTCTGTATCAGTGATCGTTAAAGCGTAACTCCACTTTTGTTGAGAAAAAACATTCCCCTCTAGGTGATCTATGTACATTGCAAGGATTATAAAAACCTTTGTTGTAGATTCCTACCTTTTGTTATTCTGAAGAAATCCCTGTTTGTTCCTCTGTGCCTCTGTGCTAAGTAGGTCTAATGAGAGTGGTTTCATAATTATCTATCAGGTGTGCACGTGCAGAGCACTAATGAGGAAATCTGCTGGGCCTGCATCCCTTTAGAAGTGTTTCTACTGAAAGTATCTCACCAAAAATGACATTTTTGCTGCAGGAGATGCCTGGAATCTGGTTTGTATCTTAGGCAGACTTCTGGGAAAATTGGTGAGCCAATCACACAAGCAGGAAATTATGTTTCTGGGGGTGGCCAGTGCACACTCTGTGTACAGAACAACTCCAGGTAGCCATATTGCAATGCATTTATAGAAAATTACAGTGGCTGCAGATTGAAAAGGAAAGGTAATTTTCAATAACATTCAATTACAATATGACTTGTGTCCCAAATTTATACAATATATTATTTTTTCTTTATTTGCTATTTTTTTCCCCACAAAAGTGGAGTTACCCTTTAAATTGTGATCTGCCTGACTTTTTCTGCTCATCAGCTATCCTTATTGTTAGTGTATATTATGTGTGGCCCAGGACAGTTCCTTTTCTTCCAATGTGGCCTAGGAACATCAAAAGGTTGGACCCCCCTGATTTAACACTAAAAATATATTTCTCTCCATTGTAAATCTGTAGCAAAGATTCTAAAAATTCAGAATGAACAGAGAGAAGTTAAATTCTTAAATGTGATAGAAATGGGACAAATCAAACTTACTCTTTATTGTATCCACAGAGCAAAGTTGTCAGTATGCCTCCAAACCCACCAAAAAATGGTTTAGTGTTAGGCAAAGGTGTGCACCACTGGGGTAGAAAAGGGAAACCTAGGCCATCCATAGACTTCTTTCCATGGGCAGCTTTCAAGTTTATTTTTTTGCCCTGGTGAAAGATGGTGTTTCACAAGATATGTCATCTGATGTTAAAGGTATCCATGTACATTTTCCTGCGTGCCTGCCTGGGCAAAAGGTTTAATCTGCTTGCAGTAGTTAGTTTACTTTGATAAGTCCTCTCTCTTTTTATCCTTTTACAGTTTAGCATTGCACACAGGATTACACACTAATTAAAATCTTGGCTACTTCGTGCTTTGCTTAAATCATTTTACAATCTTGTTAATCCCAGGGCTTTGCAAAGAGTAATATTTGGAAAGTCCAGTATTACAAACAGTTTCAGGAATTCCCAAAGGGCTAAGTAACCCTTTCAGACCTATTATAGCACTCATCTGGAAATTGAAGAAGGGTAGTCCTTTTGGTTAAAACAGTTAAGCAAAAGCTAAAAGAAAAGTATAGCAATGTATCCCTTAAAGGAGAAACCACAGATGGATGAAAATTTGGTAGTCTTTTATTTCTTGCATCGAGCAATCATACTCAAACAAAATATCAATTAAACAGTTGGCACTTTGATCAATCTTTTTTTGTGCCAGTTCCCAGAAGTTGAGTAGATGGAAGAAAAGGCTACAGTTGGTTGACTTTGCATTGTGTTCAAGGTCTAGCTTATTGTCTGATAATTAAAACAAAACCAATAAACTACAATGGTGTTAAATTGTTTGTTTGCCTCTAGACTTCGAATGGAAGTCCCAATATTTTAAATGCATTTTCTCCTCCATGTTTATCAGACTACAGCATATGATTCATTGTGGACAAGTGGAGCTTAAGGCTCTAGGAATGCTTTTCCTTAAGGTTCTCAATATATGGACCCAACCCTTCCTACAGAGACAAAAACAATCTTACACCAGTGATATTGATTATGAAGTTGTAGGTTCTAGCATTGGTACTTTATGTTGGTACCTTTTAGGTGCAGGTAGAGTTGATGTTCAGTGTAGAAGGTCCCGCAACAGGGCGGGTGAATTTACAAGCAAGGGATGATGTTTATTTAAGGGACTGTTAATGTTAGGCCCCATTCACACCTGAGCAACTTGGAATCTCAGGCGTTGATTAAGGCCCCATGGCCAAAATAAGTGAGCTTACTTAAGCTATACTCACCTTCAAGATAATCAAATAAAACAACAACTGCATGTTGCTAAGTCGCCAGCTGTATCCAATTTTTCATCTAGTTCTATGAGTGATACTGGAGACACTATCAGCCTGGGCACCGTTTTTTCTCAGCTTCCACATGGATCCTGGGGGAGAGTGTTGCTTTTTTCTGCTGGTATGAATTGAGAAATTTTGCCCAGTATTCCAAATCGTGGCTTTGGGTGCCATTCATTCTTAATGGCACCCAAAACATGGTGCAATTTCTCTGCAATTGTCCCATGACTCATGACTCATAGAAATTGCAGCAAAATACAAGTGAAAAAAGACATGAAGCTCATCGCCCAAAAATATGCAGTGGATTCTTGGGCACGTTTGTCATACATAGAGAAGCCCATTCATGTGAATGGGCTTCCCAATGCAGGACGCTGGCAAACACGTGAAAAACTTGCAAAAAAGTGAATGTGCATTCTCGCTACATGAAGTGTGAATGGGGTCTAGGCTTAAAAGAAGGCAAACGGCTAGCAGAATAGCTGATCTATGTAGTGTCTGGTCAGGTTCACACCAGAATGTGGTGCAGGAAAATGCACTACCTTTGTGATCTGCTGCACATGCCATTGCATTGTTAATGGCATTCCAAATGCAGATTGCAAATGCAGTGCATTTACTGGCACCAAATCGCATGGTACCACAGTACCATGCACAGTACCATGCAGTTTGTTTTTCTGCATGCGCTACTTACTCTACTTACTCTGCTTTTCTCTGCAATTTCAGCCCATGCAAACATATGGGCTACAGAATCAAACCACATGGGAACATTGAGAAATCGCACAGGAATGTGGCAATCTGTGTATTCATTTTAAATCACTGCTAAATAATAAACACTAAAACTACTACAATGTCTTTTCCTCAGGGCCTTTTTTTTAATGCCAATATTCATGTTAGCATTGTAGCGTGTTTCTGAAACGTGTAGCAAAATGTGTGTTTTCTATGGGTTTGTCACACATTCCAGAAATGCCCAGTTGTGAATTCAGCCTTAAAGTGGTTGTAAAGTCAGAAGGTTTTTTTATCTTAATACATTCTATGCATTAAGATAAAAACCTTCTGTTTGCAGCAGCCGCCCCAGCACCCCCTAATACTGACTTGAGCCCCATCTCTCTCCAGCGATGACCATGAGTTCCCGAGACTCTCCTCCTCATTGGCTCCCACTGTTGTCAATCAAAGTCAGTTAACCAATCAGGAGAGAGAGGGGGTGGGGCCAAACCAGGGCTCCATGTCTGAATGGACACAGGGAGCACTCGCCTTGGGTGCCCCCATAGCAAGCTGCTTGCTGTGGGGCACTCGACAGGAGGGAAGAGCAGAGAAAAGAAAAGAGACTTAACAATCACTTTAAAGAAGGAGATAGTGGTCACATTTCAGAAATAGTCAATATAAATCATAATGCATCCAAACATATTGCTACAGTAATGCCATTGTAAACTGCAGCCTAATAATCATAGATTTTGAGGATGACCTAGATTTTTTGTATCATTTGATATGTTAGGGCCATTAATAGGCTTCTCTCCCTTCCTTTAAGTCCCAGTGAAAGTGGTCACCAAGATAAATAGAATGAGTAAATCTCCCTAATGGGGACACAGGAAGCACTTAACCCCTCACCACTGTCTAAAACACACACAAAAAAAGAAACCAATTGGCTTAAGATACACTTTAAGGGCAAGGCTATTGATGTCCCAAAGTCAGAAAGGGCTTAACAATGTTTGATTTTTTTCACCGATCATTGACTATATGCTGGAAAGTGGTAGCAGGCACAGTTTAATTGCACACCTGGAGGTTAGCATTATGCCTTTATTGCCACCGGGGGGCTAGCAATTTATAGAGTCATCACAGGTTGGCATTACAATTTCCAAAGCTTTGTACACTTGCCAATGCTAGTGGTTGACAGCATATATTTTCTTGTACCAGAGGCTGACTCTTTGTTTTCCCTATATATTAGAGATTAGTATTATACATTTTTATTGAGTGTAAGGCTAGCATTAATTCCAATACCATAGGCTAACACTATTTTCCAGGTGTCAGAGCCTGGCATTTACTGACAGTCAGAATTGGCATTATACTTTTAACAGACACCGACAGCTAACATCAGAAGCAGGCAACTCGCACTGCAGAAAACATTCAGTTTCAGACCCGCATTCCATTTTTGCCTCAGGGCCAAAACTTTGTTGAGATTACCCTCTAAGTGGTAAAAGCTGAGGTTTGCATACCTCTGTGTATTTACTTGTTACATTGTACATGATGTTTTGCTTTGACACAAGCTTGTTTGATACAATTTTAACAAGGTTAGTAAAAAGGATATATGTTTTTTCTAACCCTGTTAAAATAGTTAACATTCTTTTTTTTTAATATAAACTGGTTCTAAAAATGATGGCAGTATGAGTGGTAACATAAAAGAACGTCAAGAGACTGTTTTAGCTCAAGAAAACAATTGAAGAGAAGTGCACATGTGCCCAGGTAAAGGACAGTAAAGTATGTTCTTTCAGCAGAACTAAAATCATTTTATAAAAAATTGTGAGCAGGCAGGCTATTTATCTCAGAAAAGACATGTAATGACCCTTCTGCAATAAAATAGACCTCTTCTGCAAAGTTAACTGCGAAGGACCCATCATGGCCTTCATACCAGTAAATAATGGGTAAGTAGGGTCTTCAGTTCCACTTTAACAAGCAGTAAACAGGCTTCAAAACATGCCCTCCCTGACCTCGCTAGCTGCATGTACTTTGAAGTTATTCGTTCTCAAAGGTCCTCGAAGATTGCAGCAAAGATTCTAAGGGCCCATTCATTCTAGACACATGCTAAAACAATTTTTTTTACTTTATTGAGATTGTACAAAGTTACAAGTCTAGACACTGCTGTGCTGCAGTGACCTACAATATCATCATTGTCCTACATCTCACAAAACCATTGTTTTATACACACCCATTACTGTTGACCAGGTGCAGAAAAATGGCAGTTATATAGTGTGAACGTACCCTAAATTTGGGTTTCATGCTATGTTCACAATGATCCGACATTAAAGTTGTATGACTTCCGATCCCAAAACCAATTTTGAGGGGAAACCCCACGCCAGAGAAATGTAAAAAAGAAAGGCATGGGGTTCACCCCAAAATCAATACCAGACCCTTATCCATACATGCAGCGCAGCAGGTCAGGGAAGAGGGGGGACAAGCAAGCGCCCCCCCTCCTGGACCATACCAGGCCACATGCCCTCAACAAAGCACCTTCTCCCCATGTTGATAGGGACAAGGGCCTCTTCCCGACAACCGTGGATGGGGGGGCTTATTGGAATCTGGAAGCCCCCTTTAATAAAGGGGCCCCCAGATCCTGCCATCCCTATGTGAATGAGTATGGGGTACATTGTACTCCTACCCATTGACCCCTAAAAAAAAGCAGTGTAGTGTTAATAAAAATAAGAGCCGTTTTTTGACAAATCCTTTGTTGAAAGTGAAGAATGTCCCTCATCGTAGCTCCATTGTGTCTTCTTCCTCCGGTCTTCTCCCTTCGGTGAAGTGTTCTTCCTCCGGTCTTCTCTATACATACATTTTTAGGGTGTTTCTAGTTCAGTCATATGATGTCACTGGTCCTGTTCTTTCCGTGGAGGTAGTCGATTGTAAATACTGCATTGTCCAGTGTATTCAGGGCAGAAGTCAGGCATTTTACAATGGCGAATGAATGAACCATGACCATGTCGCACAAGCTTAGGTGTCCTCTCCTGGGTCTCCTCATCTGGCCTACACTGCTATTGTCCTTACAGCAGGACCAGAGGTGCCCAAGTTTTTTCAAATTAGCAAGCAGGTGATTGGTTGCTAGTGTGGGAGGTCCTGACAACCGATCACACCTCCTGCCCTGCTGTGTTAAAGTATGGCTGTGATTGCAAAGGGGATCTGTGATTGCAAGTGGGACTGGGGCTGTGACTGGCGGGGGTGATATAAGGCGAGGGCTGTGATGTGAAGGGGATTGTGATGTAAAAGGCGTCTGTGATGTGAAGGGTGTTAGTACCGTACTGTAATTAGAAGAGCGAGTCTGTGATATAAAGGGGAAACTGAGGACTCTGATGTAAAGGGGGAGCTGAAGACACTAATTCAAAGGGGGAGACTGTGATGCAAAAGGGATCTGTGATGTGAAGGGGGAATCGAGGACACTTATATAAAAGGGGAACTTGTAAAGAATGGAGGAGAGATCTGTGATGTGAAGGATCTCAGTTAGAGCACAAAACATGAGATTTGAACCTCTGTGGGAAGAAAATTCTACTGACTGGACCTCCATAAATTTGAATTCAATACCCCTGCTTTATGCTATTACACATATAGGTATGCATATATTTCTAGAAACATGCACTTTCATAAAGCTAAACTCCAAGAATAAAAAAATGTAATTTAATTAGATTCATCAATGGCCACAAAATATATACATAAATCTGCCTTGTGTGCACCATATGCATTTGCGAACCCAGTTACTACCTTGTAAAACTAGTTACATGGTGACATTGTGCTGCACATAGCTTGTGCAGAGAGCAGAGCTATAGGAGGAACCCAACAAGTCCACCCACTACAGGCTGCCTGCAGAAAACTACAGTGGGTGGATACAAGACCGGTCATTTTGCACAAGGAGAGAAAGCAGCAGTGACCGATCTTTATTACAGAAAGCGCCTACATAGAGGCAAAGTTTCACACTGGATTAGTGTACATATCTGGAAGAAATATACAAACCACGTCAAGATTTGATTAAGAATATGCATGCCTATTGTATTTAGATATTTTCTTATCCCAGAGTTGTAATGACCTCCCAAATGCTGGCACCATTTTTGTTCAAGATGCCGTGGATGTCGCAGACAGTTTGGCGGGTCCAGCTTCATTAGTTCCTAGGAAACGTATCGTTTGTCATTTGACAGGTGGAAACTCTTAGTTACTTTTCTTCTTCTTGTCTGCCTGCAACTCCCAGCAATCAATAAAATGCTTCCAGTCATTTTCGATTGGGTTTTTTTGCTGCCGTTTTGTGAGCCTTTTATTAAAAACCTACAGAAATCATTTCAGAATAATATCTAGGAACCTTTGTGTGGGTGAGACTTTATTAATTGATTTCTGTGGCAGTTACGAGCAAAGATCTCTTCAACTTCTAAATGCATGCACATTTTTCTTGCAAGCTGAGGTCCAATTCACAGACTAGAAGGTTAAAAACACATACAATGTATTTCATATAGAATTATTTAACTACTGAATATGTAATCTGAAAATATATTGAGTTTATATTAGGAATTAAAGCATCCCTTGGCTTTACATGCCTTGCTCATTAACTCTAGGGTAGAGGAATAAGGTATACTTACCTTACATCTTGCCCTGGCAGGCTCCAGTGCTCCCACTGGCCCCTCTAAAGCCTCCTACACACGATTGGTCCGAAAGGGCGTTGGCCGTGAACTTGTTCTGCATACACACGGCAGAACATTTTCAGCCAACTTTCACCAAATCACGTGGTTTTTCAGCTCTTTACCGCCACTCCTTGGGCAACTTCTGCTCTTGTTGTCTGATCTTTAGCATTGGTTCTGAGCATCCGTGTTTGTACTTTGGACTTTAGTCCTATGGACTTGTGTACACACGATCGGATTATCCTCCATCGGACATTTGTTGCCGGAAAGTTTGAGAGCATGCACAGCGAACATTTGTCCGTTGAAAAAACGAAAACAATTGTCCGATGGAACATACACACGGTCGGATTGTCCGATAAAACACGTCCATCGGACCGTTGTTGTCAAAAAGTTTGATTGTGTGTATGGGCCTTTATAGAAGAGGTTCTGGTGGACTGGTCACACAGATGGAGGGAGCCTGCCAGAATGAGTAAGGTAACTATTCATCTTATTCCTCATTTCAGAGAGTTAATGAGCAAGTTACCCAGGGATCAAACATTTCCAGAAGTTGCATCCTTGCTTCTGCTGAGCCCAGCTTCTGCTCTCCATTTTTCTCTGTATTACCCCACCCACAGCTCCCCCACGCCTACCACCTCAATTGCTGCTGAGAGCAGCTCCCAGCAAAGCCTCACAAGGACTCATATGACATTGCAAAACTGTTTTGCTGTCCGATCTACTCAGGGACATACCTAGAACATTTGGCACCCAGGGCGGATACTATATCTGGCACCCCCGCACCCCCCTGACTTTAAAATGTAAAAACACCCCACTAGGCCCCCTGCATACCTCTGAATCCCCCAATATCTCTTTGTCACTACTTTGTATCCCTTCTCCACGCCTGGACCCCTTTACATCACACAGCCCCCCCTGCAGCTCTGGACCCCTTTACATTACACATCACCCTGCACCTCTGGACCCCTTTACATTACACAACACCCTGCACCTCTGGACCCCTTTACATTACACAGCCCCCTGCACCTCTGGACCCCTTTACATTACACAGCACCCTGCACCTCTGGACCCCTTTACATCACACAGCACCCTGCACCTCTGGAACCCTTTATGCTACACTGCCTGCCCCCCAACCTGCAGCTCTGGACCCCTGCACATTACACAATCCACCCCCCCCAATTTTGGACCCCCTGCATGTTACACAGCCACCCCCCCAGCTTTGGACCCCCTGCATGTTACACAGTCACCCCCCCCTGCATGTTACACAGCTCTGCCCCTTTCTACCTTAGGCCCCTTTCACACAGGGCTGTCCATTTTAACGGACTCCGCTTGCTCAGCAGGGATCGCTCCGTTGATCCCCGCTGAGCCGGCAGATGACAGGTCCGTCTCTGCTCACTGTGCAGAGAAAGACCTGTCAGAGCTCCGCTCTCCTCTATGGGGGATCGGATGAAAACGGATCTGCCTGTCCCCATTCATCCGATCCAATCCACCAGACGGATTGAAAACAGGGTTTCCATCCATCTGAATTTAGTGTATCGGAGCGGATCGGATGTCAGCAGACATGTCGCTCCATAGACCTACATGGAGCGTCTGTTCAGGTCTGCCTAAAAATCTGCTTGAATGACATGTAGGACAACAACACGATGCCAACACGAAGCCAACACGATGACATGTAGGACAACAACACATTACACAATCCACCCCCCCCCAATTTTGGACCCCCTGCATGTTACACAGCCACCCCCCCAGCTTTGGACCCCCTGCTTTTTACACAGTCACCCCCCCTGCATGTTACACAGCTCTGCCCCTTTCTACCTTAGGCCCCTTTAACACAGGGCTGTCCATTTTAACGGACTCCGCTTGCTCAGCAGGGATCGATCCGTTGATCCCCGCTGAGCCGGCAGATGACAGGTCCGTCTCTGCTCACTGTGCAGAGAAAGACCTGTCAGAGCTCCGCTCTCCTCTATGGGGGATCGGATGAAAACGGATCCGCCTGTCCCCATTCATCCGATCCAATCCACCAGACGGATGGAAAACAGGGTTTCCATCCATCTGAATTTAGTGTATCGGAGCGGATCGGATGTCAGCAGACATGTCGTTCCATAGACCTACATGGAGCGTCTGTTCAGGTCTGCCTAAAAATCTGCTTGAATGACATGTAGGACAACAACACGATGCCACTGGAGTGACAGCTAGGGCCACTGACATCATGGCAAGATGGAGGCATACAGCAGCATTCTGGGACCTACTTCAGCTGCACCACAAGGGAAGCTTTTACAGGGAGATTGACTTTCAACCTAAAGGTAAATAGATATAAAATGGCATTGGTACATGCAATGGTAAACACACATCAGGGACAGGTCTTTCAAGCAGACCTTCAGTCTCCTCTACTTCTTTACGTATAGTTGGCACCCCCCTCCTGTAACACAACTGTAAACAAATATATATATATATATATATATATATATATATATATATATATATATATATATATATATATATGTATATATATATATACACAGTATCTCACAAATTTGAGTACACCCCTCACAATTTTGTAAATATTTTATTATATTTTTGCATGTGGCAACACTGAAGAAATAACACTGAAGAAATAACACATGATGCAGTGTGCGGTGTATGGTCTGAGCACTGACAGGCTGACCCCCCCACCCCTTCAACCTCTGCAGCAATGGTGGCAACACTCATACGTCTATTTCCCCAAGTTTCCCTAAGACAACCCCTGTATATGACGCTGAGCATGTGCACTCAACTTCTTTGGTTGACCATGATGAGGCCTGTTCTGAGTGGAACCTGTCCTGTTAAACCACTGTATTTTTTTGGCCACCATGCTGCAGCTCAGTTTCAGGGTCTTGCCAATCTTCTTATAGCCTAGGCTATCTTTATGTAGAGCAAAAATTCTTTTTTTCAGATCCTCAGAGAGTTCTTTGCCATGAGGTGTCATGTTGAACTTCCAGTGACCAGTATGAGAGAGTGAGAGCGATAACACCAAACTTAACACACCTGCTCCCCATTCACACCTGAGACCTTGTAACACTAACGATTCACATAACATCGGTGAGGGAAAATGGCTAATTGGGCCAATTTTGGATATTTTCACTTTTGTTGCCAGCGGATTCGACAATAATGGCTGTGTGTTGAGTTATTTTGAGGGGACAGCAAATTTACACTGTTATACAAGCTGTACACTCACTACTTTACATTGTAGCAAAGTGCTATTTCTTCAGTGTTGTCGCATGAAAAAACATAATAAAATATTTACAAAATTGTGAGGGGTGTACTCAAATTTGTGAGATACTGTATATATATATATATATATATATATATATATATATATATATTAGGGTTTTTTGCAAATTTTTTTTTTTAAACAGCTGAATCTTCCAACTGCCTCACCTAGGCAAGAATAGTGTAGCCCTAGCTGCATACATCCCAGCCCAAGAGGGTTTGAAGCAATCTTTACCACACTGTGCATGTTTGGCGGTCAATCCACACCACACTACGCATGTGCTGTGGCATGTCATTAAGGAGCTGCAAGAACCTGGATGAAGCAGCCAGTCTCCTGATGAAGCAGAAAAGATAGGACCGGTGGGCATTACTCCAGACAACGCTGGAGTTGCCAGGCATGTAGGTATGTTTTTTTGAGGACAACTAATGCCGCGTACACACGAGCGGACTTTACGGCGGACTTTGCCCGGCGGACTTTTCGACGTACTTTCCGACGGACTTTGTGAACGAACGGACTTGCCTACACACAATCCACCAAAGTCCGTCGAATTCGTACGTGATGACGTACGACCGGACTAAAACAAGGAAGTTCATAGCCAGTAGCCAATAGCTGCCCTAGCGTGGCTTTTTGTCCGTCGAACTAGCATACAGACGGCGGACTTTTCGACCGGACTCGATTTCAACGGATAAATTTTAAACAAGTTTCAAATCTAATTCCGTCCAACTTTTGAGAAAACAAAGTCCGCTGGAGCCCACACACATCGAATTGTCCGACGAAATCCAGTCCGCCGGGCAAAGTCCGCCGTAAAGTCCGCTCGTGTGTACGCGGCATAAGTGTACAAGGTAAGAGGGGAAAAAATACTGAGAGAATCACGTTTATTTCAGTGGCGGCCTGTGCATTGTGGGTGCATGGGCGCTGCCCCCCCCTAACGCCTCCCGCCGTCCTCCCTATACATGTGCCCAGCCCCTTTCAAGATGTCGGACACATGAATTACTATGGCGGGGATAGGCGGGGGGTGTGTATATTGAAGCAAGTGATTAGAGGCAGAGGCTCAAATAGGCTTCAAAATAGGGTGGGCTTGCGCCTCAGAGCACTGCGTTCTGATCCCATCCTGTTGTGTGACGGTAGCAAATGAATTTTTGCTATTTTCACACTAATGTTCCTTCCCGCCAATCAGGAGGCAGGTTAGTGAAACCTATCCCCCGATTGGCCAAAGCATGAGGCAATCCTATTGGATGCCTAGCTTTGGAGGAAGGAAGAAGATACACGACAGCGGGAGTAGCAGACACTAAAACCGCTGCCCGCCTCCCATCCCGGGAGAGGAGAGGACACCGCAGCATGCTAGCCCTAGATCGGTTAGGTGCTTCGACCCCGTCCTCCAAGGAGGGGGTTGATGTCTGTGTCACACTGCGGGGTGGGGGATGTGGCTGGTGCGTGTGACGGGGGGGAAACTGCTGTCAGTGCCGCCCCCCCAAAAAATAGTTACATAGTAGGTGAGGTTGAATAAAAGACACAAGTCCGACCTATGTGTGTGATTATATGACAATATTACATTGTATATCCCTGTATGTTGTGGTCATTCAGGTGCTTATCTAACAGATTTTTTAAACTATCGATGCTCCCCACTGATGGTGAATTCCACATCCTTGCCGCTCTTACAGTAAAGAACTCTCTACGTAGTTTAAAGGTTAAACCTCTTTTCTTCTAATTTTAATGAGTGGCCACGTGTCTGGTTAAACTCCCTTCCGCAAAAAAGTTTTATCCCTATTATGGGGTCACCAGTATGGTATTTGTGAATTGAAATCATATCCCCTCTCAAGCTTTTTTTCTCCAGAGAGAATAAGTTCAGTGCTTGCAACCTTTCCTCATAACTAATATCCTCCAGACCCTTTATTAGCTTTGTTGCCCTTCTTTGTACTCGCTCCATTTCCAGTACATCCTTCCTGAGAACTGGTGCCCAGAACTGGACAGCATACTCTAGGTGTGGCCAGACCAGAGTCTTGTAGAGCAGGAGAATTATCATTTTATCTCTGGAGTTGATCCCTTTTTTAATGAATGCCAATATTCTGTTTGCTTTGTTAGCAGCAGCTTGGCATTGCATGCCATTGCTGAGCCTATCATCTACTAGGATCCCCAGATCCTTTTCCATCCTAGATTATCCCAGAGGTTCTCCCCAAAGTGTATAGATTACATTCATAATTTTGCCACCCAAATGCATTATTTTACATTTTTCTATATTAAACCTCATTTGCCATGTAGTTGCCCACCCCATTAATTTCTTCAGATCGTTTTGCAAGGTTTCTACATCCTGTGGAGAAGTTATTTCCCTCTTAGCTTAGTATCGTCCGCAAATTAGAGATTGAGATTGAACTGTTTACCCCATCCTCCAGGTTGTTTATGAACAAATTAAATAGGATTGGTCCCAGCACAGAACCCTGGGGGACCCCACTACCCACCCCTGACCATTCCGAGTACTCCGCAATTATCACCACCCTCTGAACTCACCCTTGTAGCCAGTTTTCAATCCATGTACTCACCCTATGGTCCATGCCAACTGACCTTATTTTGTACAGTAAACGTTTATGGGGAACTGTGTCAAATGCTTTTGCAAAATCCAACTACACCACGTCTATGGGCCTTCCTTTATCTAGATAGCAACTCACCTCCTCATAGAAGGTTAATAGATTGGTTTGGCAAGAATTATTGCTCATGAATCTATGCTGATTAATACTAATGATACCGTTCTCATTACTAAAATTTTGTATATAGTCCCTTATCATCCCCTCCAAGAGTTTACATACTATCGATGATAGGCTAACTGGTCTGTAATTCCCAGGGATGTATTTTGAGCCCTTTTTAAATATTGGCGCTACATTGGATTTTCTCCAATCAGCTGGTACCATTCCAGTCAGGAGACTGTCAGTAAAAATTAGGAACAATGGTCTGGCAATTACTTAACTGAGTTCCCTAAGTACCCTCGGGTGCAAGCCATCTGGTCCCGGTGATTTATTAATGTCAAGTTTCCCAAGTCTAATTTTAATTCTTTCCTCTGTTAACCATGAGGGTGCTTCCTGTGATGTGTCATGAGGATAAACACTGCAGTTTTGGTTACTGAAGCCACACGATTCCCTTGTGAAGACTGAGGAGAAGAAAAAATTCAATACCTTCGCCATTTCCCCATCCTTTGTGACCAGATGTCCTTCCTCATTCTTTATGGAGCCAATATGGTCTGTCCTCCTTTTTTACTGTTTACACACTTAGAGAATTTCTTGGGATATTTTTTGCTTTCCTCCGCTATGTGTCTTTCGTGTTCTATCTTAATCACCCTAATTGCACCCTTACATTTCTTGTTGCATTCCTTATAAAGTCTGAATGCATGATGATCACTCAACCTTATTTTTTGAAGGCCTTATCCTTTGCTTTTATCTACATTTTCACATTGGAGTTAAGCCATGTAGTTTAGGGAAGTTGGCTCTTTTGAAATTCAGTGTCTTTGTATTCCCTTTATGTTTCTTATTTGTGTGATTTATACTGAAGCCAATTGACCTGTGATCGCTGTTTCCTAAATTGCCCCGCATTTCCACATCCGTGATCAGGTCTGTATTGTTGGTAATCAGTAGATCCAGTAACACTTTATTTCTAGTTGGTGCATCTACCATCTGACCCATGAAATTGTCCTGTGAGACATTTAGGAACTGGCAAGCCTTAGACGAATGCGTGGTTCCCTCCACCCAGTCTATGTCTGTATAATTAAAATCCCCCATTATGATAACACTTCCCATCCTGCTGCTAATCCAAATTGTGATAGGAGATCTGTTTCCCCCGATCCGTTTCCCCCTCCTCCCTCAGGTTAGGGGCCTATAGCATACTCCCAGTATTATCTGGTATTTCCCCTTAGCTTCATCCCTTTGGAGCTATACCCATGAGGATTCCACCTCCTCCCTAGCTCCCTTAGTGATGTCATCTCTCACATTCACTTGTACATTATTCCTGATATATAGGCATATCCCTCCCCCTCTTTTACCCTCTCTATCCCTGCGATAAAAGGTATACCCTTGAATGGTTGCAGGCCAATCATGAGAGCTGTTTAACCAGGTCTCTGAAATTCCCATAAAATCCAAATCCCTCTCGTACAACAGTATCTCTAGTTCACTCATCTTGTCCGCCAGGCTCCTGGCATTGGTGAATATGTCACGTAGTTTAGACCGGTCGCATACTATCCTCTTAGTGGGCATTCCAAGATTGCAGCTAGGACTTGTTACTATACTTACCTTGGGTTTATGTGCTTTAGTCAATTTACCACTAATGCCCCTAATACTACCCTCTGGAATATGTTCTGCGCTGATTATCTCAACCTCTGGACCTCCGCCCTGTCGCCTAGTTTAAAAACCCCTCTAACTTTTTGGCCATCTTTACTTCCAGATGATCAGCACCCTCCTCATTTAGGTGCAGTCTGTCCCTTCTATAGTACTGGTGACCGACTGAGAAGTCAGCCCAATCCTCCAGGAACCCAAACCCCTCCTTACTACACCAGCTCCTCAGCCACTTGTTTACTTCCCTAATCTCCCTCTGCCTTTGCGTTTAGGAAATTAAGCAGTAGGAATTTCAAATTGCTGGACTGGTGAAGCAGTGACCCAATGTTTCCTAGCGAGTGATAGCCGGCCTCAGGTACAGCGGGACCAGGGGGATGGGGAGGGGGTCCAGTGTAAGTTTACCTTACAGATTTTCTGTAAAAATCTATGCTAGTAGTTCTATGCTAGTGATTCCCCCTGCACACTGACCACAGGGGATCACACACGACGCTGCCCCCATTCACAGAATGCCTTGTCTTTTTTTATTTTAAGGAGTATCAGGCATTCTCTGACTGAACATAGTGAAAACTGTGACGTCACCACTCCTCTCCATCACAGCAATCAAGATGACAATGATAAAATCAATATACCACAGGTAGAATTTTTGAAAAATGTGAACTTGGTTTTTAAAAGCATACAGCAATAAAGAACATGCCCTGCAAACAAAGGCTATACTTTTGCTCAACATTTGTCCCTAACGTTAGAAGCTAAATTCCCACTGTGCACTTCTTTCAAACTATCTGTGTAATTTCCATTCAAGTAGCATAAATAATGAAACAGAGAATTTCTGAAGCTGAAAAGATGATTATTGCACTTACGGCTCGCTTACACTAGACACCACATCAGACCAGGTGGATAGGTTCTATGAGCTCAGTACGTGTAATTCTGCAACCCATTCAAATCATGGAGAAAAAAGTCAAAACAAAAGCTTGAGGGAATGATTGTTCCAAGTAATTAAAGCAAATCAGAGAACATAGAAATCTAGAACACTAAACCTCCTCATCTTCAAAGTTTTCAATTAGACATTTGCAGGATTGAAATGCGTTGCACAGCCGGCTATTAGAATAGAAGCCTAATCATTAAAGCATGTTTTGGTTCGGTCGCTGCAGCCGCAGTCCTGCTGATTTCAGTGGTATTTTATTAATAAGTTCCCGCGGGAAAGCCTTCGAGAATGGAAAAGGAACACTGGATTAACTAGCTGTGTGCTGTGGTGGTTGCCAATGCATAACAATGGCCATTAGTTAGATAAGGACTCAACACTACAGAGTTTTATAATTAGATAGATCCTAATTTATATTACTGGAAGAAAAGTATATGTGATAGATGGAGAAATCAATCATATTTCAGCTGACAGTCTTCTAGTTTGATTTAAAATACATACACCGATCAGCCCTAACATTATGACCACCCACCTAATATTGGGTAGGCCCCCTTTTTGACACCTAAGAAGCCTTGACCAGTGAAGGCATAGACTCCACTAGACCTCTGAAGGTATGCTGTGGTATCTGGCACTATGCCGCCAGTAGCAGATCCTTTCAGTCCTGTAAGTTTCAAGGTGGGGCCTCCATGGATTGGACTTGTTTTTCCAACACATCCCAGATGCTTGATTGGATTGAAATGTGGAGAACTAGGAGTCAACTCCTCAAAGACACCTTCTTCCATTGCTCCAAAGTCCGAATTGGATGTGGGGAAACCCACATCCAATTTGCAATAGTGTGAACCCAGCTTTACAGGAGTGAATTTCCCTTCCTAGGGGTAGATTTCCTCTCACTTCCTGTTGTCTCCCTCCGTTTATAAGTATGAGTCGTTTGTAAGTCGGATGTTTGTAACTCGGAGGCCGTCTGTACAAGGATTGTCCCCCAGCCTGTGACTGGATAATGAAATAAAAAGCACTGATGAGCTAATTTTTCTATCACTGTGCTCTCTATTCCTATTCCTTTTAACATAGCTACACAACTGTCGCCTTATGCCACTTTCCACTGTCAATCTTAAAAAGTATATTTATTGGTGTATGCTAACACTTATCTGTGTCTTTTTATATCTGCCTACAGTTAATATTTAACCACTTGCCCTCCGAAAGATTTACCCCCCTTCATGACCAGGCCATTTTTTGCGATATGGCACTGTGTTATTTTAACTGACAATTGCGCAGTCGTGTAATGCTATACCCCAAAAAAATGTTGTCCGTTTTTCCCCACAAAAAGAGTTTCTTTTGGTGGTATTTGATCACCTGCCAGTGCTTGTGTACTGTAGGAGAGGAGTTTTTACTAAGGGAAGAAAAAGATTCTGTCCCTGCACAGGATCAATGCCTCCCATCATTACAGAACGGCAATCTGCCTTAATTACATAGGCAGATCGCCATTCTGCCTGTGTACTGAATAATCGGTGGGTGCCGGCAGACATCGAGTCTGCGGTACCCACCGCTGTATGTGATCGCAGTGGGAATGGGTCACTGACAGCACGTGTGTGTGCCCCAGACCCGGAGGTGTCAGATCACATACAAGGTACATAATCTGGCAGCATCCGTCCTGCCACAGTATGTGTACAGTAGGGTTGGAGCCTAAGCTGAGTGTTAGCAGTGTGGAGAATTCACTAGTATTTCAAAGACCATTTAGGTGGTGCGACAGTGATATTTTTCCCCGAGTTGCTGTCTTCCACTATCTAATCATGTACAAGCAAAAATAATGTATTTATATATTTCATTGCACATGATTGGGTATTTTTTGTAAAGTACATTTCAGCACATTCACTAAGCTGGGGGGGGGGGGATGCCCTTGCAAAGTGCAACCTACGTTGAAAAGTAAACAGCCTTTAGTAACTTAAAGGAGAAGTCCACCCTGGGTCACAGGAGTGCAATTCCTTTTGCATTCCTGTGACCCATTTTTAGCAAAGAGCGGGCTGAAGCCACACAGATCAGTCCAGGCAACGCTTCATCCCGACTCTGGAAGTCTGGATCCGCCAGGTGCCTGGACTGATAGACGTCTCAGTGCCTCAGCCTCTCAGCAAGCCGCTGAGATGGCCGCTCCCTGCCCCTCCACAGCTCATCGCTCCAATGAGCGTGGTGGAGCAGAGCAGGAGAGATGCTGACTGACAGGCAGAAGCTCTCCACACGGGGAGGTGAGAGAACCGAGCCATTAGCGGCTAGGTAAGTACGATTATGGGATAAAAAAAAAATCCCATACTTCTCTTTTAACCTCTATGTCTTCAGAGCTTTAATATGGTGAAAATGTCCTTGTAAAGTGCAACTTCCCTTGCAAAGTAAACAGCCTTTAGTAACTCAAACTCCATGTCTCCAGAGTTTTAATATGGAGTAAAGACCCTTGCAAAGTGCAACTTCCCTTGCAAAGTAAACAGCCTTTAGTAACTCAATCTCCATGTCTCTAGAGCTTTAATATAGGAAAAAATCTCTTGTAAAGTGCAACTTCCATTGCAAAGTAAACAGTGTTTAGTAAATCAACCTCCATGTCTCCAGAGCATTAATATGGGGGCATTTTCCTTGTAAAATGCAACTTTCCTTGCAAAGTAAGCAGCCTTTAGTAACTCAACCTCTATATCTCCAGAGCTTTAATATGGGGAAAAATTCCCTTGTAAAGTGCAACTTACCTTGCAAAGAAAACAGCCTTTAGTAACTCAATCTCAATGTCTCTAGAGCATTAATATAGGAAAAATTCCCGTGTAAAGTGCAACTTCCATTGCAAAGTAAACAGTGTTTAGTAAATCAAACTCCATTTCTCCAGAGTTTTAAAATGGGGACATTTTCCTTGTAAGATGCAACTTTCCTTGCAAAGTAAACAGCCTTTAGTAACTCAACCTCTATGTCTCCAGAGCTTTATTATGGGGAAAAATTCCCTTGTAAAATCCAACTTCCCTTGCAAAGTAAACAGCCTTTAGTAACTCAACCTCTATGTCTCCAGAGCTTTAATATGGGAAAAATTCCCTTGCAAAGTGCAAATTCCATTGCAAAGTAAACAGCCTTTAGTAACTCACCCTCTATGTCTCCAGAGATTTAATATGGGGAAATTCCCATGTAAAGTACAACTTCCCTTGCAAAGTAAACAGCCTTTAGTAACTGAACCTCCATGTCTACAGAGCTTTAATATGGGGACAATTCCCTTGCAAAGTGCAACTTCCCTTGCAAAGTAAACAGCCTTTAGTAACTCAACCTAATGAATTTCTGCCAACTGGTGTTAGGCAGCCAATGAATAGCTGTATTCTTTACAAATACTGTAACAATTAAAAGTTTTCTTTTAAAAGTAATTCAATGTAGTTCATCTGTTAGGATAAATGTGTCCCTGTCACCTTTTTACTTAACATCACATTAAATATGATGATTTGTTTGTTTCCAAGTACAACGACTCAGAGGAGCAAAGTTCAATGCATGAATTCCCCCAAATGCAGCAACACACTCCAGGAGCCCGTGGAGCCCGTGGTATCTACCCAAACGTGCTAAGAGTAAAAGGCCGGGGGTCCTGTATATGAAGACACATGTCTAGTACACTTCTCTGCAACCACTGAAGTGAAAACTCCTTTACAAATGAGCCATTTGCTAATTACGCCGAGTTCAAATCACATGTCTTTAGACTAACACTAATGAGGTGGAAGAGGATTTTTTTTTCACTTGTTTTCATTTTTTAATTATCATTATTATTTTTTTTATTTTTTTTGCATTGTGCAAGCAGTGCTTCATGATATTTTTAGGAGGTGCTAATTAATAATTTATGTGCCAGTATTCCAAAGAGACACTTATTAAAATGTATATCTGTCTTCAAAAGGAATAATGTGAGAAATGATTAAGATTTATAATTACATCTATTGGGTAAAAGCCGCCTGTCCCAAATACACAGCCATCTTGAATTCAGCTAAGTACATTTGGGTGCTGTAAGGGAGAAGTAAAAATATGTGGTTAATGACATCCTTCTTAAAGTGTAAGTTCACCTTTTCACAAAAAAATAAAAAAGTGACCTAAAACACTACACCCTCCCTATCCCCCCCGGTTCCAGTACATTTACCGCCATGGATAATTAGCTTTCATTGCCCAGAGTCGGTGCAGCGGTCCAGGAATCTGAAAGCCACAGTCTTCTGCCCTTCTTTCCTTAGGGATATCAGGACAAAGCAGAGCCATTCTGATTGGTTGTATGCTGGCATGTGACCACTTTTGACCAAACAGAGTTGCTCTGGTCTCCCAGGTGTCCTTAAGGAAAGGAAAGAAGAAGAGACCACGGCTTTCAAATCCTCGGACCACTGCACTAGGTGCATGGGCAGTGAAAGTTAATCATCCAGAGAGTTAAGTGCACTGGGGACCAGGGGTGGCAGGTGGGAAGGAGGTAGTGTGTGAGTTCGCCTTTAAATTTTTTTTGAAAAAGAGAGAGATTCACCCTCTCTATTTGTCCTGTTTACCATTATTATTGAAAGTAAAAGTAAAAGAAAATCCCCCATTTTGGGTTGTCCCCTGAAAAGTAATAGAGGGGAAAATCTTCCAATGATGACACTAGTGCTGGTGAACTGGGGGTCACCAAGGAATTCACTTCATTTGCAGGGATTTCCTCTCACTTCCTGTTTGGTTAAGGGACAGGAAGTGAAGGAAAATCTTTGCAATGGGACGCAGATGGCGAAACAAGATATGACAGGGATTATAACCCACCCTTACTCTGTCCACAATGAAAAAAAAAAATTTTGCCTATAGTTTAACCTTAAAGCTGCACTCTAATAGGGCGTACACACGGTCGGACTTTGTTCAGACATTCCGACAACAAAAACCTAGGATTTTTTCCGACGGATGTTGGCTCAAACTTGTTTTGTCTACACACGGTCGCACAAAGTTGTCGGGAAATCTGATCGTTCTAAACGCGGTGACGTAAAACACGTACGTCGGGACTATAAACGGGGCAGTGGCCAATAGCTTTCATCTCTTTATTTATTCTGAGCATGCGTGGCACTTTGTCCGTCGGATTTGTGTACACACGATCGGAATTTCCGACAACGGATTTTGTTGTCGGAAAAATTTATCTCCTGCTCTCCAACTTTGTGTGTCAGAAAATCCGATGGAAAATGTCCGATGGAGCCCACACACGGTCTGAATTTCCGACAACACGATCCGATCGGACATTTTCCATCGGAAAATCCGACCGTGTGTACGGGGCATAAGAATTATTGTAATTACATGTTTACATTGGTACAACTTGGAGGTAGGTAGGTAGGTATGCATATCTCATATCTGAGGGCCCGCTGTGGAAGCTGACTTCCCGACTTCCATATTTGCTGACACAATGACTCAGAACAAGCATGCAGATCAGAAAAGTCAGAGGGATTTCAGACCTGTGCTGGATTACTTTCACACCCCCCAGTAACGCCCCCCCCCCACTCCTGCCATGCATCCCTGGTTCTGCTTGCAATTCTGTGGTGCAGCAGGTGCCACAGGGTAAGGGGGAGGGAGATTTGAGAGTTGACAAATGCCCACTCTCCTCCCCTTCTTGTTGGCGTCACTTACGGGCCTCCTCATCAGTTTTCCTGGCCAGCATGGCTGGAAAATAATTAATAGTAATGTGATCTGTGTTGCGATACATTCTGTGAAGCACAGGGGAAACATTCAGGGTCTTTTAGACTCTGAATAAATAAATAGAAAAATACCACACTAATATCCCAATTAGGAAGCAGCCAGCACCACAAAGGACAACTTGTGTATACAATAAATAAAAATCAGTGCAGCGCTAATCACATGAATTTATAGATATGAAAATTCATATAGTGCAAAAAACACAATATTAATGAAAATTGTGACTATAAAGTGCAAAAAGGAATTAAAAAAATTGTGTCTGCTATTAAAAAAAACACATGAATCAATAGATAATAGTGGCATTATATATATAAAGTGAAACAAATATTAATAGAGTCTATGGTCAAAAACATGTGACTATCACACATGCCCACAAGGGGTGTGAGCTGGGAAATTGTGCAGTCCAGAAAAAATAAATGAAAAATAATGGAAAAATCAAATAAGGTGTATATGATAGATGGTCAAAATGATGATCCAAAAAATGATGAATAAGTCCCAAAGACACCATAGGGGGTCACCACTGTGGAAGGATCCACCATCATTAGGATATATAGGGGGGTTACTAGAACATGTGAACCCAATTGGCTTATACCTAGTGGATCTAAACAGGCAGTGGTGTTGAACACCTGGTATAGTATTGCCACTCCGCTCTCCACCAAACAAGCTACTGATGATGACATTCTGTTCCCAGAAACCTCTTCTCGGACAGTCAATGGCACATGGGGGGAACATTTACTAAAACTGGTGCACACAGAATGTGGTGCAGCTCTGCTTAGTAACAAATCAGCTTCCAGGATTTTTTTTTTTCATAGCCAGTGGCGGCTGGTGTTTTTTATTTTTGGGGGAGGCAGCTATCAACCACCCCCCACCTCCCCCCGATCCACCTTTTCTGAAGCAAATTCTTGCTCTAATCACGTGTTTAAAAAAGAACAACTTCCCCCACACTGCGCTCCAAGCCCACCCATTTTTGAAGCCTATTAGAGACTCTGGCTCTAATCACATGCTTCCAAAAAAAAAACACTCCCATTGGAATCCATGGTCTGGCACCCTGCATGTAGATTAGGGGGCCAGACGTATGGATGGGGGGGGCGTTGCCCGTGCGCCCCTAATGGAGGGGCATTGAACAAACTGAAGATAGAATCTGGTTATTATGTACAGCTGCACCAGATTCTGTTTGCTCCAGTTTTAATAAATCAACCCCACTGTGCCTATGCACAATTATTTGGAACGCACTCACATTTTAACTTACCCATTTATGTATGTTGTGATATGTCAATAATCTATTAGTGCGGGCTTGGAGAGTTGCTAAAAGGGCTGCTTTAAGCCGTGTCAAAGTATGTTCTGTTTATCCACATAATGACTAAATCAGTAATTCACAAGTGGCTCAAGCAGGTCAGTAGACTTTGGCAGGTGCAAGGACATAGTATTATCCACTTCGGTGTTGAACTAAACCACTTGTGGATAACAATTGCAGTCATCAAAGAGGTGAAATGAAAGCATCAGAAACGTGTGTGAAACCTGTTGGGAGATGAGCTGCGTTTGTCACCTCGGGTGTGAATGATCTTTTAGTCATTTGTACTCTGTTGTGGTCTAAAGTGGTCATTATGCTTTGCAGCTGTAGGTAAGTAAAGTCAAAGATGGCATATATACAAAGTCCAAATTCAGTCATTTGGAATTCAACAGCTCTGTAAAGAAATATAGATAATTACTGGCTTCTGATCTTTGCCAACTCAGTCTTGTGCTTTATGATAGAATCCCTAGGAGCTTTTTCCATTTATCTAAAGCTGAGCTCCAGGTATGACATTTATTGAAAACTCATATTGGTTCAGCATGGCACAATGTAAGTGTGCATATCTCATACCTGGGGCGACGCTGGTTAAAGTAACAAAAGGCAATTTTTTTTACTTTTACATTTGGACAAATTGGAGAGAGATTAGAACACTCGGCAGGTTTTTATTGCTGCCTTTGTTCCTGTAATGCCGCTTACACACAAGCGGTTTTGCCGTTGGAATAAACTCTGAAGGTTTCTCCGACGAAATTTCGCTCAAGCTGTCTTGTATACACACGGTCACACCAAAGTCCGACCGTCAAGAACGCAGTGACGTACAACATGTAATTGGGGCAACACGTATGACGTCTCGTACTTGCTTCAGAGCATGCTTCATTTTTGGTGCGTCGGAACAGCAGACAGGTGAGCGTTTTTTCCGATAGTAATTAGTTCCGTCTGAAAAATATAGAACATGTTCTCTATCTAAATCCGTCAGAATTTTCGACGGAAAAAGTCCGATGGGGCATACACACGGTCGGAATATACGATGAAAAGCGCCCATCTGACGTTTTCTGACAGACATTCCACTCGTGAGTACGCGGCATTAGAGAGATTCATTCTCTCTATTTGGCCTGTTTACTGTTAACTAAGGATGAGCTCCAGCATGTTCGCACAGCCCACGTGCAGAGCCCGCCAAGAAGTCGGCACTGCGCTGCGCTAATCACAGGCAGTGAGACATTGTCCTAATGCGCCGCTGCAGAGATCGGGAAATGTCTCACTGCCTGTGATTAGCGCAGTGCCGACTTCTTAGCGGGCTCTGCACGCGAGCTGTGCGAACACGCCAGAGCTCATCCTTACTGTTAACATAGAAATTGAAAGAAAATCCCAAATTTTGGGGTGTTCCTTAACCATTTGACCTCCAGAAGATTTACCTTCATGACCAGGCCATTTTTTGCTATACGGCACTGCCTTACTTTAACTGACAATTATGCAGTCATGCAACGCTGTACCCAAATAAAATTCCTTTCCCACAAATAGAGCTTTTTTTTGGTGGTATTTGATCACCACTGCATTTTTTTATTTTTTGCGCTATAAACAAAAAAAGACCGCCAATTAAAAAAAAAAAAAAAAAAATTACTTTCTACTATAAAACATATTCAATAAAAAATGTAAAAAAAAAAATCAAATTTCTTCATAAATTTAGGCCAAAATGTATTCTGCTACATGTTTTTGGTAAAAAATCCCAATAAGCGTATACTGATTTGTTTACGCAAATTTTTTTTATACTAGTAATGGTGGCGATCAGTGACTTATAGCCGGACTGCAATATTGCGGCAGACAATCGTACACTAACTGACACTTTTGACACTTTTTGGGAACCATTCACACTAAAACAGAGATCAGTGATAAAAATATGCACTGTCACTGTACTAATGACTGGCTGGGAAGTTGTTAAACATCTAGGGCAATCAAAGGGTTAACTGTGTGCCTAGCCAGTGTTATTGTGTACTGTATGTGCTGCTTTTACTAGGGGAAGAGAAGGATTTTATTCCCTGCTTTGCAGAAACACAAAATACATCCCTTTCCCCCTGTCATAATGAAGATCTGCCTTGTTTACATAACTGTAGGCAGGTGTCGGCACCCGCAGACCGGCTTCTGCTGTGAGTAATCACAGCAGAAGTGGCCTGCACCCCCTGCAGGTGGAACTGCAAGATCACGTAAATACAGTATACGTGATTTGGTACAGAGCTGCCGCCCAGTAGCAGGAAAACGGTGAGCAAGTAGTTAAACAGAAATAGAGGGGGAATCTTCCATTGGGAAAACGGAATTCTGATGACTTTGATGACAGTCAGTGATTTCCTAATTTTGGAGGCATTTCATCTCAATTCCTGTCTTGGCTATGGAACAGGAAGTTTACCCAATAGGACACTGATGGCAAAAATAAAACTCACCATGGTTATAACCTTCTCTTACACTATACAAAAAAGAAATAAAAAAATCTACCTTTAGTTCTACAGTCAAGCAACCTACAATTTCTGAGTTTTTCAACGGTAGCAACCATATTTCTTTGTGCACCGATTTTCTTTAAAGCAGAACTTTGGGCAAAGTTATTTTTTTCCCCATGCAGTGGGGATGTGCCCGCACTACGCAATTTAATTGCTAATTTTGTTCTATGGGAGAGGACAGTGGAGACATACTTACCTGACCCACCGATCCTCACCATACAAGACCAGTCCAGGACCCACATACTCCAGCGGTCTTGAAAAAGGACTGTTTCTGACATCAGCACAATCCATCCATAGACAGGAACAGTGCCCAGCAGGATCCAGAGGTTCGGCAGAACAGGTGAGTATGAACTTTGTGCTCACCCCTCGAAAAAAAAGCAGATTACCCATGCACTGCGGGCACAGCCCCACTGCATGGGGTAAAAAAAAAAGCCCAACATCATCCAATGATTTTTTTTGTTTCAGACAGAGCACGGGATAAAACATTTTTCAGCATATTTAATAGTGTCTGAGAAAATTTACAAAAGGAAAGCTACGGAAGTGCTAACTCTCTATTGTTCTTCTTTGAAAAAAAAGGGTTTTTGTTGCTTTTTGTGTCCCTATTGGAACATTGTATCATTATTTCCTGTCCCTGTGACACCTTATGTTGATTGACCCAGCACTTTCAGTAAGATATCAAATTCAGAGATAAGAATACCGTCCCAGCAACAGCCCAGCAGAAATTTCACTGGCTTGGAATGTCTGTCAGAAAGAATTAATTATTGCTGCTGTCGCATGCAAGTGGTATCTATGGCTCAGCAATTCCTCAATTTCTTGAATCCTCTTTGATTCTTCTCAGTCTGCTTTGAATTAAACCAGCAGAATTGTTTTTGAAGCTAATTAGCTCCACATGTGGATTTGTCTCAGACATTTATATCTCCATTTCCTTCTAATGGTCCTTTAAGTGAGACTGAGTTTATTGCTGGCAGTGATGTTGGCTTAAGAGACAATGGCATATCTTCCACCCGGAGACCAAGTGCCAGCCAGCTCAAGCTGTCCTTGCTGCTGTGCCAACTTTGTACAGAATATGTAGATGGGCTGCCTGAAGCGGGTAAAATGAGGTAGCTAGAATGCATCTCCAACTTCATTTAAACATATCTAAATCTACTATAAAATATAAAAGGAGCATTTTAGTGTCAGTTCAAATGTACATATAGATGTGAGTATGAAAGAACTTATGTAAATGAACTTTGTTTCTCTTAGAGGAGCTTCACTTTTTTTAGGATGTAATGGTTGACTTCCATTCCTTATTCTTCATTGTTATCTTCTCATCATCTCCCCCTGCTGTTTGATACCAGTGGCAGTTTTCGACAAGCTTTCGATTAAAAAGATGATTGTACTGCTCAAGGCAACCTACTGCCGAGTAGCTACACGCATATTAGAAGCAATATGGTGAGGAAGGGACAGTTTGCCTTTATTCATTTGATCATTTTTGCAATCAAAGGATGGCTGTATGTGATTGATTTTATTAGAACATCATCATGTGTAGTCAGAGTAAAGCAATGCTGATGCTAGTGTAATAATAATTAAAAAAAAACCTGCAAAAAAAAAGAAAGTTAAAAATGGCCACTACCCTTGTCACCAGTATTTGCTGTACTGAACAGATACTGCTGCCTGAAGGATCTTTTGAGCCTGACACCTCATGGAGTTGTAGAACCCTGGTCTTCCTCTGCCCTCTTTGGTTGCTCCTACCGAATCCTAAGGATCAAAGTATTGAGTGCAGAGGGGGACCAAGTATTTAATGCTCGGGCATGCGTGGGTGCAGTACACTGACCATCATTATAAGGGGGACACTTTTCCAATAATCCCCAGTTTAAAGAGGAACTCCTCCACTGACCAACAATGAAAAGGGCTCTTCTACTAACCTTTAAAGTAAATGGGCATTTCTATTCTGACTCATACTATAAAGAATCACCACAATTGTTATTGTTTGTGCTTATTTTCTCTCCAAAATTATTACTATTGTTTCACATCATGGTTATCAGTGAAAATATGTTTTTGGGGTATAGAGTAGAAAGTTGTTGAAAAATGATCTGCTGTTGGAGTCCAATACTCTACATAAGCCATTTTTGTTGTTTTCATCAAAACTTTCTGCAAACTACTGATCACACTGATATACTTTAAACCACAAATATAATACTTTTTAGAAGGGTTCCATAAAATCCTAAAAAGTTATTTTACCACCTCCTTCAAGGTAAAAGGGTTGAGATTGGTTGCCCTAAACTGATACAGTGGGGGAAAAAAAAGTATTTAGTCAGCCACCAATTGTGCAAGTTCTCCCACTTAAAAAAATGAGAGAGGCCTGAAATTGTCATCATAGGTATACCTCAACTATGAGAGACGAAATGTGGAAACAAATCAAGGCAATCACATTGTCTGATTTTAGAAAGAATTTACCGTATTTATCGGCGTATAACACGCACCGACGTATAACACGCACCTCAATTTAGGAGGGAATTTTAAGGAAAAAATACTTTTAGGAGGGAAGTTGAAGGGAAAAAAACTTACATTTAAATGCCCATCATTGCAGCCTTCTCAGTGCAGCCTTGCCCCAGTGCAGCCTTGTCAGTGCAGCCTTGTCAGTGCAGCCATGTCAGTGCAGCTTTGCCAGTGCAGCCATGTCAGTGCAGCCATGTCAGTGCAGCCTTGTCAGTGCAGCCTTGCCAGTGCAGCAATGTCAGTGCAGCCTTGCTAGTGCAGCCATGTCAGTGCAGCCATGTCAGTGCAGCCATGTCAGTGCAGCCTTGTCAGTGCAGCCTTGCCAGTGCAGCCATGTCAGTGCAGCCTTGCTAGTGCAGCCATGTCAGTGCAGCCATGTCAGTGCAGCCTTGCTAGTGCAGCCATGTCAGTGCAGCCATGTCAGTGCAGCCTTCCCCAGTGTCCAGTCCAGCCTTGCCCCAGTCCAGCCTTGCCCCAGTCCAGCCTTGCTGAAGCCTGTGAGCTGCAAAATCGCCGACCGCGATTTGAAAATGGCGCCGCCGGCGCCGAAATACACAGAGCCGGTCCTCGGCTCTTCTCGGCGGCTCTCGTTTACTTTCGGTTTCACTCGGACGGTGAGCGGAGCTATCCGAAACTAGCCGAGTATACTCGGCTAGGTTCAGGCGGCGCTCGAGTGAAACCGAAAGCCCCTGAGAAGAGCCGAGGACCGGCACTGCGTATTTCGGCGCCGGCGGCGCCATTTTCAAATCGCGGTCAGCGATTTTTTAATTCTGACAGCTCCAGATCGCAGGGGATCGGCGTATAACACGCACCCGCGATTTTCCCCTGATTTTAAGGGGAAAAAAGTGCGTGTTATACGCCGATAAATACGGTATTTGCAAATTATGGTGGAAAATAAGTATTTGGTCACCTACAAACAAGCAAGATTTCTGGCTCTCACAGACCTGTATCTTCTTCTTTAAGAGGCTCCTTTATCCTCCACTCATTACCTGTATTAATGGCACCTGTTTGAACTTGTTATCAGTATAAAAGACATCTGTCCACAACCTCAAACAGTCACATTCCAAACTCCACTATGGTGAAGACCAAAGAGCTCTCGAAGGACACCAGAAACAATATTGTAGACCTGCACCAGGCTGGGAAGACTGAATCTGCAATAGGCAAGCAGCTTGGTGTGAAGAAATCAATTGTGGGAGCCATAATTAGAAGATGGAAGACACACAAGACCACTAATAATCTCCCTCCATCTGGGGCTCCACGCAAGATCTCACCCCGTGGGAACAAAATGATCACAAGAACAGTGAGCAAAAATCCCAGAACCACAAGGGGGACCTAGTGAATGACGTGCAGAGAGCTGGGACCAACGTAACAAAGGCTACCATCAGTAACACACTACACCGCCAGGGTGCCAGACGTGTCCCCCTGCTTAAGCCAGTACATGTCCGGGCCCGTCTGGGGTTTGCTAGAGAGCATTTGGATAATCCAGAAGAGGATTGGGAGAATGTCATATGGTCAGATGAAACCAAAGTAGAACAGTTTGGTAGAAACACAACTCGTCGTGTTTAGAGGAGAGAGAATGCTGAGTTGCAACCAAAGAACACTATACCTACTGTGAAGCATGGGGGTGGCAACATCACGCTTTGGGGCTGTTTCTCTGCAAAGGGAACAGGACGACTGATCCGTGTACATGAAAGAATGAATGGGGCCATGTATCATGAGATTTTGAGTGCAAACCTCCTCCCTTTAGCAAGGGCATTGAAGATGAAATGTGGCTGGGTCTTTCAGCATTTTTTTTAGGCTCCATGCACACTAAAGCTCATAAATGGTCATTTTTGGGAATTTGAGCGTTTTTTTTGAGAGAGAGAGAGAGAGAGAGAGAGAGAGAGAGAGAGAGAGAGAGAGAGAGAGAGAATATATATAAAAAAAATAAAAAATTTATACTGTATATATCATATGCTGTGAGCTTTTGCTTTTAACAGACATTTTTCACTCTAGGTAGGCAACGCTTTCATTTATTTTCTCACTTTCTCACAGTAGTCCTTTAGCAATGATCAGTTTTACAGCCACTGTATGAATGATACATTTGATCTTGGTATCTTGTGATCATGTAAATATGGCACAGCATAACTGGGTGACATCAGTAGATTTCTTTGGTATACAAGAGATAATTATCTTTAAGATTCAATTCAGACTTAACTAAAGCTGCTTGCTGACTTCAGTCTATGCTAACTTATTTCCTCCTTTATTAGATAATTATAAGTAGCTTTTTTTTACAAAACCTGACTGCCGTCGCTTCTTGGCATTGAACCCCTACAGCTTCACTCCAAGATCCCTTTGTTGTAAGCAAAATAATGCTGCCAAAATCCCTGGAGGAAATGTCATCTTTGGGGAAAGATGAGAAAATACTTTGCACTTAGTTTGAACAGCAGTCATATTAAACACTGTAAGAACAATAAGTGCAATGTTAACATCTCAATGACAACATTTGCTTGGTGTTTCCAGCCTTACAACTGACGCTGATACGGTGTTAGCATAAGTGAACTGAAACAAATTGAATGTAATATGCTGGAAAACAGTCGCATTGCCAGACGAGATGTCAGAGCTATGAGTGGGGAGAGAATTGCAGGTTGATCGTAGACAAGATCTTCATTTTCCTCCGCCTGTGTTGACCCAGCAGTGATTTGATAATAAGGAGAATGAAAAGTGAGGCGTGATGAGTCGGAATCTTTGAGAAGTGCTACATGCTTTGCAGGAACAGACTTCTCTAAGAGTTGCTATATAGGTGATGCTTTCCCTCCCACACATTAAATCTGAGAGGTTTTTCTTGCTTCAGTTAAAATATAATTAATGGCAAAACATGTTTTTTTTTAGATTTGGATAGAAAGATGAGGGGTTAAAACCATTTTCAGGTTTGAGTTGCTGTCTGTGTCCCCGTTAGGGAGATTCACTAACTCGAATTGCCCTGATCACCAATGTGGCTTGAAAAGAAAGTGAGGGTAAATCCAAAATTTTGAGTTGCCACCAGAACAGGAATAAAGGAAAAATCCTCCAGTGGGATCACTTGTTCCTGTGACAACTAAGAGGGGATATTCCTCACATTGCGAAGTGAAGGAAAATCTCCCTAATTAGACAAAGATGAAAAAAAAAAAAAAACTGACAACAGATTTAACCCCCTTATACTCTATCCAAAAAAGGATAAAAAATGGCTTTAGATGTACCTTAAAGAAGACCTCTGAAAAAATCTAAATATAACTAAATAAGCCATTTTGCAATTGCATTAAAGCTGAATTTCGAGTAGCAATGAAAAACAAAACAGTTATGATTAAAATTAATTCAATTACTTTTTAAAGGCAAATATTAAAAGTACCTGAATTTATTTAACTGGTTTGCAAAAGCCTCACCTTCCTTGAGAAATCAATAATTACCTTGCCAGTACTCCCTACCACTCCTTTCTCCATTGAAGTCACCACTACAATCCCCAGTGTCAGCTGGTGTTTGATGCTAGAAGGGAATGGTGATGTCACTTTCTCTTTGATGGATGCATACATTAAAAAGTAATATAAAATATTTTCTAAGCAGTACAGTACCCACCCTAGTGCTGCCTCACACATCCTCCTCTGTGATCTAGCACTGGTCTTTTTTTAGGGTAAACTACACCTAGAATTAAATGTCATGGATGCTCCACCTGTGAGAACTGTGGGCAAAAGTTCCTTAATCTGTCTATACCCACCTGGAAGTTTTGTTGGTTCCTGCCCACATTTTTTTTGTTCTAGTACCTAAGTACCTACTGATCCATTCTCCATTAATATAATGAGGGTGTAGTACCCCTTATAATGACAATAATAGGTGCAGACCCAGGGAATCAAATGCAGGGTCACCATTAGAGTCCCTGATTGATATAGGAAATTATTGCAGAGTTCAACTTTCCAATATCTCCCAAATAAATACTATGAAAATATAATTTTTAATCAGTGAGACATTTCCCGATGTGCGGCTGCAGAGATCGGGAAATGTCTCCCTACCTGTGATTAGCACTGCGCCGTGACAACTTCCTGGCGGGCTCGGCACGTTCAGCATGCGAACACCAGAAAGCACACAGGTAATGCTGGACTTTTTATTAATTAGAAAGCACATCATGGTTTGAAAATGGACTGACGTCAATGCATCTGCAATTATTGTGTATTTACAAAACCTGGATTAAATTTTTTTAAAGTAAGTATATAAAAAAGAAAAAAAATAATAACTGACAGGGGTTTCAACTCTATCCTGTATTTAAACAAGAAAAAAAGTTAAGGCTGCTTTCACTTTGAAACTTGCCATACACACAAATGTTTTAAATAAAAGAGCAAAAAATAAAAAACATGACCATAAAATTAGCTTCTAACAAATGTAACACAATGAGACCTCTGTCACTGATATGAACATCAAGAAAACAGGTGTTTTAAAAAGAAAGGTCATAGTTGTACCCTTTCCACAGGGCATATGGAGCCAGTAGTGGTGGGGGGCCTCTTTTACCATTCCTAGGGGATGGTGTGACAAGCAAGTGGTGTATTTAGGTTTTGTGCTGCTATAGGCCTGACTAAACTCATGCACCCCCTAATTTAAATATGACCCACCCCTTCCTGTCAAGGCCACACCCCTTGCTGTTTAAGACCAGCCCTGAAATTTTCAAGTGGGGACACTAGTTCTGTGGGCCTGGGGAGGGGGCAATCAGGCCCGGATTTACTACTTTGCTGCCCCAAGGCCGGGTCCTTCAATGCCGCCCCCCCCCCCCACACACACACACACACATACACACACCACGTCCTTTATCGATGACTTCTACAATAGATCAATTAAAAACATATCTCCATACACAAAAACACTGAAAATAACTGGCTTTAATTGTACAGACTAAAAATACTTCAGGGTAAGCGCACGAGGGGTAAGGATTTTTCGCAGGCAATTTTTCAAGGCAATGGCTGGTGTTAATGCTTCAATCATCCCCGGCACCATGGTTGTTATGGTGTCAGGATGATTGAAACACATTACTTCTATCATTTCATTGTAATATAAACTGAAATAGTTCAACTCACCATAATGCAGAATCATTGGAAACCTTGAGCGTGTCACTTGCCACCATCTCTTGTCACTTGCCACTATGCCTGCCACCAGATGGGGATGTCACTTGCCACTATGCCTGCCACCAGATGGGGATGTCACTTGCCACGCTGCCTGCCACCAGATGAGGATGTCACTTGCCACGCTGCCTGCCACCAGATGGAGATGTCACTTGCTACACTGCCTGCCACCAGATGGAGATGTCACTGGCCACGCTGCCTGCCACCAGATGGGGATGTCACTTGCCACGCTGCCTGCCACCAGATGGAGATGTCACTTGCTACACTGCCTGCCACCAGATGGGGATGTCACTTGCTACACTACCTGCCACCAGATGGGGATGTCACTTGCCACCATGCCTGCCACCAGATGGGGATGTCACTTGCCACGCTGCCTGCCACCAGATGGGGATGTCACTTGCCACGCTGCCTGCCACCAGATGGGGATGTCACTTGCCACGCTGCCTGCCACCAGATGGGGATGTCACTTGCTACACTGCCTGCCACCAGATGGGGATGTCACTTGCCACCATGCCTGCCACCAGATGGGGATATCACTTGCCACGCTGCCTGCCACCAGATGGGGATGTCACTTGCTACACTGCCTGCCACCAGATGGGGATGTCACTTGCCACGCTGCCTGCCACCAGATGGGGATGTCACTTGCCACCAGATGGGGATGTCCCTTGCCACCAGATGGGGATGTCACTTGCCACGCTGCCTGCCACCAGATGGGGATGTCACTTGCCACGCTGCCTGCCACCAGATGGAGATGTCACTTGCTACACTGCCTGCCACCAGATGGGGATGTCACTTGCCACGCTGCCTGCCACCAGATGGGGATGTCACTTGCCACCAGATGGGGATGTCACTTGCCACGCTGCCTGCCACCAGATGGGGATGTCACTTGCCACGCTGCCTGCCACCAGATGGAGATGTCACTTGCTACACTGCCTGCCACCAGATGGGGATGTCACTTGCCACGCTGCCTGCCACGAGATGGGGATGTCACTTGCCACGCTGCCTGCCACGAGATGGGGATGTCACTTGCTACACTGCCTGCCACCAGATGGGGATGTCACTTGCCACCATGCCTGCCACCACATGGGGATGTCACTTGCCACCAGATGGGGATGTCCCTTGCCACCAGATGGGGATGTCACTTGCCACGCTGCCTGCCACCAGATGGAGATGTCACTTGCTACACTGCCTGCCACCAGATGGGGATGTCACTTGCCACGCTGCCTGCCACCAGATGGGGATGTCACTTGTCACCATGCCTGCCACCAGATGGGGATGTCACTTGCCACGCTGCCTGCCACCAGATGGGGATGTCACTTGCTACACTGCCTGCCCCCAGATGGGGATGTCACTTGCCACCAGATGGGGATGTCACTTGCCACACTGCCTGCCACCAGATGGGGATGTCACTTGCCACGCTGTCTGCCACCAGATGGAGATGTCACTTGCTACACTGCCTGCCACCAGATGGGGATGTCACTTGCCACGCTGCCTGCCACCAGATGGGGATGTCACTTGCCACCATGCCTGCCACCAGATGGAGATGTCACTTGCCACGCTGCCTGCCACCAGATGGGGATTTCACTTGCTACACTGCCTGCCAGCAGATGGGGATGTCACTTGCCACGCTGTCTGCCACCAGATGGAGATGTCACTTGCTACACTGCCTGCCACCAGATGGGGATGTCACTTGCCACGCTGCCTGCCACCAGATGGGGATGTCACTTGCCACCATGCCTGCCACCAGATGGAGATGTCACTTGCTACACTGCCTGCCACCAGATGGGGATGTCACTTGCCACGCTGCCTGCCACCAGATGGGGATGTCACTTGCCACCATGCCTGCCACCAGATGAGGATGTCACTTGCCAGGCTGCCTGCCACCAGATGGGGATGTCACTTGCTACACTGCCTGCCACCAGATGGGGATGTCATTTGCCACCAGATGGGGATGTCACTTGCCACGCTGCCTGCCACCAGATGGGGATGTCACTTGGCACGCTGCCTGCTACCAGATGGGGATGTCACTTGCCACGCTGCCTGCCACCAGATGGGGATGTCACTTGCCACGCTGCCTGCCACCAGATGGAGATGTCACTTGCTACACTGCCTGCCACCAGATGGGGATGTCACTTGCCACCAGATGGGGATGTCACTTGCCACCATGCCTGCCACCAGATGGGGATGTCATTTGCCACGCTGCCTGCCACCAGATGGGGATGTCACTTGCCACGCTGCCTGCCACCAGATGGGGATGTCACTTGCCACGCTGCCTGCCACGAGATGGGGATGTCACTTGCTACACTGCCTGCCACCAGATGGGGATGTCACTTGCCATGCTGCCTGCCACCAGATGGAGATGTCACTTGCTACACTGCCTGCCACCAGATGGGGATGTCACTTGCCACGCTGCCTGTCACCAGATGGGGATGTCACTTGTCACCATGCCTGCCACCAGATGGGGATGTCACTTGCCAAGCTGCCTGCCACCAGATGGGGATGTCACTTGCTACACTGCCTGCCACCAGATGGGGATGTCACTTGCCACCAGATGGGGATGTCACTTGCCACCATGCCTGCCACCAGATGGGGATGTCACTTGCCACGCTGCCTGCCACCAGATGGGGATGTCATTTGCTACACTGCCTGCCACCAGATGGGGATGTCACTTGCCACCAGATGGGGATGTCCCTTGCCACCAGATGGGGATGTCACTTGCCACCAGATGGGGATGTCCCTTGCCAATGTTGCCATGCTGCCTGCCATCAGGAGGAGGGCAGAACAGCGGTGCGGGCAATAGGAGATGTCATCTTTCTCCCACGCCGCCGCACCGCTGACACTACTAGCTAATCTCATTTTTTTTTAAAATGGCGCTGAGCAGCGCAATCACGCTACTGTGCATGCGCCGCCCGGCCGAGCGCTTATGAGCTTTCCCGAGCCCGGCCGGCTTCGGAACGGCGCATGCGCCGTTGCGTGGTCGGCTCGCGGCCATTTTTTCTATGGGCACTGGTGCCCATTATAGACTTTAATGGGCAGCACGAAAGGGGGGGCGGCCGCGAAGTCGCTGCAGGAGCGGCGCCGCCCCTACACCACTGCCACCCCGAGGCCTGGCCTCGGTGGCCTTGTGGCTAATCCAGCCCTGGGGGCAATGGATTCCCTTAATTTGCATAGATTTCCTCTCACTTCCTGTTTGGCTATAGGGCAGGAAGTGAAGGGAAATCTCTGGACAGGGATGGTAAAAAATAAACTGACAGGGGCTATAACCCTCTCTTACTCTATCCAAAATGAAAAAAAAAGTATTGCATATATTTCTACTTTAACCACTTGACCACTGGACACTAAAACCCCCTTAATAACCAGACCAATTTTCAGCTTTTGGTGCTCTCACAATTTGAATGACAATTACTCAGTCATGCAACACTGTATCTATATGAAATTTTTGTTCTTTTTTTCACACAAATAGAGCTTTCTTTTGGTGGTATTTAATTACCACTGGGTTCTTTATTTTTTGCGCTATAAAAGAGAAAAGACTGAAAAATCTGTAAAAAAAAAACCCATTTTTCTTCGTTTCTGTTATAAAATTTTGCAAATTAGTAATTTTTCTTCATATATTTTGGCCAAAATTTATACCGCTACATATCTTTCGTAAAAATAACCCAAATCGGTGGATATTATTTGATCTTTGTGAAAGTTATAGAGTCCAAAAGCTATGGTGCCAATATCTGAAAATTGATCACACCTGAAGTACTGACAGCCTATCTAATTTCTTGAGACCCTAACATGCCAGAAAAGTACAAATGACCCCTTTTTGGAAAGAAAACATTCCAAGGTATTTAGAAAGGTGCATGGTGAGTTTTTTTAAGTTGTCATTTTTTCCCACAATTCTTTGAAAAATCAAGGTTTTTTTTTCTTGTATTTTTTTTTCACAAAATTGTCATATCAGCAGGTTATTTCTCACACACAGCATATGCATACCACAAACTACACCCCAAAACACAAACATATTCTGCTATTACTCCCGAGTATGGCGATACCACATGTGTGAGACTTATACACAGCGTGGCCACATACAGAGACCCAACATGCAGGGAGCACCTTCAGGCGTTCTGGAGCACCCGGGCCAATTCTGACATTTCTCTCCTACATGTAAAGATCATCATTAATTTGCTAGAAAAAAAACATTAAATATGTTTTTTTAGCAATGACCCTAGAGAATAAAATGGCGGTCATTGCAACTTTTTATCTTGCACGGTATTTGCGCAGCAATTTTTCGAACGCATTTTTTTTGGAAAAAAAAACAGTTTTGTGCTTTAAAAAAAAAAAAAAACAGTAAAGTTAGCCCAATGTTTTTGCATAATGTGAAAGATGAAGTTATGCCGAGTAAATAGATACCCAACATGTCACCTTTCAAAATTGCACACGCTTGTGGAATGGCGCCAAGCTTCGCTACTTAAAAATCCCCATAGGCGAAGCTTTAAATTTTTTTACTGGTTACATGTTTTGAGTTACAGAGGAAGTCTAGGTCCAAAATTATTGCTCTCGCTTTACCGATCGCAGCGATATCTCACATGTGTGGTTTGAATACTGTTGTTATGGTTATGCAATAGAGGTTGTTTGTCAGCTTACCTGTTTCCATGTGTTCATCTCCTAAGACCAGCTGTCTCTCACCTGACTGCTTTTATTAACTCTCCTCTAGCATGGCTCCACCCCAGTTCTTATCAGAGAACTCTATATTAACCTCTGCACTGCAGGTCAGCCCTGCTGATCAACCTTTGTGTGTTTGGCTTCCTGTTCCTGCCTGCCGTGTGCTCTACATTTATTTCTGTTACCGACCTTGGCGTGTTCTATACTATTCCTGTCTGCTCGTGACCCTGTGTGCATCTGTCCCCTAGCTTCAAGGTGACCTGACAACCGTTTTCATATGTGGGCGGGACTTACGTATGCGTTTGCTTCTGCATGCGAGCACCCGGGGACAGGGACACTTTAAACATTTTTTTTTTATTGTTCATTTTACTTTATTTATTTTAGTTTGACACTTTTTCCCCCCAAAAAAATTTTTTGATCACTTTTATTCCTATTACAAGGAATGTAAACATCCCTTGTAATAGGAATATGGCATGACAGGTCCTCTATACAGTGAGATATGGGGTCAATAAGACCCCACATCTCACCTCTAGGCTGGGAAGCCTGAAATTAAAAAAAAAAAAAAAAAAGATCCTGGCTTTGATCATAGCGGTGAGTCGGTAGGAGCACCGGAGGGCAGCGGGAGGGGGGGACGTCCCTTCTCGCCTCCCATAAGAATGATCAAGCAGTGGAACAGCCGCTATGATCATTCTTATGGTGTAGGGAATCGCTGGCTGAAAAAGCTGATATCTGAATGATGCCTGTAGCTGCAGGCATCATTCAGATATCCCCGCACAAAGTCAAGGATGTCGTATGACGGCCGGCGGGCGAGAAGTGGTTAAAACGCATTTTTTTTTTTAACACAAAGTTGTTCATTTATACTATACTATATAATACTATAATATTGCAGAGTAGTGTGGGGTATTGCAAAGTATTGCACAGTATTGTGGGGTATTACAGAGTAGTGCAGGGTATTGCAGAGCATTGAGGGATGGCTGAGCATGGATGAATGGATGGCAGTTGTCACAGAGCAGCGCTGTGGGCACTACAGATCCAGCCCACAGTGCTGCTGCCACCAGATCCCTCCCTCTCTCCGCTCACAGTGTACCGATCGGTACAGAGAGGGGAGGAGAGGAACCGGCATCATGAGATGACGCCGGTTTGTTTACATGTGATCGCTCCGTCATTTGACGGAGCAATCACATGATAAACGGCCGCGATTAGCAGCCATTTACCGGGATCCGTGATGCGCCGGGTCCTCTGGACCCGGCTGTCATGGATGTTCTCGAATGCGCGCCCCAGGGGGCGCGCGAGAGCGGAATTCTGGGTGGACATCACTGTATGCCCTCCCAGAGTTAAGCAACCTCCCTGTAGTCTTCATTTGGCTATGGGCCGGTTGTTAAGTGGTTAAGCACAAATTTCTGATAATTTTATGGAGAGGACTAAGAAGATATAACCATGCCAATGGTGCAGCAGAAAATATAGCACAGTGAGGAAGGTTTGTGGTCCAGGATGAGAGGATAGTCAAAATTAGAAGTCCCAATTTTATGGGGAATTGCGGCCGCGTGCCTGGCTTCTCCTTTTGGATCCTTTTCCTTAGCTCCCGGGCGAGACTTTTTTGACCGGTCCTCTTGGTGCACACCATCATGTGGTTCGGTCCATACGTGAGTAATTTTAGGTATAGCCAGCCATTTTTCCACATTTTCAAGTTCTTCACGGTAGATGACATAGTAGACTATAATGGTCATGTATTCTTTCCTTTTTTAGAACATGGATGCATGGCTCCTGATGAGTGGTAACAGCCCATAAAATGCGTCAAGCCTATCTTGACACATCCAGTGTATATTGATACTTTTTATGGTCTTATCAATTCTTGTTTCCATTGGACTATGTCCTACCCAATGTTTAGTATGCATACCTGTTATTGTTATGTGCCATGTGATTAACATTTCTCTTGCTGTATTGGACAATTGCACCATGCTTGCTATGTTGTATTATGATATGCCAATTAATGGTTCAGTAATGAACAAATACATGTATGTTATTACATACATGATATGGTTAGTCTTACCACACACCTCATTTAAAGTCCTTCCCCCTTTTATGTTGCTTACAGCACAGGGATGGAGGCATAAACCTTCCCTTACGTCTCTTTAAAGTCCCAAACATTTCCCCCCCTTTTTTTCTCGCTTTAAGAGACTAAATTTCCTCTCAGCCCAGCCCGCCCCATAAGACTGGTGCTACACTAACAGTGTAGCGCAAGCTGACAGGGACTCTTTCCGTGCTGCCCCCTATAAAGTGCTGCCCTAGGCCTGGGCTTCGTCGGCCTAGGCCAAGATACAGCATTGGTGACTGGACAGAGAGGGTTAGCTTTGTACACTAGAATATGGTGGTATACCATGAATAGTTTTCATTAGGAACAGAACAGTTCATTAGCATTGGTTATGATTTTGAATAAAAGACTGATTTCCTCTTAAATTTCATCTCTATAACACCCGATTGACTAATTTCATCAGTGTCTTCACTCAATGTTTAGTCCAAAACATGTCTGCATACAGTATATGGCAATCAGACTTGCTTCCATGTTATTCTACAACTTGCCCTTTACTACTATCTCATCAGTCTGATTGCAGTTACTGCTTTGGAGGTGAAAAGGTTGGTGATTGATTAATCTGTATTTCCAAATTTTATACCTATGCTTTCTATCTCTTCCATTTGCTTCTGTTTAACCCCCCGGATTTTACACTGCATTTAAAATATTATTCAGTGCTGCTAACATACAGTATATGACATACTGTAGAGTTTTTCCTAAAGAGACGCCATTGTCAAAAATCTTTTTACTGATTTGTTTCTTGCAAATGAAGGTCTGTATATTGTGCATATATTTTATTTGTACTTCTGTTAAAGTAATCAGCAATCCTAATGTTCAGTCTGTATCCTTTACCTGCGTCAAGCCATGTGCTTTCAAACATAACTCCATTTTGTTATGGAAAAAAAAAAATCTATTTGGCAAATACACTAAATTCCATTAAATAGCTTTTTGGCCACAGTAACTTCAGAAGAAGTTACAGATGTCTGTTTGGGTTGATGGGATTCTTGGAATGTATGGTGGGAATCTAGGAGCCTTGGTAGGATTTAACCTCCCTGGCGGTATGATTCTTTCTGATTTTAGGTGCTGAAAGCGGTACAATTATTTTGCATGTAAATTTGGCGTTTTATATTGTAGGCCTGTAATTCTTAACAATAACACACTTAAATCTGTCCAAACAAGAGTCTAGTAGATATCCCGGGTATGATAAAGTTTGAAACACAAAAACATAAATTATAATATAATAAAAAAAAAAATAATAATTAAAAAAAATAAAAATAAATAGTAATAAAATAAATTTCCCCACGATTCACTATCGCTCAATTCTGCAAGTGTTCTAATTTACTATCGCTGTTTTCTAGCTGGTCTAAAGCCACTTTTGACGTAAAGGGACACTTTTTGGTTGCTATGGACAATCTCCAGTTTCCAGGCAGAAAGAACAGTATATATAATATAAAACTGCATGCAGGGCATGGGCCAAAGCACTGGGGACAAAAGGGATGTGAAATAATTTCATACAGTACTGTAATCTGTAAGATTACAATACTGTATGTGTTATGATTTTTACTTTTTTTTTAATTTGCTGCCAGGCTCCGCCCCCGTGCGTCACGACGCTCGCAGGGAACGGAGCCTGGCAAGGAGAGGCTTCGGAGGAGGACGGAGCCCACGGACACTGCGGGGGACATCGCAGGATCCCTGGGACAAGGTAAGTAAAGGCACACCAGGATCCTGCGATGTAATCCCGAGTGTGGCTCGGGGTTACCGCTAATGGGACTGAATTTTAACCCCGAGCCCCACTCGGGAAAACCGCCAGGGAGGCTACGAAAATCTTTTTTCCTACCTACCATTATACTGGAATTTAACCACTTAACCTCATGAAGATGTACCCGCCTACACTACCAGGCCATTTTTTTTGCGATACGGCACTGCAAACTGACCATTGCGCGGTTGTGCGACACTGTACCCAACCCAAACCCTTTTTTTCCCCAGAAATAGAGCTTTCTTTTGGTGGTATTTGATCACCTCTGAATTTTTTATTTTTTTTGCACCATAAACAAAAAAAGACTGACAATTTTGAAAAAAAAGCAACAATAATTTTTACATTCTACTAAACATTTCCAATAAAAAAATTGAAAAAAAATCTTAAAAAAATCTATTCTGCTACATATCTTTGGTAAAAAAAAATCCCAATAAGCGTATATTGATTGGTTTGCACAAAAGTTATAGCATCTACAAACTATGGGATATTTTTATTTTATTTTATTTTATTTCTTTTACTAGTAATAGTGGTGATCATAGACTTATAGCAGGACTGGGATATTGCGGCGGCCATTCTGACACTAACTGACACTTTTTGGGGACCAGTGACACTATCACGTTGATCAGTGCTAATGCTAAAAAATATGCACTGTCACTGTACTAATGACACTGGCTTGGAAGGGGTTAACATCTGGGGCGATCAAAGGGTTAACTATGTGCCTAGCCAGTGTTTTACTACATAGTGTGAGGTGCTTTTATTAGGGGAAGAGATGGAATGTATTCCCTGCTTTGCAGAGGCACAAATTGCATCCCTCCTGTCCTGTCAGAACGGAAATCTGCCTTGTTTACAAAGGCAGATCGCCGTTCCGGCTCTTTGCCTAATGATTGATGAGTGCTGAAGGACACCAGGTACTCTGCACCCGTCGATCGGCTTCTGCTGTGGGCATGCGTGCCCCCTATGTCGAATCACCTATATACAGTGGGGACGGAAAGTATTCAGACCCCCTTACATTTTTCACTCTTTGTTATATTGCAGCCATTTGCTAAAATTTTTTCCCTCATTAATTAATGTACACACAGCACCCCATATTGACAGAAAAACACAGAATTGTTGACATTTTTGCAGCCTTATTAAAAAAGAAAAACTGAAATATCACATGGTCCTAAGTATTCAGACCCTTTGCTCAGTATTTAGTAGAAGCACCCTTTTGATCTAATATTCCAATGAGTCTTTTTGGGAAAGATGCAACAAATTTTTACACCTGTATTTGGGGATCCTCTGCCATTCCTCCTTGCAGATCCTTTCCAGTTCTGTCAGGTTGGATGGTAAACGTTGGTGGACAGCCATTTTTAGGTCTCTCCAGAGATGCTCAATTGGGTTTAAGTCAGGGCTCTGGCTGGGCCATTCAAGAAAAGTCACGGAGTTGTTGTGAAGCCACTCCTTCGTTATTTTAGCTGTGTGCTTAGGGTCATTGTCTTTTTGGAAGATAAACCTTCGGCCCAGTCTGAGGTCCTGAGCACTCTGGAGAAGGTTTTCGTCCAGGATATCCCTGTACATGGCCGCATTTATCTTTCCCTCGATTGCAACCAGTCATCCTGTCCCTGCAGCTGAAAAACACCCCCACAGCATGATGCTTCCAACACCATGCTTCACTGTTGGGACTGTATTGGACAGGTGATGAGCAGTGCTTGGTTTTCTCCACACATACCGCTTAGAATTAAGGCCAAAAAGTTCTATCTTGGTCTCATCAGAACAGAGAATCTTATTTCTCACCATCTTGGAGTCCTTCTGGTGTTTTTTTTTTTTCAAACTCCATGTGGGCTTTCATGTGTCTTGCACTGAGGAGAGGCTTCCATCGGGCCACTCTTCCATAAAGCCCCTGGTGGAGGGCTGCAGTGATGGTTGACTCTCTACAAGTTTCTCCCATCTCCCGACTGCATCTCTGGAGCTCAGCCACAGTGATCTTTGGGTTCTTCTTTACCTCTCTCACCAAGACTCTTCTCCCCCGATAGCTCAGTTTGGACGGACGGCCAGCTCTAGGAAGGGTTCTGGTCGTCCCAAACGTCTTCCATTTAAGGATTATGGAGGACACTGTGCTCTTAGGAACCTTAAGTGCAGCAGAAATTTTTTTGTAACCTTAGCCAGATCTGTGCCTTGCCACAATTCTGTCTCTGAGCTCTTCAGGTAGTTCATTTGACCTCATGATTTTCATTTGCTCTGACATGCACTGTGAGCTGTATGGTCTTATATAGACAGGTGTGTGGTTTTCCTAATTAAGTCCAATCAGTATAATCAAACACAGCTGGACTCAAATGAAGGTGTAGAACCATCTCAAGGATGATCAGAAGAAATAGACAACACCTGAGTTAAATATATGAGTGTCACAGCAAAGGGTCTGAATACTTAGGACCATGTGATATTTCAGTTTTTCTTTTTTAATAAATCTGAAAAAATGTCAACAATTCTGTGTTTTCCTGTCAATATGGGGTGCTGTGTGTACATTAATGAGAAAAAAATGAACTTAAATGATTTTAGCAAATAGTTGCAATATAACAAAGAGTGAAAAATGTAAGGGGGTCTGAATACTTTCCGTCCCCACTGTACATGATCCGTTGCACAGGTGCCAATCTGTAGCAGTAAAAGTGCTTAATAAGTGGTTAATAAAGTATTCTGAATCAGTGATTAACGCAGAATGAACATGTTGCATGAAATATGTCTCTTTTGCTGTTCACTGTCAAACTCTTCTCCCCCTCCTCTTGATTTTTGTAGTGCATTGTTAGGGGTAGCAATGTTAGTAAGACTGGAGCTGAGTGATAGACAAGCGTGGAGCGTTGGGTAAACAATAACACAATGGACACCTTTCTATGGGCATAATGTTAACCCCTCTATAGTCTATTGCATCTACAGATCCTCCTAACATCTACTTACTAGCCAAGATATGATCTTTACTTCTGCTTTGGTTGTGAACATAATGAAAGTTACACTCCAGCTAAATAACTGTGTAGTGTATGTAAAGTGTTCTAGCTCCCTGTTGGGGGGGGTGGTGTACAACAACTGGGGCATTATTTATCTTAATACAGGCAATGCATTAGGGTAAAAGGTAAAAAATGTCTTGGCTTTAGAACCATTTTAATGGGGTCAAATCAATGATCATTTTTAACTGTTCTATCTGGGCATGCGCGATGGCGCCCCTGGGGGCGGAGCAGGAAGTGACATCACCCCACACAGCACACCTGGAAGTGGCGTAATCATTTAACCTGGCGTGAGCTGATTGCATAGGTCCTTTTGAAGCAGTTACCGTGGCTTATCTCTATGATATTTACAAGTCCTTTGTCGAGGTATAGCACTATTATATGCGAGTGGGCATTTGTATGAAAGAAGTTTTAATAATTATTAAAAGTTTTAGACTATGGTGACTTCCCTGATCTTCCCTATAATACTTCCAGAACATGCACATTGATATTTCAATGTGAGGAGAGGAGAGATACCTGGCCCAAGTATGATGTGGATGGTGGAAACCCCTGTAACACAAGCGCTGAATGACCTACCTTAAGTGGGTGGTCATAGAAAGTTGGTTAGTTTTCTGGTGTGAGGATCACTGGAGCATGCATGAGCTATCTGGCAATTGGAAGCAAGTCTATGTCTTGTCTGTCTTGTCTGTCAATGTACAGTATATTGCATTTTGTGGGAAAGCAGAAGACTCAATGCATGGACACTCTATTTTTAACGGGTAACTCCACTTTTGTGGGGAAAAAAAGGCAAATAAAAAAAATGAATACAATAAAATACAATTGTGACTCCCACATTGTAAGTTAATGTTATTAAAAATTACCTTTCCTTTTCAACCTGCAGCACAATTTTCTGTAAAATGCAATGCAATATGGTTACCTGGAGGAGTTCTCTACATAGATGGTGTACAAGACACCCCCCATATATGTAATTTCCTGCTTGTGTGATTGGCTTCCTGATTTTCCCAGAAGTTTGCACTAAGATACCAATCAGATTTTTGGCATCTCCTGCAACAAAATGCAATTTTCTGTGAGATACTCCCAAAGAGAAATCTCATTTTAAGGGATGCAGACCCTGTCACTTTCCCCACTAGAGCCCTGCAGGTGCAGCAGCTGATTGATAATCATAAAACCACTCCCATACAGATTCTATTTGCACATGGACATAGACTAACAAACAGCTATTTCTTCAGAATAACAAAAGGTAGTAACCATCAACCAAGTTTGTTAAAATCCCTGTAATGTACATAGATCACGCAGAGGGGAAAAAGTGGAGTTATATATATATAAAATACCCATCATGTCCAGAAGGCCTCCAAGGAGAGGCAGATGCTCACAGGCCACTAAAAGAGGGCAAGCAGCCTCTGAAATAATATTTAACAGCAGGGACTGTTCCTGCACTCGACAAGACAAGTCGCCCCTGTGTGAACCGGCACTAACTGTGAGGGGTTACAGTGTTCTGGCACCACCAACACCTAAGGCCCTATGTTTCTGCTCCTGTTTAACAGGGGCATCCAATTACAATTTTTGAAATAATGTTTAACAGCAGGGACCGTTCCTGCACCCAACAAGAGTAACTGTAAGGGATTACCGTATTCTGCCACCACCAACACCTAAAGCCCAATTTTTCAGCAGAGTATATAGTGCAGTCCATATAGTATATATACTGCAGTTCAGAGTATATAGCACACTCAATGTAGTATATATAATATAGTGCAGTGTACAATATATAATATAGTGTATTGAAGTGGTTAAGGGGAGCCCTAAGACAGAATTAAGAAAAAAACTGAATGCGTTCCCCCGTCCATACGAGGCCCTTTGGGTCTGGTATGGATTTTGGGGGTGCCCCCACGCCATTTAAAGAAGAAAAAATTGGCTTGGAGTTCACCTTAATATTCATACCAGACCCGAAGGGCCTGGTATGGACTGGGGGAGGGGGGGACCCACGCTGTTTTTTTAAATGATTTTTTATGTATATTGCCCGGATCTGGTAATACATTACAGCCGTGAGCAATTTTTAATGACATTTTTTAGAAATGTCATTTTGCTGCGGTACTTTTCTAAACATGGGAAAATGCGCTACTTTACAGGCAGACTAAGGGGACCCCCAGGCACGATATTTAAATGAATATTTCATTTTTATTGTTTCACTTAAAGCATTCTTAAAATCACTGCCCCTGAAAAAGGATATGTTTTCTATGGCTACATACTTTTGCTAAAAGGTGTCCCTCGTTCCCACTCATCTCAAGAAGTTGGTTTTTCCCCCAGCTGGAGTGCCAAGGTTGCTTACCCCTGCTCTAAACAATTAATACTTTATTAAATACAAAGGTTTCTTATATGCAGCACTATTATAATAATCCCCCTCAGAAAGTTTTCTCCACTTATGGAGCTACCCCAGCAGTTAAAAAAAATAAGCACTAGTTTAAAATATCACTGCTATTTTAATGTAAGAGATCTGTCAAATTGTGCCAGTGCTGTACTCTCCTTCATCTCCTTTTTTCATTACAGCATCTTTTTATTTTAATATTTGTAGGGGGTGGCATTAGCCTAGGGATCAGATGCTTTACAGAGTGGAAAAATATTGCTTTATAATAAAAGGAGGATATTGAATAAAGCCAACTTTAATACCCTGCCTAACAGAACACCCCGATGAATGTAATTGCATTTTAAGCATCATGATTAAATTTTTTGATCCTGTATTGCATTTGTTTTGCTTGTGAATCTTTTATGAATATATATAAATATATATATATACATATATTTTTATATATATATATATAGAAAAAAGAGAAAAAATGTCTGGAGATTAAAGGATTAGTAAGTTCTTAAGAAGGGATGGCAGCTGCTAAAGTATCCAAATTTCCGCTTTAGTTTGGATGAAGCCTCTTACTTCGCCGGGTAAGGGAGAGTGGTATAGAGAGGTGCTTAGAACCTTGATCATAAAATCCCATTCAGCTGCGTCTTTTTCGAAATTTGCAATGAATGTCTTTGTATATGAAAAAGGCTTATTTAGTAAGGCAGTGCAAAGAGCAATGTTGATTCACAAAATGCTGCGATTCGTGGCAACCAGTTTTTATTTATTGCATTCAGTAAGAGATAGTTAGTTAATTAAATAATCCTAGAAACATATTTTGCATGTTATTTATTATTATCCATAATTTACAGGCTTGCAGTATTTAAAGCTTAATTCCAGGTGAACAGCAAAATACATGTATCAAATATATACACTATATTGTCAAAAGTATTGTGATGCCTGCCTTTACATGCACATGAACTTTAATGGCATCCCAGTCTGTAGGGTTCAATATTGAGTTGGCCCAACCTTTGCAGCTATAACAGCTTCAACTCTTCTGAAAAGGCTGTCCACAAGGTTTAGGAGTGTGTCTATGAGAATGTTTGACCATTCTTCCAGAAGCGCATTTGTGAGGTCAGGCACTGATGTGGACGAGAAGGTCTGGCTCGTAGTCTCCACTCTAAATTATCTCAAATGTGTTCTGTCGGGTTGAGGTCAGGACTCTGTGCAGGCCAGTCAATTTCCTCCACCCCAGACTTGCTCATCCATTTCTTTATGGATCTTACTTTGTGCACTGGTGCGCAGTCATGTTGGAACAGGAAGGGGCCATCCTCAAACTATTCCCACAAAGTTGGGAGCACGTCCAAAATGTCTTGGTATGCTGACACCTTAATAGTTCCCTTCACTGGAATTAAGGGGCCAAGCCCAACCCCTGAAAAATAACCCCACACTATAATCCCCCCATACCAAATAAATGGACCAGTGCACAAAGCAAGGTCCATAAAGACATGGATGAGCGAGTTTGGGGTGGGTGATGTGGTATTTACAGGGTGGAAACAGGTGTTGGGGAAGCAACTTTCTGCAAACACCTCTGAAATTTGCAACCATGGAACGCTTTTCAGAGGCACGTCAGTGACAGCCACAAGTATTAGCCTAGCCTTAAGCTTTTGTTGGTGTTTTGTGTCCCTGTTGGGGAGACTTCTTCTTTCTTTCTTGTCCCAACGTCAGAAAGAATCCCACTTCTGTCGCCAGAACAGGTGTCCCATTAATGAGATTCTCCCTATTTTACTGCTCCAGTGACAACTATAACATTTTAGACTGCCTTTTACTTACTGTCACAGTGACAGAAATCACTAGAAACAAAGGAAGTTATTATTATTAATATACAGGATTTATATAGTGCCAACAGTTTGCGCAGCGCTTTACAATATAAAAGGGAGACAATACAGTTATAATACAATAAGGGTTAAGCTTTAGAGGGCCCTGTTCAAAAGAGCTTGCTTCGGCAAGTGGTGCAAAAGGTTGTAAATGTGGGGAATGAGCTGATGGAAGTGATAAAAGATTAGTTGCAGACGTGATAGGCTTCCCCGAAGAGATGTTTACATATGAGATCATCTCTCATTGGCACCGCTGATCGCGCTGAAAACGGCCGCTATGATTGGCCATTTTCAGTGATCTGTGACTGGCTGTGTCCAGGGGACACGGCCAGCACAGATCTTCCCTGATGCGCGCCCGCGGGAGCGCGCATCGCAGACGTAAACAGGAGGATGTCCAGGGACGGCCTCCCGGCAATTAGCGTCCGCGCTGCAGCCGTCTTTCGGCTATAGCACAGGCGCGAAGTAGTTAAGGAAGTGGTGTGACATTCATGCTGATATGTAAGTTAGTAAGTTAGTGATGCTAGAGGAGACTGAAAGAGTGAGGTGAGGGGTGTCATTGGCATAGAGATGGTATTGGAAGCTGTGAGAGGTTATCAGGTGACCAGGGGAGGAAGTGTAGATACAGAAGAGAAGGGGTCAAACAACAGAGCCTTGGGTGACTACAGAAAGAGGAAATTGAGAGGAGGAGACAGAGTTGTAGGTAACACTCAAGTTAACCTCACAAAACTTAAAAAACAAGCCGCAATGAAAACCAGACAGTGGTTTTAACCCTTCTCCCTCCATTCAAAACAAAAAGTTACATTTCAGCCAAACTCCAGATATTTATTTTGTTTTGTAGAGTGGGGAAGAATTAAAGGAGAAGCCCAGCCTGAGCTTGTTTGGCTGGCTTCTCTTAAGGGTCACAGGAGCTCAATTAGTTTTGCTCTACTGTGACCCATTTTCAGCAGATAGCGTTCTGCTGACGTCACACAGATCATTCCTGGACCGATCACTAGCGTTAAATAATTATATTAAACCACTGTAAGACGAGGCTTTTTCTGGCACTTTTTGTTTACAAGTTTAAATCAGTATTTTTTGCTAGAAAATTACTTATAACCCCCATATATATATATATATGTATATTTTTATCAGTGACCCTGGAGAATAAAATAGTGATCATTGCAATTTTTTATGTCACACAGTATTTGCCCAGCGGCTTTGCAAACTGAATTATTTTGGAAAAAATACAATTTCATGAATAAAAAAAAAAACATAATATATAACCCAATTTTTTTGTCCAATGTGAAAGATGATGTTACGTCACGTGAATAGATACCTAACATCTCACGCTTTAAAATTGTGCACACTTGTGTACTGGCGACAAACTATGGTACTTACTGTATAAATCTCCATAGGAGATGCTTTAAACATCTTAACAGCTTACCTGTTAGAGTTACAGAGAATTCTAGCTCTAGAATTATTGCTCTCGCTCTAACGTTCATGGTGATACCTCGCATGTGTGGGGTGAATACTGTTTACATATACGTATGCGACTTATGTATGCTTTCACTTCTGCGCATGAGCACGGAGTAATGGTGGCACTTTAAATTTAAAAAAATCTTATTTATTTTACTTTTTATTTTTACACTATTTTTTTTAAAAAATTTATCACTAATATCCCTTTTACAAGAAATGTAACCATACTTTGTAAAAAAAATAATGATGACAGGTCCTCTTTATGGAGAGATCTGGGGTCAAAAATGTTAGGAAATGTAGATTGTCTAGGGGTATTTTTAGACCCTCGATAACTCTGCATAAGGTGTACCTTACAATCCCCACAGGCCTGTAAGTTTAGCCCATTGAGACAATGATAAAAAACAATGACAATAGTCTCTCCAAGCAAATCTGAAAAGTTTATTCTGTCTCAATGAATATAAAGGGGGCTTTCAGAAAGCACAGCCCTCTGAACATTATTCAATATTATCCAATCAGATACAAAGACATTTTATGACGAAAGCGAAACTCAACAAAAATATTCATTACAACGTCATTTCTGAGAAATCATGTGCTTTACAAGAAAATTGGAAATAACTTATGAGAAACGAATCTAGAAGGAAAGATAACAAGAACAATGAACGGTACATGCAGCTGTCTGTAAAATAGAGTACAGGATAAAACACAAAATGGAAACTGAATATTGTAAAATGGATGTGGTTAAGCTAACTATGCCTTCAATCCCCTCTTAGAGCATATAAGAAAAAAGTCCCCAAATTTCCCCTTTACCTTTAAAAGCAAAAGATCAAAAAACATTTTGTGATCTTTTGCTTAAAAAAAACATTGTTTACTTCCTGCCAGGACCGGAAGTGACGTCATGATGTCGCTATGGTCTTCCAAGGCCATAGAGGAGATCAAAGAGGATCTATTCTTTGATCGCCTCTGGGACTAGCCAGCCACACCGTCGGATCGTTTCCCTAGCGAGGCGGCGGAAACGGTAAGCCCGAGAAACACCAGTGAGTGGCGGGGGGGTGAGGTTGTCCCCTCCTGCTGCTTCTGAGAGCATTCTAGCGGCTCATGAGCCGCTCAGAACACTTTCATGAGAAAGCCACCTACCAGCTGTAAAAAAACAATACCGGGGTCATGACTGATATCTTCAGCCATAATCCCGGTAAACCACTTCAAAACCGCAATAATATATACGAATTGTGGTCTTGAAGTTGTTAATCTGGTTGTAAACCCTTACATATAGCCCATGATGTGACTGACCTCAGGTGATACACAGAGATTAAACAAATTCACCTACATAGGTTGTAGCTGTTTATCTGCAGCCCTCTCTTCTATACAGCCTTCTAAAACCCACAGATTAAAGGATATTTCTCAGCTCCAGCAGGCAGGGACTAGGGATCTGATGTCAAACACTGGAGCTGAGTGTAATCTGAGACCTAAGTAGAGGGAAACATTACACACCCCCCTTCTACACAGTCTCATAAGGAAACATGCACAGCTGAGCCTGCCAGTCACCTTCTCTGTGCTGGAGGTGGGGCGGGGCTCTCTCAAGGGATTGTCTCATGTTGGCATAGATTGTCAGAATGTCAGCAGTGGATTGAAAGAGCAGACAAAATGTATTTTTCATTTCGGAGGTTTACAATCACTTTAAGACATGGCATCACTGTAGCCCAAGTTTATTGCACAAATAGGCACAGTAATAGCCCCCGCACAAGGACCGGGTCCTCTAACTCATGTCACCCAATAGGGCTTAATCAAGCTATCTACAGTATGTGATAAACTTGGACTACAGGGATGTCATCAGTGCGCAGCTGTCTTTCTTTATCTTCTCTTTGTTGTCACCTGAACAGAAAGTCACAGCAAACCTGTCTACGGGAGCCCCAGATAGCAGAACACAACAGGTGTTCTAATCCTACCCCACTCAATCCAAAATTAAAAACAAACTGAACCTACACTTAAGGGGTTCAGTTATGAAGAACATTTGTACAGCTGTTCACCCATCCAAACTGCATTTAAATTCATTCTCTGCAAATAGTGCAAAATTGAATGGTCTCAGGCTATATACTCTCTATGGGCAAAATGATGCATTATGGTCACTAGATGGAGCTCAGGAGCATACCTATTATCTATGATAGTCAACACCATCTAGTTACCATAATGCTGTTTTCCTATTTTCCCCAGTCACACATTCGATCTGCAGAGAATATAGCCTAAGAACATTTAATTTTTACCCCATTTGCACGGAACAAATTTGCATGCAGTTTTGATGCATGAACAGCTATGATTTTTTTCTAATAAATACACAGAGTACTTCCGTGCCCTGCTCTACTGAATATTGCTGTATCTTAAAAAGCAGATTTTTCTGCACCCTTTCCCTGTTTAATTATAAGATTTTTCATTCGATTTCTCTAATCCTCTTGCAGTAAACCTTTTTCTTAAAAATATGCTTGATGATAATAGCTAACATAATATTACAGGCGAAGTTGCACAAATTGTTTTTTTGTCAGAAAGTCTTTGTTTATGGGTTTAATATCTAGCATAGATAAAAGGCAAATCTTGCAAAATGTCAGCGCTTTGGTGAGCATGTTAGCTTTTGATCTGTTAAATGTGATGCTGCTGAATTGGTAGACAGGATACAAACACAGATGCCTTTTAACCCCCTCAATGTCCAGAGCAAAGTTTGACATTTTGCAGCGTGTAGATTCAGTTGATAATAACTGCATAATTTACCCCAAAAATGACACTGTTTTTCTGGGGACAAATTTGGCATTCGATTGGCACCACATTTAAAAAAAAACTGTTATTAGGTGCGTAAAAACTAAGTAGAAATTTTATTTCATATTTTATTATGTTTTATACGTTATTCAAGTGGTAATTTTTGTTGTCCAGATGCAACTAAACATATGCAATACATATATGCTCCAGTTTGTTCTGATTACATGAATACCACATTCTTATTATGAAAAGATTTCTTATCACGAAGTTCTAACCCAAAGCAACAAATAAGAATTCACACTTCTGAAGTCAGATCAGCAACTTTCTTAAATATGAAAGTGAGACACTATGTAGCACAAAGTATGTAAGCAAAGGCCACACCTCTACAACACCCCCAGTTACATGCGCTGTGAAGAATGAACCACTTCGGCCCTGGAAGAATTAATGACCAGAGCACTTTTTACAATTTGGCACTGCGCTGCTTTAACTGGTAATTTTACACCCTCCTGCACACTATACAACAACATTTGAGGGCATAATCTTGAAATAAATGAATAATAGTAACATAAACAAAAGGCAGACAGTAAAAATTGTGGTGCCCCCTCCCAATATTGTGAGTCATTGTAAATCTGTGCCCTGGCACTGGTAGACAGTGTAGGTAGGAGACCAATTCACTATTGCTCATCGCTCAAGAAACCCCTATCAACCTCACGAGAAACCCTAGCTGCAAAAGGCTGAATTAGAGGCTGGATGAAAGGCTTGGTGCAGTATAAAACCTTTGATAAGAAAAATTATACAGTTTTTTTTTTTTTTTATACTGGTCTATACAGCAGACTAAAAAAAGAGGGACAACTAAAGGGGATAGGGGAACAGAGGAACATTGTCCCAAATGAAGGACAGTTATAATATGGATTCTAATTGGCTATTGTGGCTTTAAAGTAGAAGAAAAGCCTAAACCTAACTGTTCTTAAAAAATCCTCACCCACCCCCTTCTACCTATCCTGCTTAACCTGCAAAAAAAAAAAAAGATGAGTGCGCTTACCTATTTTTAATCCTCTCTGGTCCAGTTACATCATCACACAGCTCTGGCTCATCAGTGAGAGCGAGTGGCTGCTAAAGGGGACAGGAGTGAGTGCCGACAATGGCTGGGAGCCTATGGGTGATATCACCGCTCCCAGAATTCCTACTTGTCGAGGACTCCCTGACCTGGAGTTGCAGGATCATGTGATTTGAGCGTATCTTTCATACAGATGAGGCAGGATAGGTAGGAGGAGGAAGGGAACATTTTTAAGAATAGTTAGTTTTATTCTGGCCATAGATGTTCTGCTTTTGAACCGATTTCCACATCCATGCATTTGAGGTGGATGGGGGAATATTCCCTGCTGTGCTATTTTAGAATACACATATTGCCACTGCAGTCGCTGATCAAGTGACTTTTGTCTGACAAGGCTGTCTAACAGAAGTCAATCTGTAGATCAACTTTTGTTCAACTGTAGTGGCCACATGCGGAACCAAATTTGGCTGGCCCCTGCTGAACCTTACCTCCGCTTTAAGAAATAGCACTTTTTATTGAGTCTTTTGTTTCCTTTAAGGATCTTTTTTTTGTAGTGTTACCCAGGTGCATTGTTGTGCGTCAGTGTGCAGTTCCCTTGTGTGCTGACATGCATTTTGACATGCATTGACACTAGTTTACAGTGTGTTTTTAGTAAAAAAAAATTGAAATGGATAGGGTTAACAACTACTGACCAAGGCTTGTTAACTGATTGCCAACCGTATACTGTATATACGGTAGCAAGGCAGCTCTCCTGTGCAGGATCACGTACCTAGTATATGATCCTGCACTTCTGGGTCTGGGGCAGGCAAGTGCGCCACCAGCGACCCGCTCCAGCTGTGATTGGACACAGCAGGTCCTCCGCCGGGACCCACCAATCATTCGGAACACAAACAGAACGCCGGTCTGCCTATGTAAACAAGAGAGACTTACGTTCTGTCAGTAGGGAAGGTAATGATCCTGTGTTTTTGCAAAGCAGGAACATGGATCTCTGCCTTCTCATAGTACAAGCACCTCCCACAGTAACCAATCACAGGTTAGGCACACAGTTAACCCCTTCCCATCCAGTGTCATTAGTACAGTGACATGTGCATATTTTTAGCCCTGATCACTGTTCTAGTATCACTGGCTCCCAAAAAAATAGTCAAAAGTGTCACTTAGTGTCCGATTTGTCTGCTGCAATGTTGCAGTCCCACTATAAGCTGATCACCACCATTACTAGTAAAAAAATAAAATAAATAAAAATTTTATAAAAATATCCCATAGTTTGTAGATGCTATAACTTTTGCGCAAACCAATTATTAAATGCTTATTGGGATTTTTTTTTACCAAAAATATGTAGCAGAATACATATTGGCCTAAATTTATGAAGAGATTAGATTTTTTACAATTGTTTTTTTGGATGTGTTTTATAGCAGTAAATACATAAGTAAAAAATATATATTTTTTTCAAAATTCAGTTCAATCAGTCTTTTTTGGTTATAGTGCAAAAAATAAAAACCACAGAGGTGATCAAATGCCACCAAAAGAAAGCTCTATTTTATTTGATTACAGCATCGCATGACTGCGCAATTGTGAGTTGAAGTAACACAGTGCCGTATCGCAAAAAATACATCATGGTCATGAATGGGGGGGGGGGGGGCTAAACCCTCCAGAGCTGAAGTGGTTAGTACTTGTTTCCAACACATCAAAAACAAATTTTGTCTATGGTTTGTTATGCTGACATCAACTTCTGTGGGCCTTCAAAAAAACACAAACATACAGTACTGTAGCACCAAAATAGGAACTGACACTACTATATGGAATTTGAACACATGCATTTTAGCACATTCTAAAGCGTACATTAAAACTCTACAGTGTAAATGGGCCCTAGGTGCAAAAACGTCATAATTAAATTCACCGTGGTTAAAATAGTAGAAACCAAAATGCAATTATCCATGGATGATCTGATTGTCTCTGCCAAATATTATCTTTCTAATTTGTAATTTGATTGACTTTTTGGTAGGGAGTTGTTCAGTTGCACAGTTCTGTAGTTTGCAGGTTTACTCCACATATGTGTGTTCTTTATTGCAGGTTATAGTGATAAAGCCCAATGTGATGGAGTACAGCAAGTGATTTTATTACATTGCTTTGTCCCAAAACTGCCTGGCAATAGGAGTGCTCTGTGTTCTGATGTGTTCAGGGCAAACCCAAAAAGGGATTTCAGTTTGCAAAAAAAAACAAAAAACTATAAAACCATAGTCCCTCTCCCTAGACCCAAAATATAATCTAGAAATGACACCCCACCTTGTTTCCTATATTCCCCCCCCATGATGGGGGTCACCTTCTCCAGTGTTTACATTCTCATGCCCAAAATGTACTCTGGCGCTGGCCGCACCTGCACATTGGGACATAGACTTGAATGAGACCATATGCCTAGCTTCTCTAGTGTCCTGAAGATGCTGGAGGAAACCATCTCTGTCCTGAGTAAGTAAGCACCTAGTTGGAGGGTGGGGGTCAGGCTTAGATTAGTTTGGTAAACTAGGAAGGGAGACTGTTTTATGTTTTTTTTTTGCTTTATTATTATTATTATTATTTTTTTTGGAAATTGGACTTGTCTTTACGGGGTAATTAACAAAGTAGGAAAATGTAATTTGCAAATTATGTAACCTTTAGTGTTTGTGCACCAAATGTAATAATTTTCTAATGTAAAATCTTCTGCATCTTTGTGGCACTGCCTTTTTTTCCTTCTATTTTCAGCTACGGCTCGAGCTTGGTGTCAGTGGTAGGATTACGCTTTGATAATAATGATTCGGACAACCATTGGAGGTCACTTGTCCATCACAAATACCAGTTCTTCTCAGGAGCCTCTGGCTTCTCCATGATTCAATGGACACAGGATGTTACTCATCCATTTGCTTCATGAAGCACAAAACTAATTGACAGTTTAGCTTCCAGTTGTGTATAACGGTATTTTCAAGTGATGTAACAGCAGCTGTGCATTGAGAGGCAGAATTTTATTAACATCTGCTTAGGTATGCCTTAAAAAGTTTAAGACATTTTCTAGCTTAATGCAAAGGCAGGATATTGTTTTAAAGGAAATGCATAACCTTTTGATGTTTTTTAATTATGCAAGTAGAAGACATCACAATCCTATCAATAGATTAAAAAAACTGTAGGCTGTATAATATAGTTTCAATCATATGTGTGGGGAGGCAGCTATATATGCCCATTACATTTGCAGGTTCTGTACTGCAGGGCTGCACAATAGTTGTGCTTTATTGCTCCTTCTCACACTGCAATTATTTGAGCTGGCTAACTCACTAAAAACCAATCACCCTGATCTGGCTGATATCTTAGCATTTAATAGAAAGATAGCGTAAATACACTGAACCACAGAGAGGTCCCTCTAGTGGTCAATTTACCAATAAACAAAAAAGTGTTTTATAAAATAAAAATAAATAGAAAAAGAAATAAAATTACTCTTATCTTATATGGACTGATTAGATGCAAATTGTTCTTCATTAGAGTTTAAAGAATATGTAAACCCGACATTTCATAATCCTGATATGTGTCTGCTGTACCATGTACTTGTAGGAATGATCAGTGTGCTGCTGTTTTTCCTCCCCCAGCTCCTATGCAGATGAGAACAGAGGGAATGTGATCACTTAAAAAAAAGGGAAAAAAGGTTTTTCAATTTTTGTGCATTGTGGTGTGCTGCATTACAAAAAAAAAAATTACATGCACCTTTTTTTCGGTGCATTTTATTGTTAGGCAGCTCATTCAAATGGATGGGCTGCCTTAAATTGACGCATGTTGACACATGGCACAATGCGAGTTAATGCACATGAGTTAATGTACTGCAACAGCATAAACCCAGCCTTATTGTGCTCTGAATCCTTTCTGTCCTAGAACCCATGCAGGGCATAAGGGGAAACTTTCCTAATGAGGACAACAACAAGAATAGAGTTGGAGTTCTAACCCTTGCTAAAAATGTTTTTATTTCTGTTCTACCTTTAAATTTTGGGTCTAAGGGAGAGACAAAAAACACTTCTATTTGCCTGATCCTCAGCTACCAGGCGGGCGGCACTCCCCCTCGCTCCAGCGGTTGACTAGCCCTCGGTGTCATCACCTGTACTGCAGGTCTTGATGACATCCTGACCTTAGACAGTGAGGCATAGGGGAGAAAATACTCTGGGGACCAGTCTAGCAGTACAAAGAGATGGAAGATCAGGTAAGTGCATCAACTTTAACGATTCCCCTGGACCTGGGCAGATGACTGATCCTTGGGTGCGGGGGCAGCCCCACTGTAGGGGGGTATTTATCGAGTTTCTGTGAGGTAGGCTTTGCATTCAAAAAATCTAAGGGGATCCTGGAGACCAATTGTCTTCAAATAATGCTACTTCATTCTCATCCTGTCATACATGTCAATAATAGACTGATTAAACTTGGGTTCTCTTATTGCATCCCTTTCTATACAAGTGTTGGTTTACAGCAGCCATATTGTCAGTGTGTGTTGGAGCTTTTAAGGAGAGGTAACCATTCTGTGTGTGGATTGATGCTGCTTTTTTCCTTATTTTTACTTTAATACTTTACATTTTGGCATTGGTGCATGTCAAACATAGTAATTCCTAATGCCCAATGCTTTTTGTTTGACAATAGCTTGCTTTATTTTACCACTCCCTCCCACTTTCCTCCCTCCCACTTTCCTTAGAGAAAAAAGAAAATAAAGTTGGGACTACACATGGAGTGAAGTAACATTTTTCCAATGGGGGGGACACAAACAGCAGTAAGCACCTGCCACAAAAGGTTCTAGGACTTCCAAAAGTTAAAAAAAAAAAAAAAAAGGTTTAGATCATTCTATAAATTTCCAGTTTAGTGATAAGAATATATGTGAGTTCTTCACTACATATATGTGCATAGCGAGTCAATATTTACACTGAATACCCTTGGTATCATCCAATTAAGCTGCTGATGGGGTATTGTCTTCTGTATTGGTCAGCAGCTGAACAGATTTCAGTTTACAGACTGTTATGCCGCGTACACACGATAGGATTTTCCAACAAAAAAATCCATCGTTTTTTTGTTGTCGGAAAATTTGAGAACCAGCTCTCAAATTTTGTGTGACAGAAATTCTGATGGAAAATGTCCAATGGAGCGTACACACAGTCGTAATTTCCGACAACAAGCTCCCATAGAACATTTTCCTTTGGAAAATCCTATCGTGTGTACGGGGCATAAAACTGATAAAATAGAATCTCCATTTTCTTGCTGGGAAAGATTGATTTGGGTTGCTTGTTGCACTTTTTGTGTACTGTTCTTCGCCTTCATGAAAAATCCTTTGTTTTTTTTGGACTACCATCTAATTATGTAGTTCTCTAGTAAGCAATGAGGTTTAGGCACTACAAACATCATAGTTTGTATATCTTAAATCCGCTTGCTCTGTATCCTTGAATATACAGTCCATGCTCTGTATTTTCAAAGAACTGTCACTTTGCCAATTAAGGGGCTCTACTGACCCACCGATCCTCTCTTAACAGTGCTCCCCTGCCTCTCCTTCACTAGTGTGGAGTTGGGGGAGGTCATATACTCCCCTGTGCCCAAAAGCACAATGTAATTTTTCTGGCTGAGACAGCAGGAAAAACAGCAGTAGAACTCTTTAAAATGGGACTTTGGGCAAGTAGACACATGCATTTTTTTCAATCTGTGTACTGTTACCTTCCAAAAGAATTGGTAATTTTTTGCCAGCTGCTCTTCTAGTTATAATGATTTACTAGTCAGGTTTATCGCTTTGTTTCTTTCTGATTTTAATATACTGCAAATGATGATACTGATTAATTGTCCAATAAGCAGGCTGGTGGTGGAGAGATGACATAGAATGATAACTTTCTAAGAATACTAAGTTCCAAGGTTTCCTTTCCTTTTATACTTAAGGTCACTGACCTGGAACAAGTGTGCCACGTGGACAACTGAAGTCTGAAGCTTGATATGTCTCAGAAACATCCAAATGCCATTGGATCGTTATGACATCTAAGCAACTAGTACTTTGGGGAGGAAAGGTCAGCCATGGTAGCCTTAATATCTTCTCAGTACAGATTTATTTTAAGAGACTCTCTTAAAGAACATTCAAAAGGTGCCATCTTGCACCAAAAGTATGTCATTTCTCCAGAGTAGGTACAAACACAAAAGGAGTCATGTGTCAGTAAACCCTGTACCATCCTGACCAAAAAATGTAATTGCTTATTTTTATCCATAAGCTTTGCTGCCAGACAGTACTGTATACAGCCTGTTGTAAGAGCATCTGTCCAGCCAGTATAACTTTGCCTTCTGTCCTCAGCCCACTTCATTTTCATAGTTGTGGTGAGTGTAAAAGCCTTGGTATGATTTATGGAGGCAATTTAATACTCGCAGTCTCTATATCTGAAGAATGAACACTTTTAGTTGCACTCCCTAATGACCTGTAACCTCCTCTGTATAAAGGAATGAAGTGAGTCCCAGAGCACACTGCTAGAAACCATTATATATTATTTACACTCTTAGCCAGTCTTTAGAGCTGACGTCCCTTAAGGTTAATTCCATAACTCTTCAGAGAGCAATAAAGATATACCAGGTGTCTTCAAGTTCAGCTCCAAAGACTTGTCACCAGAATGACATTAATAAATTACAGATAATTCAAAAGGAAAAATGCCAAAATTGTTGCTTGATATAACAATAAAATATACAATAAAAAGCTAACGATTGTGGAGATGCTTGAGAAAAGGTGAGCCCTTTTTTTTCCTGCAACCGATAGCTCTATAATACAAACAATTAATTATAATTCAGGTGTAACCTTGACTGCCTTATGTGGCCTGGTCTTTCCATTTCTTAGCTTGAATTTTATACTACTCAGTAGTACAGCAATTAAAACATAGTTAACTGCCTAGCACATCAGAGTTATGCCCCGTACACACGGTCAGATTTTCCGACGGAAAATGTGTGATAGGACCTTGTTGTCGGAAATTCCGACCGTGTGTGGGCTCCATTACACATTTTCTATCGGATTTTTCGACACACAAAGTTTGAGAGCAGGAAATTCCGATCGTGTGTACACAAATCCGACGGACAAAGTGCCACGCATGCTCAGAATAAATAAAGAGATGAAAGCTATTGGCCACTGCCCCATTTATAGTCCCAACGTACATGTTTTACGTCACCGCGTTCAGAATGATCGGATTTTCCGACAACTTTGTGTGACCATATGTATGCAAGACAAGTTTGAGCCAACATCCGTCGGAAAAAATCCTAGGATTTTGTTGTCGGAATGTCCGAACAATGTCCGACCGTGTGTACGGGGCATAAAGAGCAAACCGCTGAAATGGGAAATCCTTTTTGCTAATGTAAAACAGGAAATTGGTATGATCCACGGCGACCAACCAGAAGTTACACTGATCTGTTTGCAGCAAACTAAAGTCTCTTTGACTAAAGTCAAAATTAGAGAACGACCTACAATTTCCAAAATTTTAAGGTCACTGCTTAGTACTATTTGACATGATCTAAACAGGAGTAAAAGAGCAGTTTTGTTAAGCACATTACATGAGTTACATATATTTTAAAGCACAGAATAAAAAACTTCAATGAGATTTAAAAAAATATATGAAAAATGGAGAACACTTTCAGATATTTCCAAGTTATTGGTGTTAATCTGGTATCTTGTGCTAATTTCTTTAATTAATTATCTGACAAACCCTATTTAACTGGCAGCCTAACTTTCCAGTTTTCACTGACTTTGCAAGATGAGCCATTGACTGAAACCCTCCAGGAACAACAGGGATGAAGACCAAATGAAATGACCCTTTTAGTCATAGCAAGAGCAAGAAAAGTTTGTCAAAACAAATCTGTGATTTCTAGAATATTGCATCTATAGAACATCATAAACTCATTCAAGTCCCCCAAGAAGGCTGGTCATCTACGAAAGACAAATGCAAGAGAGGACAGGAGAAGCTCAATGGGCAATCAGCTCAACACTGCAGCTGCAATTGCTCGCCAGTTCATCACTGAACAGAGTAAGGATTTATCTTGTCATACAGTGTCTCGCCACTTAAGAGAATTTGGACTGAAAGCCCACTCAGCAGCTCCCAAACCTCTCATTAGCAGAAGTAATCAAAAGGCCAGACTAACCCTTGCTGAGGAGCATGTTGTGTGGACAGAGGAGAACTGGTCCAAAGTTCACTTTAGTAATGAAAGCAAGAATAATTTATTTGGGTCCAATAGGAAACATTATGTTTGCAATCAAACTGGGGAAAGACTGAACCCAAAGTGTGTAAGGAAGTCAGTGAAAGGTGGAGGGGGAAGCGTCATGGATTGGGGGATGTTTTCTGCAGCAGGAGTTAGCACTCTTATATACTGTAGCTACATGGCAGAGTGAATGCAAATGTTTATCAGAACCTTCTTTGTTAACATGTGGTTCCTTCCCTGCATTCATCGCCCAATCAGCCAGCAATTTTCATGCACGACAATGCCCCCTGTCATACAGCAAAGCAGGTAAAGCAGTTCCTTGAAGCTAAAAACATTGAAATAATAAAATGGCCAGCCCAGACTCCTGATATAAACCCAATAGAAAACCTCTGGAAAATCCTTGGTGACAAAGTTAAGGCCAATGAACCCACTACAGTCACCAAACTGTGGAATAGACTGGAAGAAGAGTGAAACAAAATCACACCAGAGCATTGTGAGACTAGTGACATTCATAAAGTACTTTGGCATTGAAAGCAGCCTCCATCTCATGGTAAAGTACTGAAAAAGAATCAGTAATCATAAATGTTAAATTCCTTAATAAATACTGGTAACTAGTAGCCAGGGATGTAAAAACACCAATTCAAGATTTGTACCATATGGCATCACAAAATGATATTATTCTAGTTATTGGTATAACTAGATAGACTCATGTCTTTTTTTCAACCAGACTAACTATGTAACATCTCCCACTCATCTCCCTATGCCACTGACTGTTGCTATTTTCAGTGATAATATGGTGTAGCATTAGTTAAACCAAGTACTGAACTACAAATCATCATCCTTACCAATCCCACATAAATTGGCAGGATCAGGAGTAAAGAAAACTATCTGCCCACAAAAGCAAGATGTTCCATTAGCCAAAACCAAAAGAGCCAGAAGGCCAGCAGTTTGACAACAATGAGAGGAGTGCATGGTGCTGGGGGCTTGTAGCCATACAGTAGCCAGAACTAGTTTTAGCAAATTAGATTCTGTGGTGGACAGGGAGTTGTATAATAATGATTCCATATCAAATGCAAAATAATCTCATATACAAAGCATGGTTTATTCAGATCAACACAAAGTGATCTTACATGTATAATTACAAATCTGTGTAAAAAAAGTGCTATATGTCCACTTTAACTGGCTAACGTACAATCTGTTTGCACCTGTTCTATATATAATTTACAAATAATGTATTTTAGTAAATTAATATATTTTAGTTTAGGTCTTGGGGTGTAATTTTAAGTGCATTTAGGACCCATGATTGTTGTTTTAGTGCTAAATACGTGTCTGTCTCTGATGTACGTCTGAGCTCCCTGACAGTAATAAGTACATTGGTATACATTGTAATAGTGCAGGCATAGTTCATCATTATAGGTTCCAAGATTATTTTATACAGAATATCCCCTAGGTAGACACCTAATACCTTGCACATTCTGCATAGTGCAGTGTACCGTCTACAGTCTGCAATGCACAACACGTTCCCAAGTCATTGTGTCTGCTAACTCTTGCATCACTTGGCTGTACAAGCTGTGTGATACAGTATTCTTGGCCCTTGGGAAATTCTAGTTTGCTAAGTTTTCTCAAACAGAATAATGCTGCAACTCTGTATTTCGGATATACTTTCCGGGAATTTAAATTTTTAGGAGATGGCGATTCAGCATATGAAGAAATGGTGTAAATATAAAGCATGTAATGGTTATGGATTTACTGAGAAGCATATATGTACAGTATAGTGGATTCACTGGTACATTTGTCTTGAATTTAGTGGTGAACGTTACCCACAATAAACACATTCACTGCACATTTGCAAAGTTAAAGTGACCCTGTTAGTACAGGATCACTTGTATCTATAATTATTTTTGCTTAAAGAAGACTGCATATACTCTAGTGGTCTGTATTTTTTTTAAGATGCCTCTTTACTGCTCTTGCAGCCACTGCAAGCATTCACACATTTCCAGTTCCGTAAATTACCGGCTCCTTCACTGTCCACTGTGGTTACACAACAAGATGTACGAGTCAGGTTTAGGTGGGTTTAGGAACATCAGAAAGTTAAAGTGTCATTAAATCCACACCATAAAAAACTATCAATAAATGGTGTATTTACATGCTGTTCATACTCATTCAGAGATTTGTTTTCTGTATTGCACAAAAAATCAGATTGATCCTGCTGCTCTCTGTCTCCACTTTCTGTCCATTTCCCCAATTCAGCTATGGATTTTGCAGATGTGGTGGCAACTCTGCACATGCTCAGTTTTCATTGTGTTTATATGCAAGCATTTCTTCCCTACCACACTTGAGCAACCCATGTGACTATAGAGTCACCCATGTTAGTGTATACACAATGGTAAATGACAGCTCACTATCTCCCTCCTCCTTCATGCCCACTAACCAGCTAAACACAATGGGGGCAGGATATTACATACAGATTAATGGTGGATTCACCTCCCTCTTATAAGACACAGGCTGGAGGGGCGTGACACAGCCTGTGACTGGCCACACCATGTTATTTCCACAAAATAATAAAGATTTGATTTCAAATATATATATATTTGTATGACACTTTAAAATAGTTTATTGATATTATTTATTTATTTTTACTCTGTATTCCAAAGGCTGTTTTTTTTTTGTTTTTTGTTTAAACATGCAGAGGACTAGAAGCTCCTCCTGCTTATGTTTTCCTGCAGACAGGCTGGGAAAGAACTGGATCATGTGACAGCTGTATATCAATTAGGAAAAGGGTGCTTAGATTTTTTTTGTTTTTTTTTTAATTAAAATAATTACAGTGCCATCATCCATGTAAAGAAATAGAAGGGACAATGTATATTAAGCAGTGTGTGTTTAGTATCACTTTAGGTATATGCATTGTGCTTTTAGCAAGTATGTGGTACATGCAACAGTGTTCCTGTGCAGACATTAGGGATGAGCTGAACACCCCCCTGTTCGGTTCGCACCAGAACTTGCGAACAGGCAAAAAATTTGTTCGAACGCGCGGACACTGTTACGTAAAGGGTGACCACGCCCCCCTCTGATGTCAGGGAATGCCACAGGGAAGTCCTTGTCAAGTCCCTGTGCATCAGAGGGGGGCGGGGTCACCGGGTGGCCCTGCCCCCCCTTAGTTAAGAACCGTCAGAAGAGGAGAAGCGTCACACAGCGGGAGCCTCCCTCCATGCCATCATGGATGCGGAGCGGCCCGAGGAGAGGAAGGGAAGAAGATGCCACGGATGAAGATGCAGGATGACAACACCGGAGGAAGAACCAGAAGAAGAAGATGGAGGAAGAAACCGAAGCTAGAAGATAGAAGAAAGAAGAAGCATTTAAATAAAGGAATTGTCAAAAACTGTCTTTTGTCGTTTTTAACATTTTTGACAGTTTTTTTGTGAAATGGTAGGGGTACTTTTGTACCCCCTTACCATTTCACACAGGGGGAAGGGCCAGGATCTTGTTAAAGGGGGCTTCCAGATTCCAAAAAGCCCCCCGCCTGCAGACCCCCACAACCACCGGGCAAGGGTTGTGGGGATGAGGCCCTTGTCCCCATCAACATGGGGTGTTTTGGGGAGCTACCCCAAAGCACCCTCCCAATGTTGAGGGCATGTGACCTGGTACGGTTCAGGAGGGGGGGTGCTCTCTCATCCCCCCCTCTTTTCCTGCGGCCTGCCGGGTTGCGTGCTTGGATAAGGGTCTGGTATGGATTTCTGTGGGGACCCCACGCCATTTTTTTTTAAATTTTGGCGTGGGGTTCCCCTTAAAATCCATACCAGACCTGAAGGGTCTGGTATCGATTTTGAGGGGGACCCCACGCCATTTTTTAAAAAATTTTGGCCAGGGTTCCCCTTATTATCCATACCAGACCTCATTTTTTTTTTAAATTTTGGTTTGGGGTTCCCCTGTGGGGAATTCCCATGCCGTTTTTATCAATGAACTTTTATGTGTATTGTTGGACCGGCAATTCATTAATAGCCGCGAGTTATTTTAAATGACTTTTTTCCTTTGAAATGTCATTTTGCTGTCAGACTGTTCTAAACACGGGAAACATGCGCCCCTTTACAGGCATACTACAGACACCCCCCGGGTACGAAATTTAAAGCAATATTACACTTTTATTGTTTCACTTTAAGCATTATTAAAATCACTGCTCCCGAAAAAACGGCCGTTTTTAAAACTTTTTTTTGCATTGATCCATGTCCCCTGGGGCAGGACCCAGGTCCCCAAACACTTTTTATGACAATAACTTGCATATAAGCCTTTAAAATTAGCACTTTTGATTTCTCCCATAGACTTTTAAAGGGTGTTCCGCGGTTTTCGAATTTGCTGGGAACACCCCAAATTGTTCGCTGTTCAGCAAACGGGCGAACAGCCAATGTTCGAGTCGAACATGAGTTTGACTCGAACTCGAAGCTAGCAGACATTCCCCAACATTTACCAATATATGTTATGCAATGACTACTGTAACATTTCCTCTATATATAACAGGATAAGTGTTACTTTTTATGCAATTTGCCAAATAGTTGCATAAAGGTTACATTTGCCAGGTTGAAATGGGAAATTATAACATTTTTTGGTGAAAAGGCATTGATTGCTATGTAGACCCATGTCCATGGTGCTGAAATTGTGTTTATAAAGAGTTCCACCCACTTTTGAGAGGTGGTCTTAAACGAAAGACCACCTCTCCACCTCTCGTTTTTGGATATTGAAATTTTTTTTTTCCTTTGGTACCTTTTTTGGAAGTACAAGTGTACTTCTGATTCAGCCAGGCTGTGGCCCAGGACGTCACGTCCTCTTCTTGGGCGAGCACCCCTGTTGTCTTCTGGGATCTGTGTGTGTCCCAGAACAAGCTGGCCATTCACAAAGCCCCACGGGACTTGGCTTCACTGCCGGTTTCCCTTAGTTGGAATGGCGGCTTCTGCATCTGATCCGATGGACATCGCGGGCTCCCTGGACAGGTAAGTGTCTATATTAAAAGTCAGCAGCTACAGTGTTTGAAGCTGCTGTCTTTTAATTTTTTTTTTTTTGCAGTTGGAACACCAGTTCAACTATGTTATATCAATTGGAGGGTTGTTTTGTTTTTTAGACAGCTGCCCAAAGTAGCAGGTGGGTAGCCAGATACCAATTATGTTGACCCTCCCTGCCTGGTCAACTGATGTTTGGTGTCCTTAGACCACAAACTAATTTACTAAACATCCAAGTAAGAATTAAAGACGTTTTCTGGCCACAATAGTTTAAAGGTCAAATGAAATTCTGTGAAGGTGTCTCTCTGGTGTTCACTGTGATTCTCCACTAATATTAGTCTAAGTATGGTCCATTATATGAATAATTGTTTTGACGGTGGGTTGCCCTTTTTTGGGTCACCCTTATCTTTGGACCAGTGGGTTGGTACTTACATGGCAGAGGGCCGCTTACTGTCCCCTTGTTATGGAAATACCAGATATGCAGTGTGTAGTAGTAGCTTGTAGTGTGTAAAATGTACAAATTCAAAATGTAAAAGAAAAAGATGTTAAAATACTGAAACTGTAAAAACACATTTTCAGCACTATAGAGAAAGCTAGCATTTTGATGATCAAAGCTGTAGATATTGTACTTTTAACCACTTCAGCCCTGGAAGGTTTCACCCCCTTCCTGATCAGAGCATTCGGCACTGCGCTATTTTAACTGGTAATTGTGCGTTCATGCAACCGTGTACCCAAACAAAATTTATTTCCTTTTTTTCCCACAAATAGAGCTTTCTTTTGGTGGTATTTTCTTTTGCGCTATAAACAAAAAATACTGACAATTTTGAAAAAAAAAATATATATTTTTTACTTTCTGTTATAAAGCATATCCAATAAAATGTAAAAAAAAATTAAATTTCTTCATTAATTTAGGCCAATATGTATTCTGCTACATGTTTTTGGTAAAAAAAAATCCCAATAAGCGTATATTGATTGGTTGGCACAAAAGTTATCGCGTCTACAACTATGGGTTATTTTTATGGCATTTTTATTTTTATTTTTACTAGTAATGGCGGTGATCAGTGATTTTCAGCGGGACTACATCATTGCGGTGGACAAATCTGACACTAAGTGGCACTTTTTGGGGACCAGTGACACCAATACAGTGATTGGTGCTAAAGAATTCACTGTCACTGTACGAATGTCAATGGCAGGGAAGGGGTAAACATCAGGGGCGATCAAAGGGTCAAAAGTGCTTCTAGGGAGTGATTGCTAACTGTGTGGGAGGTGCTTTGACTGGGGGAAGAGAGAGATCTGTGTTCCTGCTTAGTAGAAACACAAGACCTCTATCTTCCCCTCTGACAGAATGGTGATCTGCCTTGTTTACATACATCACGGCGGGAGCGGGTCGCCGGCGGCATGCGCGCGCACCCCAGACCTGGAAGAAGCCACAACGTACAAATACGTTATTTTGCCGCTGTAAAAGTATGCGGGGGCAGTCCGGAAGCGGTTAAAGTGACGGTGTCATCAGAAAATTATGGGGGCTGATATCTCCTTTAAGGCTCCATTCACATATGCTGAATGCTCACCGCATGGAGTCCAGTATGTCCCTGTTCACCGATTCAGGTGCGAATTAGATCCCTATTTTTGCCTCAATTTGCACCTGAATCGGAGCAGAAGATGCACAGGACCCTTTTAAAATGCAGACTGCGGCCACCCTGGAGCTGTGTGAACCGACTCCATTAAGAGACGGCCACACTCTCCTGTAATCCAAATTAGGTTCAGGGAAAACTGCATACAATTCGCATATGTGTGAACCTGGCCTAAAATGGCCAGTTTCCTGGCTGTCATGTTAATACTTTGGGGTAGATTTACTAAAACTGCAGCACACAGATTCTGGTGCAGCTGTGCTCAGTAACCAATCGGCTTTCAGGGTTTAATGTCAAAGCTTAATTGAATAAGATGAAGTTAGAAGCTGATTGGTTAATATGCAGGTGCAGCAGATTCTGTGTGCACCAATTTTAGTGAATATGCCCCTTTGAGTCTCTGACCTAGAACAAATATAAAGATAAGGAATTCTGACACATACTACATACCGCACTTTGTTAGGTCAACGCTCAAAGAATTGAAACAAAACACAGCCAGGCAATTGGCAGTAAAAGCCCCAACTTTCTTTTCATGAAGTGACCTCACACGAAGAGGAGGGAAGTTTAAAACTAACTTAGACTTTTTTTTACCAAAATACTTGATGCTTGAAATTGATTTCCAGAGCTAGTGAGCCAAGCAATAGTAAGGCCTGATTTATAATTGCAGTTGGGGGTGGAAGCATGGGCGTCCGCAGAACTTTTTTCATGGGGGGAGTTATTTTTAGGTCACACAATGCTCTTCCCCTTTTTGACCATTTCATGAAGGGCTTTATCATTATCACATAAAGCATGATAACCCTCCCCCCCCTTCCACTGCCACATTTGGCACTTTTTTTTGGGGGGGGGATGTACCTGGTTTTGCTGTGGCAATCTGAGCCACATACAAAACCATGCAAAATATGCTGCGACCACAGCAAGCGAAGGTATAAATAAACATACAATTAGGCAATCAATCAATTACAAAAAAAGACTACATCTACATGGTGCAGCATTGGCTTAAGCCAGTGGAGATCTTAAATTCTAAGATGGGCACAATAGCATCTTTATGGGCACAACAGCAGCTATAGTTATATGGGCACAATGGCAGCTGTATGGGCACAATAACATCTTTATGCTATGTTGCTGTGCTTAACCAGCTGTCTACGAGGCACTTTCACTCCTGTCCTGCCCAGACCAATTTTCAGCTTTCAGCGCTGTTGCACTTTGAATGGCAATTGCGTAGTCATGCAACACTGTACCCAAGTAACATTTTTATTATTTTTTTCACACAAATAAAGCTTCCATTCGGAGTATTCAATCATCACTTTGTTTTTTATTTTTTGATAAACAAACAAAAAAGACTGACAATTAAAAAAAAAAGTTTTGCTTAGCTTCTATTATTAAATTTAGCAAATAAGTAGTTTTTCTCCTTCACTGATGTGCACTGATGAGGTTGCACTGATGGGCACTGATAGGCTGGACTGATGAGGTGGCACTGATGGTCACTGATAGGGGGCACTAATAGGTGGCACTGATTGACAGCACTGCTAGAACTGGTTAAACAGCATGTTGATTTTAGTGGATGGTGCTGTGAAAAAGAATAATGTAGTTCAATGTGGCCACCATATGGTAATTATTGGGTTAAATCAGGTGGCAAGGAGGCAATATATTGCCTCCTCACCACCCTTAAACAGCTCTGAAAAGTGATCCAAGCATGGATCTTTTCAGAGGAGCAACAGTCACTTCCACACATGCAAAAGAGCCCTAAGAGTAGCCAAGCAAAAGCATGCAGGGAAGTAAAGTGTTAAATCTCATCACATGATAACAGAAGGTTCAGCCTGATGTCCAACCAGGATGACAGTGTAAGGTGATACACAGTCTATGATTCTATGCTGACGGGTCCCGCAGTCCAACAATTGGAGGCACATTCCACAAGCAATTAGCTGAAAATTAAAGCTCGGGCAGCCTGTGACAGCGGGAAAGGAGATCCAGGTGTCAGCCTGACAATAAATAAGGCTGCACTCCAGTGGAGTGAACGTTCTCCTGTCATGTTTGACTTTACTTTCCTGCACTTTCCTCCTTAGTGTGTAGACACCTTGCTGATTCCAGGGGTGGGGGTGGGGGGGGGCACTTGACCCCCCTTTCCCCCTCCTGCAGATGCCCATGGGTGGAAGAAATCCACAGCTGAGCTGCAGTTTTACTGTGCCCCCCCCCCCCCGACCACCAGGGCATGTGTGAACAAGACGAAAATATTACAAAAAAAACAAAAATTAAAAAGGGACAGACTTGATGGGCTACTTCACTTGGTCACTCTCCTATGTTTCTATGTCCCCGTCATAATTGCTGGACAGTTTGCTGAATTTAAACATAATTTAGAAATGTTGAAAACACCTGCAATAAATATTCAAATTTTTGAATTCTATTGAGCATTGTGTAAAAAAAAAGCCAAGAAACAACATAGGGGGCTAATAGTTCCTGTTTATTTTTTTGACAGCCCCACGCACGCTTGGGGAAATGGCAGAATCCATTGTAACAGTGGTTGCTGTGGTAACAAATTTGACTGTCACTTACACTGTATTGTAACAATGGACGAGCAATATATTTCAATTGCTTGTGGTGTAATGAGATATTTTTCCTCCTCTCGCAGTTAATGGCTTTTCTTGTATTTGTTTACAGATTCTTAGCCTTATGAATGTGGACAGGCAGGAGTGAGATATTTTGTTTATAGGAGGGACAGAAGGTGCTGGCAGCTTCAGATAAACTTTGTAGGGCTGCATTCACACTGGTGTAGCACATGAATGTGCAAACAATTGGGTGTACGTTTACGAAATGTGCAAAAACAAGTGCAGCTTAATTGTTAATAGCACCCCAAATGCGGTAAGCATGCGCACAATTTCTTGCATGAAAAATGCGGACAAACATGGTCAAATGCACAGTATTAAGTTCAAAAAGGTGCATGAACTTCTTTGCCGCGCTTATTGCGTGTGGGGCGCCCTAATGAAATCAATGTCACAAATGGCAACCCGACACAAGTCACCGAGAAAGAGTTACAAATGACAGCAAGAAACAGATCATATTAGAGTTATCATAAAAAATCTTGAATTTAATTTTTATAGAAAGATTCGCACAGTATCAGGCCTAAATATAGAAAAATTACAGCTTCACCAAAGCTGGCCTATAAGAGGTCACTTGGTTGAAGTAATCACCACAAAAAACACATAGACACAAGACAACACTTACAACAATTAAAAAGAACACGTCCGGACACCGCATGACAACACGCGGGCAGGCTGTCAGGTGAAAAATGCATCAATGCAATGATTCCCAAAGGAAACTATAAAGCCACAATGGCTGTCACATTAACTAACAACCCAGCCGCGTGTGGCCCCAGGGAGGATCACATAGAGGGAAGGGACCAGTAAACAATACTATGATGTTTCGAAAAGCTTGAACCTGCTCAAGCTAACATGGTAGTAGGAGATTTTTAATCCTAATTAGTTCATCTAAACAGGGGTCACGACCAACTTGTGGTGAATTCAAAAAAAGAAAACGAAAAAGGAAAATATTATTATTAATTTCCCTCAAACGATAAATTCTGATTGTGTGGCGAAATTTATCTCATGCAAGTCCCGATATCAGTATCAGATACATCCGTGATTGTGGATGGATATCTGCAATGGGTCATTGAGTTTGTGGGCTAGCAAGCAGTGATGGTAAGTGAACTTTTATGCCGAGTACAGACGATCGGACATTCCCGACAACCAAACCGTGGATTTTTTTCCGATGGATGTTGGCTCAAACTTGCTCAAACTTGCATACACACGGTTGCATAAATGTTGTCAGAAATTCTGATCACCAAGAATGCGGTGACGTACAACACGTACAACGGCACTATAAAAAGAAAGTTCAATACCAAGTGTGCCACCCTTTGGGCTCCTTCTGCTAATCTCATGTTTATCTCGTTTTAGTAGAAGTTTGGTGAGAGACGATTTGCGATTTTCAGCCTCGGGCTTTTCAGTTTGTCACTGCTCTTCAGTTTGTGCTTGTGGGTTCGTATCTGTTTTTCAGTGCATGTTGTCAGTTCGTATTTGTTTTTCAGTGCATTCTTGTCTGCTCGTTTCTGATTTTCAGCTCGCTCTTCTCAGGCCTTTCTGATTTTCAGTGCATTCTGTTAGTTCGCCTGTTAGAGTTTGTGCTGTGCAGGGGCCTGGTGTTGGGGTTCTTACTTTGACCCAAGTCCAGTCCATGAACAGGGTGAGGAGGAGTTCATAGAAGAAGAATTGGTTGTTCAAGGGTGACTAATTCTCTCAAATGCCTTTGTTGCGGGAGATCCAGGAGAATAATCCTGATGATTTCAGGAATTATCTCAGGATGACGGACCCGTTTTTCACCGTCTGTTGGCTTTGCTGTCCCCTTATATTACAAAGCAGGACACCTGCATGCGGCAAGCCATCACTCCCAAGCAGAGGCTCGTCGCCACGTTGCGGTACTTGGTGATGGGGAGAAGTCTGCAGGACATCAAGTTCTCGACAGGCATCTCCCCCCCAGGCTCTGGGGATCATTATTTCAGAGACCTGTTCTGCCATCATTCAGGTCATGCAGAAGGACTATATTAAGGTAAGCTTTCTCCTTTAACATCACATTCTATGTATTTAATGTTTGCTAATGTATTGTATTTATTTCATTATTCCCTAATTACCATGATTGTAATATGCTGTGAATGTCCACTTTGTCCTCATGCATGCTGGAATTTGTTAAAGTTCCATTTTTGTTCTTCATGCATATTTGCTTTCACTAATCTCCACAGCTCTGCTTCATTGTAGTGCTTACCCTAAACACCCCCTAAAATGTGTTTAAATGTTATTTTTGTCCTTAAATTCAGGCAGAGTGCAAGAGTTTTTTTTTTTTTTGGGGGGGGGGGGCAAACTTATTTGGAATCCTACCCCCCAACGGCTAAGTCAGCTGATACAAATCCTCTATCTGCTGACTTTGCCAAACCCATACACACTATACCTACCTCTTTCTTGTTCATATTTATGGATGAATTAACCAAAGCATGTAGTGCAAGGGTCTGCCTAAATACTTTCAAATGGTACTGTTTAAAGTTTTTTTCTCCTATTATCTTGATAGGTAATTGCAGAATGTAAAAATGTGCTTCAATTAAGACAGTGTGTATTCATATTTTTGTATTATGACACTTCTTACTTGTCCAGTGGGCTGCCCAGCGGTGGGACTTTCCTAACTGCGGAGGGGCAAAAGATGGGAAACATGTACACATTGTCCCAATCCCCAACTCAGAGGCACTCTATTATAACTATAAGGGGTTTAATAATATTGTGTTGTTGGCGGTGGTATCGGCGACATACACGTTTTTGTATGTGGACATGGGGAAGAATGGCCGGATGTCGGATGGTGGAGTCATCGCCCAGACGGAGTTTTACAGACGGCTCCAGAATGGTGGCTTGGGCTTGCCACCTGCGGAAGACAATGTGGCTGGTCTTCCATTTGTGTTCGTCCCTGATGAAGCGTTTTTAGCTAGGTGAACATCTGATGAGTCAATTTCCCATGAGGACCCTCACCCTGGACCAGAGGGTTTTTAACTACCGGCTGGCCAGAGCCAGAAGAGTGGTGGAGAATGCTTTTGGCATAATGGCCAGCCGGTTCCACCTATTTCTAACACCAATCCACATGGCGGAATATAAACTGAACCATATTGTGCTTGCTTGCTGCATTCTGCACAATTATCTACGCAAAAATGCAGCAAACTATGTGGCCTCAGTTGGAACTGAATCCAGCTTTCCTGATCATTCAACTCTGACCGCACTTGAAGCTGGGCATCCTGGCTTGCCCCCCCCCCCCAAAGCGCCCCGCAAAGTGAGACAAAAATATCTGGAGTACTTTGCGGGTAGGGGGGCCATTGATAAGCCAGCAAATGTGTGAAACAGTTTTAAAATAAATTTTTATTTTAAACTGAACTAATATTTCATTTGATTTACTGTTTGTGTTTCTTTTAGCAGTCCACTAGGTTCTCCAATGGGCTTTTATTTTTGGCCATTTTCTTCAATAGTGCAAACGTTATTTATTTGATACATGAGGTGACAATCTCTTCTTCAGCTAATTATTATGTTGTGGGTCTGCTACACACACACATTGTTTTTGTTGTTAATTTATGTAATGCATTAATGATAAAAATAATCATCCTTTTCAGCACCATGGATTAATTGTCTTGAGTCCCTAAAATGGCCTGATTGGGGCCAATTTTAGAGCACTGTGGGGTTATTTACTAACTGAGAGTGCACTTGTAGTGCAAAGTGGATTTGCCTTTAGTAAACCCCCATTGTCACTGTAAACACCAACTTACTCCCAAAACTGGTATTGAGCATTGAAAGAAGAAGCCACACATTGTTGAGTAGAAAACATTTTACTCCGTGCACATTCACATGTGCGTTTGAAAAGGGTTTTTGAACAAACCAACTTCTTTGGTGTATAACATTTTAATGTTTGATATTAGAAATATCATTTTTTGGGTTAAACAGGCATGTTTAAAACCATAACATACACAACTCAGGAACTTACAAAGTTCAACTTTAAAAAAGAAAGGGCAATATCAGACATTAGTATGTCAAAACTGTGTTGATCTTGCCTTCAGCAGATGGGGTGATGTCACCCCTGTAAAAGACAAATTTTGAAGATGCACATAAATTTGGAGCTAAAATGTGGAGTTACCACCTGATCCCATACCTAATGGCAACATGTGCTAGCTCCCATCATGGGGGATCAATGGACGTGTTGCAGGGGTGCAACCCCTTCCTTCCTCTCATCTACTTGAGTTGCGAGGAAGGGGTTGTACCCACAAAACGCGTACATTGATCTCCCGTGATGGCAGATAGCACATGTTGACACACTGTGTGCATCTTCAAAATTTGACTTTCAAATTACCGTATTTATCGGCATATAACACGCACTTTTTTCCCCTGAAAATCAGGGGAAAATCGTGGGTGCGTGTTATAGGCCGATCCCCCCCCCAATTGTGTGTGATCGGAGCGATCGCGGCAATTGCCGCGATCGCCGCCGACATACACAGCCGTGTGGAAATTCAAATACGGCGCCGAGACTGCAGGGTCTCGGCGGAGCGGAGCTACACATAGCCGAGAGTCCTCGGGTTTTCTCGGCGCTGCTTACAGTCCCGCCCATAGGGCGGAACTGGGCGGGACTGTAAGAGGCGCAGAGGAAACCCGAGGACTCTCGGCTATGTGTATCAGCGCTCTGCCGAGTCACTGCAGTCTCGGCGCCATATTTAAATTTACACAGGGCTGTGTATGACGGCAGGGATCGCGGCGATCCCACCCACAAAGCTGCACGGGGGGGGCAAGGCTGCACGGGGCAAAGCTGCACTGGGGCAAGGCTGCATGGGGGCAAAGCTGCACTGGAGAAAAGCTGCACTGACATGGCTGCACTGACATTGCTGCACTGACAAGGCTGCACTGGGGCAAGGCTGCACTGGAGAAAAGCTGCACTGACATGGCTGCACTGACATTGCTGCACTGACAAGGCTGCACTGGGGCAAAGCTGCACTGACAAGGCTGCACTGGACACTGGGGCAAGGCTGCACTGACACTGACAAGGCTGCAGATGGACACCGATAACGCTGCATTGATGGGCATTTTAATGTAAGTTTTTCTTCCTTAAACTTTACTGCTAAAAGTTTTTTTCCTTAAAATTCCCTCCTTAACTTGGGTGCGTGTTATACGCCGGCGCGTGTTATACGCCGATAAATACGGTACTTCAATTTTTTTTTATAAATTCTAAAATATCATGACAAACTGTAAAATAAAATAACATTTTTGGGGGTGTTTTACATTCTGCCTGAAACATCAATGATGTTGTTGAGTCTTTTTTCAACATCATTGATGTTTTCCTTTTCTTCTCTAATTCCCGATTGCACACTATTATCTCCCCGATGAGTACTTGTGCACTTGCACTGGTGAAATTAGTTTCTTCTTCCACAACATCCACATCGCCTAAAAATAAAAAAAACACAGCATGTTTTATAAATATGCAGGCATACATTTATTACCTGAAGCTGTGGTCTCAGACACTGACCTGTTGTGGTCACTATTTCAACCACTTCCTGAACCTCGGAATCCACATCCTCAGGTTGTGGTATGGGAATTTCCAGTTCTTTAGGAGGTGTGTTGTTCCTGGTGTCCTCAGATGTCCCGAGTCTTTTCTCCCCTATGTGAATTAAAAAAAGTTAAACTTAGCACACAGATATTTGAGGCAAGAAATAGGAATATGAAACATTGCTTGGAAGTGTCATACAATTGTCTGTTTTGGCAGAGTTCCAAGGTGAATACATGATTTCTCCCTTTATTCAAGCTGGAATACTTACCTTTTTTGGTAAAGTTTCCCACATGGAGACACCCCTAGTATCCACTGGGGCACCTGTGTGGGACACCCTAAAAAGGGTGTTCTGGTGTCCCACGCTAGTGCTCCTGCGTCTCCTTACACTGAATCAAGTTTGCATTTCATTCTAGTTACAAACACATCTAGACAACAATGGATTAAACTTCTTTTAATACAAATAGGCCTGAACAAATGTAGTTAACCTGCATCTGCCAAAAACATTGTATTAGTGAACGAACAAACAATGTTTACTACGAACGATTACTGTGCCCACGAACTTGAAACTTGCCCTTTTAAACTGTACAACAGTAAAGAAAAGCACATGGAGCAGCACTAAAGTAATAATAATAATAGAAACACAGGACAAATACTTACTTTTTTGCAGCACTTTCCGTACATGAATTTACGAATGTACGAATTTTGGAATATTCGAATTAATGAATATTCAGAAACATTTGTTAAACAGGTTTTCGTTAATTTGGACTGACTGGGAATGAGGAAGGGAGCACTGGGTTTAAAATAGAACTGAAGGCAAAACTTTTTTTTTATCATTTTGGATAGAGTAAAGGAGGGTTAGAACTTTTTTTTCAGGGAGATTTCTCTTTACTTCCTGTCCCATAACCGAAACAGGAAGTGAGAGGAAGTCCCTCCAAAGTGAAGGCATCAAAGGGGAGTATATATGCAGTGGCCGTAATGCTTTGCAAAAATGATCACCGCTTTTGCGGAGAAAGGGAAAAAGGAGGAAGATAGTGTGAGGTCATTTCAGAAGGCAAGATACAGGGCAAGAGGTGGAGGTGAAGGGAGTCAAAAGTATATAGGAGGGCAGGAGGCACTGATGGGCAATGGGGGAGAAAAAAGTGTGAGCAAAGGGAAGGTGGATTTCAGATAGATGGTGTGTACTAGTGACATTGGGCAGTTAGAGTGTGCCGATGTTTGATCTGGGGATGCAGTGGATGGGCGGAGGTAGTCCTCAGCAGAGGTTTTATATCCAATCTAGTAATACTGTGTTTTTCTGAATTGTTGTATGCCTGTATCTTTTCTGCAATTCATAAGGTTAATGAAGACTTTACATTCTGCAAATACCTTAGTGAACACACTAACTATTTTTTGTTACTGACTACTTTTCATACTACAGTACCTAAAACAATCATTTGTGTACTGTTTTGCAGTTCACCATTTTCCACTGTCCCCAATATGAAAGGACAGTTCCTGGTTTTAAAGTAAATCTCTTCCTCCTCCAAAATAAATTAGACATGCAAAAAGGAAAGCGCCAGACGCCAGTCTTGGAGAGCCCAGATAAAACTTTTTTTTTGTAATCTTGATTAATAAAAATTAAACGCATTTTGGAGGCCCCCTTTGCCAGAGCTTTGTATTGCTGAAAAACATGTACTCTGGACTTGTGAGATAGGAAGATTCCTAAAGGGTATTAGGATTCTGTGCAGGAGGGATCACTTCAAACGCTGGTTTGAAACAGACCTTTCCTTTGAACCCCCAACTTTTTTATTACAAATTGAGCCTACAAATAAAGTTTTATCAGGACTGTACATGACTGGCCTCAGGCGCTTTCCTCCCTTCACGCCTAGTTGTACACACGTGTTCCTAGTTGATTCTCGGCTACTACTCCTTGGAGAGCTGCCCAAAGGGAGGACACGCAATCAGGAACATAGAATAAAACGCTCAGTACAATGCCCCATACCTTCCTTCTACCTTCAAAGTAAATTAGAGATCATGTGGCATAACAAAATCATCACATTTATAAATTATATTTATCACCTTGTCCAGTTTTTTTATGTCTCTTGTGTCCAATATTATACAGTCAGTTCAGAATTTGCTTGTTGCCATAGGAAATTTGTAGACACAGATGTCGAAGGTTTGCTGATGTACTCCGCAGAATAGAAAATAAATTCCACAGACCAGCAGCTACTGATAAAGACCTCAGGCTTAAAGGCTTTAAAAATGCTGCTTTTACATGTGTTTGCTGTTTTTTTATTTTTTTTATTTCAGCCTGTATACGCACCTCTATGTTAGCCTATGTGGCCATGCACATATAGGCATTTACAGGCATACTAGAAGAGGAGCATTTACAGGCTGGAAAAACCCTCTCACCAACAGCTTGTTCAGGAGACGAGCTAAAGGCCAGGAAAAATGCTTGATGCGCCTAAATGCACATAAAAATGTCTATATGCACCTAAACGCTACATGCATGTAGCGTTTGGACATCAATACATTCTAATGGTCAGAATAAATGAATACTCTGGCCAGTGGAATCAATGAATGCTCAAACGCTGGACACACTTAAAGCGGAGTTCCACCAAAATTTTTTTTTTTAAGTCAGCAGCTACAAATACTGCAGCTGCTGACATTTAAAATATGGACACTTACCTGTCCACGGGCCTGCGATGTCCTCACCTGAAGGCGTTCTGTCTCGGGCTCTCGGCCTCTCGGGTGGAGGCGCCGCCATCTTCGATAAGGGAATTAGGAAGTGAAGCCTTGCGGCTTCACAGCCTGGTTCCCCACTGCACATGCGCAAGTCGTGCTGCGCATCCTTACTGGTCCCTGCTGTCTTCTGTGACCTGTGTGTCTCCCAGAAGACAGCGGGGGGGACCAAGGAGAGGCCGGACATGGCGTAGATTGCCGCAGAGCCTGCAGCAATCTATGCCTCGGAAGTGGGAGCAAATACCTGGATTAGACAGGTATCTTCTCCCCCCTCCCCTCTGAAAGGTGCCAAATGTGACACCAGAAGGGGGGAGGAATCCGATCAGCGGAAGTTCCATTTTTGGGTGGAACTCCACTTTAAAGGCACCCAAGGGCGTGTGCAGTACACAAATTTTCCCACATTTTTTAAGCTGCTTTTCTCCTGCCAGGAGAAGAGGTGTTCAGAAGGGCTAAACAGAGGCCATCTGTGCATGAGGTCTAAAGTTTGAAGCTTTCCAAATGAGTAGCATGGAGAGTTAACATGTAATGCCTTTATGGTGAATATAACAATGTAAAGCAGGGCAATAAAATAATTCAAATGTATGTTAATGTATATAATCCAAAAAGTTTTTCTTCTATGTCTGGAGAGGGGAAGGAATAAAACCTCTGTTTTTTTTTTTTTAATTGTCAGTTTGTTATGTGAATGTCAATTTACTAGCTTTTGTTCAAAAAATGTCTTGGGTAGCTGCCACTGCCATTGGGTTAGCGCAGTGTTATTTATATTTTCTTTGAAATGTACCAATGCAAAAAAAATAAAGATCAAGGTTCAGCATGCAGCAGGTTGTTTATTGCATGCAACATTAAAAAAACGGAAACCCTTAATGAAACCTTTAAATAAAATGTTTGCGGAATGGCTTACATCTGTATGTGAAGTTGCGCACCAGTATATACAGTATATGATATACTCTGCAAAAGTACTGTATATGATATATTCTATCAAAAATTACATAAAAAGTAAAATAAAACAACCACCAGCAAATGCAAATCATTCTACAACCTAAAAACATAAACCTTCCGCGTTATAAGGTGAAAACACCCTCTATCATCTAACTACAAATAAATCCCAAATAATTTCAATAGGTAAGTGTAAAATATATAAAGAAAACCATATACAAAATAAATAATAAATAATTAATTAATTAATTTGTTAATTGTTCTGGGTTCACACCCTATAGCAGTGATGGCGAACCTTGGCACCCCACATGTTTTGGAACTACATTTCCCATGATGCTCAACTACATTGCAGAGTGCATGAGCATCATGGGAAATGTAGTTCCAAAACATCTGGGGTGCCAAGGTTCGCCATCACTGCCCCATAGTATAAAAGGTGGCAGCTAACACCACATGCATTCACTCACCTGTAAAAAAATTCAAACCAATGTATATTTCATAAAAAATAGTGCAGCGCTCACCTCTCATTTGTAAAGAATATATACAGTATCTCACAAAAGTGAGTACACCCCTCACATTTTTGTAAATATTTTATTAGATCTTTTCATGTGACAACACTGAAAAAATGACACTTTGCTACAATGTAAAGTAGTGAGTGTACAGCTTGTGAAAATGTTCAAATTGGGCCCAATGTGTCAATATTTTATGTGGCCACCATTATTTTCCAGCACTGTCTTAACCCTCTTGGGCATGAATTCACCAGAGTTTTACATGCTTGGCCAGTCCATCACCTTTACCCTCAGCTTCTTTACTTCTTTAGCAAGACAGTGGTCTTCTTGGAGGTGTGTTTGGGGTCATTAACATGTTGGAATAAGGTGGTGTACTTTTGTTGCCAGCGGTTTAGACATTAATGGCTGTTTGTTGAGTTATTTTGAGGGGACAGCAAATGTACACTGCTATACAAGCTGTACACTCACTACTTTACTCATGAAAAGATATGAAAAGCATGAAAAGCAGTCTCCAGCCCTTATTGAAGAAGTCACGGTGGTGTAGTAGCCCATTTGACGTAACGTGTATAGGGGTAAGGAGTCTCAGTGGCAGCGTCATCCCACGAGCATCTTGACGTTTCTATGCATCCTGAGCCCGCACTGCTTAAGTGCTGCGTTTGTGAGTAACGTTTTAATGTTTTAATGAGGAAATAAACCGTTTTGATATACAGAGAGCACTAGATTTTGCCTTTTCTATTCCCATGTGCACCGGATCCCATTGAATTTGTACTGGCTGGTATCCATCTAATCAGCCGGAGGCAGCATGGAAGGAATAGGAGTTTTTCTGACCTTCTGGTGAAACAGGGGTCAGAACGTGAGGTGAGCGGCTAGGATATTGAGGTGGAGGAGAGCACTTGCATTTTCAACATTTATGCACTGGTGGTGTGTTGTGCGTTTTAAGTGCAGAAGACCCTGAGGATTATCTTTGTGCATTCAGACTCTTATTTTTATTCCATTCATTATTTGAGTGTGTGGACTTTGTCTTTATTGTTTATTGTTCACTATTCCCACTTAGGGAACACGTATATTTCATTATTGTGTATTTTTCACTATTCCCAGCCAGGGAACATAAATATTTGATTGTGCACTCAGTATCTTGCTATATTGCAAGTTAATCACATATTCTTATTTAAGGATTTATTGGGAGTTATTTAGGAAGCGCAACACTGTTTTGTAAGGAATATTTTATATGTGAAGTGAACACATTTTCTGTGTGTGCAGCAGCCAGGTGGGGTTTTTTTTTTTTTTGTATTTCGGTGGGATTTTTTGTTATATCACCTACCACACATATCACTATTTAGTGATTAAGGTTATTATTATTTGCGCTTATAGAAATTTGTTATATTGTTTGATATCTCATATAATGTCTTTTCTGGTAAATCTAGGTTTTAGGTAGAGTTACCATGTCAACTGAAAAAAGTTTACTAAAGGTACCCTTGTGTACTCCACACTTAATAAAGTAATAAAATGACATCTGAAAACCTGGCATGCCCTTTCTAACTCTTTTAAAAGTGATGAAGTTGATTTGGGATCATAAGAAAAAACATATGCAGCAGAGTTATATTTTGCAGACCTCCAGTACACTAAATCCTGCACTTTGATGAGAACTGTGAAGAAGTTACCATACGGAGAATTAGTATTTGTTTCTTTGGAAAATCTGCTCTGAAAAATAGAGGCAAAGTGTGAAATTGTTAACTCTGAATTGAAGTTACTGAACTGAGAAACATATTTTCACTGCTCGCTGTTTCTGTCAATCAAAAACATAGCATGTCGACCACACATACAGTGCTTTGCAAAAGTATTCACCCCCCCCCCCTTGACTTTTTACCTATTTTGTCACATTACAGCTTTGGTTCAATGTTTTTTTTAATCTGAATTATATGTGATGGATTAGAACACAATAGTCTAAGTTGGTCAAGTAAAATTAGAAAAATATATACATAAAACTATTTTTCAGAAGTAAAAAAACTGATAATTGGCATGTGCGTATGTATTCACCCCTTTTGTTATGAAGCCCATAAAAAGCTCTGGTGCAACCAATTACCTATAGAAGTCACATAATTTGTGTAATGATGTCCACCTGTGTGCAATCTAAGTGTCATATGATCTGTCATTACATATACACACCTTTTTGAAAGGCTCCAGAGGCTGAAACACCTAAGCAAGAGGCACCACTAACCAAACACTGCCATGAAGACCAAGGAACTCTCCAAGCAAGTAAGAGACAATATTGTTGAGAAGTACAAGTCAGGGTTAGGTTATAAAAAATATCCTAATCTTTGATGATCCTAAGGAGCACCATCAAATCTATCATAACCAAATGGAAAGAACATGGCACAACAACAAACCTGCCAAATGACCGCCGCACACCAAAACTCACAGACTGGTCAAGGAGGGCATTAATCAGAGAGGCAGCACAGAGACCTAAGGTAACCCTGGAGGAGCTGCAGAGTTCCACAGCAAAGACTGGAGTATCTGTACATAGGATGACAATAAGCCATACACTCCATAGAGTTGGGCTTTATGGCATAGTGGCCAGAAGAAAGCCATTACTTTCAGCAAAAAACAAAAAAGCACATTTTGAGTTTGCGAAAAGGCATGTGGGAGACTCCCAAAATGTATGGAGGAAGGTGCTCTGGTCTAATGAGACTAAAATTGAACTTTTTGGCCATCAAAGAAAACGCTATGTCTGGCGCAAACCCAACACATCACATCACCCAAAGAACACCATCCCCACAGTGAAACATGGTGGTGGCAGCATCATGCTGTGGGGATGTTTTTCAGCAGTCGGGACTGGGAAACTGGTCAGAGTTGAGGGAAAGATGGATGGTGCTAAATACAGGGATATTCTTGAGCAAAACCTATACCACTCTGTGTGTGATTTGAGTCTAGGATGGAGGTTCACCTTCCAGCAGGACAATGACCCCAAACACACTGCTAAAGCAACACTTGAGTGGTTTAATGGGAAACATGTAAATGTGTTGGAATGGCCTAGTCAAAGCCCAGATCTCAATCCAATAGAAAATCTGTGTTCAGACTTAAAGATTGCTGTTCACAAGAGTAAACCATCCAACTTGAAGAAGCTGGAGCAGTTTTGCAAGGAGGAATGGGCAAAAATCCCAGTGGTAAGATGTGGCAAGCTCATAGAGACTTATCCAAAGCGACTTAGAGCTGTGATAGCCGCAAAAGGTGGCTCTACAAAGTATTGACTTTAGGGGGGTGAATAGTTATGCACATTAACTTTTTCTGTTATTCTGTCCTATTTGTTGTTTGCTTCACAATAAAGAAAAAACCTCTTCAAAGTTGTGGCCATGTTCTGTAAATGAAATGATACAAATCCTCAAACAATCCATGTTAATTCCAGGTTGTGAGGCAACAAAACACAAAAAATGCCAAGCGGGTGAATACTATTGCAAGGCACTGTATACTGCAGCAAGTAGCAAAACCCTAAAAATGAAAATTCCAAGCAAAGTTAATTGATGATATACATAAATTTAGGACAAACCTGGACTGACTGTCATAGCTTGTAGACTGGCAGTTAATAGGAGATTGATGTAACCTTATTTTAAAAGTCCTGAAAAGCCATATGTTATGATTTTTAACTGATTTCCACCTTAAAAATGCCCCAAATACCTCTTTTTTTTTTTTCTGGAAATTTGTTTTTTAATATTCCACTTTTGCGCTGTGTGCTGCATAGATTGGTAACAACTACACTCCTCATCACTGATACTCTCATGCCTATTGAAGATAAAGAGAGAGGTGTGTTTGACCAGGTCAGGACAATGCCTTTCGTCTGGTGCCTATTGGACTAGGCAGTCATATCTAGGCACACTGCACAATTACTAAAACAGGAAAGCAGAAGTGAAACTGTGAAAATAGACTACTTATTTCTGTGATTCCAATTGAACATTAAATTCTCACCCCTTCCCACATGTCTCTGTTGGCTTACAAATGTGGTTGTATGCCTTTTTGGCCAAAAAAAAGAGGTGCTGCAGGCCAGATGTCAACCTTCTGACCTTTGGTAAGAATTTGGATAAATGGCCTCCCTGGAGTTGTGAGCTCTTGAGGTGCTCTGGAAGAAAACTAAAGCGGTTTGAAGGCATCTGGAGATGCCTACTATGAACACTGGCAATTTATAAGCAATGATGTCATTACTGGTACACATGTGTATCCTGTGTGTGTTATTATGGGTGTTATTAGTATTAATTTGAACTACTCTAAATCCAACAGCATATTTAAGGCTTGGTTCACACCTAATCCGGCCGCGGATTGTACAGCAACGCAGTCCGTCCCTGTTCTCCGTTTTACGGCAGAATCTTTGCCTGAGTTCGGCCCTGAAACGGAGGCAAAGACTCACAGCATTTCTGTGCAGTGCACTCCGCAGCCACCCCAGAGACATGTGAACCAGCTCCATAGAGAGCCGGTCACATTTTCCTGCTATGCGAACTGGATGTGGGTTTCCCCGCATCCAATTCACATAGGTGTGAACCCAGCCTCAATGATAATTTACCTGTACGTGCTTCTGCCAAATCTGCATTGTGCAGAAGAGCTGCATAGCCCATTTTGTAAACTTCACGAGTTGGTCCTTAACTTAACCCCATGTCCCATGCACGTGGGGTTACCTGTCCTCTGTTCTGTATGTGCTCATCAATGCCTGGGACCAGGTGGGGCTGTGTTCATGTGACAGTCAGCATTAAGGTGGAACCCCAGCTTAGAAATGAGCCGTAAACTGTGTGCAGCATTGAGGTGAACAGAGTCTCTCTTTAAAAAATACTGTCCCATGTTACCACACACCTTTGCTCGATGTATATTGCATTTAGGAGGGCACTGCTGAGCTTGTGCTCTCTCCACCAGGCAAGCGTAACTCTGCCACCTCACTCCTAGTGACAGAATAGGGTCCTGCCTTGCACTAGCACAGACCTCATGCGTGCACAAAAATGTAACTCTTTCTACTCTCCCGAACAATGTGGCTAGGTACATGGGGCCTCCGTACTGCGGATTACTTTTGGGAGAATCAATAGCTAGTGAGGAAGCCAGAACACTGACCCCCTCGCTACCAGAGGACTACCCTTTCTTGACTGGCTGCTATTCATTGCCACCAGTCTATGGTTACTCGTAGCAACTACGATTCTGCTCTGACTCTGAGTCGACCCCTTGTAATGGCCTTCTCCTGTAGCCCGTGTGTGCTTTACTGGCCCTGCTCTTCTGATACACCATGTACCATCATGCACTCCTTTGAACAACTTCAAACCAGACTTAGAACAGTTAAAATGCTTTATTGAAGCTCTCATAGTGCAAACATTACAGTCACATAAATAACGTTCACAGATTCCTCCTAACTATCTGGCTGCCCAGGCATATCTTTGCAGGTAGAGATCCATACTTAATAAAGTGATTGCCAGTGAATCTCCTTACGCCCCTTTCACACTGCCGTGACATGAAAGTTGCACGATTTTAAGGCGATTTTGCCACAATTTCAGGGAATATCTGTGTAAACTTGAGGTCTATGGACCTCAACTCGCATCAAAGTCAGACCAAAGTAGTACAGGGACTACTTTGAAGTCGATGCAACTTGTAGTCACACAGATATGAATAGTTATCGTTTGGAATCATGGTTTATGACTTGTTGTGCGACTCTGATGTCCAAAGTCGCAGGAAGTGTGAAAGGGGCCTTAGGGCCGGTTCACACTGCTGCGTGGTGCGAGATTGCATGTAATTCCAACCCACTGCAGTGCAAACCACATGCGATGTCCACGCGATGCAAATTCAGTGATACAAATAGTATGGCTGAATTTGCATCGCATTCAGACCAAACTCACACAGGACCCTTTTTTTGGTCTGCAGCAGAATCGGATTGCATGGGTGTTCACACTCATGCAATCCGATGGAATTTGCAGATCACACTGCGATATGCGAACTGATTTGGCATTTTATTAACTTTTAATTGACACTCCCAGTTTGCATAGGGCAGTGTGAACTGCCGCCGGGAGACATGCAATGGGGGAAGCCTCAGTGGATTTGCAGGGTTCCCTCATTACAGCAGTGTGAACCGGCCCTTAGGGTGGTAATTGAACAGTGCTCTGGGCTACATCTTCTCCTTGATATGGACCTTCTTGTTTCCAATGCAGTACCAATGGCGGCCTCTTGAGCCCAGCTTTTCCCCTATTTTTATAAAGACCAGGGTGGAGGGCAGGACCTAAAAAGCCTGGGAAAACGCAGATCCCAAATTAACCCTCTCCCTACCTGGGCAGTCTAAAACTTACTGAACAATCACTCAACATTTGTAGGCACCTCCCTACACCTTGTGCAAATGGGAAAATCCGGACAGCCGCACTCCAGGAAATTATAATCCAAACTTCTATATTTTAAATCAGGAACATGTCATACAGTACATCAAAGGCAGAGTGTACAGACAGGCAGCTTCCGCGTTTCGCACTATATCAAGTGCTTACTCATATGCACACAGCCTTTACTAGCATTAGCTAGCACCTGGGGCTCTTTTTTCCAGGAGACCAACAGCCAGTTCATACCTGGACAGATTCACCCTAGTGCGGGGACAACATCCGCATCACCTCCCTACAACTTGTTTTGTGCATACATATAAAATTGCCAATTAAAGATGGAGAGGCCATGGGAAGCATAACAGATAACAGCTCCAAAAAAGGAATGGCCTTTTTATTGTGTATGTGCTCACTAATGAGGGGCTAACAGGGAGAGTTTGCAATGGCTATGCTGCTCCCCAGTGGGTGCACTGTGTGGACAAGAGTGTAGTCTGGAGAGCATAAAACTTTGAGGGGTAACAGGAGGGTAACCTAAAGGATGACTGTGGGAGAGTATAGTTAACCTTTAAGTGAAATGATTGTGAAATAGTAATAATATACCACCCTTGAACTCCTAGTAAAGTAGTGTCCTATTCTACAAGCAACGAGCCAAGCATTTCTGAGTACTTCCTTAAAGTGATTGCATTTCTGAGTACTTCCTTAAAGTGATTGTGAAGTCTTGATTTAAAAAAAAAACAAAAAAAAACAAACATGTCATACACACCTCCTCTTTGCAGTTGCTGCTCCTGGCCCCTCCCTCCTGACAAGTGCCCCCATAGACCAGCAGCTTGCTATGGCGGCACCCGAGCCGAGTCAGAGCTCCGTTCATCCATTCAGATACGGAGCCCCGACCCGGCCCCACCCCTCTCTCCCCTGATTGGCTAACTGACTCTGATTAACAGCCGCGGGAGCCAATGGCGCCACGGATGTGCCCCAGCTAATCAGGAGGAGAGTCCCGGGCGGCCAAGGGAATTGTGGACATCGCTAGATAGAGAAGGGACTCAGGGTAAGTATTAGAGGGTGCTGGGGGGTCTGCTACACACAAAAGGGTTTTTATCTTAATGCATTAAGATAAAAAAAAACCTTTTGCCTTTAAAACGCCTTTAAATTTTGCTGGATTTAAGACAATAAATTAACTCATATTTATATTTTCAGTATGTCCACAGTAATTTGGCTTTGAGAAAAAAAAGATCAGTGTAAGAGGGAAAATTTAGTGATGTAAATGAGCAAATGAGTATTAACTAATATTGGAATTTGGCAATGAGTCCATCAAATGTCTGGCATAGAAAAAGGTGATTAAGGATCCATGCTTGAGATGATCTCTGAAATACTCTGAGTAAATGATATTTCTGTTTACATATGAATTTGCCAAATACAGAAAACCAACAACAAAAGCTAATACATTGAGTTCAGTAGCTGTAATATTTTCCATGAACGTAACAGAATATTCACAGTACCTTCAGTCCAATCCACAGAATGATTTGGTCTAAGATCAGTATATTCCATGGTTTTCAGTTTAAATGGCACAACTCTGTACATTGCTAGATAAAGGACATGAAAAATTGACTTATATTTATGTTGCAGATATGCTAGTGTTCCTTATGGCTTTGCAACAGAAAAGTTCAGTGTAACAGGAAAACTTTGGTAATAGAATGGTGCTAATGAGTAACTACTTCTACTTTAATGAGTTAAGAGATCTTTAGTTTTGGTATATTCCAAAACTAAAAAGTTTTGCAGTGTAACTTTAGATGATTATAGTAAGTCGATCGCAGAAGAGTTACAAAAGTTCAGTCCCACTTTAAGACTACACTTATTATCTCAATTCAGTTATGTTTAAGAAACCATGTTTTAGGGCCCTTGGATGGCTTTTGCCCCCCCCCCCCCAATTCAATTTAATTTAATTTATCTATGTGGGCTGTTTCTTGTTTCCATCTTTTCACAAAATTATCTTGTATCCCTTGCTTTCTTGTTTTCTTGGCCCCCTAACTCTTAACAATTATACCCCTATGTTTAAGACAATTGGGTGAGACACATCAGGCAGATAGGTTCTAGTGAAGAAGAAAGAGTGTTGCTACATTTTTTGCCTTGCTTCCTTACAAAATACTTTTTTTGGTGTTGTGCATGTTTCTTCTACATGTCCCCGTACACACGGTCGGATTTTGTTCGGACATTCCGGCAACAGAATCCTAGGATTTTTTCCGACGGATGTTGGCTCAAACTTGTCTTGCATACACACGGTCACACAAAGTTGTCGGAAAATCCGATCATTCTGAACGCGGTGACGTAAAACATGTACGTCGGGACTATAAACGGGGCAGTGGCCAATAGCTTTCATCTCTTTATTTATTCTGAGCATGCGTGGCACTTTGTCCGTCGGATTTGTGTACACACGATCGGAATTTCCAACAACGGATTTTGTTGTCGGAAAATTTTATATCCTGCTCTCAAACTTTGTGTGTCGGAAAATCCGATGAAAAATGTGTGATGGAGCCTACACACGGTCGGAATTTCCGACAACAAGGTCCTATCACACATTTTCTGTTGGAAAATCCGACCGTGTGTACGGGGCATTACTAAACCCACAACAGTAAAATCAGTCTGTATATGCAGTAAGCCATACTTGTTCTACTCACTGTGGAACCTAAAGGGTTAATCATACGCATTATGTAAAAAAAACGTTTGATCATGTCTTCTCTAACCCCCCCCCCCCTTATTTTACTGTCCCCAATCCATCTGCTGATAGTACAGAGCCTTGCAGGCACTCTGCACATGCGCAGCTTGGTGTGTATTGCTAGAGAATTTTTTCTTTTTGTAGTGGGGGTGCATGTGATCAGCACAGTCCAATCAGCACTGTCTGAAAGAGGGTCAGGGGTCATTCAGGTTCATAAGACAGTCAGAGGAGAATGAAAACTCCTCCTACAGGCTATAACTTGTGCTTGGTCGGACACTGGTAGACGTCACAAAACTGTTATATACTGCTGATGAGAAAAGGTATTTAACAGTTTATATTTACTAAATCAATTACATTTCCATGTTCTGTGTACTGTGGGAGACCAGATATAGTAAATTCAGGGTCCTGGGTTTAGTAACACCTTAAAAGAGATCAAGTGTATGTAAACCCAAGAACATCAAATAAACACATTGTAGTCTCCCAGTCCTTAGCTGCATTTGTTTTCTTTTTTAGGCTTTGTGTTCCATTATTTGAACCTGACTTTTGACCAGTAAGATGACAACAATCACTGACTGTATATGTATTCAGGAGCAGTGTTGTCACCCAAGGTCGAACACTCCCAAATTGAACTACAAACTGATGTGGTGTTCAACCTGGGTCAATAGCAGGAGCTGGCCCCACGTCCTCAGTGGGTGATATGCACTTGCACATAGGACATGAATGCATGAAAAAGAAGCAGCCAGAAGGAGAGCCATGAGAAAGGCAAGCTAAACAACTGATGTTAATGGGTTACTATGTATTCCTTATTAACCACTTCACCCTCTTCCTGACCAGAGCACTTTTTGCGTCGCTCTAACTGACAATTGCGCAGTTGTGCGACGTTGTACCCAAACAAAATTTATGTCCTTTTTTTCTCACAAAAAGAGCTTTCTTTTGGTGGTATTTGATCGCCTCTGCGGTTTTTATTTTTTGCGCTATAAACAAAAAAAAGCGACAATTTTGAAAAAAAAGCAATATTTTTTACTTTTTGCTATAATAAATATCCCCCAAAAATATATATAAAAAAACATTTTTTTGTCCTCAGTTAAGGCCGATATGTATTCTTCAGCATATATTTGGTAAAAAAAAAAACACAATAAGCGTATATTGATTGGTTTGCACAAAAGTTATAGTGTCTACAAAATAGAGGGTAGTTTTATGGCATTTTTAGTTTTAATTTTCTTTTATTAGTAATAGCGTTGATCTGTGATTTTTATCATGACTGCGACATTATGGCGGACACATCGGACACTATTTTGGGACCATTGTCATTTATACAGCGATCAGTGCTATAAAATGCACTGATTATTGTGCAAATGACACTGACAGGGAAGGGGTTAACCACTAGGGGGCGATGAAGGGGTTACGTGTGTCCTAGGGAGTGATCCTAACTGTGGGGGGGGGCTACCTTGGGAAATGTCAGGGAGCAGTAGATCTCTGTCATGACACAAGGCAGAATGGGGAAATGCCTTGTTTACATAGACCTCTCCCCGTTCCACACCGCAATTACGGGCCGCGGGAGAACATTGAGTTCCCAGGACCCCCGAAAGGCAGCAAATTTAAAGGGACCTACCTGTACGCCCATTTGCCCACCTGTGCCATTCTGTCGACGTACATCTGTGTGCAGCAGTCGGCAAGCTGTTAAACATTCAATGAGAAGATTTTGCCTAGGGTTTACATATACTGTATTTAAGGTCAGCTTGGAGTCTGTGTTTGGCTTTTAATCCTTAATACAAGTCATTGTGAGCGATAACTGCATCTCAAACAACCATGGACACGGGTCCCAATCGCTTCAGCTTGATTTCCTTGATATTATCTAATTCTTTGTACACTGTTCTGAGTTCCTCATTAGTTCTCTGTTTCAACTCTCCATTTTCCAGTTTCATTTCATAGAGTCTGGTTATAAATGTTCTTTTCTGTTGTGAAATGTGAAAAGTTTGGTGCTTAAGTGATTCCCTTTGTTGGCTAACTTGGGTTATTAAAAAGTTTGGGGTGTTTTATCATCTTATATCTTTAATAACTTAACTAGTAAAAGATCTAACCTAAACGCCAAACTTTTCATGCTGATCATTGTCGAACATGGTATAACACTCTACTATGTTCCTGTTCAAGGGAAGCAACTATCGAAAAATGTTTCAACTAGTTTTAATGGCCACTGCTTGTCTGTAAATTCTTAAGTGTCTCTGTATAGGTAATCTCTTGTATCTCTCATATCTGGATACTTAAAACCCTTATTTTCTCATATGGCAGCTATTTATCTGGGCACATATTTTTGTGCAGTCTAAACATTACCCTGCCAGTCAAAAGCACATCTAATATAAGGTGGTCGGAGCTGTAGAAAATACTATGATTATGACAATAAGAGATTGACTCCTGCACCGCACCTTCTGTCCTCCTGCTGCCGGATCAGTCCTGATGATTTTAGATTTCAGCTGGTGTCTGTGGAATAAAGAAAACCTAAATGTCTCTAATTTACTGCATTCATATTTTCAAATACTAAAAAAGAGAATAAAGAGTGGTAAAAAACATTAAGGTTAACTGATCTTTTGCCCAATAATTATTCTTGATCAAAGTAAGTGGAGGTAAGGCAAGGGTTGTATTTGCCTAAATATTTCCTATTTCCTTTTAGAGAGGGCCAGTAGGTTTGACAATGTGCTGTTTTGTCAGGTAGCCATTGCCAGAATATATTATTTTTAGACGATACACACAGGGCATCTGATTGTTCAAATCTATTTTTCTTTCAATTGTTTTTAATGAAGTTTAAACCATACAAAATTGTACATAAATGGTCAAAAGTTAAGTATGAAACAATGACATATCAGAAAATTTGGAGTAGTAAAACTGTTGAGCTTGATTAAACAGAGAGAGGTCATGTAAAAGTATTGAAAGATCAAAGTTAAAGGAGAAGTCCAGCCAAAGCTAGTTTGGCTGGGCTTCTCTTATGGAGTACAGGAGTGCAATTCGTTTTGCACTCCTGTGACCCATTTTCAGCAGAGAGCGGGCCGAAGTGCGCTCCCTGCTAACGTCACAGAAATCAGTTCAGGCACCGCATCATCCCAACAATGGAAGCCTAGATCTGCCTGGTGCCTGGACTGATGCTCGTCTCAGCCTCTCAGCGAGTCGCTGAGAGGCTAAGGCGACCGCTTCCCGCATTCCTCAGCACTCCAATGAGCGAGGAGGGAGAAGAGCAGAGAGCTGTGACTGACAGTCTACAGCTCTCTACTCACGGAGCTCTGAAAACTGAGCGATCGGCGGTATTCTCAGTGTAGAGGCGCCGGGAGACAGATGCAGCATCAGACCGATGCTGCATCCACCTAGGTAAGTATAAATGGGGGAAAAAATAAATCCTTTACTTCTCTTTTAATGCATTTACATTCAGCAAAAAGAGAAGAAAATTAACTTAAATAGAGACGAAGTACCACAATGCAAAGGTTGACCAATGAAGTTCGCCTGAGTGGGAAATAATGCCCACCTCCATTTAATTATCAATTGCGTATAGCGAAATCCATGAAGCTCATTGGGAATTAAACATGTTTAGGGCATGGGAAGAGAATGCAATGTATTTCTCATACAAGTATTGTGTCTTAACTCTATATATTACTTCATCAAATCTATTTATCAAACAACATCCACATCCCATATTCAGCCAATGTTTAAAGTGATTGTAAAGTCTCGTTTTTTTTTTTTTTTAGTTAAAAATAACAAACATGTTATACTTACCTGAGTTGGTTTTGCACAGAGCAACCCAGATGCTCCTCTTCTCAGGTCCTTTTCAGTGCTCCTGGCCCCTCCCTCCAGTTAAGTGCCCCCGAGCCAAGCCAAAGATTCCTGTGTCTATTTCGGCCCGGCCCCATCCCTTTCTCTAGTTATTGGCTGATTGGCTTTAATTGATAGCAACGGGAGTCAATGGCACCGCGCTGCTGTCTCAGCCAATGAGGAGGGGAGTCCTGGGCAGCCAAGACAATCCTACAACATTGCTGGAGCTAGATAGACCTCAGGTAAGGATTAGATGGGCTGAGGAGGGCTGCTGCACACAAAAGGCTTTTTATTTTAATGCAGAGAATGCATTAAGATAAAAAACATTCTGCCTTTACAATCACTTTAAGAATTTCCGCATTACTATGTACAATAGGGAGCTGTGGTTAATGTAGGATTCCCTGCCCCTAAAGTTGAATACAAGTTTGTTTGAAAACTGTAAACTTGTCCATTCCCTAGGGATTCTGATGCCTGTCTGCCGAAGCCTACCAATACTAGAGCTAGAATGGTCACAGAAGAGTTACAATATAATACCGCATACCAAATTATCTGATTGCTGATCAGTGATCAAACTGCAGGACCAAACAATTTTAATGGGTGTACCTGTATTTATAGGGACAAAGGTGGCAATCAGGAAGATTGGCATGGAGTACATTACCTCATTCACGTCATTTTTTTTAACAGCAAACCATGGGGTACTTGCATGAAACATCTGATTATTTAAAATCTGAATCAAACATGACCACTCGTTTTCTGAATCAATAGGCAAATCTTCTTCTGTTTTGTTCCCGATCAGTATAGAGTATGCTGTCTGCATTACTCAATGTAAGTGATACAATGATACACCTCAATGATACATCTTAAAGCTGCCTAAAACTCTTTACTGGTTGTATCTTTATTAATAGGATCCCATAACAATTACTGACCTCCAACTAAGTTTTTTCAATCATGGTCCTGATATAAAGCTGGTTTGTAGTAAAGCTGAATGTACATGATCTAGTCTTTAAGAGATAGGCAAACTATTTAATAAACCATATCCAAAGCCAAAAGTTCTTTGGCATTCCTCATGTGTGTTCATCCGTAACTAAAATAATCAGAATACTGTAGGTTCCCTGGGGTGTTAATAAAGTTTGGAAGAAACAGACAAGCTGTGAAAGCAAGAAAAAAAGTCTTTATGAATGTGATGTGCTGCAATTAAAGATTCTCTGCATCTAAAATCATTGTAGGCTATTGTACAGAACTAATGTTCTTGGCCTTGGCAATACACCTTTAAGGCAAGTGCTTGAGGATGCTTTGTTTCAGGAACGTTAGCATAGTGAAATTGATTCTGTGGATGAATAAACAATTGGAAATTGGCCACTTGAATGGCTGACATGGTAGAAGGATTAAGGTCTATGCCTGGGATGATCTCTGAAATACAATGAGTAAATGATATTACTGTTTACAGTGTGCATTGGGCAAATACAAAGAAAAGCAACAGCAAAACGAATACATTTATATCAGTAGCTGTAACCCTTTCCATAGGCTTAACATGAATATTCACATTACCATCAGTCCAGAGTTTTAAGGCACAGTTGGTTGCAAAGAAATTGGTAGTTCCAGCTATACAAAGGGCTAGCAATGAGTGATCTGGTTTGAAAACAAGGTGAATTGATAAATCAGTGAAATGCTGTCAAAAAGATGTTTATTTTCCTTAGAATTTAGATGTAGATTTTTGTAATCTACATAAAGTCATGCATTTCATGGATCATGACTGTCTCATTTCCTAAATGTTATAATCCTGTCTGGATCAGACAACTCTACAATCAGATATAGAGAATTGAAATGTAAAGAATTGGAATTCTTCTTTTCTTGTCTTCCCTTTAAAGGATACCAAAAAGCCTCCTTAACTGAGCAACTCACCTATTTTAATAGCTTGAAGCAGAGAACCGTGAAGCAGTAATATATAACATCTAATTAGATGTAATATGATTTTAAAAGAGCATTTTAACCGCAACTATATGGGCTAAATTTATTTAAATGCCCCTAACAGATTCCCCTATCTAACCCTGCCTCTACTGTGGATGTTAGCAGCCAAGAGAGCCTTGGATATGGCAACAAACCCTATGGTTTCCAACATCTTTGGAAAATCCCAGCTTTATTTCATGTATATCCTAGAGAATACAGAAGGCTTACTACATAATTTAAGCACCGTTCTGTTCCTTAGTTGCATAACCAGGATAGTGAAATTAAGGAGCAACAGAAGAAATGAAAAGCGCCTGGCACTTTTCACAAGAGAGTTAGGGGTTATGTAGGAGGTCTTGCAAGGTAAAGTTAGATATAAATAGCTGCTTATTTTTCTTCGAAAGAGTGTTTGTAACCAGAACAATGATGTGGAATTTCTGTCTGATTGTGAATTGTCACTGCCTTGAACATTACACTCTAACTTTACAATAAGGCTTTCAATTTCCACAATATTGCACATGGTTTTAAAGATTACAAAGTAATAGGTGGCTCAACCTCACCAGACTAAATAGAAAGGTGCCCATAGTTACAACTGGGCAAATCAAACGACTCCTATGGGTTAAATGAAAAGGTTAAAAAACACGTACTAACTACAGTTGATACCATCTGACACACTTGTATTGGTCCCCTGTTCCTAAAGTCCTCTTCATGGTCTTTAACATCTAAGGTTGGAAGAACCCTCTTAGATACGTATCAGCCTTATTGAAACTGTTAACTTATTCTCACCATTATCTCCTTTATTCTCATATTTCTTAAAGAGTGCCTTGACTACAAGCATAATAACATTCTGCATTAAAAACATAATGTGGTAAAGGGGCAGGGTTAATATGTTGGACACCAACCAAGCTCATGGCTTAGATGGATAGTGGACTCATTTTGGATATGTAAATGCGAGTTATGTAGATAAATGATACAGATAATCTCTGCAGATAAAAGATTAAGATATACACAGCCGCTTAAGAGAGCATTTTAATTTTTGTTCACCCTTAAGACATTGCTAATACACTGTTTATTCTCTTCTGCCGAAAACCATTTCCTGACTCTAAAAGGATAATTATCCCTGTAGGTGAATCTCTTCTACCCGAGGAGAGGAGAATAAACAGAATGTGTAATGAAGCAGACTGTTTTATCATTAGAGCAAGTCCTTCTGTGGATTTGTGCACCCAGCGCTGCTTCTGAAGCCTGTTGTACAAAACTGGCATTGAGTCTATGAGTAGAATGCATCGTGCTGTACTACCCATCTGTTTTTCAAGCAGCCACCTCTAAGGTGCAATCTTGGCAGTAGTGATTAAAACCTTGAATATGTTCAAATTACACACCAGTCAGGCTGTAATGTAATCTGCTTTTCCACTGACCATTATTCAAAACTTATAGATATCTCTTTATTATTTTCATTCATAAATAATGCATATATGTATATATATATATATATAATATTTACAGTATATAAAGTATATCATAATTCTGAAGCCCCTGCCTGAAATGTGTTTGTAACATAATCAGTTAGCATATGTTCAATCATGAGTGTACCAACTCTGTTTAATAAACTAACGATGTAGATCCATCTCATGTCACCTGATGAGCCGAAAAAAGAACAAATAAAGCCACAAGAGCTCTGCCTCCATAGGAGGCTCCCGCCGAGTGACGCTTCTTCTCGGTGACAACTGTTATATAGCCGAGGCCACTCGGTGACGTAAATGACCCCGCCTTCCTCTGACATCACGTAGCATCGGGGGCGGGGTTACCCGTTTACATCATCGAGTGGCCCCGCCCTCAGCTATATAACAGCTGTCACCGAGAAGAAGCATCACTCGGCAGGAGCCTCCCATGGAGGCGGAACTGTTGCGGCTTTTTTTTTCTTTTTTCGGCTTGTCAGGCGATATGAGATGGATCTACATCGTGAGACATTTTTATTTTTTTTATTTTTTATTAAAGGATTTGTCCCAAAGTGTCTCCTGTCTTTTTTACTATTTTTGACACTTTTTTGTGAAATGGTAGTTATACAATGTACCCGTTACCAATTCACATGGGGGGAATGCCGGGATCTGGGGGTCCCCTTGTTAAAGCAGCCCAGGCAACACGACACATGTCCACCCAGACAGCCATCCAGGTGGCACAGAACATAGATCACCTGACTCCACCCAAATATATAGGCTCTCCCAGCAGGTCAAGGGATTCAAGAAAACCCCTGCCCATTGGCTAAGATACCCCACATACCCATAACCTGACCTTGGGTTGCCGTTCTCATATCTAGTACCACTAAGTACCCAGCCACCTAGTGGTAGAAGAGAAAAGCGCAACAAGGCCAAACTTAGGGAGAAATCAATAGATCTCTAGCAATCAACCAGGATAACTACTCCTGGCAAGCAAATTTGTAAGGACCTCCCTGCCTAAACTACAAGGTTCTACAGCTATAAAAAAAAGCTGGAAGAGGGCAGGGTTAAAACTTTGACATCTCTTTTTTTGTTTTATGTGTCTTTATATGGGGCATGACAGGCACAGGAAGTAAGGGAAAATTTCTAGAATCGAGTCGTATAGAAAAAGAAAAACTGGACAGAAATCTCAACACTTCCCACACAGTTCAAAAATATGCCCAAGAATGTATGTAAATGATATGTGTTCTTAATTAAAGCCTTAGTCCAGCCAAAATTATTTTTTTGGTTGGAGTTGGGATCCAATTAGAAACACATTATTTACAAAGATTCTTGGGTTGGCTTTCTGACCTGGGGGCATTATTATGTAGATAATGTAACCCATTTTTTCCAGCTATCCCAGAATGTGAAAAAAAACATAAATGCTCATGCTTATAGTAATCAGTCTGCCTTAGCTAGGTCAAAGTGCATTTTCCTGAACTAGCCTAATCCTGGGAGAAGTGGGACACCTTTTGCTAACTTCACAAACTTTTTCTAGTCTAGCGGTTTTCTTTTAAAACAAGGGGTGTCCCTGTTTATGAAAGACTGTCTGCAAACCTTGTAGATTGCAGCAGTGCAAGAGTTATATCTGGCCACTGTTTGGATTCTATAGATAAGCGTGTCAAGCAGCACAGGGATTAGCTACAGCTAAATGTGTTGTAGTCCTCTAGAGGACCAACTTATAGTTTGCAAAACCATTAGCATTTTACAGCTAAAATCTAGTTATAGATTCAGTAATCTGCATTAAGCCCAGATGATAAATGAGACCAAATTTTCTGGTGTAATAAAGGTAAATCAAACCTATTTGTAATTAAATCCAGCTTACCCCCAGATAAAGTATTCTTTGTAGCTTCCGTAGCAATCCCAAATGAATGATGACGTGTCAGAGAGGGTCATCTAGATTTACAATAACATTTGAGAAAATACTTATGAAAAAAGTTGTTTATAATCAGAGTTACTGGGGAAGAGAGAAATTAAAAGCGTAGTGCTTAGTGTACAGTTCTCTTGAGGTAGAGAGATGTTACTTTTTTTTTTTATGCCTCCGGCTAGCAATAGATGGTAAGCTCCTGCATGCCTGTATTTTTTGTGCTGGTTGGATAGATTGTGCCTGCCATACAGCAGCTGTTTTAAAGGCCACAATGTGCTAGAATTTGTTTTCACTGCCCCAGCAAACATCACCCAGAATTTCCAACGTACCATTTCAAGCCTTGGGAAGTAGAAGCCCAGATGGTGGGAACATAGACGAATCGTGTCTATCCATGTCCTATTGACATACTCAGTGGAGCTCTGCTATGTAACTATCCTGGGGGGCCATAGAACAAGAACTGGCAGATGGTACAGGTGACAGGCCCAACTTCATAATAATGGGACAATGCCTTAGTGGCACGAGGCTTCCTAATGATTGTAATTCATCTTTATATTGTACTACTGAGCATACGCTGGCCAATTTACAGGTATTACTAGCAGGGGGTGGGGGGAGTAAATCAATAGATTTCAACAAAGGGTCTTAAGGCAAGATTATTCCAAAGATGATTTTCTTTTTTTTGTTTACAATGCAATAAATCATTGATGCTTAACACAAAAAAGAAACTTTCTGCAAATATTTTTTCTAGAAATTAATGATACCAGAACAGTGATGCTAAAACAAACTGGCCCATAAGTCAAAGCTGAAGCTCTCCAGTCAGTAGGGAACATCAACTGTACTGATTGATAGGTCTGACTCAGCAGTGGGCAGGTCAGATCTCTGCAGAGACCATTGCTTCCACACGGACAGCAAAGGTCCTTTTTTGCAGCATGCTGACAGGGAAAAGGCTTTTTTGTTAGGCTGTGACTGCTTTCTAATGCAAACAAACTGTAATGCCCCATACACATGATCGGATTTTCCGACAAGAAATGTTGGATGTCAGCTTGTTGGCGGAAAGTCAGATCGTGTGTATGCTCCATCAAACATTTGTTTTCGGACTTTCCGCCAACAAATGTTGGCTAGCAGGTTCTCAAATTTTCTGCCAACAAATGTTTGTTGTCGGACTTTCCGATCGTGTGTACACAAGTCATCGGACAAAAGTCCACGCATGCTCAGAATCAAGTATGAGCCAGAGAAATAGTTAGCGTTCGGAATGGAGATATCACGTATGTCTTGTACGTCACTACGTTCGTAATTGTTGGGCAACTTTTGTGTGACCGTGTGTATGCAAGACAAGTTGGAGCCAACATCCTTCGAACAAAAATCCACTGTTTTGTTGTCGGAAAGTCTGATTGTGTGTACGGGGCATTAGACTTTGCACACCCTTATTTTTATGGACCTGGAATGAATTTAACCATACCTCCCAACAGTCCCAGGTTCTGCGGGACGGCCCCGGACTTTGATACAAATCCCACAGTCCAGCAGATTTGAACACTGTCCTGCAATTCCCCTGCCCAGAGCCACATTTCTGCACAGTAGTACAGGGCAGGAGAAATTACAGCAGACATGAGAATCAGCACCTGTCATTCCTTTAGAGCAGAGGTAGGCAACCAGCTGCTTTGAAACTACAAATCCCATCATGCCTCTGCCTCTAGAAGTCATACCTGTGATTGTCAGGGTCTTGCAATGTCTCGTGGGACTTGTAGTTTCACCACAACTGGAGGGCCAAGGTTGCCTACCCCTGCTTTACAGAGTAACCAGTCAGTCTTTTTGTGCATGCTGCCACCTTTCAGCAGTCAGGAAAGACAATCCAGAGACATTAACAATACATTGACACCCACAGTAGATTGCTGGGGCAATGCGTTCCAGCGTGACATGGGAAACACGCATGGAACTTGCCTTTCCTGCTTTACATTCTAGCATGAACCAGCCCTGAATAATAATATCTTAGATGTGTTTCTCTCACCCACCTTTTGCTGGCCCCACCTATGTTTTGTAATGAGTGCTACCCCTTTTAAAAAAATTGTCCCTCATTGTCAAGTTCAAACGTTGGTAGGTATGATTTAATTGATTTAAACAATAGAACAAGAGACAATAACAATAGAACATAGAATGTGGAATTGGGCTTTAAGTCACATATGCAGCACAGTTACATAATTAGGCTAAAAAAAAAAACATGCCCACTGAATGCAATCCATATAAAAATGAATAAGTAAGCTAAAAACCTCCATATTGTGAACCCTATACCCACAGTTGATTCAGAAGAAGGTAAAAACCCTTATAAAATTGTATCTGGTTTTCTCCAACAGGGATTTTTTTTTCCTGAGCCTCTAAGTAATTAAAACATTACTTTAAAGGGTTTGTCAACCCATTTATATAAGACTATGCCAACCCCTCTATTAGAGGCTGGCCTGAAGACAGCTCTAATGAGGTATTTAGAATGCTCATTTTTAAAAAGGATTTACATAGTTTGATGACCATTGGTGACCATTGTAGGGTTTTATTTTTAATAACAGCAGTGGGGGGCGAGCGGGTGGACACAGAGACACAGCTGACAGGCAGGAAGGAGGGTGGTGAGGGGGGAGAGGGGAGAGAAGAGCAGGGCAGCGTATGACAGAGGGATGTACTCTGACCACAATGATCAGGGCTGAGCATCCCTAGTTATCGTGGTCTGTATAGAGAGCGCTTACAGGAAGTGGCAGGTTCAGGGATTTTTTTTTACAGTTTAGAGGGGGGCAGATTACACAGCACAAGCACTGTGCTGTATAGTCTGCTTTAAGGGACCAGGATCTGTATTTTTTTGGTGGGGTTAACAAACACTTTAATTAACAATTTCTGGTGTTATTACTTAGAAATAGTAATAGCCAGGGTTCAACAAACTTTACTGTAGTTCGGGTTCTGAATCCAAACCCATTAAAGTCAATAGTAACCAACTGTTAAAAAACAGTAATGGTCATTTTTTTTAGACTAATAGGCAAAGGATTGTCAAAGAAAAGGTATAGGGAAGCTGGGCGCTGCCCCGATAAGCATAGACAAAAGCAAAAAAAAGAAAAAAATCAAAAATTATGTTTGAAGTTTAAAAATGCAAAATATCTTTGAATAACATGCATGGGGCATGTCCTTAACCTGCCTGTAAATGGCACATGTGTATGATGTACACAACATACTAAGGCAAAACTGACATTTACAAAGAGAAGGACACCTTTGGCCACTTACTTCTGTTTTTAAACCAAGTGGCTGGGGATTCCTTTGATCTATACCAGACTCTTCCTAGAGTCTAGAAGAAGGTCTGATATAGATGTTAATGGGGGACACAAAAAAAGGGTTCCCCAGAGAAGTACATACCAAACCCTTATCCTTGATGAGGCTCTGGTATGAACGTCAAAAGTAAAAAAAAAAAAGTGCAAAAAAACAAACAAATGTGAGAGGTCCTTTCTAAATTTAATATTACCAGACACTTCAGGTTTGGTATGAGTTTTGAGGGTGAACACAATTCTAAGAGAAAAAAAAGTGTGAGCCTCTCCCTCCCTAAATCCATTCCCGATCCCTATCCAAGCATGCAGTCTGACTGGCCAGATTAGGGGGTTACCACATGCACCCCCTCTCCTGAACCATGCCATGCCACATGCCCTCAATATAGCGGAAGTAGCTTGCCAGGGGGGAACCCATGTTGATGAGGACAAGGGCCTCTTTCCCACAACCCTGGGCTGGTAGTTGTGGGGGTCTTTGGTGGGGTGCTTATCAGAATCTGGGGGACCCCCAGATACAACACACCATGTAAATGAGTAAGAAGTACATTGTACTCCTGCTCGTTCACAAAAAAGTAATCAGTAATTAATGACAACACACTTTTCCACCACACAGTTTCACAATAAACCTCCCGATTGATGTCTTGTACTTGTGTTGCAACCAAGCCTGGAACTCATGCCTAAGTCTTTCCAAGTTTTCACAGCCCCTACTGTAAAGAAGCCTTACTATGTGTGGAGGGTAAACACATTGTCCTCCAGATGCAGAGTGACCCCTTGTCATTTGCACCTTAAACTGAACAACCTTGCACCAAGTTTAGTATAAGGACCATTTATGTATTTATACAGGTGTACAAAATACTTCTGATGCTGCATATGCTAGACCCACATACCAGCCCATTGTGATAACCCCAAAGTGCTTCCACAAGACACCTACAGTGCAGTGCAGAGTATATGCTGTAGTACATTACAAACAAAAAGCAGTCTGCACTACGTTTTCATGCCTTTAGGTTCATTGCAACCTATTAAGTTGAAATGGGCTGCCTAACGCAGTGTGCCACAATGCTCTTCAACACACAAAAATGTCTGCATTGACGTGTAGGACATCGTGGTTTGAACATGTGTCAGGACTATAAGTAATAGAGCCATTTTTTTCAGCATCAAAGCCAATCAAATAGCATTTTCAGAGGGGGTCAGCAATGGCAGACCCTTTAGTTTTCTCATGATAGGTTTTCTTTATCCTAGATTCTGTAGGATCAAGTTAGAAGTACACCACATCCTTATATTCTGAGCAATGAACCTTTTGGATTCTCCTTACAAACTGGGACGACTGGTAAATAAATCAAAGCACAAAGCGATACCTACATGAACGTACAGTAAACATTGTATTCTAATAGTGCCTGCTGTACTCAGACTAAGGACTTTATGAATGTACAGTATACATTGTATTCTAATAGTGCCTGCTGTACTCAGACTAAGGACTTTATGAATGTACAGTATACATTGTATTCTAATAGTGCCTGCTGTACTCAGACTAAGGACTTTATGAATGTACAGTATACATTGTATTCTAATAGTGCCTGCTGTACTCAGACTAAGGACTTTATGAGCGTACAGTATACATTGTATTCTAATAGTGCCTGCTGTACTAAGACTAAGGACTTTATGAACGTACAGTATACATTGAATGCTAATAGTGCCTGCTGTACTCAGACTAAGGACTTTATGAATGTACAGTATACATTGTATGCTAATAGTGCCTGCTGTACTAAGACTAAGGACTTTATGAACGTACAGTATACATTGAATGCTAATAGTGCCTGCTGTACTCATACTAAGGACTTTAGTGCAGCATGGCAGCAATGTCAGCATGGAGTTTTGATGTTATTGTGGTAAAATTATAATGATTCATGTTCCAGTGTGCAGAGATACTAAACACAGGGTTAATTTATCATGTCCTGTATGAACATCCACAGAAGTTTGTAACACAGTCAAGGTCACATACAATCATCTGTATATTTTAAATTAAGGGGCTATGCCCTGACTTCTGCAATCGGTCTCCTTCCTTGTCTGTATTAATGGAGTCCCCTATTAATATCAGGCTGACACTTGCTCTGTTGCAGTTCATTATTTTCTGTTCTATTTCATCCTTGGCAAGGAAGACCATGAAAGTAGAATTTCCATCTTCTCCGCTGGAATTAAGACACTGCTGTTTACCTCAATGTATTTCTTTGCTCCCCTGGCAGGAGAACAATTCAAAGTCAGACTTTTGTTTTCTATGCCTTTGTCAAATGGGCCTGTTCAGGGACACTGTGACAAAGTGATGCTGTCTGTCACATCTGGGCCGAGCGTCTGATGTTCACTAACGTAAAATTCCGGTTTCCATCTGTTGCCTGATTGTAAACCAATTAGATAACACTTTATAACATAAACATATAGATAGGTTGTATCACAGTGGGATGTTTATCTGCTGTTGCTGTGATGTGGGGAAATATTACTGAACAAATATTGTGCCAATGCGACCAGGTTAACAATTTGTTCTGTTGTATTGCATCCTTTCTTTAAGCAACGCTAAAAGCCATACACAGCAAGTCTTATATTTTATTTCAATATAAATCAACAATTACCAGAGTAATGCCTGCACTAATATATTGACTTAGCATATTGGTACAACTACAGTGAGGGGGAAAAAAAGTATTTGACCCCATGCTGATTTTGTACATTTGCCCACTGACAAATGGTCTATCATTTTTATTTTAACACTGAGAGACAGAATAACAACAAAAAAATCCAGATCAAGGACGTTAATGTGCTTCTTCTTGAGCCACTACTTTGTTGCCTTGGTCATGTGTTTTGGGATCATTGTCATGCTGGAATACCCATCTATGACCCATTTTCAATGCCCTGGCTGAGGGAAGGAGGTTCTCACCCAAGATTTGATGGTACATGGCCCCGTCCCTCACTGTATTTAGTATACAGGATTTTTAAAGCGCCAACAGTTTACATGACACTTTACAAAGTAAAGGGAGGCAGTAAGGTTACAATACAAATCAAGGCAGGAGGGTTAGGATAATCCCGCTCATGGAAGCTTACAGTCTAAAAGAGAATATATAAAATATATCTATCTATCTATCTATCTATCTATCTATCTATCTATCTATCTATCTATCTATCTATCTATCTATCTATCTATCTATCTATCTATCTATCTATCTATCTATCTATCTATCTATCTATATATATATATCTAGATAAAAAAATGTATGAACTGTCTTATGGGATGCAGTGGTTATCCTTTAAAGTGTATGTAAATGCTAAAGCTGGCCATAGTGGCTGGTTTGTGGCCAACCCTGTGGAAGGGACATGCTGGAAGATTTTTATGGATCCATGGCTGCAGCCACTTATCATTGTACTCTGACATCGGGTCCCGCTGTCAGAATACAATGTCCCAGGGGGAGGGGGATTCCTTCACCCACCTTGCTTGTGTGGATGGAAGACACTCTTCATTTTTTTAAATTTAGCTTGCTGGCTGAAAAAAAAAAAAGTCTATGGCCAGCTCAACGGTAAATTTCTCTTATTTGTTCACTTATGATCTGTTGACTATACCATTGAGTCTCTGTTCACATTGTGAACCGCTGCTAATGACACCCCCAAATCAGTTTGCAGAACGCAGTGTGGACTGTGAAATCGGATGGAATTGGATCACATGGGTCTGAACACCCATGTGATCCGATTCCACTGCGGACCAAAGAAGTGTCCTGCACCATTTTGGTGCAAATGTGATGCGATTTCAGTTTCAGTGCCATACAAACTGCATGTCTGAATTTACATTGCATATGATGTGCACAGCAATACGGTGCGAATCACATGCAATGTCTGACATTGCATAAGTATGAACCCAGCACGAAAGTGTTTTATTATATCTGCTTGAGAAGTGGAAAATGTATCTGGGCATCCAGCCGGAAATCTCGTGAGTTGATAACTTTCTGTGCTTTTTGCCTCTGGACTCTTATCAGTTAGCATATTATTCCCTGCTATTCCAATAGACTAAAAAACACCTACCTATGGCAGTGGATGGTCCTTATTCTTGTAGTAGTACTTTGAGTCCAGGCCGTTGTGATGACGTACAGTACCCCTGAGACAGTGGGTTCATGGCAGCTTGGGATCTCAGGCAGTAGGTTGAATGATGCTGACAGCCATTTTACCTAGAAAACATTTGCCATCCAGTGGCAAGAAAGAAGTACTGCTGGGTACAGCGTTGGGTTAAAGGTGAGTTGCAGCAAAGATTTTTTATTTTAATTTTTTTCCTTTTAATGGGCTATTCATTGTTTTTTGCTGGATTTCTGCTTTACATTAATATGGACATAGTATAGATGACCACTTACTGCTCTTTTTCTTTTTTTTTTAATCTTTTAACCACTTGACTGCTGGAAGGTTTCACCCCTTTCATGACCAGACCATTTTTTGCTATTCAACAATGTGCTAATTTAACTGGCAATTGCTCAGTCATGCAACACTGTACACCAATGAAATTTTATAGCATTTTTTTTCACACAAATAGAGCTTTCTTTTGGTGGTATTTGATCACCACTTGGTTTTTTATTTTAATTATATAAATGAAAAGAGTCCGAAAATTTTGAAAAAATAAAAGTTTTTACTTTCGGTTATAAAACATATCCAATAAAATCAGATTTCTTCATAAATTTAGGTCAAAATGTATTCTGCTACATGTCACAAGTGCTGGCAGTGATCAGGGGCTGATTCTGCTAACACTGCATTTTTGGGGACACTATACTATTGGGGGCATTATTATAGTTCAGATCGCGATCAAGGTACAGATTCATACAGATATTATACTAGTAATGGCGGTGATCAGTGGCTTATAGTGTGACTGTGATAGTGTGATAGATGATCTGGCACTAACTGACAGTAGCTGGGAGGAACACTAAAGGGCCGTACGCACAATAGGATTTTCTGACAACAAATGTTGGATGTGAGCTTGTTGTCGGAAAGTCCACCCATGTGTAGGCTCCATAGAACATTTGTTGTCGGAATTTCCACCAACAAATGTTTGAGAGCAGGTTCTCAAATTTTCCGACAACAACACTTGTCGGAAATTCCGAGTGTGTGTACACAATTCCGACGCACAAAAGTCCACGCATGCTCAGAATCAAGCAGAAGATCCGCACTGGCTATTGAACTTCATTTTTCTCGGCTCATCATACGTATTGTACATCACCGCGTTCTTGATGTTTGGAATTTTCAACAACATTTGTGTGACCGTGTGTATGCAAGACAAGTTTGAGCCAACATCCTTTGGAAAAAAATCCACGGTTTTGTTGTCGGAAAATCCTATCGTGTGTACATAGGTTAACTGATTAACTGACACTGACATCGCTAGTGACACTAATGCCATGATCAGCAATATACTGTAAACTGACACTGTACTAATGCCACTGGCTGGGTGAGAGGGGTGATCATGAGGACAATCAAGAGATTAACTGTGTGCCTAACAAGTGCATGCAAGTGTATGCGTGCTGCTTGTACTCACTGATCTGGCTGGGTTTCTCTCCTTGCTTTTATTTCTGAATGGCAGGGAGAAATCCAACAAAAATCTGTGTTTATAAACAGATGCGTTGCGGTGCCTGGCTGTGCCACCAGTCCTCAGTAATTTGGGGTAAACACTATAAGATAATCAGGCGAATGATCGTCTGATTTTCACAGCAAATCAGAAACCGATGAACAAAAATGTATTGTTTATTGTTTCTGATCATGCGCATTTTTTCTTTTGTGATTTTCCTCATGCAAAAATCATACGAAAACGGTATTAAAGTGGATGTAAACCCAATGTCATCCTTTCTAAACTACTGCCATAGGGGTTATCTATAAGGATATACATGCCTCCTGCATGTATCTTTACCTGTCAAATGTCTCCCCTCTGTCTGTTATTAGACCCGAAAAACTGCAGATTCTGTGGGTGGGTCTGTTGTCTGGAGCTCGGTGGGTGGAGTCGTGATGTCAGTAGACTCCCCGCCCACCTCTACATTCCCCTTGTCAATATGCATTTTCTCCTGTGTATATCTTACATTGAACTTCTGCTATGATCTCTAACATCCAGTGAAAAGACAGGAAAGTAACCACATGACTTCAGCATGCCAAATCATGCTGAGGTGTGGAACAGCCAATCCTTGCAGAGCTGCTGAAGAAAGGAGTGGGAGGGAATTAAAAAATACTGCATGTCTTCGGCTAGTGCACAAGATATGTAAATCACCTGTCACTCACAGCAAGGGGGAGGATTTGACAACATTTTTCTCAGTTTGCCAAGATTTATCTCACTGAACAATAAAAGAGGATTGCTCAGAGCTGGATTTACTCTGTGTTTACTCAAGACTGGGCTCAAATGATAGGAAATCTTATACTCTACAGCAGGGATAAGCAATTAGTGGACCTCCAGCAGTTGCAGAACTACAAGTCCCATGAGGCATAGCAAGATTCTGATAGCCACAAGCGTGAAACCCAGAGGAATGATGGGACTTGTAGTTTTGCAACAGCTGGAGGTCCGTTAATTGCATATCCCTGCTCTATGATATAAAAAAAAAATAAAAAATTTGGGCTTACATCCACTTTAAATGAAAATCGCTTGTTCTTTTCCCGTCTGGGAAAAATTTTGAAGTTTGTCCCTTTGAGAGTTTTCGAATGAAAAGTCTGAATCGGCTGTCAAAGGTTTTGTACACACTATACGAAAATCGTACGAAAGTACCTCGAACGGAAATGTTCGCCTGATTTTCTTATAGTGTGTACGAGCCTTAAATGTACTGTGGGCTGGGAGGCAAGTGGGTAAAGTAAATAAAAAGGTGCAAAATCTGAAAAACAAATGAACAAACTTGTGCTGTGTCCAATCAAAGCACATGTCAGCAGGGGTCACACACATGTGCGCTGTAAAACCGCAAACGTTACAATCAAACATCCTCATTTACTGCTTGTGCTAAGGACAGGCTGGACCATCACCTTCTATGCTCTCCTACCCATATGGCTCATACATTTGTTAGCTTAAATACTAGTTTTGAATCATAGACAATATAGCAGTAAATGACACATAGCCCTCCGGTGCTTCTACCGACTCACTGCTTCCATTGGTGAGTCGGAGAAAGGATCTGCCGGCCCCGGATATTCACCATAGAGATTTCCGGCGGACCAGATGGCAGCCGGAGTCTCTATGATCGTTCGGAGGACGGGCGCGATGTTATGACGTCACGCCCGGACTCTGCATTCAAACAAACTGCGCCGCCTTGGCTGGGAAGCCGAGATTGTTTTTGTTTTTTTTTAATTTTATTATTTCAGGCTTCCCAGCCTAGAGGTGAGATGTTGGGTCTTATTGACCCCAGATCTCATTGTAAAGAGGACCGATCATGCCATATTCCTATTAAAAGGGATGTTTACATTCCTTGTAATAGGTACTGTATAAAAGTGATCAAAAAAATTTATTTATTTTTTTAAAAGTGTCAAACTGAAAAAAAAAAAATTAAAGCGCCCCTGTAAGTCCTGCCCACATATGAAAACAGTGTTCAAAATACACATGTGAGGTATCGCCGTGAACGTTAGAGCAAGAGCAATAATTCTAGCCCTAACTCAAAACATGTAACCAGTAAAAAATTTAAAAGTGTCGCCTATGGGGATTTTTAAGTACCGAAGTTTGGCACCATTCCACGAGCCTGTGCAATTTTGAAGCGTGACATGTTAGGTATCTATTTACTTGAAAAGATGGGCAGAATTCAGCTCCAAAAACCTTAAAGTGATATGGTACCAACATCCCTAAAATTTATGAAAGACAACAAATGGAGATAGGGGACTTTTAAGGTACATTTTGTATTAAGAGTAAATATACTGGAATCTAAAAATTTAAATTGTTTATTCCAAGAAATTCATAAAAAGTAGAGCGTACAGTATAGAAAACAGTCATAGGTACATACACATTTGCCTATTGATGACAGTGAAACAAACTGTAGTCACATACAAATAGATAAATATTACGCCACAACTTTCGACATGTTTCGCCGATGTGGCTTCATCAGGAAAGGGACGTGACACTTTATTTGGTAACCATAAAAACATACATTTTTCTTAGCTTTAGGTGTATAGAGTTAATAAGTGACATTTTTATTTTGCATATTGTAAACTAGCACACACATGACTATGAAAAAAAAAAACCACAAGAGCCAACCCCAACCCCCCCAGGAAGAAAGAAATCTCCCGTACCTTAAGGGGCATAAGAGTGTGCTCAAATGGTGTTTCTCCCAGGCAGATTAGCATTGCTTGACCCCACCTCGGTCCCAGGGTAGCCAGATCTCCCGTAGGGAGGGATGTTGCTTTTATTCAAAATCACATAATAATGCCTGTAACACGCAACGTGTATTCAGTATTTATAGCGTTTGAGGGAGGGGAGGACAAATTCAGAACAGGCCCCAAACATACATGAATTGTACTCACCTCCAAAAAAGAAAAGCTTTACAAAAAGTATTTACTGGGAGCTGAAATGGGCAAAGCGAAGAGATTTTCCTTAATTTAATATTGGCATGTGTACAGATTGCACTTATTTAAAGGTGTTCAATAATAATAATAATAACCTCCATTTGTGAAAGCCCCCAACGCCCGGCGGTCCTGTACTCTCTACTTTTAATGAATTTCTTGGAATAAACAATTTACATTTTTAGATTCCAGTATATTTACTCTTCATACAAAATTTACCTTAAAAGTCCCCTATCCCCATTTGTTGTCTATCTATTTACTTGGCGTAATTTCATCTTTCACATTATGCAAAAAAATTGGGCTAAATTTATTGTTTTGTTTTTTTTTAAAGCACAAAACAGTTTTTTCTTTAAAAAAACCCACGTTACAAAAATTGCCACGCAAATACCGTGCGAGATAAAAAGTTGCATCGACTGCCATTGTATTTTCTAGGGTCTTAGCTAAAAAAACATATATAATGTTTAAGGGTTCTATGTAATTTTCTAGCAAAAAAAGTATGATATGAAATGTCAGAATTGGCCTGGGTGGCAAGTGGTTAATAAATCAGATGTTTTATGTGACTTGTAGAAGCATCTTCCTCTGTCCCCCAATCTATAGTTATCAGTCAGCTGAAAACAAGACTAAAAAACCCTCCATATCTGTAGCATTCTACAAGATCTGGATATGGATGTGTAAATATCACTAAACCCAGATGTCGCCTGAGATATTTCTCCCATTACGACTGCCTTCCAGCTAATGGTCCACGTAATTCTAGCTCCAAATTTTCAGGCGGGTTTGAAGCTTCTAATACCTTGAAATGCGGCTTCCGCTTCCATGCGCTTTGCAGTGTGGTCACTGAGCTGAAATATAGAAGGTTAAATCCCTCATTTTGATTATTTCAGCACACTGCCCTCCCTGTCCTCTCCTAATACAAACCTGACATTTCAGATCTGCGCAGCCTGGCTTCTCAGAAATCAGCAGTGCAGAGAAATGAGGAAGGTTCAAAGGCTGACTGGTCATGAATAGCCCGCTGTATCTCAGCAGGCTGATGTTCGGGAGGTCCTGGGGTTATAACTGGTTAACCAGTGGCCAGTGTAAGTGTTGCTGCCTGCATTATCTACTTCTGTAGACATGCATGTGAGAATTGCTATATATTAGAGAGGATCATTTCACTTCTTCATCTTTTATCAATCCACAAGCACAAGGTTATCCACAGAGGAAAATCCATTGTTAACTTTCATAGCTGAGCTTATTAAATAAGCGAGTGTAAAAGGCAATCATTATGTGCAGTAGCTTGCAACTGCCAGTTAGAGTTCATCTTCCAATGATGTGACTGCAACAAAACAAAGTTTGATTGGATGTTATATATGTATTTCTATGTCTTTATCTCTTTACGTTTGCATTTACTAATGTAGAGTATATAAAAACATCCTTGTTTTTAGGAAGTCAGTAACAAACCTTTTGCATTCATTATGTGGCTGTTCATAACGGCTTATTCTCACTTCAACAGAGTCAATTCAAAATAATGAGCGGTTAGCACCTCTTTATTAATTGTTATCAAGCATTTAGAAAGCAGCTAACTAATAATTATTTGCAGCTGTGTGAGCGCATTTAAGCTTTTTGTAGGTGTTTTTATTAAATATAACTCAAAGTTGAGGCTGCTTTTCTCTGGTTATAGTAACTTTGGTGAGCTTGCTGTCTGTTTTCACTGTATTGCTGGGGAGCAGTATAGTAGTCCCAGCATGAATACTTGATCATTGACATTTTGAAGACCAAAACATTGTAGGCTGGAGGAGCCGGAGATGAAAAATGGTTGCCCTCAAAGGGCCGGTTGCATTTGTAAGACTACAGTAGATGTTCACAGCAACCCACCCAGCCATACATCAGATGTCAAGAGCCCCCCCCCCACCATCATAAGTCAACAGTAACCCCCCCCCATATCACATTGCACCCCCTTACCTTGTGCTTCTGCTGGGAAGAAGCTGAGGGTGGAGCTGGGAAGCAAAAAATGCAAGGTCTGGAGAAGGACCAGAGGAGGGCTGTAGTTAGCTGCCAGAGCCTGCAAAATGCAGAGATGAGGGGGTGCTGCAGGTGCACAAGGAGGCACAAGATCTCAAGAAGGAGTTTGGTCCTCCGTTCTGCTGTTGAATGCAGAGAATGGGGAGGGGGGTGTGCGGAGCCTCTTCACGACTGGAAGGAGAAGCACAGGATCTGGCAGAGGTGTTTTTTCACTTTGATATTCAGTCTCTGGTGTTAGCTTTGGTCATTTGAACTATGGTCCTCAGCCTCACCATGCTCTAGGCCAGCCTTTCTCAACCTCCTTAACACTGATGAACCCTATATATAGTAATTACTGTATCTACAACTCATGGAACATTAATGTTAAGATCAGAGGGAAGACCCCCCCCCCTTACAGATAGCTAAAAACATCATTTATGTCAGTTGTTACTTTCTGTATAAGAGGTGAAAATTGCTCATTCCTCATGGAACCCCTAGCAACCTCTGGAGGAACCCTATCAAGGCTGCTCTTGGCAGTTCAAAATAATATCCTATTCCAATTTAAACAGAATGCCCTCAAGTAACAGAAAGCAATAATGGTCAATATGAACTGTCACATGGCCCTTTCTTACAAATTGATGGTAGGCCTTCTGCAAAGGGGTGAATCCCCAAAAGGCTTGGAGTTATGCATTCACAGGGCCAACATTTCAATGCAGAACAGCAATATGACTATACAGAACTAGCTCAAAAGTAGCACCCTCACACTCAGGGTATCTCCTTCTTCCTCTACCTGGAGCTAAGGCTTCAGAAGGGTAGGTCAGCAATGACAGTCTCAATTCTTTCTCAAGAAAGATTTCATGTAAGTCTGGATGTCTAGTAAGTGGATTTTTCACTCAGACATTTAATCTCTAGTGTTCGTTTTGGTCATTTGAACCCAACATTATTTTTGGTTTGAATTTGTGATCCTCAGCCTCACCATTCTCCAGGCAGTTCCAAGCAACCTCCTACTCCCACCTAAACAGAATACACTCAAGTAACACAATAGTGCCCTATAAACAGTCATATGGCCCTTCTTACAAATATATATGTAGCGAACAAAAATATTATTTCAGTTATTATTTTTAACACTAAACTACCAAAACTATGATCGGTTTTGTATGACTGCACATTAATATGCTTTATGCTGTATATCTAAAGAATATACCTCTCCAAGGTTGGCATTACATCAGGGGCAGTCATGTTACAGAAAGAATAAGAAAGTTGTTTTATAATAGGAGTTAAGGGTTTCAAACCTGTACTCATTTTGCATGCTGTACAGATCCTGCTGTTATCGAAGAACATCCTAAGTACATGCCATAGGTACTTACATAAATTCTTTAATAACAAATATTTCAGAGATCTGTAAAGATTAAAACTGATATTATAAACTAATTTTTTACAAAGATGAGAAATACCACTTACCACTGACAGAGGTGTTTAAAATGATCAGCTTTTATTTATTCATGTAAAACCTTTATCCCAAAAGGAGAAAATCCATCTGCTGTAACTGCTTATAAAGTATGAGCTGGAATTTGGCTTCAATTTGTTAGTGCATTTAACCACCTGCTTACTGGGCACTTAAACCCCCCTCCTGCCCAGACCAATTTTCAGCTTTCAGCGCTGACGCACTTTAAATGACAATTGCGCGATCAAACAACACTGTACCCAAATGAAATTTCTATAATTTTTTTACTACAAATAGAGCTTTCTTTTGGTGGTATTTAATTACAGCTGGGATTTTTATTTTTTGCTAAACAAACAAAAAAAGATGGAAAATTTTGAAAAAAAAAATCATGTTTCATAATTTGTTATAAAATTTTGCAAACAGTTAATTTTTCTCCTTTATTGATATGGGCTGATGAGTCAGCACTGGTGGGCACTGACAGGCTGCACTGATGGGCACGGATAGGCACAGTTAAGGTGGCACTGATAGGCACAGTTAAGGCGGCACTGATGGGCACAGTTAAGGCGGCACTGATAGGCACAGATAAGGCAGCACTGATGGGGCAGATAAGGTGGTACTGATGGGCACAGATAAGGCGGCACTGATGGCCACTGATGGGCCATGATGGGTGGCCTGATGGGTGGCACTGATACGTGGCACGGATGGGTGGCACGGATGGGTGGCACTGATGGGCACTGATAGATACCACTGATAGGTGACTACTGATGGGCAGCACTGATGGGCACTGATGGACGGCACTGATGGGCACTGATGGGCGGCACTGATGGGCACTGGTAGGTGACACTGATGGGCACTGATAGGTGGCACTGATGTGCAGTACTGTTGTTGAGGCACTGATTGTGGGCACTGATGGCTGGCACTGTGGGCACTGATAGGTGGCACTGTGGGCATTGATGGGTGGCACTGTGGGTACTGATGGGTGGCACTGTGGGCACTGATGGGTGGCGCTGGTGGGCACTGGTAGGTGGCACTGCTGCCTATTGCTAGGTGGCACTGGCAGGGGGCATAGGTGGGCACTGAGGATCTTTAGCAGCTTGCCGTGATCGGGACTGATGTCCCTCTTGCGACCGCCGGTAAATGGCTTTTTTCTCCTCCTCACGCTTTCAGCGCGAGGAGAAAAAATAGCCGATTACCGTCTCTCTTGACATCACATGATCAGCTGTCATTGGCTGACAGCTGATCATGTGGTAAGGGGTCAGGATCGACCCCTTACTCCGATCTGTGATCCAGCGAGTCTCATAGACTCGCTGATCACAGAGCGCGCTGTACGCTCATTTGACCGTACTTGTCCTGTGGATCACAGCTCGTTGTACACTACTGTGACCTGTTTTTAGCTGACAGCGGGCTTCAGTCCTCCGTCGGCTGAGGTCACAGAGCTGTTCCAGGCTGGGGAAAGATTGCCGACCATATGATTGGGATCCACCACGTGCCTGGATTGGCACCTGACTCGAGAGCCAGCTGCTCTCACCCCCTCCACAACCTAGTGCTCCAGTAATGGACAGTCACCAACTCTCTGCTCTCGGAGCACTGAGAACCGAGTGATCAGCAGTGTATGATTGCTCGGTTCTCAGCCCTAGACCCGGCAGAAGACAGATGCAGCATTGGACCGATGCTTCATCCACCTAGGTAAAAAAACATTGAAAGTGCTAATACATTTAACACTACCCCCCCTCGTCCCTATACTGACTATGATGCCATCCAAAGGTGCCCTGTGCTCATTCATCCAGACTGGGGGCACTCTAACACTGGGGGTTTGTTACTGGCCAGTTCACCAGGTGTAAAAAGAGGGAAAAAAGCCTACAGAAATAAATTGAATGCAGCCACCACATCTAATGATTGGTAAGCTGCAATATATTACATTTTTGGTTTTGGGTTTAATACTCCTTTAATACTTTGTACTATCATATCATGATATACATTCCTTTTCATAATTATAAGTTATATACAATTATACAGTATCATTAAGATTTGTCTGCAAAATTTCAATTGATATTGTGATGATTGAGACATGTTTTTAAATTTGTGTCAAGCACATGAGTGTGGATTTTCATCTGTTTATTCTTTTATTTGTATTATTATTATGATTATTATTTTTTTAATATTTTTTATATCATGTTATAGGCCCGATGAAGGGGCCAAAATTTTGCCCTTGAAACGCATTGGCCATAAAGCGTACTACATGTTTGGAATAAAACCTTGTTTCAATATCGTCATCCAATCTTGTTATCTTATTCTCATATCTCTCAGCTATTACATTTACTCCCCAAGCTTTCTGGGGGCGTTCCTCGGTGTATGGAAGCAGCCCATATATCACCCAGATACCCCATCGGGATAGTATCAGTATAGTTTTGATAAAACCAATCACATATACTAAGTAACGTCCATCTAAGGTTCCAGCACCATTAAATCCAGTACCTCAAGCATTATATCACACTGAATCTGAGTATTTGCGGCCTTTACCCCTGCATCATTTCTATACATGTAAATGGATGCGTAACTCATACAGCTCATCTGGTGACTTAAGTGGCACTTAAACTAGAAGTGGATACAAGAGGTGTAGGTCAAACAGAGGTAAATAATTTTTCATATAATGAAGTGTTATTACTGTTATGTAACAATGTTGAAAATGTAAAATATCTTAGGGACTTATTAAGTAAACTGTATACAGTCAATGCATAAACATGCTGACAATTTTAAACTGAAACTGAAGTCCCTCTGTAATAAACAGTGAGCAGGCAGGCTTTTACTGAGATGTGTCTCTTCTGCAATAAAATACCCCTACCTGCATGTTCGCTGTCTTCTCTGGCTCTGTAAACTGGGCTGTGCACGTGCAGCTCAGTTTACATTCCCGGGCCGGTCTCTTAGGGCTAGGATGACTAGGTCTTGCACATGTGCAGGACAGGTGTCATCCCCCAACAGCCAGTGAAGAGGCACTCAGGAGAAGATGCCTGTGCCAGTAAAGGACCATTGGACAGGTAAGTATTCCCCCTTTAGTTCTGATTTTTAAACCATTACCTTAGAAAACCTTTTACCCATTTTAACAATGGCCACCCCCCCTGCATTTGCATATATATACAACAGAGTTAAAGCAAAGTAACAGTAATGTGACGTTGTAATATTGAATCAGGCAGCTGAACAATGTTTACAAACGCTGTTCAGCAAATCTGTTTTTGACAGCAGTGCTGCAGCCGCTGCTGTATTGCTCAGGAAGTCCTGACAGTCAGGAGGGGCAGGGGTAGAAGGGAGATGTTACATACACCCTGTGTACTTTGTACTTGTACTTTGATAACATTTTTTATGGGCTAACGTGGCATGCCTGATGTGCAAGAGTAGTTCTAAACCCAAACTGGTTGCCATTTTGTTTTTTAAAGCATTGTATATCATAAACAATTACCATGTTTTTGGGGGTTTTTTTCCCTACGATTTTTTCATCTTTTTTTGTATCCAACCTTTTTATCCACTTCCTGTCTTTACACATTCTGGCATCTTTTGCATTTTTTTTTTAGGGGCAGCTTCCTTATAATGGTGAACCATACAGTACATGCATGTTGCCTTTCTCTATGGCTGCTTGTAGTCTCTATCAAGAATCAGAACAGTGGACAATGCATTCTCCAACCAGTCTCTTAGCTTGGAGAAGGAAGAGGAGGGTGAAGGGGTGTGCCTTGCCATCCTAGGCAATGGGGCTATGTGTTTCTATTGATGCACACAGTGTACAGAGACACAACTTCCTTGCCCCTGCATTCAAGTGTGGCTCCATAGCTCCATAGGATGCTGCACGAGAAAGGAGCCACCCTGAAATAGTAAGGCTACTTTCATACTGAGGCATTTTTGCGCTAAAAAAGTGAAAAGTGTCTGAAAAGTGCCTGTAAACTGCCTCTTTTGCAGCTCCAGTTTGAAAGCCTGAGTGTTTTCACACTGGGGCGGTGCGCTTGCAGGACGGGAAAAAAAGTCCTGCAAGCAGCATCTTTGGGGCGGTGCGGGAACGTTGTATACACCGCTCCTAAACCGCACCTGCCATTGAAATCAATGGGCAGTGCTGCGGAAGCACCTGCAAAGTGGTTCGGCAGCGGCGCTTTTCGGGCGCTTTTGACCTTTTCCTCTGCCGTTAGCGGCCGAAAACCACCACTGTAACAGCGCCGCTTTACCGCTAATGCCCTGCCCCTGTGTGAAAGTGGCCTTAAACCTGGGGCATAGGCCATGGCACCAGCTTAAACTGGGACACAGGCAAGGATTAAGAAGCTGAATACTCAGTAAGTGATTAAATCAGGTGCTGAAAGTGCCTAAAACAAGGGTTTAATAGCGCTGTAAGATTATTTGACTAGATCAATAAGTCAATAGATGACTCTTTTCTAAACTTGCAAATGTATCTGAAAACAAATGGTTGCCGTAAACAGGGTATTAGTTAGCTAGTGCTTCAAAACATCTGATTGGATAAGTTCTGTCTTATTCATGAACCCTAGACAATAAATACATTGATTTTAAGAAGTAGCAAGCATATAGGTCAACTGTTAAATTAAGTGATTGATTTTCCAGTTTATTTTTTGCTTGGAATCCCAATACTTCCAAGGAAAGCTATCCCTATGTCTCCATCTCCGGGGCTGTCCTGGTGGGCCCATGTGTATTACAGGAGGAGAGGTCAGCAAGAGGGAGAAAAGGAGAGGCGCCACACAGCTGGTAGTATTATGTGTGTCCTACTTATCAGCCATGGAGTGGGAAGAGAAAAAAGTGCAGTATTATTATGCCCAGTATACACGGTCGGATTTTCCGATGGAAAATGTGTGATAGGACCTTGTTGTCGGAAATTCCGACCGTGTGTAGACTCCATCACACTTTTTCCATTGGATTTTCCGACACACAAAGTTTGAGAGCAGGATATAAAATTTTCCGACAACAAAATCCGTTGTCGGAAATTCCGATCGTGTGTACACAAATCCGATGGACAAAGTGCCACGCATGCTCAGAATAAATAAAGAGACGAAAGCTATTGGCCACTGCCCCGTTTATAGTCCCGACGTACGTGTTTTACGTCACCGCGTTCAGAACGATCGGATTTTCCGACAACTTTGTGTGACCGTGTGTATGCAAGACAAGTTTGAGCCAACATCCGTCGGAAAAAATCCTAGGATTTTGTTGTCGAAATGTCCGAACAAAGTCCGACCGTGTGTACGGGGCATTAGCCAACAACATTACAGGTTTTTATCTATGAACTGATTTACTCATTTATTTAGCACTGACCGTGTTTACAGGGAAGTACCCTCTAAAGTCCTCACCATGGTCATCAATGCACAGAGCATTACCAGAATTTTTGGAAACCAGTTGGCCTACCAGAATGTTTTTGGGTTGCATGACACAGGGAAAACATTAATGCCCCGTACACACGGTCGGATTTTCCGATGGAAAATGTCCGATCGGAGCGTGTTGTCGGAAATTCCGACCATGTGTGGGCTCCATCGGACATTTTCCATCGGATTTTCCGACACACAAAGTTGGACAGCAGGAGATAAAAAATTGGCCACTGCCCCATTTATAGTCCCGACGTACGTGTTTTACGTCACCGCGTTCAGAACGATCGGATTTTCTGACAACTTTGTGTGACCGTGTGTATGCAAGACAAGTTTGAGCCAACATCCGACGGAAAAAATCCTAGGATTTTGTTGTCGGAATGTCCGAACAAAGTCCGACCGTGTGTACGGGGCATTAGATGTGTCCACAATGGTCAAATATTTTGAGATTGAATTTTAGTACCGCATGGATACTTCTTACTCAGCTGTCTGTTGACATAAATTTAAATCTCTAGTTAATTCCATTCTGTTACTGGCTCAGGATGAACCTAGGCATCAGTTTGGAAACAATAGGATGCTTTTGGCCCACCCGACCACTACAGAAATGGGCATGCTTGTATGATACTTTCTGTGCATTTTTTTCCAGCAGTACCCTTGAGCAGGTAGTCGTGCAGCGATCGGTTACACAGGTCATTTAGTGCAGTGTCACTCAACAGATAAAACCACAGCCGGTAATCTGTATTAATCTCAGTGCCAGATGAGACTTCCAATAATTTACGGGCCATAAGCTTCTTTACAAAGGAAAAGTATTAGTATTCCCTTTCATGTGTTTCTTAGAAATTGTGGGGATCCCTGATTAAATGAATACAATCAGACTGGAAAACAGCTTAGGCGTGATCTGCTATGCAATAAAAATAACCCGATTTTTTTTTTTATTAATATTTAGCTACAGCAGTTTTAATTTACCTTACACTGAAAGTAAGACGGCTTTGTAGCTATTGGAATATTAATACAGTTGATTAAATATAAAACTGTTTATTGGAGCAAGGAGGGATTTTAACCACTTGTTTTATATAATGCTGGCTGATGAGAGAGGATTTTAGCAGACAAATTGATTCAGAGTCTATGTATTAAATATTAACTGCAATTTGCCATTAATGTCATGTTTAGAGAGGCATTCAGAGCATGTTTGAAGTTATTTTGTACTCATTGTCACAGTTTTATATTTTATGAGACAAGTGTGGAGTATAAAATCTATATAGGTTAATAAAATGTTTACAGTCCTGCGTGCGCAGCTCATTCCAATTCATTTCTCTGTTTGCAAATAGCACTGCAGCCTGTTTACTCCTAATAGATTTTGCATCATGTTTTGTTAGGAGCACTTTGTGGACATGTACAATGTGGGTTAGCGAGAGTTCACCGGCCTGCCTAGTTATAAAGTGAAGCTAAGCAGCATGCTGAACAGACACATAATAGAACCAAACAGGCTGTGCGTTACAATCAAGATGATTGAACTATACTAACTAAGTAAACAGCGATTTAACCCCAAAAGGCAATTACGAATAGATATTACTATCACATTTTTTTTTTTTCTGATCTGATTTGTTTTTTTTATTTATCCTCTTCAGCCCCGGAAGGTTTACCCCCCTTCATGACCAGGCCATTTTTTGCAATACAGCACATCGTTACTTTAACAATTGCGCGATCATGCAACGCTATACCCAAATAAAATTCATGTCCTTACTTTTAGTGGTATTTGATTACATCTGCATTTTTTATTTTTTGCGCTTTAAACAAAAAAAGACCAACAATTTTGAAAAAAAACTATATTTTTTTTACTTTATGCTATAAAACACACCCAATGAAAAAAATGTAAAAAAAATTTAATTTATTCATCAATTTAGGCCAATATGTATTCTGCTACATATTTTTGGCAAAAAAAACAATAAGCGTATATTGATTGGTTTGCACAAAAGGTATAGTGTCTACAAACTATGGGATATATTTATGGAATTTTATTTTTATTTTATACTAGTAATGGCAGCGATCAGCAATTTTTATCGGGACTGCGACATTGCGCGGGACAAATCGAAACACTGAGCCTAGGTTCACACTACAGCAATGCGATGTACTGCGAATATGATCCGTTTTTTTTGTCCTGTTTGAGGTATAAATTTGCCTTGCGTTTTGAGGTGGACAGGTGCGAATTTACTGCGATTTTACCACAAATTTCAGGAGGCAGACAGGGAACAATTCGCAGAGATGTGAACTGTGTGCTGCGAGTTTATTGCAAGTTCAATTGAAGCCTTTGAAGATAAAATTTGCACTGCACCATAGGAATTTGCTTCACACCCCCAGTCAACATGCACAATACCCTGTTTTTTTTTGCACACCAAACTCGCAAAGCATAGATGTGAACCAAAGCCATGGAATACTATGCTTTTTTACAAGACCTGCGAATCTGTGTGTTCCTAAATGCATCAAACCCGCTGTAAATTTGCATCAGTGTGAACCAAAGCTGAGGGCTGGTTCACGCTGCTGCGATGCGGGAAACCTGCAAATCTCCCGCCGGAAGTTCATGCTGACCTATGCAAACTGCTAGGAGTGTCAGTTAAAAGTTAATGGGGAGGAGAGAGCCAGTTTGGGCATCATAACTAGGGTTATAAAGCACTTAGAAACATGAGACAAAGTATGACATGTACTTTGTCCCAAGGGGTGACTCAGATAAATTGATGATAGGCAACTCCTATCCTCATATTGATTAGTGGTTCCAAATTAATAATAACTACTGCAGTAGGGAACAGACACAAAAGATACACTCAGCATCTTTCCAAATAACTGTTCTGCTTTGTTATGACGCAATTGAAGGTTCTTATACACATGATTACGTAGGTATCACATTAATATTACAATTGTACATTTATGGTAACAAGGGGCGTTACATAGGCAGGCTAATTCTAATCAGGACTCGAAAGAATGTAAACATGTACTGAAAACATTATTAGTGCCCTGTGCACAGTGAGGCAGTGTGCAATACATACAAAATAGAGTACAATTATATACAGAACTTACAAATTTCCATTACAGGGGACAGAACTATATAGTGCAAATTTAATGATAGATCTTCTTTATGTAACGCCTACAGGTTTTGTTCCTCCTCCAAACTATGACTGGACAGTGAAGGAGAAGCAGGGCATTGATGAGCTCATCTCTCTGTCACTCTGTCTCCCACTTTCTCTTCCTATAAGTTGCTTTTATCCACTTGCCGACCGCCACTGCGGCAAGTCGGCCTCTTTGCGATGGTTCACGTACATGTATGTGATCTGGCTCTTCCTGGTCTGGGGGCGCCCCCGCAGCCCCTGCTGTGAAGCCATTCGCTCCAGCACATGCCGATCAGCTGGTCCCAGCCAATAAGTTATGGCTGGGACCCACTGATTGACAAAGCATATGACAGTAGAGAGCTTGGTGTTGGTAAACAATACAGGCCTCTGTACTAACAGCAGCAATATGCCGTTCTTTTTCTCCCAGCAAAGCAAGGAGTAAAAAGTGACACATTGCTTAGTGAAAACACAACATAGTAAACACGTTACACATTGTTAGGCACACAGTTAAACGCTTGATTGTCCTTACATGTTAGCCTCTTCCCAGCCAGTGTCATTAGTACAGTGACAGTGTATATTATTAGCACTGATCACTGTATTGGAGTCACTGGCGATGTCAGTGACAGTCAGTTCCCTCCAATTGTCCGACGCACTATCACAGCCCCACTGAAGTCACTGATCGCAACCATTACTAATTTAAAAAATATAATAATTTCAGTATATATCCCATAGTTTGTAGACTCTATAAATTTCAGGCAAACAAATTAATATACACTTATCGGGATTTTTTTTTGCCAAAGGCATGTAGCAGAATATATTTTGGCCTAAATTTATGAAGAGATTTACATTTTTTAATTTTTTTAATTGGATATGTTTTATAGCAAAAAGCTAAAAATATTGTTTTTTCTCCAAATATAATAATACAAAAAACAGTGGGGATCAAATACCAACAAAGGAAAGCTCTGTCTGTGCGAAAAAAATATTATCAATTGTGTTTGGGTACAGTGTTGCATGACAAAGCAATTGCCAGTTAAAATAGAGTAGTGCTGAATAGCAAAATATGACCTGGTCATGAAGGGGTTAATTAAGGTTATAAGCACCTAAGCACTGCAGTACAACCAATGAAATCTTTCTGTTGCTACTCTCAGGACGAGCTTTGCTCTACAGGGGGTTGCAAGGAGCTAATACCAAGTTAAATTTAAGTTCTTACACTGTTTTTATTTAAAATATATATACAGTTCATTAAGTAGGAATATAGAGCAACAGTTTTTTTTTTCCATTTTAATATGTATATTGTGAAAAATGTGTTTGTTATTTTTGTTTTTTATCTGCCTGGTGTTCCCCTTTAATCCTTTTTTTTTTAATCAGTTAAAAAAAAAAAGTAAAAATAAGTAAAGTAAAAAAAAAAAATGTACCCGAGGCAAAAGGTCTCCTATACTTCTACAGCAAGAGGGCCTCAAAAATTATGGGCCTCAAAAAGGTGATGCCTTTCTGTGCTGCTATCATTCCTATTGATTACTGGGGTACCCCATAATTAGCCAACAATAATGGGAGTAAGGGGACTGAGGGCAAGCTCCAACTCTACCCAGAAGCACCAAAACTTGACCTGTTAGAAGAGCCCAGGAGTTTGTTTCTTAAATGATAAGTATAGCCAAAGCTCTTTTGACTGTATTTCTCCTTTGGATAACAGGAGTGCAGTTCACTCCACAGTGCACTCCTGTGACCCATTTTCAGCCGACAGCGGGCTAAAGCCTGCTTTACAGTCTGGATCCACCCAGATGCCTGGACCAGCAGCTGGCTCAGCCTCTCAGCATACAGCTGAGAGGCTAAGCCAACTCCTTCCACCCCCCTCCACAGCCTAGTGCTCCAGTGAGCGCTGGAGGAACAGAGCAGAGAGCCGGTGACTGTTAGTCACTTGGCTCAATGAAGACTGAGAACTGAGCGATCAGCGGTCTCTGATCGCTCCATTCTCAGTCTTATGCCGTGTACACACGAGCAGATTTCTCATTGGAAAAAGACTGCTTTTCCGACGGGATTCCGCTCAAGTTTGCCTTGCATACACACGGTCACGCAAAAGTTCGGTGAAATTACAACCGTCAAGAACGCGGTGACGTACAACACTACGATGAGCCGAGAAAATTAGGTTCAATGCTTCCGAGCATACGTCGAATTGTTTCCAAGCATGCATAGGGATTTTGCACGTCGGAATTGCCACAGACGTGCCACAGACAATCGCATTTTCGGATAGGAACTTTTTCTGACCGAAAAATGAAGAACATGCTCTCAATTTTTTGCTGGTTGGAATTAGGCCAGCAAAAATCCGATGGAGCATACACACGGTCGCATTTTCCGACGAAAAAATCTCATCGGTCTTTTGTGGGCCAAAATTACGATCGTGTGTACGCGGCATAAGAAGCAGCGGGGGACAGATACAGTTGGGATCAGTGCTGCACCCATCAGCGTGAGTATGATTTTTTATTTTTCTGTATTTCCGCACTTCTCTTTTAAGGTGCTGCAGCTATGGATGTCTACACATTATGCTTGTAGCTGTTCTTTTTGTTTGTTTTATTCTAGAGGCCAAGTCTATTTAAGGTATATCTGCATTTTTTTAGGAATTATATAAAGCAAAACAAGAAATACTGCAGATGCCCTATTTATGCTTAGGCAAAATGTAACCAGACATTCATGCAGTCTAATTTTTGGGTCTGGATTAAAGTATATGTATAGCTACATTTTTTTGAGATTCAGCAGGAAATGAGAGAAAACCGCCAAAGTGAGGGAAATTCCACGCTCAAACAGTCGCCACCCCCAACAATCATTTCCACTGGCAGATTTCCTGTCCCTGTAACATTTTGAATTTTCCATCATTTTCTGTCTGTTGCAATGGTCACCAGTACAAATAAAGAGGGTGGATCTTCCTAGTGGGGACATAAAAATCAATAAAAACCTGGCAGAAATACCAACGCTTCTCTGCGTATTTAAACCTAGAAAAAAAACTACAATTTAGCCAATTTGCACTTTGTAAAATAAATTCTTTTTTGAGTATAACTGCATTTTCTATGAACATTATGCTTTTGGATTTGTCCCAGCAGCCTCTGAAAAAATGCCAATTTGATGGGATACTTTTACTAAAGAGAAGTTATGTCTTTAGCAACACTGTGGGCAGCCTCCTGCATCTAAGTACATCCCGCTGTGCTACGAAATATCTGATCATTGAAAATGAGTTTCCCATTCAACTTCGTGCACAGCAGAACTCCTGTGTTCACACAGTACCCTTTAGTGGTAGCTGGAAATTGTTTGATTACAGCTAAGGTGGAGGCAAGCACTGAGCCAGACCACGCTGCTGGAAACAAGACTCATCTTCAGTAAATATAACTCAAACATTAGCAATATTTTCGGGTAAAGGGACAAGTTTTAAAGCATAGAGGTTGATTTACTAAAGGCAAATAAACTGTGCACATTGCAAAGTGCAGTTGCTCTAGAGCAGTGGTTCTCAACCTGGGGTCGGGACCCCCTCGGGGGTCAAATGACGATTTGCCAGGGGTCACGGAATCATGGGCTGTTCCTGAAGCCCGCACCACTCACCCAGCCTTTTCGCGGCCGCCCAGCTGGGCTGTTCCTGGAGCCCGTGGTGCAACACTCAGCCTCTTCGCAGCCGCCCATTCAGTTCACAGCATAGTTGGGGGGCAGAGACTAGAGGTCAGCTGACTGGTGAGGAATGAAGTGGGAGGGGCTGGAGGAGACCCTATCTCCTGATTTCGGCATAAGTGTCACTGCTGCCACAAAGTCGGAGACACAGTGAGTAACACTACCTGTGATTATAGTTGCCATTAAAAGTCCCCACTACAGTTCTCAGATCAGCAGATGACCTTGATCAAGAGCACCTAAGTTGACTGATCAGAACTCCCCCCAGCACTGCCACTCATCCCACCCCCCACCAAGGAGTAAGAGAAGGAATAAAAATAGAGAATACATGGAAGGGAGAGGAAAAGAGGGGGAGGAACAAAGAAAAAGGGAGAGAAAGAATAAGAGAAAGAACAAGAAAGACGGCTAGAGGGATGGGGGGGGGGGGGACAAGAAATTAGCATAAAGAGAGATAAAAGGAAAAGAAAGGAGAACAAAGAGGAAGAGTGGTACATTCTAAAATGTACCATAAAGGTTTTTAATACTGTACGAGTAGAAGGGACTCAGGGAGCGCTAAATGTCCATGGGTTAGTGGCGCAAATTACTTGTCTTGCCTTGGGTGCTGACAACCCACGCTACGAAAATTATTTTACTGTTAGGGGTCCCCACAACTTGGGAAATTTTATCAAGGGGTCACGGCACTAGAAAGGTTGAGAACCACTGCTCTAGAGCTTAGTAAATGAGCAGAAGCTCTGTTGGCTTCCATCATCATCTCAAGGTGCAAGCAAAAATGCTGTTTTTTTCTATTTTCTTTGCATGTGATTGGCTATGCTTTGCAAAGTGAATCTTTACCTCATTTACCAAGCGCTGGAGCAACTGCTCTTGCAGAGTGCAACTGCACTTTACAAAGTGCACAGTCTTTTCGACTATGGTAAATCAACCCCATAGTGTTCATTGAAAGTGCTTTTACATTTTGAAAAAAGGTTTATTTCAAAAAGTAAAAATTGTTTAATGTAGACCCACAGTCAATGGGGTTGGTTTACTAAAGGCAAATAGATTGTGCACTCATGCTTTTGATGAAGGCCTAAGGCCGAAACGTGTCAGCATTTTTGGATGATGTTATTGCTGTAATGCTTAAATAAATATTTTCTATGGAGAAGCTGTTGAGTTGCCAGCCTGTACTTTCTATGGATCTTTTGTGAGCTTAATTAGCCAGAGCACCGACTACACACCAACTATACTATATAGCGGTTGAGCTTGGGTGAGTTTTTCTCTTGCTACTCTGCAAGTGCAGTTGCTCCAGAGCTTAGTAAATGAGGCAAAGCTTCACTCTGTAAAGATTACCCAATCACGTGCAAGGAAAATTAAAAGAAAAACAGCCTTTTTGCTTGCATATGATTGGATGATGGAATTCAGCAGAGCTTTTCCTCATTTACTAAGCTCTGGAGCAACTGCACTTTTTAAAATGCACAGTCTATTTTCCTTTAGTAAATCAACCTCATTGTCTAGTTACAATTTAAGCCTAAACGTGTCAGCATTTTTGGATGATGTTATTGCTGTAATGATTAAATAAATATTTTCTATGGAGAAGCTGTCGAGTTGCCGGCCTGTACTTTCTATGGATCTTTTGTGAGCTTAATTAGCCAGAGCACCGACTACTCTACACAACAACTATACTATATAGCGGTTGAGCTTGGGTGAGTTTTTCTCTTGCTACTCTGCCAGTGCAGTTGCTCCAGAGCTTAGTAAATGAGGCAAAGCTTCACTTTGCAAAGATTACCCAATCACGTGCAAGGAAAATTTTTTAAAAAACAGCCTTTTTGCTTGCATATGATTGGATGATGGAATTCACCAGAGCTTTTCCTCATTAACTAAGCTCGGGAGCAACTGCACTTTGTAAAGTGCACAGTCTATTTTTCTTTAGTAAATCAACCCCATTGTCTAGTTACAATTTAGCCTAATCAATAGTATACATAGGTGTTCTACAGTGCTTCTGTTTCGCTTTGCTTTCAGCTCCGGTTGACACAGGGCCAGTAGAGCAGAACTGATTCTGCTAGGTTCATTGAACTCTAAAACAATCTCAGCTGCTGCACAGATGAGCACCTGGCTTCCAGACACAGGAACCTGTCCTATTCACTTGCATCTGGAACAGGAGCCAGGTGCTTGTCTAAACAGTAGACACATTCTGTAGACATTTTCTGTAGATCTGAAACCTACAAGTGGTGTCAGTTAGGCTCCATTTACTTTATACTACTTTTATACTAAAGGTAGCCAACATCAAAGTGAGACTGCAACAAACACTTGAACACACTTTGCCATTTATTTTCTTCTTGTATGTGCACAATGTCACCTTTATTTAGTAGGAGAAAAATAGTCACCATTGCTTGTAATGTGAACATCTAGATTATCAGTACTCAATAAATGATAGTATCTTGCTCTAAAAGGTCTTCCACAATAGAATTAAAAAGGTCAGTTCACTAAGCTGCATTGGTTATTTCAATAAAAAATGTTATCACATGATAATTTTCTTATTCAAAATCCACTTGCATCGGTGTTGAATATTTTATTCTGTGGAAAATAGTTTCTTTAACCAGTAAAGGGATTTATTTATAATGAATTGTTATTTTATCTCACAGAGTATTATTTTTACCACTACCAAAAATGTATCTTTTGTCTGCATTTCTCAATAGACACCTTATAGAAACCCACAGGTATATTAGACCGAAATGTTTTTATATACAAAATGAAAAAGAATGATACTTTATAGCCTAACTTCAGCCATTTTTAATGGCTAGAGTGATGAAAAGTTAAGGGGTAACTCCACTTTCGTGGAAAGAAAATAGCAAATTAAAAAAATTATAGTATATACAGTTGCAGCTCAATTCATATTGTAATTGAATGTTATTAAAAATTACCTTTCTTTTTCAGCGCTGTAATTTTCTGTAAAATGCAATGCAATATGGCTACCTGGAGGTGTACTGTACACAGAATGTGTACAAAACGCCCCCTAGCATAGTTTCCTGCTTGTGTGATTGGCTCACTGGTTTCCCCAAAAGTCTTTACTAAGATACAAGTCAGATTTCCAGCATCCCCTGCAACAAAGATGTCATTTTTGGTGCCATACATCCAATAAGAAATCACGTCTAAAGGGATGCAGACCCTGCAAATTTTCTCATTAGGACCCTGCAAGTGCAGCAGCTGATTTTTAATTATGAAACCACTCCAATTAGACACATTTTCCACATAGACACAGAGAAACACAAAGTGATTTCTTCAAAATAACAAAAGGTAGGAATCTGTAACAATGTTTGTTAAACTCCTTGTAATGTACATAAATCGCCCAGGGGGAATGTTTTTTTCACAACAAAAAATGGAGTAACTTTTTAACCTTTCATCCAAATTTTCACTTTTGCCTGTGACCCCCACTTGACAGCTTTTCACTTATTTCCTAGCCATACTTCACCAGCAGATTAAAAGGGAGAAGTGATTGTCACCAAAACAAGAGAGCACAGACAGCACTAAAACAAGTGTTTACCTTTTGCCATTCCATCATTTTTATTTTTTTCTTTGTCCCTGTTAAAGCGATTAGTTTATCCCCATGAGGTACCATACTGGATTCAACCTTTCTTAATAGGATGCTGTAACAACCAAGGAATGTCATTGTAATCAACATGAATAGAATATGTTGACAGCACACATTCTTTATTTTAGGTGAAGTTTATAGTTTTGTAACTCAAATTACATCAGTTTGTAGAATTTTGGAGCTGCAGGGCTTCTTCATCAAGTCAAGTGTGAAAGACAGTTGAAGAACAGATTTAAATGACTTCCTTTTCTGTAAGAGGTAATCTCCCCAATAAGGACACAAATAACAAATAAAAAAAACAATAAAGATGATCTAGCTAAAACAAAATAAAACGTTTTGGCAATAGATACATGTACATGTGGTCAATACAGCAAATCTAAGTAATAAAACCTTGAAGTGTATGTTACCCCACACATTAAAGTTAATAAAAACCCTCTCATATATCCAGTGAAATAAACATAAACTCCACTTCTTTGGTCTCCGTGACTGTACTCTTCACTGGTTCTCATCTTACCTATCCCATCGCTCCTTAGTGTCACTTACAACTCTACTTCCTCCTCTCCTCTTCCTTTCTCCATTGGGTTCCCCCAAGGTTCTGTTCTTGGACCTCTCCTTTTCTCAATCCACCCCACCTCCTTGGATCAGTTGATTGCCTCCCACAGCTTTAAATATCATCTCTACGTTGATGACACCCAAATCTATCTCTCCACCCCCCAGCTCTCTCCATCTGTCTCCTCACGCATTACCAACTTACTAGCAGACATATCAGCCTGGATGTCACATCACTTCCCCAAACTCAGCCTATCCAAAACCGAGCTCATGATATTTCCTTCCTCATGTGCCACTTCCCCTGATTTCTCTGTCAATATCAACGGCTCAACTATCAACCCATCCCCCCATGCCAAGGTTCTAGGTGTAATACTGGACTCTGAACTAACCTTTCGGCCCCACATTCTATCACTATCCAAAATTTGCCGCCTCAACTTCCGCAACATCTCCAAGATACGCCCCTTCCTAACCAATGTCACCACAAAGCTTCTAATCCACTCCCTGGTCATCTCCCGCCTTGACTACTGCAACTCCCTCCTCATTGGCTTACCTCTAAATAGGCTATCCCCACTTCAGTCCATCATGAACGCTGCTGCCTGGCTCATCCACCTCACAAACCGCTCAGTGTCTGCTACACCCCTCTGCCAATCCCTCCATTGGCTGCCACTCAGTCACCGAATTAAATTCAAGATACTAACTATAACTTACAAAGCCATCCACAACCTGGCCCCCAGCTACATCTCTAACCTAGTCTCAAAATACCAACCTAATCAATCTCTTCGCTCCTCCCAAGACCCCTTGCTGTCAAACTCCCTTGTCACCTCATCCCATGAGGTGACTTTTCAGACTTCTCCAGAGCCTCTCCCATCCTCTGGAATGCTCTACCCCAATCCGTCCGATTTTTTCCTACTTTATCCACTTTCAGATGATCCCTGAAAACTCATCTCTTCAGAGAAGCCTATCTGGCCCCCACCTAACAACTGTACATTTATCTTCTCAATCAGCACATCACCCACAGTTCTTACCTCTTGTATCTCTTGACTTTCCCTCTTAGATTGTAAGCTCTAAGGAGCAGGGCCCTCTGATTCCTACTGTATTAAAGTGTATTGTATTTGTACTGTCTACCCTCAAGTTGTAAAGCGCTACGTAAACTGTTGGCGCTATATAAATCCTGTATAATAATAATAATAATAATAATAAATAAACAGTCTCAGATGATACACAGTGATGAAACAAACCTTCCTACATAAGTTTTACTTGTTTATCTGGAGTCTTCTACTCCCCACATCCTTTCAAAAGGGCAAAATCGTGTTAAAATCCTTCCTAATCTATCAGGAAAACAGAGAAGGTAGTGGATAGCTGCAGTTACAGTGTGTGAGAGCTGATTGCAATAAAGTCACACACTATCTTTCACACAGCACACAGAAGTGAAGGAAGGATATAGAGTGTGTTGTGAATAGACAAACTGTGTGCTGAGCTCTTCCCCTGTCACAAATATATCTCATATGTCAGGAAATCTTCTAAGACGTGAAACATGCTGATAACAGAGGAACAAAGCACTAGAGAGAAATGACACTTTGAGCTTTGTGGAGAGATACAGATATACATGCTTTGTTCAGATTTCATGACTGAGGTTTACAACCACTTTAAGATTAAATACACTGCTCAAAAAAATTAATGGAACACTTTGAAAACAAATCAGATCTCAATGGGGAAAAATGTCATGCTGGATATCTATAGTGGTATGCACTGGGTAATGTGTTAGGAACAAAAGAATGCCACATCGTTTGATGGAAATGAAAATTATCAGCCTGTAGAAGGCTGAATTCAGACACCCCGAAAATACTCATCTTTTCTGACTGTTTTTCACAAATTTTGCATTTGTCTAGGGGTAGTGTCACTACTGGTAGCATGAGGCAATACCTGGACCCTATAAAGGTTGCACAAGCAGTGCAACTCCTCCAGGATGCCATTTCCAGAAGGTTTGCTGTGTCTTCCAGCACAGTCTCAAGAGCATGGAGGATATTCCAGGAGACAGGCAGTTATTCTAGGAAAGCTGCACAGGGCTGTAGAAGATCCCTAACCCATCAACAGGATCGGTATCTGCCTCTTTTGTGCAAGGAGGAACAGAATGAGCACAGCAAGAGCCCTACAAAATGACCTCCAGCAGGCCACTGGTGTGAATGTCTCTGACCAAACAATCTCTGACCTGTGCTCACTGTCCAGCACCATGGAGCTCAATTGGCCACCACTAGCGCCCCGTGTTTTTCACAGATGAGAGCAGGTTCACTCTGAGCACATGTGACAGATGTAAAAGGGTCTGGGGAAGCCATGGAGAACGTTATGCTGCCTGTAACATCATTTAGCATGTCAGTTTGGTGTTGGTCAGTGATGGTCTGGGGAGGCATATCCATGGAAAGACGCACAGACCTGTACAGGCTAGACAATGGCACCCTGACTGCCATTAGGTATCGGGATGAAATCCTTGGACCCATTGTCAGACCCTACGCTGGTGCAGTGGGTCCTGGGTTCCTCCTGGTGCATGACAATGCCCGGACTCATGTAGCGAGAGTATACAGCCAGTTCCTGGAGGAGGAAGAAATTGATACCATTGAATGGTCCCCACGCTCGCCTGACCTAAATCCAATAAAACACCTCTGGGACATTATGTTTCGGTCCATATGACGCCGCCTGGTTGCAGCTCAGTCTGTTCAGGAGCTCAGTGATGCCCTGGTTCATATCTGGGAGGAAATACCCCAGGACGCCATCCATCGTCTCATTAGGAGCATGCCCCAACGTTGTCAGGCATGCATACAAGCACATAGGGGCCATACAAACTACTGAGTACCCTTGTGAGTTGCTGCAATAAAATTTCAACAAAATGGACTAACCTGCTGCATCATTTTTTCACTTTGATTTTTGGGGTGACTTTGAATTCAGCCCTCTGTAGGTTGATAATTTTCATTTCTATCAAACGATGTGGCATCCTTTTGTTCCTAACACATTACCCAGTCCATATCAGTATATACAGTGGGGACGGAAAGTATTCAGACCCCCTTAAATTTTTCACTCTTTGTTATATTGCAGCCATTTGCTAAAATCATTTAAGTTCATTTTTTTTCCTCATTAATGTACACACAGCACCCCATATTGACAGAAAAACACAGAATTGTTGACATTTTTGCAGATTTATTAAAAAAGAAAAACTGAAATATCACATGGTCCTAAGTATTCAGACCCTTTGCTCAGTATTTATTAGAAGCACCCTTTTGATCTAATACAGCCATGAGTCTTTTTGGGAAAGATGCAACAAGTTTTTCACACCTGGATTTGGGGATCCTCTGCCATTCCTCCTTGCAGATCCTCTCCAGTTCTGTCAGGTTAGATGGTAAACGATGGTGGACAGCCATTTTTAGGTCTCTCCAGAGATGCTCAATTGGGTTTAAGTCAGGGCTCTGGCTGGGCTATTCAAGAACAGTCATGGAGTTGTTGTGAAGCCACTCCTTCGTTATTTTAGCTGTGTGCTTAGGGTCATTGTCTTGTTGGAAGGTAAACCTTTGGCCCAGTCTGAGGTCCTAAGCACTCTGGAGAAGGTTTTTGTCCAGGATATCCCTGTACTTGGCCGCATTCATCTTTCCCTCGATTGCAACCAGTCGTCCTGTCCCTGCAGCTGAAAAACACCCCCACAGCATGATGCTGCCACCCCCATGCTTCACTGTTGGGACTGTATTGGACAGGTGATGAGCAGTGCCTGGTTTTCTCCACACATACCGCTCAGAATTAAGGCCAAAAAGTTCTATCTTGGTCTCATCAAACCATAGACTCTTATTTCTCACCATCTTGGAGTCCTTCAGGTGTTTTTTTAGCAAACTCCATGCAATGGTTGACTTTCTACAAGTTTCTCCCATCTCCCGACTGCATCTCTGGAGCTCAGCCACAGTGATCTTTGGGTTCTTCTTTACCTCTCTCACCTTCTCCCCCAATAGCTCAGTTTAGCCAGACGGCCAGCTCTAGGAAGAGTTCTGGTCATCCCAAACGTCTTCCATTTAAGGATTATGGAGGCCACTGGGCTCTTTGGAACCTTAAGTGCAGCAGAAATTTTTTGTATCCTTGGCCAGATCTGTGCCTTGCCACAATTCTGTCTCTGAGCTCCTTTGACCTCATGATTCTCATTTGCTCTGACATGCACTGTGAGCTGTAAGGTCTTATATAGACAGTAGGGATGAGCTGAATACCCCCCTGTTCGGTTCATACCAGAACATGCGAAGAGGCAAAAAATTTGTTTGAGCACGCGAGCACCGTTAAAGTGTATGGGACTCGAACATGAATAATTAAAAGTGCTAATTTTAAAGGCTTATATGCAAGTTATTGTCTTAAAAAGTGTTTGGGGACCTGGGCCCTGCCCCAGGGGACATATATCAATGCAAAAAAAAGTTTTAAAAACTGACGTTTTTTTCGGGAGCAGTCATTTCAATAATGCTTAAAGTGAAACAATAAAAGTGTAATATTCCTTTAAATTTGGGTGGTGTCTATAGTATGCCTGTAAAGTGGCACATGTTTCCCGTGTTTAGAACAGTCTGACAGCAAAATGACATTTCTAATGGAATAAAAGTTATTTAAAACTACTCACGGCTATAATGAATTGTCGGTACGGCAATACACATAAAAGTTCATTGATAAAAACAGCATGGGATTCCCCCACAGGGGAACCCCGAACCAAAATTAAGAAAAAAATGCGTGGGGGTCTCCCGAAATTCCATACCAGGCCCTTCAGGTCTGGTATGGATATTAAGGAGAACCCCGTGCCAAAATTTAAAAAAAAAATGGTGTGGGGGTCCCCCTCAAAATCCATAACAGACCCTTCAGGTCTGGTATGGATTTTAAGGGGAACCCTGCGCCAAAATTTTTTAAAACATGACGTGGAGGCCCCCCTAAAAATCCATACCAGACCCTTATCCGAGCACGCAACCTGGCAGGCCGCAGGAAAAGAGAGGGGGACGAGAGAGCACCCCCCTCCTAAACCATACCAGGCCTCATGCCCTCAACATTGGGAGGGTGCTTTGGGGTAGCCCCCCAAAGCACCTTGTTCCCATGTTGATGGGGACAAGGGCCTCATCCTCACAACCCTTGCCCAGTGGTTGTGGGGGTCTGCTGGCTTTCTCCGTGACGTCAGAGGGGGCGGGGTCACCCGTTACATAACCGGGTGATATTGATACATGTCCCCTGGGGCAGGACCCAGGTCCCCAAACACTTTTTATGACAATACCATGCATATAAGCCTTTAAAATTAGCACTTTTGTTTTCTTCCATAGATTTTTAAAGGGTGTTCCGTGGCTTTCGAATTTGCCGCGAACACCCCAAATTGTTCACTGTTCGTCAAACTGGCGAACAGCCGATGTTCGAGTCGAACATGAGTTCGACTCGAACTCGAAGCTCATCCCTAATAGACAGGTGTGTGGCTTTCCTAATCAAGTCCAATCAGTATAATCAAACACAGCTGGACTCAAATGAAGGTGTAGAACCATCTCAAGGATGATCAGAAGAAATGAACAGCACCTGAGTTAAATATATGAGTGTCACAGCAAAGGGTCTGAATACTTAGGACCATGTGATATTTCAGTTTTTCTTTTTTAATAAATCTGCAAAAATGTCAACAATTCTGTGTTTTTCTGTCAATATGGGGTGCTGTGTGTACATTAATGAGGAAAAAAAATGAACTTAAATGATTTTAGCAAATGGCTGCAATATAACAAAGAGTGAAAAATTTAAGGGGGTCTGAATACTTTCCGTCCCCACTGTATATCCAGCATGATATTCTATCTCCATCTGAGATCTGATGTTTTTTCAAAGTGTTCCTATAATTTTTTTGAGCAGTGTATATACAGTATGTGTGTGTGTATATAGTCTTTTTTAACCTCCCTAGTGGTCAGAGTGTGGCTCGGGGTGAATTTTCATTACCAAAAGCGGTAACCCCGAGCCACACTCGGGACTGCATTGCAGTATCCTGGCAAAATTGCTTACCTTGCCCCCAGGACCCTACAATGTCTCCCCGCTGTGTCTGTGGGCTGTGTACTCTGTTCGATTCATCACTCTGCCGGGCTCCGTTTCCTGTGAGCGACGCGACGCGCGGGGACGGAGCCCGGTGTCAAATTCAAAAACACATAATACATACAGTACATAGATTACATTACTGTATCAAATCATTTCACATCTCCTTTTTCCCCAGTGCTTTGTCCAGTGCCCTGCATGCAGTTTTATATTATATATACTGTTCTTTTAACCTGGAAACTGGAGATTCTTCATGGCAACCAAAAAGTGTCCCTTTACATCAAAAGCAGTTTTAGACCAGCTAGAAAACAGCGATAATAAATTACAATCACTTGCAGAATTGAATGATAGTGATTTGTGGGGAAATTCTTCATCAAACACTGAAACTAATGACAGCTACAATTCTGGAACTTAGCAAATTTCAGTGTTTTTGATTTAAAAACATTGAATAAATTATTATATTATTATTTGTTATAATTATTTATAGTTATTTATTATATTATAATTTATGATTTTGTGTTTCAAACTTTATCATACCCGGGATGTCTACTAGACTCTTGTTTGGACAGATTTAAGTAAGTTATTCCTAAGAATTACAGGCCTACAATATAAAACGTCAAATTTCCATGCGAAACAATGTACTGCTTTGAGCATCAAAAATCTGACATAATCATACCACCAGGGAGGTTAATATCCAGCTTACTAGGTTTTTATCTATTCTTAAAAAAATGGTGATCCTTCCGTTTCTCCTGGGTTCTTGTTTCAAACTGACCACCACGAACACTGAAGCAGATCCATGCTGCTGTGGTCAGTTTTGGTCCCTACGATTGCTGTTAGGAATTACAGGACACTGTGCTGACACACAGCATGCCTGCATCCCCTGTGGTCAGTTGTTCAGCCATGCCCTTCCCAGTTTGTGTTGATTTAGTAAGGGGATGGGCTTATTTACAGACACACCGTAGGGGAAGTTCCCCATTTGTGACTTACATCACACACAATGGGTGGGCGGTCAGCAGAATTATATCGCACAGGAGGTGGGAAGTGGGCAATCTTACATTACACAGTGATATACTGACACAACAGGTGGGCAGACAGGTTTATAGAGACTCCAGCTGGGTGCTGCTGTCAAAATGGCTGCTGGTTCTGAAACGCAGCACAGATAAATAGGGGGGTCACCTACCAGTTATGTGACATAATCCAACCACTGTGTATGATGTAAGCCACAGAAAGGGTAATCCACTGTATGTAATTAGGCCTGTCCCCTTACTAAATAGACATACACCCTGCTCTAGTTATGAGGGACTGGTGAGGCTGTGCTGTCATGCACCATCCAAATAAAAGATTACAAAAGATATAAAAAAGATTTAAGAAATAAAAATGTATTTTGAGCTAATTCATTCTGTTTGCTGAATTACAATGGCCTTTTGAAGCAGCAAGAGTGACATTATGGTGTAGTTGAAGGAGGTGGAAACAACATCTACAAATGGGAAGTCTCAACACTTGAGGCTTTGAAGATGTAAGAATGTTGCAGGTTATTCAACTTACAGCAGCTCACCCAAAACTTGCTTGTTGAACAAATTTTTTTCTTTTAAGTTAAGTGATCAGATGAGTCAAATTATAGCCAAGGGATTGTGATGATGTTGAGAATCACGCATTGTAATAATTTTTTCATGTGTATTATGCAAAATGTTAATTTACAAACAACTCAATTTCCATTGTCAGTGATATGCTCTGAATCCAGCAGCTTTGGGCACAAATCATGTTTGACAGCACTCATGGGATTATGAGCATTGTCTCTAGTTACGGAACAATAGCAAATGTGTCACTTAATGTCAATGGAGACAAAAGCTACAAAAAAAAAATGTACAGGACTTTTTTTGACCATGATTTTAAAAGCTTTTCTGGCACTAAAATCCCCTTCTTATTTCCTATGCATGTTTAAAACTGAAAAGAAAACAAAAAATGTAGGAACTTTTCGTGAATCCAATAGCCAAACTCAGCAATGAATACATGCAGTGTGCCAAAGCAAAAAGTGCTGTAAACAATACTATCTTCATTGTCCTGACTTGGTAAAAGCTTCAATGCTAGACCTTCTTTATACCCATTAATTAATTGCTTGCCTCCTGTCAATTTGCAAGAATATGTTTTCTGAAGAGCAAACCAGTACACATTCACAATTATGAATATGTTGATTGAGAAGACAATAAAAGCTGATTGTGAGATGAAGCTAGTCCTGTATGACTTAGGAAGAGGTTAATTAACTTGACATGTAATTGAATGTTCAGCAGGTGTTCCAGGAAACTTAAACAAGTATCACTGAAATTACAGTTGCATAGTAACAATATTAGCACACAAATATCCATGCTTTTGTTCTCTTATATTTTGTTTCCTTTGTTTTATTTTTCACTGTAGAGATTTTGAATGGAGGAGTGTATCTGGACCGCAATGACTTCCTGTGTTATGCAGACACCATAAACTGGCAGGACATTGTTCGCAATCCGAATGCTACAGTGTTCCCGATGAGCAGGAATCCAAATTGTAAGTGTACATTTGCTGTATCTTTCTATCAAAGTCACTGGTGTTTGCCGCTGCATGACAAGCTTTAGGTTAGCCATAGACTGAGCAGCCACTTAAACTGCTGTCCCCAACATGTGTGAAGCCTAGTTTATTGGGGCCTAACCCTGGCAATTTACATCACACAGTTACTGCCCGTATACATAACATCAAGGCCTGCTACGCATTTATCCGTGCATGGGTGGCTTTTATTTTATAAACTGCTTCAGCATCTTTACAAATTTTGGAGATGCAGAATACTAGCTGTGACTTTTCTGTATGCATTTTCCTATCCACACAGCTTTTTTAGACCTGGCCTTAAGCTTACAGGTTATTTTTGTCAACAGCTGGGATAATACGAAAACTTCTTCTGTTCTACTCTTCTAAAGAGGTTAAAAAAAGCAAACAAACCGGTGAATCAGTTCATTTTGAACATAATTTATCTCCATGAATCATGATTGCTTTGATTCATAAACTGTAGGATCCTGGCAAATCAGAGGAGAATGGAAAAGCAATGAATTTTCAGTTTTTCGGTTATCTATGGATGAAAAATTACATGTATTTAGACAAGGTCACCAATGGTGAAGGTAGTATGAGGGAGCAGGCAGTAAGTATTGACCAACGTTTTTAGGATTACTTTCAGGGAAGTATTTAGAGTTTATGTTGCCTAAGCTGCAAGTGGTTGATAATAGAACCTATAGTTCCCAAGGTTGTTTTACTCTATAGGAAAACATAATTGTTACAGCAAAAATGTTAATTTCAGTGTTCTCTTGAGAGCACCTTACTTTCTGGCTAATATGCAGATCTGCCATTGGACTGTAGAGTACACCAATCATGAACTTTCAGAAAAAGAGGATAGCTACTTGAACTACGGAACCTCTCTGTGACCTCTCTCATCAGCCCTGGTGGTGTTCTTACCAATTTACCAAAAAATATCCACACAAGAAAACATGAGGCACAAATAAGGGTAATTGTTGTATGTTTGCCCAACCTACTTTAAATCTTATTACCTTGACCCTGGATCATTACTAGGGATGGGCAAACGGTTCGGCCGGAGCATAAGTTCGTTGTTCGGACATTCAGCGAACAGCCACACAAACAGGTAATTTGACCGTTTGTTCGGCCCCCCAAACCGACCACAATGCATTACGGCGCTGAACAGTGCATTACAAGCCCTGATTGGCTGAAGCAGTGAAAGCTTTACCCAATCAAGGCACAGAGCGCCGTCAGAGTCATGATTGGACACTGTCATCATGACTTTATCCAATCATATCTCATTCCCGCCCCACAGTATAAAAGTATTCTTTCAATGGCAGCCATTTTCAGTGTGATTTCGGTGTAGAGAGAGATAGAACGGGGCTCTGTTCAGTGCTATTAGTTAGTGTGCTATCCTGTGCTATTTTGCTTCAATTGTCAGTGTGGAATATTAGTTTAGTGTCAGTCTAGGGATAGTGTGAGTGTAGTGAGGAGGACCATCATTCAGCTTTGCATAGTGTGTAGCTAGAGTAGGGACAGCTCAGATAGTTTCACTGTAGAGTAGTGAGACCGTGTCATTCATACATACATTATTGTAGCGTAGGGGCAGCTCAGATAGTTTTAGTGTAGTGTAGTAAGAACGTGTAAGTAATCTTGACATAGTGTATAGCTAGAGTAGGGACAGTTCAGATAGCGTCAGCGTAGTGACGGTTAAACACCGTCTATTTGATTGCATTGCCATTTACTTCTGTGTGCGTTACTGCCAGTTTAACGCCATATGGTTTTGTGCATTACTGCAAGTTTAATGTCATTTACTTCTGTGTGCGTTACTGCCAGTTTAACACCATATAGTTTTGTGTACGCTACTGTCAGTCTAACGCCATATAGGTCTGTGTGCGTTACTGACAGTTTAACGCCATATAATTTTTTGTGCGTTACTGCCAGTTTAACGCCATATAGTTTTGTGCATTACTGCAAGTTTAAAGCCATTTACTTCTGTGTGCCTTACTGCCGGTTAAACGCCATATAGTTTTGTGTGCGTTACTGCCAGTTTAACGCCATATAGTTCTGTGTGCGTTACTGCCAAATTTAACGCCATATAGTTTTGTGTGTGTTACTGCCAGTTTTCTGCCATATAGTTCTGTGTGCATTACCTCCAGTTTAACGCCATATAGTTCTGTGTGCATTACTGCCAGTTTAACGCCACATAGTTCCGTGTGTGTTACTGTCAGTTTAACACCATGTAGTTTTGTGCATTACTGCAAGTTTAACGCCATTTACTTCTGTGTGTGTTACTGCAAGTTTAATGGCATTTACTTCTGTGTGGGTTACTGCAAGTGTAACTGCATTTACGTATGTGTGCGTTATTGCAAGTTTAATGCCATATAGTTCTGTGTGTCACTGTACGTTTGGCGCATTATATTGCAGTATATTATAGTGTATCCGTGGAGTGTGTCTGTGTAGTGTGAGTACTCAAATTAAAGTGCACCAAACACCACTTTACATTGATTAAAGTGCATCTACGTACAGATTTCCACTTCTTTATATTTGCTTATAAGCACTGGGGCGGGACGTTCCCTTGGCACTTTAAGGGGGCCAGCAACAAATGTGTCCACAGGCAAAGGTGGACGTGGTGGTCAGTCCTCAGGCAGGGCATCATTTCCTCTGTTTAGTGAGTTTGCCCGTGCTATCCAGCCACAGCATGCAGAGGAGGTGGTAGACTGGCTTACTAAACCTTCCTCATCCTCCTCATCTTCTGTCACGCAAGCAGAGACAAGTGTGCAGTCCCATGCAGTTGCCAGAGTGGATAAACATGTCTCCTTGTCCACATCTCTTCCTGCCATAGCCCCAACATCAGCCATTGAGGAGTCAGCTGAGTTATTTGACCACAGCATCAGCCACTTGCTCCTTGATGATGCCCAGCCATTACTGGATTCAGATGTTGGTTCTGAGGTTGAGGATGACAGTAACATGAGCCTAGAGAGAGGGAGGAAAACTGGTAGACAAATTGGCATTCATGTTCCCCCAGCCGCAGCGTATTGCCAAGTTGTCTCCAGTGGTAAAGATGATGATGGAGGAGATGGAGATCATAATGATGATGAGGTCACTTATGCGACTTGGGTGCCAGATAAAGCAGAGGAGGAAACTGAAGGTGAGGGGTCACAACCCCAAGGAGGCCGACATCAAGAAAGAGTAGAGAGCAGCCACCCTATTCCATCACATTCTGCAGCTGTTATCTCCCGGCTCTGCAGCAGATCGCACTGTTGCTATCTGCAAACTGTGTCTCAGGCACATCAAACTTGGCAAAAATGCCAGCCATTTGGGTACCACATGCTTAACAAGGCATTTAACATCCAACCACTCAGCCCATTGGCAAGAGCACCTAAAAGCCACACAAAAGGGGAACAAATCTGTCCCTCCTCCTCCTTCTCCTTACCCACTGCAGTCTGCCCCTGCTATACCGAGTCATTACCTCTCAGCAGCCTCGAGCGGTGTTCAAAAGTTCTGGTGCAAATGAACAGGGGTCCGTTCGGCCCATCCCTAATCATTACCTGCTGGTATATACAGCACCAATTGCCGGTTCTTAAGCTTAATTACAAAATGAATATGCCAATAGTGGCACAAGAATATTACTTTTTATGCCACTACGTGAAACAGGAAAGGAAGATCCACACTACGATCTCATCTTCCTCTTCCTACACCCTGAAATTCTGCTGTCTGGCCCATCATTTTGGGTAATGCTTTTCCAATACAAAACACCATTCTTAGGCACATTTAAAACCAGAGTAGCACTTCTTTCTGGTCATTGTCTTTAGTCTTCAAAGAAAGTAAATACCATTTATGTTATCGCAGAGAAGTTAAAAATAAAGGTCAATGCAACATACCACTTAAAAATTGTGTTCTTCTGTAGGGGACGAAAACTAGATTGTGCTGAAACCTCTCAATTTACTGGCATCACTTTAGGTGGTACATAACTTTGACTTTTACACAACTTTTTGTAATTTCTGACCCACATGTTTGCTTCTTCCCAAGTAAAGAACAGTAGAATATTAGAATGATCTTAAGGGATACGGGTATTTTGTAATTGTCGGTACCTAGACACTATGATGGTTTTCTCGCTATTTGTAGTTTTAGAGTTAGAAGAATTTTCTCTTACTGCAGAAACCCATTATGGACCCGTAGTGGGTGGGAACATATTCTGGAGAAAGACTAAATCAACACAGTACAAAGACCACCTCTTGAATGATATTATGTATGTAAGGCAGGAGAAGTATATAAGTTAATAAGCCTGTTAATGCTTAAACTACAGCGTAGTGTTACATACATTCAGTATATAAATAGTGTTCTATACTCTCCAGAAGTATGATGGCCCATGGGACCGTTGCTCTGCCTTAGAAGAGAAGCATAAAAACAACACGCTGGAAGGCTGGTTTAGTCTAGCAAAGAGCACTGTGCAAAGAAGCCACAGAAGCCAAAGTTCATCATTCACTCCCCTCACCACTTTTACCTAAATTTGATTGGCTACTCAGGGTGACTGCAGTCTACATAATGTCTTTATGGTTTTCACTTCTTTACTGTAGAGCGATTATCTATAAAAAATTTTCCAAAGGCATTGGAAGATCCCTCTGGTTGACAGGTTTATAAATGTAGTTCTGCTATTGTTTTTAAGATGCTAACATTTGCCACAAATCTTCCCCATACCCTTGGGTTTAATACACTTTATGCTCCGTTACATGGTGTAATGCTTACAGGTGAATGAATTGGAAAACTAATTCTTGTTTGAAAAGTTTCTCCCCACTGATGATTGTGTCATTATTTGAATATATGATTTTTTTTTGTTTGGGTATAATTTCTTAATTAGAGGATAAGAGCTCTTAGTGCTAAGCTGAGGAGGCATTATTGTTACTGTCTGCTAACAATGACCCTTACAGCCTGCTGTTATTTCTAATAAGATAGTTTAATGACTCTTCTGCTTGGTTAATATTGCTCTGAGTGGTGCGTTTTTGAAAGTGCCCAGAAAACATTGTTAGTCTGTAGAGTCTTAGGCTGAATTTAGCAGAGCAGCAAAGTAATGCAGAAAACTGCTCTACCAGGAACATATTGTACAGTAGCTCTGAGCATCTTCATAATGCTCCATCAAATAGCTTTACAATTACAATAACAGCACAAAGTGCAGGCAAGCACAGAAAGATAGGTCCCAATTTGAAATTACCAATGCAATTATTATATCTGGGCGATAGCTATATACAGTAAAATGTGAGAGCCTAAAACAGTTACATGCTTTGTAATTATATACAATGTATGAGAATATTGGTGTCCACAACTTAAGTGTCCATTGTTGTTTCTTGCTTGAAGAGTAATTTAAAATACACCTAAAAGAAATATGCAGTCTGCTATTAATGGTCTAATTCTGACTATGCCAGTTGCCTTAACCTCTATCTTCAATATTTAGAATCACAAAAATCCCTAAATACTGGAATACAAATTAGCTTTTTTTCATTTGTTGCTTTTAGAAACTGCATGTCACAGATTAGCTGTAGTAGTCCTACAGACATGTGGACTGCACCTATCTTTTATGGCTGCAGAGCTGAATCTGTGGTCCTATTGATTGATAGTCTGTTTTCACCTGACCCTTGCACTGGTCTGGCAGTCTCAGGCATCGTCCAATGTCACCTGTTGTATAGGATAGAAGTTCTGCTGTGCACTCACATTTTCTAGAAATCCTGCAAACTGCTTGGTACCTTGTCCTTGGATGTTCTACAATGCACACTGTTCACTTGTCCCTGGAAATACTGCACACTGAGCAGAACCCTCTCCTTGGAATTTCCACTGTGCACTCTACTTACTTGTTCCTTAAACTTTTGAACAATGAGCCATAATTGTTCCTGGAAATTCTGTGCACCATAAAGACTCCAGTGCCCTGGGACCCCTTTACACAATGCTCTACTCAGTCCCTCATAACCTGTGTGTAGCACTGATCAACCCCTTCTCATTCTAGTGGCTGGCACATGCCAGAGCCTTTCTCACACCTTGCCCCAGCTGGCAGTAACTGGGACAGCAACCTGGCACTGGGAATCAGCCAACCCATATCTGGCATCAAAAGCTCTGGAGAAGACCATTTGTTTCATATAGGGCGTACACACGGTCGGACTTTGTTCGGACATTCCGACAACAAAATCCATGGATTTTTTCCGACGGATGTTGGCCCAAACTTGTCTTGCATACCCACGGTCACACAAAGTTGTCGGAAAATCTGATCGTTCTGAACGCGGTGATGTAAAACACGTACGTCGGGACTATAAACGGGGCAGTGGCCAATAGCTTTCATCTCTTTATTTATTCTGAGCATGCGTGGCACTTTGTCCGTCGGATTTGTGTACACACGATCGGAATTTCCGACAACGGATTTTGTTGTCGGAAAATTTTATCTCCTGCTCTCCAACTTTGTGTGTCGGAAAATCCGATGGAAAATGTCCGATAGAGCCCACATACGGTCGGAATTTCCGACAACACGCTCCGATCGGACATTTTCCATCGGAAAATCCGACCGTGTGTACGGGCCATTAGACTCTGCTCTTCAGTGAATCCAGTCGGGGTGAGGATGAGTTCTCTTTGGCTGTGGTTGGCAAGCCTGTGACATCAAGGTCTATATATCGGAAGCTAAAGAATAAAAAATATGTTAAACCACTTTGACAGTTAACAGTACATTCATCTATTTAGATTTGTACATCACACCTAAAAGAGGGACATTTGTGCAGAAATAAGTGGCACAATGTTCATAAAAGAGCCTTACCCTCCAAAAGGAGGGAATTAAAGAAACTATCCTTAATATTTAAAAAAACAAAAAAAGACAAACATTGATGCATTTAAAGGTGAAATGCTGCAGGTACAAAGTGCAGACCTCTTTAAAACCTTAAATTCCATGGTATGTCAACGAATATTAGACAGTTCTGATAGACAAAGCTCCAGCATTCTCTGATTGGGTCCAAGATTGCCCATCCTTTGTTGCATCCTGGCAGGGATGGAGGATTGGAGGTAATGGACAGTTCCAACACTCCCCGGAAGTGCCAAAGTATTGCCTAATAGAAAGGCCCAACAGTTGCCCTAGCTGCACAATTTTGAAGGCTTTCCCAGGTGCCTTTCATTTAGAGCGTTAAATATTCGTTCCCGTTAAATATTCTCTTAAAGTTGCCTTGGGATCTAATTCATACCTACGCTATGGACACCTATTCTATTGCTTACTTGTGTCTGATTCCCCAATGAAAGTATTATAATCCTTCATCTATTATAAAATGTGTAAAGTGCCAATTATACAGTACATGACATTATATGAGTAATGTGGCCAATCTGAACATTGCTTTTGAAAATGAATTAATTCACAACCATTGGAAGTACTTATCACAAAAATACAGAGATAGAAAATCTCTCCATAATCATCTGGAAATCATTTGTTTTACACCACAGAAAATAGAATAGATTATCAGGAGGCTGTACAGTATAATGTGCAATTGGCAAAGTCAGGGCTAAAGGTCTTCACAGGTCCAACAACTCCTGATAATGTATAAAAATATCTTTCATTATTTCCTCATAAATCATAAAACCATATTTTTCACATATTTTTCAGTTCAGCTAGTCATTTACAGAATTAGAGATAGCAAGAAATATTCATGCATCAGCTGAAAGTGAAAATTAGGTATGCAGTAGGAGCCTCTAGTTTGGCTAGAGTTGCCCTTTAATATTGTCAGGCTACAATCAAATCAAATATTATCAGGAAAAGACTAAAATAATATTGGTACAATAACTTTGTTTTATATAATTTTAATACATGATCCCTAAGCTTAACCTGACCTTAAAGCTATCCTGTCAGCAGAGGCATTGCTAGGGGTGGCTATTGGGGCTATAGCCCCGAATCTGAGGCCCATAGCCCCGGGTCTCTTGCTGCAGGATCCCTGCCTAACCTGCGGCGGGCAGGCTGGCTGCATGAGAGAGGCGGGGTGAGAGGAGAGAAGCAAGCAAATCTGCAAATGGTGGCAGGTGATGTGGTAAGTGACAATCCACATCTGGTGGCAGGCGACATGTCAAGTTGCAATCCATATCAAGTGGCAGGTGACGGTGGCAAGTAACAAGCCGCATTTGGTGACAGGCGACGGTGGCAAGTGACACACTTCATCTGGTAGCTGGAGATGTGGCAAGTGACACGCCCCGGGCTCCCACTGATTCTGCTTTATGGTTGAACCACTTGCTTACCACTGGTGTGCCCCCCCTCCCCCCGTGGGCCTGCAAAAAGGTTGGTGGCTGCTGCTATGGGCTCTAGTAACCACAGCAGAGGAAGGGGAATATAGGCTTCCGACACTCCAGGAAGTGTCAAATGTTGGATAGCCTTGCTGCAATTCTATAAGAGATAGAAGGTAGGAGATGCAGATGAGTATAAGAGGTATAAAAGCTATTTCATGTGCATTTATTTAACCTGACAGGGTCACTTACCCTCACCAGAGACTTAACTGTTCATTTCACTCTTTACCTAATAGTTAAAAAAAATAACTTAGACCCTTAAACTTTACACAAAAATTAAAAACTCTAGCCTAATCTTACCCCTAACACTCCTTCCTCTCCTAGGCTCCTTATGTCACTTCCCTCGGCGCCTCCGCTCGCTACTGCTCCTGGGAGATGTGTGTCATTATTTCCCAGGAGTCAGTGGGCAACGCCGAGGGCTCCGTTGCCATCACAACAGGGCGGGCACTGCTGATGCCGCCGCCCCTTGTGATGGTAACCTAGTAGTTGACAGCGCTGCGAGAATGACTCAATGTGCATGCACGAGATCGGGGTGTGAACGGGCGGTGCATGCTGGTCGCTCAGCAGCACTGTATCCTGGAACAGGATGCTTGTGGGCTTCACATGTGCACAAGCAAAATGAAAACAGCCACCACTGCATTATCAAAGTTCTTTTAACAGATGAAACTAGACATCGGGGGACAAATTATACAGAAGACGTGAGTGTTACAGTGCCATTGTAAATGCTTGTGAAAGGTTCAAAAATAAAAATGTATTGATTGTAGTTGGAACTCCGCTTTAAATATGTTATTCAATAGCCACAAAGTATATAGGCTCACTTTTTGTGCAGCAAACCCTTTGCAAACCGGATATTACCTTGTAAAAGCAGCAGTAACATCATCATTGCACTGCACATAACAGAATTGGGGGAGGAACTCAGCAGGTCCTCCCTCTACAGGCTGCCTGCAGAAAGCTACAGGAGGGGGCAGGTAGAAGACCAGTCAACCTGCACAAGGAGAGAGGGCAGCAGTGACCGGTCTTTTTTATAGGAAACTCCTGCACAGAGGCAAAGAGCATGAATTGTTTCATACTGGAGTACTAAAAATTCACAAATAGTACCAAGATTAACCACTTAAGGACCGGAAGGATTTGCCCCCTTAATGACCAGGCCATTTTTTGCGATACGGCACTTTGTTGTTTTAACTGACAATTGCGCGGTCATGCGACGCTGTACCCAAACAAAGGTGACGTCCTTTTTTCACAAATAGAGCTTTTTTTGGTGGTATTTGATCACCTCTGCCGGTTTTTATTTTTTGCGCTTTAAACAAACAAAAATTTTTTTTTTACTTTTTGCTATAGTACATATCCCCAAAAAACAGACTTATTCAGCAGTTTAGGTCGATATATATTCTTCTGCATATTTTTGGTAAAAAAAATCGCAATAGGCATATATTGATCGGTTTGAGCAAAAGTTATCGCGTCTACAAACTATGGGATAGATTTAGGGACTTTTATTTATTTTTTATTGTTTTCACTAGTACTGGCAGCGATCAGTGATTTTTAGCGGGACTGTGATATTGCGTCTGACAAATCTGACCCCAAATGACACTTTTAGGGGACCAGTGACATTATTACATTGATCAGTGCTATAAAAATGCACTGATCAATGTAAAAATGACACTGACAGGGAAGGGGTTAACACTAGGGGGCGATCAAGGGGTTAAAGTGGATGTAAACCTGAAAATGTATTTATTTATTTTTTTTATGTCATAATATAGAGTATAAGATTTCCTATCATTTGAGCCCAGTCTTGCCACAAAGAGAAAAACCAAAGTTTGCTTTTACTAAATCAACCTGTAATTGTTTGGCCTGCATTTCAACTTTACAGTTACACTTTTTTTTTTAACTTTGGATAGAGTGTTGAGGTGTTGAAATCCCTGTCAGGTTTGTGTAGCTGTTTGTAGCTTTTCTGTTTGTCCTGATGACCATTGTGACAGAAATTGATGGGAAGTGAAAAATGGTACAGTTGTTCCTGGAACAGGAATAGGTTGGGAACCTTTTAATGGGAAAGCTAAAGCTGACAATACACTATACCGTATGATTGTACACCCTCCTTAGATCTACTATGAACTATGTAGTGCAGGGGCCTGCCTGATTTGATACTAATTGAATAGATTGTGTAGATTTGTTCTCATTTAACGTAGTTTTGGTAAAGCTGAAGGAGATTGTACAGAGAGTGTAAAATCAGATTGTATATTGTAGGGCCCACCTACAAACGACTTCCCCTAGCTTTGGAGAGATTTATTCTCACTTCCCAGTGTGTGTCTGGGCCAGGAGGTTAAGGAGAATCTCCCCAATGGAAAACAGTCAGTAAAAAGCTAAACTTTGGCCTTTAGAAATTGTTCCAGTATACAAGCAACCAGTATGTTCCAGATATTGCTTTGGAAATTTGAAGGATCTTTAAAGGGCCAGGGTACTCTGTAGTAGTTTCTATATAGGACAATGCTAGCTAGCTAAAATGGCAGGGATAAGAACATACAAGAGATTGTCTTGGAGAAAAGGTGATTAATCGTTCCTGCTTGTATACCTTGATATGACCAACACTACTGTATTACGGTATCACCAAGAAAAAGAAAAAAAATTCTTGGTGTCAGCCATTACATCTGATCTTTTAGAGCACTCTAGGTAATGCTATGGCTGTCGGATCCTTTTACAAGGTCTTCCTAGTGCAGACAACCTTGAAAAATGAAAAATAATTTATGTGGAAATTGATGTAACTTTCTTCTTAGCGAAGGATTTGCCGATGCGGCAGGAGGTGCTCAATATAAGCTTATATATTAGGACATGCAGATGGCAAACATACTGCACAAGGAAGAGTAAAACATGATATTAAGACTAATTTATTATCTGCAAATGCATGTCATATTATAGCAGGAACATTCTCAGCAAACTGTTCGCTTGTCAAATGGCTGTTTGCAGTTGAGCCCACAGCTTTTCAGATCCAATTAGTCACAGAAAAAGCAATCACAGGCGGAGAACAGAACCTTCACATTTGTCTTGTCTGCCGAAGGTTGATGATGTTGTACAGGGGGGATAATAGGTGATTCACAGCTAGAAAATGTCCACTGATTTGTCTGACACAAGGGTCTAATAATCTGAAAGGTCCCTTGTCTTTTCTAACTACCTCCACCCTCTGGTTTTATGTTCGCTGACTTTTCCTGGGTACAGTGTTGTACCTTGAAATCTCACGCTACTATTTATTGCTGTAGACACCAGAGTTTCATCTATTTTATTAGAGAAACATAAAACGTGACAGCTGATAAAATCTATACCTAATATGGCCTTTGCTTGCTAGCTATATATTCCCAGGAAAGACTTGACCTCTAGCCTCTGATATTTTCTCAGTTACAGCATTGCTATGATTGTGTTATTAAAGTGTGCCAAACAGCCATTGTTATAGCACATGCTAGCCGCTTACGTTCCACTGTGGCCACACGGTCTTGTTGGGGTTTTCTTGTTTTCCTCATGGTTGCAGTTATCTTTAAAGGCTTTGGGATATAGTCCTTTTAAATTCTTATAGAAGATCTAGCGGTCCAAGACTAACAACTTATTGACTTTCCTTTAAAGTGGAACTTTACCCAGCTAGGAGAAAAGTAAAAGTCAGCAGCTACAAGTACAGTAGCTGATGACTTTTAAGAAACACATAATTACCATTCCAAGAGGTCCAGCGCTGTCTTCCACTCAGCCAATTCTTCTCAGGGCTTATGATCTAGTGTGCCACCATCTCATCTTAGATTTAGTAGGCGGCTGTGACCTACTGATCACTTATAACCGGCCCCCTACTGGGAGCTCTGGACTGCAGACATTATCCTCATCTAGGCAAGGAATGGGAGAGTTGGAGCGAGTACCACCCAAAAAAAGGTCTTGCTCCCAGAAAGATAAATATTGTGTAAGAGGTTCGGGGGGGGGGGGGGGATGGTGAGTGTTCTTTTCTGGAGAAGGTTCACTTTAATTTGTAAGACATAGAGCATGTTTTCTTTAATTGACAAAACCATGATTATGGTTATCTATCTATCTATCTATCTATCTATCTATCTATCTATCTATCTATCTATCTATCTATCTATCTATCTATCTATCTATCTATCTATCTATCTATCTATCTATCTATCTATCTATCTATCCACACATCTATGCAAGCTTATACAGTAATAAGATATGTTGGGCTGGTGTCCCTGTGTGAACATACTTTACTATTCACAGAATGAAGGTATCAAAATACAGGAAATGCGTCGGGTATCAGGGTACATCAACCCCAGGAGAGCACATTTAATATCATATTTGTATTATCTCTGTTCTGATCTAGTATCAATTTTGTATGGAATGCATTTTCTCTTTTTTGTATGTTATAGACGTCTTTACGTCCGTTTTTTAAGTACTTTAATAAAATATACATCTCAGGAGTTGGTGGTCTATTAAAGTCCCAATATAAGGGGGTTACATTTTTTTCTGTGTTTCATACGTTAGGGATGGGACCACCACACTCCATATTTGTCATTATGGAAGCCTCCTTTCTGCTTACTTTACTATTCAGACATCAAGCAGAGCAGGATTCACAGTGACACATGCTGGGTAATATTTAGCTGCCTACTCCCTATTCAGACCTGCGATCACTGAGTCTGCCAGAGAGAAGTCCAACACAACCTCCTTGGCTGCTTTGTGATGTCATATGAATGCATTTCAAGTGTCTCACAGGAAGGTGATCCTGGAACATGTGAAAATATGTTTCACAATAAACAATTTTCTTTAGAAAGACCTACCAACTTTTCACCATGCCCATCAATCAGTGAGGTGCTCTAGCACACTTTGCATGGTACACTTCCTATAGCCCACAGAAATTAGAATTAAAAAAACAGTTGGTTTTGTTTGGTCTTTAAGTCGAAGGTTCCCAATCCTTCCTTACCATATAGTCAAAAGTTTATGGACATCTGACCATCACAGTTATATGAGCTGTTGATTGTCCCATCCAAAATCATTGATAGTCATGTGCACAGGGACATGCTGAAATAGAAAAGCACATTGTTGCCACAATCTTGGAAGTGCAAAAACATGTCTTTGCAAGCTGTAGCATTAGCAGTACCCTTTACTGTAAACACCTGAAGTTCAAAGGGTGTCTATCTACTTATATCATTTAATTGCATTTTTTTCCTCATTAATGTACACACAGCACCCCATATTGACAGAAAAACACAGAATTGTTGACATTTTTGCAGATTTATTAAAAAAGAAAAACTGAAATATCACATGGTCCTAAGTATTCAGACCCTTTGCTCAGTATTTAGTAGAAGCACCCTTTTGTTCTAATACAGCCATGAGTCTTTTTGGGAAAGATGCAACAAGTTTTTCACACCTGGATTTGGGGATCCTCTGCCATTCCTCCTTGCAGATCCTCTCCAGTTCTGTCAGGTTGGATGGTAAATGTTGGTGGACAGCCATTTTTAGGTCTCTCCAGAGATGCTCAATTCAAATCAAGTCAGGGCTTCGGCTGGGCCTTTCAAGAACAGTCACGGAGTTGTTGTGAAGCCACTCCTTCATTATTTTAGCTGTGTGCTTAGGATCATTGTCTTGTTGGAAGGTAAACCTTCGGCCCAGTCTGAGGTCCTGAGCACCCTGGAGAAGGTTTTCATCCAGGATATCCCTGTACTTGGCCGCATTCATCTTTCCCTCAATTGCAACCAGTCGTCCTGTCCCTGCAGCTGAAAAACACCCCCGCAGCATGATGCTGCCACCACCATGCTTTACTGTTGGGACTGTATTGGACAGGTTATGAGCAGTGCCTGGTTTTCTCCACACATACCGCTTAGAATTAAGGCCAAAAAGTTCTATCTTGGTCTTATCAGACCAAAGAATCTTATTTCTCACCATCTTGGAGTCCTCCAGGTGTTTTTTAGCAAACTCCATGCGGGCTTTCATGTGTCTTGCACTGAGGAGAGGCTTCCGTCGGGCCACTCTGCCATAAGGCCCCGACTGGTGGAGGGCTGCAGTGATGATTGACTTTTTACAACTTTCTCCCATCACTTGACTGCATCTCTGGAGCTCAGCCACAGTGATCTTTGGGTTCTTCTTTACCTCTCTCACCAAGGCTCTTCTCCCCCGATAGCTCAGTTTGGCCAGACGGCCAGCTCTAGGAATGGTTTTGGTCATCCCAAACGTCTTCCATTTAAGAATTATGGAGGCCACTGTGCTCCTAGGAATGTTAAGTGCAGCAGAAAATTTTTTGTAACCTTGGCCAGATCTGTGCCTTGCCACAATTCTGTCTCTGAGCTCTTCAGGCAGTTCCTTTGACCTCATGATTCTCATTTCCTCTGACATACGCTGTGAGCTGTAAGGTCTTATATAGACAGGTGTGTGGCTTTCCTAAGCAAGTCCAATCAGTATAATCAAACACAGCTGGACTCAAATGAAGGTGTAGAACCATCTCAAGGATGATCAGAAGAAATGGACAGCACCTGAGTTAAATATATGAGTGTCACAGCAAAGGGTCTGAATACTTAGGACCATGTGATATTTCAGTTTTTCTATTTAAATAAATCTGCAAAAATGTCAACAATTCAGTGTTTTTCTGTCAATATGGTGTGCTGTGTGTACATTAATGAGGAGTGAAAAATTTAAGGGGGTCTGAATACTTTCTGTCCCCACTGTGTATATATATATATATATATATACACACACACTCAAACAGTTATTAATTAAAAAAGGACTACAAAAGCACTATGTGTTTTTCTGAAGAGAGAACACAGCGGTAATCATCTGCTCTCAAATATTCTACCTACTATGGAGCCTATTGGGTAAGGAAGAGTGAGGGGGTAGTCACTGCTCTGACTAATTTATTTGTTTGTGTAAACTTCAGCATGAGCTACTGAGCTCTGTAACCCCATACAAAGAAATGAAGGGCACTGCTTCAGGCTCTAGTAGGTCCTTATATGCTGACAACCACTGGGAGAACAGCCAGGGAAAGAGCTTATCTCAGCTCCATAGAAGTTAATGAGGATGGAAAAGAAGTGCCAGGAGTCCCACATCATTTATGTGATGTGTGGCCTCTGGAAATTCTTTTTCTTCCTATTGAGCTTTGTAAACAGCAGGCTATTTACCACAAGAGAGATGGAAAAAAATTAAAAACATGAAAGGTGCCTAAAGCACCACCCGCAAGCTGGATTTATACTACAAAATCATTACACGGAATATTTTGTATTTACTTCACTAGAAGAATATATATATATATATATATATATATATATATATATATATATATATATATATATATATTTTAGCCCTGCCCATAAAGAATGAAGAAAATATGTACGAAACCACTACACATTTAACTGTATAAAACAGTTTTTAATTCATTAATTCAACAAAATACTGTCCACTAAAAAGAGATCCATTACATACAGTACATTTAAAATAAAAAAAAACTAATTTGAAAGCAGACAAGGAAAAGAAAACTTCTAATAATTGCCTCTCATCATAGATCTTGTAATGTTCATTGTACGATGACTGTACTTTTAAAGAAATTGTCTTGGAAATGTTATAGCTAGGCAACACCTATCCTTATATTGATCAGTATTTCCAAATTAATAACTACTGTGATAGGGAATGGACTCAAAAAGATATACCCAACATCTTCTCAAATAGCTGTTCTATTTATTTGACATATTTGAGATTTTTTTTATAAACATGCTTACATAGGTTTTATATATTAGGGTCTTAGGAATGTGAGTAGATGGCAGAAGAGTTAGTATGATGCCAAGGACGTTGGCTGCAGTGGACAAAGCATACAACATGAAATACATGCATATAGAGAGTTTCAAATTTCTTTTACATTAAGTAGCTGTCATTATGACCTTCTTGCTTCATGTTTTACTGCTTGTAACTGCAATGCAAAATTATGAATTCAGCTTTAGCGTTGCTTTTTCCTATTTTTCTCTAAATAATGGGGTTTCTCTGGATTACAAGTGGCTTTATACATGAAATGACAATCCTAATATCTAGTGGGAAAAAAAATAATGCTTGACTAACCATCTGATTGATTTTGTAGGTTAGAAAGTATTTGATTTATTTTGTTCCCTTTTTGACATAAGCAATTCTAGCGGCATTTGACCACACTCAATGCGACTATTCAAAATTGCCTAAAACTCTTATGTCCTGTACACATGATCGGACATTGATCGGACATTCCGACAACAAAATCCATCCGAATTTTTCCGACGGATTTTGGGCCAAACTTGCATACACACGGTCGCACAAAGTTGTCGGAAAATCTGATCGTTCTGAACGCGGTGACATAAAACACGTACGTCGGGACTATAAACGGGGCAGTAGCCAATAGCTTTCGTCTCTTAATTTATTCTGAGCATGCGTGGCACTTTGTGTGTCTGATTTGTGTACACACGGTTGAAATTTAAACAATCAGATTTTGTTGTCGGAAAATTTTATAGCCTGCTCTCAAACTTTGTGTGTCGGAAATTCCGACGGAAAAAGTCCGATGGAGCCCACACACCATTAGAATTTCCAACAACACAATCCAATCACACTTTTTCCATTGGAAAATCTGACCGTGTGTATAGGGCATTACTGTTAGGAGCTCTTTCATATGTGGAGGTTACATTTCTATTCTTTGAGTCACAAAAAGGGTTCTTTTGTGTCTTTTGCAGTGACCATAAAATGAACAACTTTTCCAGTAAATTTACTATATTGAGCAAACTATACCAAAGAATCTGTAAAAAGACTTTGGTTTTCATTTAACATGTAAAAAGACTTTTGCTTTCTTTTCCTTTTCTAAGGTTTATAGGTATCCAAAGGTTGTCTGTGTGACTATTTAATGCCAGAAGGTAATGTTTGGTATCTACTAAATTTAGAACTCAACTTCATGCTGCATTAATGTGGACTAAGCTCATAACTGAAAAAAAAATAACAGTTTTCATTATTGATATTCTTTTTCAAATCTTTGTTTATTATTTCAATTACTGAGGTCATTGCTGTTCAGCAGAGGACAAGAAGTTTGGTATAAGTGGTCAGGATGACATCTCTGAAGTTATTTACATTTCTTAACTGTAACAGCCACATCAAAAACTCAATAAACCCTCATATACAGTGAGGACGGAAAGTATTCAGACCCCTTTAAATGTTTCACTCTTTGTTATATTGCAGCCATTTGCTAAAATCATTTAAGTTCATTTTTTTCCTCATTAATGTACACACAGCACCCCATATTGACAGAAAAACACAGAATTGTTGACATTTTTGCAGATTTATTTAAATAGAAAAACTGGAATATCACATGGTCCTAAGTATTCAGACCCTTTGCTGTGACACTCATATATTTAACTCAGGTGCTGTCCATTTCTTCTGATCATCCTTGAGATGGTTCTACACCTTCATTTGAGTCTAGCTGTGTTTTGATTATACTGATTGGACTTGATTAGGAAAGCCACACACCTGTCTATATAAGACCTTACAGCTCACAGTGCATGTCAGAGCAAATGAGAATCATGAGCTCAAAGGAACTGCCTGAAGAGCTCCGAGACAGAATTGTGTTAAGGCACAGATCTGGCCAAGGTTACAAAAAAATTCTGCTGCACTTAAGGTTCCTAAGAGCACAGTGGCCTCCATAATCCTTAAATGGAAGACGTTTGGGACGACCAGAACCCTTCCTAGAGCTGGCCGTCTGGCCAAACTGAGCTATCGGGGGAGAAGAGCCTTGTTGAGAGGGGTAAAAAAGAACCCAAAGATCACTGTGGTTGAGCTCCAGAGATGCAATCGGGAGATGGGAGAAAGTTGTAGAAAGTCAAACATCACTGCAGCCCTCCACCTTTATAGCAGAGTAGCCCGACGGAAGCCTCTCCTCAGTGCAAGATACATGAAAGCCCGCATGGAGTTTGCTAAAAAAACACCTGAAGGACTCCAAGATGGTGAGAAATAAGATTCTTTGGTCTAATGAGACCAAGATAGAACTTTTTGGCCTTAATTCTAAGCGGTATATGTGGAGAAAACCAGGCACTGCTCATCACCTGTCTAATACAGTCCCAACAGTGAAGCATGGTGGTGGCAGCATCATGCTGTGGGGGTGTTTTTCAGCTGCAGGGACAGGACGACTGGTTGCAGTTGAGGGAAAGATGAATGCAGGCCAAGTACAGGGATATCCTAGACAAAAACTTTCTCCAGAGTACTCAGGACCTGAGACTGGGCTGAAGGTTTACCTTTCAACAAGACAATGACCCTAAGCACACAGCTAAAATAACGAAGGAGTAGCTTCACAACAACTCTGTGACTGTTCTTGAATGGCCCAGCCGAAGCCCTGACTTGATTTGAATTGAGCATCTCTGGAGAGACCTAAAAATGGCTGTCCACCAACGTTTACCATCCAACCTGACAGAACTGGAGAGGATCTGCAAGGAGGAATGGCAGAGGATCCCCAAATCCAGGTGTGAAAAACTTGTTGCATCTTTCCCAAAAAGACTCATGGCTGTATTCGATCAAATGGGTGCTTCTACTAAATACTGAGCAAAGGGTCTGAATACTTAGGACCATGTGATATTTCAGTTTTTCTTTTTTAATAAATCTGCAAAAATGTCAACAATTCTGTGCTTTTCTGTCAATATGGGGTGCTGTGTGTACATTAATGAGGAAAAAAAATGAACTTAAATGATTTTAGCAAATGTCTGCAATATATCAAAGAGTGAAAAATTTAAGGGGGTCTGAATACATTCTGTCCCCACTGTAAGTAACAAAATTACTTTCTACTGTCTAGTCTTAATAACCATTATCAACCATTGAGATGATAGAGTGATTTATGCAAGATAGCAATCTTGTTCTTGTTTATAACTGTCATTTTGGTCTCACCATCGGTACATGTAGCACTTTTAAAGGGGCAGACCACATAAAACTCAGGAGATAATTCACTCTTGTTACGAGATCAGTGTGCTTGAGGTTTCATCCCTGCCCATCTGCCCTGCAGACATTATATGGGACTTTTAGCTCCACTTAAGCATAGGATATGTAGGCTTTTCCCCATCTTTGTTCATATTTTCATGCATTTTTAAAAGTGAAGTAACGTACAAGAGCATCTTTGGGCCAGAATTACATATTCTTGGCTGAATAGGCTTTTATTATGGGAGCACATGAAATCATGATATCCTCCTCCACCAGCTTATTTGCAGGGTGGAGGAAGATACAGATTTGTACCCTTAAAGGGGCCACACACCTTTTTTACCCTTGCGGTTCTAAATGCCGCCATCATTAAGTTTATAAGGAAGAGTGCCACCAGTATAACACTAGAGTGGAAGCCAGGTTGATCCGGCGCAGTGTGACCTGATTTATTCAGGTCCATATCTGGAGGTGAGTGTTCAGGCACAACGGTGGTGGGAGCTACTGAACACTATTTAAAGGATTGATTTATTATGATTTCTGATTTGCAAGTGTGATGAATAAGAATCACCAAGAGTAACAGTAGAGACTTCATGAAATATGTGTGCAACACACATTTTTGCAACTTCCCATTGAAGTCAGTAGAAATGTAGCTATCTCATTCTGTTTCAAAAGTAGCTCATGTACCCTTTCAAGCTTCTGAACTACAAACACCTGAATGCTAAATGTGAACAAGACAATTTAAAAGCATGGGATTTGGCTTGTTGAGAATTTGTGAGCTTTAAGCTTGGAGTTGCAAAATGCTCAGATGAGAATAGGTGCTTATTCTCTGTTTATGTACTTTCTCTGTTTGCTAATTCCCTTCTGCGTTCTCTAGAATTGTTACATTGTATCTCCTGTTTCAATATGTATTTTCTATGCCCCTAGGCTTCACTTATAGCACAGTATTTTATTACTGCCCACAATAAAACCACATTCAATTAGAGGAAAGGATAGCCTATAGAACATTGATTTTGAGCACAGAGCACATAGAGCTTAGTTTGTACACTTAATGGCTAAATAAGCAAGAAAAAATATTATAAAAACTTTACTAGAAGGATTGGAGGCTGTCCATCTAGCAAGGTATATGCTCACCTTGTTAGTGTTCACTTTGTAGGGCCAATCATTTTTCTTTAGTGCAGAAGCGATCAGCAGCACAGGCAGCAGGAAAGGGTGACTAGCCAGGCTCTTCTTTGCAGGTGCAGCTTTATTTTATGTATTAGATTTAACAACATAGTTCCATCATAGGAAATCCTACATCCTCCTACATTATAGATAACACAATGGGAGCAACTATAAGAAAGTAAAAATAAATGCTGTAATTTCCTTTATAGGGAGCAATGTGTTAAAGTGTAACTAAAGGCAAAACTTTAGTTTTGGATAGAGTGGAGAGGGATTAGAACACCTGTCAGTTTTTATTGCTGTCTGAGCCACCGTTAGGGAGATTTGCTCTCTCTATTTGTCCAGTATACTGTTATTATCGAAAGTGAAAGTAAAACAAAATCCCAAATTTTGGGTTAACATCAGAGCACCAATAGATGAAGCCCTGGGATTCCCTCACTTTGGAGGGATTTCCTCCCATTTCCTGTTGTAGTTATGGGACAGGAAGTGAAATCTCCTCAATGGGACACATACAGATGACAAAAAAATGTGGTTACAAGCCCCCCTTAAGCCCCGTACACACGATCGGACTTTCCGACAACAAAACCATGGAATTTTGTTTGAAGGGTGTTGTCTCAAACTTGTCTTGCATACACACGGTCACACAAATGTTGGCCAACAATTACGAACGTAGTGAAGTACCAGACATACAACGTGGTTTTTCAGCCCTTTAGTGCCACCCTTTGGGCTCCTTCTGCTAATTTCATGTTAGTAGAAGTTTGGTGAGTGTTAATTTGCGCTTTTCTTTTCGTGTTTTTCATTTCGCGCTTTTCAGTTCGTTTCTGAATGGCCGTTCGTCAACCAGACATGTTGCAAATCGGAGGAGATAATGTGTTATTTATTATTGGCCTTGGAGTTATTGCTTTGACATAATTTTTTTGGTTGAATAATGATTTGATTTGGTATATTTTCTATATTTTTGGATGCATAGAATGCACTTTTTGGTTAAGTACTATTGGCAGATAGCATGTCTATTTTTTTTTTAATGCACAATAAAAAAATTGTGGAGAATAATACTTGGCTATATGTTTTACTTCAAATGACCGTTTGGGAGTAGGCAGTTACATTTTACAAAAATACAATGTAAAATTGACAAGGGACACCAACATAGTTGTATTTGTGTTCTTAAAAACTAAACTTGCACAAATAAAAAAAAAAAAAAACATAATAATATTATTCTTGATATCACTAGAAAAAAAAAGCTTTGAAAATTTGTTTGCAATAACTCCATCAGTATCACCAGCAAATTATTTAATTTAAGAAGAAGAAAATTGTGCGCTGCATTTGGCGATTTCATAATTTTCCATGTAACGAATGTTAATTCTCCATTACAACAAATGCTAGTTTACAAGACCGACCGCTTCTGCTTCCGAGCGTGCGTGTTTGTACTTTGGACTTTTGTCCTACGGACTTGGGTACACATGATCGGAAAGTCCAACAACACACACACATTTGAGAACATGCTAGCCAACATTTGTTGGTGGAAAGTCCAACAACAATTGTCCGATGGAGCATACACACGGTCAGACTTTCCAGCAACAAGCTCACATCCAACATTTCCCGTCGGAAAGTCAAATTATGTGCACGGGGCATAACTCTATCCAAAATTAAAATAAAAAAGTTTTGCTTTGAAACCCATTTGATGTCTCATTCCATTTAATCTCTGTACAGTCCTGCACCCCTACTTGTTATAAGAAAGTTATTATTGTGATCATGTTTTATTTTTCATGGAAATGTCATGATGCAATGATGCTTCCTGTGCCCACACTGCAGTGGTCTATGTTTGCATAGCAGTGTAACAGCCACACTTCTAATGCCGCGTACACACGAGCGGAATGTCTGACAGAAAAAGTCAGACGGAAGCTTTTCATCATATATTCCGATTGTGTGTATGCCTCATCCGACTTTTTTATTAGAAAATTCTGACGGACCTAGAAATAGAACATGTTCTAAATATTTCCTACGGAACCAATTCCTATCGGGAAAACGCTCGTCTGTATGCTGTTCTGACGGACCAAAAATGGCGCACGCTTTAAAGCAAGTACGAGACGGAAGCTATTGGCTACTGGCTATTGAACTTCCTTTTTCTAGTTCCATCCTACGTGTTGTACGTCACCGCGTTCTTGATGGTCGGACTTTGGTCAGACTTTGGTTTGACCGTGTGTAGGCAAGACCGCTTAAATGGAATTCCGTCAGAGAAACCTTCGGAGTATATTCCAACGGCAAAACGGCTCATGTGTACAGGGTATTAGTGTAGGCTTCTTCACATGCATTACAGAAGTAGAGAGGGTGTATGTCTGAGCAAATATGTTACTGATTGTTGCTAATTACTGAGTGCAGTAGGTCTAACTGGTGCCCATTGGACGACATGGTCATATTATTGCACCCTGCAAAACAGCTGAAGCTAGGGTGCAGAAACAAGACTATAACAATGGAGGTTGTTAGTACATTGTCTGTCTGACTGCATATTTATTCTGTAACTTTTATTGGGCATCAAGTGTACCTGTCTAAACCATGCCATGAAACCTAATATTGCCACAACAACTGCAACTGTTTTGTATATTTTCTGTATATTTCTATTTATGCTAGCAGATTAGCACAATTAGAAAAAAAAAATGTTACAGTACGCTATAACATAACCCTGATACAATACAAGATATTGTATACACAGAAAAAAAGGATTTTTATTTTCACCTTCTGTAAAAAAAAAAAAAAAAAAAGACAGACCGACAATCTGAAAGGTGTTTATGTTGCAGGAGTGCAGAGTAGGTAGTTTGTTACTTTAGAAAACCCCACTGGAGACGCAGGAACCATTACATACTGCTAATAGCTGAAAGTGATGTGTGAGATTAAACCCTGTGAATAACTAAAATATCTGGAGAAAGCTTATTTTGAAGCAGAACAAACCCCAACCGCTTGCAAAATTGCAAAGTAACAGCAATAATGCGTACACGTCTGTCACGGCTGGGGAGCCCATTAAATCAAGGCTGAATTGTCGGTCAGTCTGGACCTAGTTCTACCTAATTACGTCCTTTGAAGGTAATGTACTATTGTGTGTGAGTGTGGGAGAGTCGGGAATGGTAGATTTCGCTGTGCTGCCCCATGCCTTCGCAGAAGTGTGAGCCGGACAAGAATTGTCTGCATCTTAGACAAATTAAATTTGGTGTTCTTGTGAACGACAGCAGTGGTCAAACGTGAGAGGGAGAGGGGGAATCATAACAAAGGCACCGGAATAAGAAGCAGGATTTTTTTTGTGTGTGTGGTTGGCTATGTATTGAAGACAGCAGAGCTGAGTCAGTGGAATGAGCTATTACCGCCAGTTGGAACATTGAGGAGAGGGAGCAATACAGTGTCTGGAATCAGAAGAGAGGAGCCAAATTACTGGTGTCAGCACACACCACTTAACAAATTGCCTTTATACTTCAGCCTCATGCCATGTTATCCTGAGATTTCGAAGATTGCTCTCTGTTAAAAAAAAAAAAAACGGAAAATCCAAATATAGTTTAAAAGGAGTGTATTCATTTTACAATGCTCTATTTAACACTGTAATGGAAGCCTACTATGCTGTATTATAGTATACTGTGTGCGTCATGAATCAGTACTTATCGATTATCTGTAGGCTTTATTCACACGCCCGTAATATAACACATTTACACGTGTTTTTTTATTCACGGATCTGAACGTAGCTGCATTGTTTTTAATGGAGACATTCACACACTGTGTTCAGATCTGTAGCACAAAATCCAAAGACCTGCATCTCAGGACATATGTATACATGTATGCCAGAAGCAGGTATTGCAAAAAAAAAAATACATGCATGGGGGCTTGTGTGAAAAAGCCCCTAAAGCTAAACCTAAAGTCCAGGCAGGTACAAAAGACAAAAAAATGCAGTTCTATATTACATAATACACATTAGGGGGTGCTGATAAGTATTGAGCCTTAGAAATAATTGAGCGAGCAAGCTGTAAATTGCAGGGTGTACTGGCCAACTTTTATATATGCAATGGTGCAAAAATCTACCCATGATTTTAACTTTCAATGTATTCAATGTGGAAGAGCATAGGACCATAATCGAATTCCTGTTTCTCCAAGGGAAGGGTGCGAAGCAGATCCATGATGAAATGTCACAAACATTGGGTGACAGTGGCCCTTCATATGCAACATTGGGTCATCAATTTTAAAACTGCCCATTTTGGTGTTGAACGTGAGAAACCCAATGCAAGTCCTGTTTCTGTCTCTGTGCCTGCAAAGGTTTTGGGATTCACTTTGCTGTCGTTGTGGATAATGGGACCAACTCTCTCATGTGATATTCCCAGATACGTAGCAATATTTTTCGCTGATATTCAGCAGTCCTCTGTGATCATGTCATGGATGGCTTTCACAGAGACAGAAACAGGCCTTCCACTGGGTTTCTCACTTTCAACACCGAAATGGGCTGTTTTAAATTCGGCCACTGTCACCCAAAGTTTGTGACAATTTATCATGGATCTGCTTCGTACCCTTCCCTTGGAGAAACAGGAACTTGATTATAGTCCTATGCTCTTCCACTTTGAATTTTTCTAGAGGTGCTGCCATGTTGACCTGAAAAAGAAAGATAAACTAAAATCATAGATAGTTGATTTTTGCACCATTGAATATAGACAAATTGGCCAGTACACCCTGCGATTTAAAGCTTCTGCGCTCAATTATTACTGGGTAAGGCTCAGTACTTATCAGCACCTCCTCATATTGCAGATGTGCAGTAGTCCTTATGTGCAAAAAAGGGTCATGCTTAGAGAGGACAGTGTGACAACAGAGAGATGAGGTCATCAGTCTGCTCTGCTTCTTATATACACAGGGCTCAAAATTTCAAGTCCTGACCCACTAGGCCTTAAGAGTTACTCTCCACCAGTTGCCCCACCCAACCCCTACCCTGTCCCGCCCCTAAGTCCACCCCTAAACACACCCTCGTAAATTATCTCATGAAATTACACTGTTAAATGTTTTATACAGAATTAAGTTCCAAAAATAAATATTAACAACAATTTTAACAATATTAACATAAAGCATATCAGTGCCCATCAGTGCAGCCGATCAGTGCCCATCAGTGCAGCTGATCAGTGCCCATCAGTGCAGCCGATCAGTGCCCATCAGTGCAGCCAATCAGTGCCCATAAGTGCAGCCCCATCAGGGCGGTCCATCAGTGCAGCATATCAGTGCGGTCTATAAGTGCAGCCTATCAGTCCAGCTGATCAGTGCCCATCAATGCAGCCTTATCAGTGCCCATCAATGCAGCCCCATCAGTGCAGCATATCAGTGCAGCCCATCAGCACACCGTATCAGTGCCCATCAGTGCACCGTATCAGTGCCCATCAGTGCAGCCTCATCAGTGCCCATCAGTGCAGCCGGATCAGTGCAGTCCATCAGTGATCAAATACCACCAAAAGAAAGCTCTATTTGTGGGAAAAGAGGACGCAAATTTTGTTTGGGTACAGCGTCGAACGACCACGCAATTGTCAGTTAAAGCGACGCAGTACTAAATTGTAAAAAGTGCTCTGGTCAGGAAAAGGGTAAAATCTTCTGGGGCTGAAGTGGTTAACATACCATCCAAAATGTTTATTTTATTTTCTGATTAATATATTTATAAAAAAAGGAAATACATCCGTTGTATATACCTATTGAGACAACTCATTTGTGCACACGCAAAGTTTGTGCTTACTGCATTGTGCAGAACGCAACCAAGATGCATAGTGAGGGACCAAAACAAGTATATTGGTATAGTGTATTTTTTCATATAGCACTCTTATTTTGTATTAAAAAGAATGATTATGGGACTCATTTATGCTTTTAGCCTGAGCTACCCTGAAAACCTAAAATATACCTTTGAAGTTTTTCAGAAGATCTTTTTAGAGCTAGATGTGGGGAATCTATCTTCAAAAGTTCACACTTTAACCGCTTGCCGACCAGCCACCGTCATTATACTGCAGCAGGTGTACGTTGGTCTTTGCATACCGCGGGAGCATGCCCACAGTTCCATCGGACTCGATGTCCGCCGGCGACCCACGATCGTGGTATACAGAAGCAGAACGGGGATCTGCCTATGTAAACAAGGCGATTAACATTTTGCCAGATGACGTGTCAGAGATCTACTGTTCCCAGTGATCGGGAACAGCTATCTCTGTAATGTCCCTGGTAGCCCACCCCCCCTATAGTTAATACACCCAGGGAACACACTTAACCTCTTGATCGCCCCCTAGTGTTAACCCCTTCCCTGCCAGTGTCATTTATACATTGATCAGTGCATTTTTATAGCACTGATCAATGTAATAATGTCACTGGTCCCCAAAAAGTGTCATTTGGGTTCAGATTTGTCCTACGCAATGTCGCAGACCCGTTAAAAATCGCAGATCGCCGCCATTACCAGTAAAAACAATAAAAAAAAAACTCCCTAAATCTATCTCATAGATTGTTTACGCGATAACTTTTGCGCAAATCAATCAATTTACGCCTATTGTAATTTTTTTTACCAAAAATATGTAGAAGAATATATATCGGCCTAAACTGATGAATACATTTGTTTTTTTTTATATTTTTTATGGATATGTATTATAGCAGAAAGAAAAAAAATGTTTCTTTTCTAAATTGTCAGTCTTTTTTTGTTTATAGCGCAAAAAATAAAAACCGCAGAGTTGATTAAATACTACGAAAAGAAAGTTCTATTTGTGGGAAAAAAAGGAAGGTCAATTTTGTTTGGGTACAGGGTCGCACAACCGCACAATTGTCAGTTAAATCAACGCAGTGCTGTATCGTAAAAAATGGCCTGGTCATTAAGGGGTCAAATCCTTCTGGAGCTGAAGTGGTTAAAGTGCAAATTACTTTCCTAAAAGGCTTAAAAAAATACATTCTGTATTCTATGTTCTTTACAGATATACTGTATATACATGTGTTTCAGTTTGATTTGTTAGCTGAGAAAGAGGCATTTTTTCTTTTGATGCTGCTTTAATAATATTACGTTTGTAACACTTTATAAATAATAAATGTTAATTTGTTTTGAAAGCCTGTTTTATGAGACTATTCCTTTAAAAAAAAAAAAAACATATTATTGTATTATTTTTATATAAAAATCTTCAAACATATATCAAATACATTTATAAATTAAGGCCTCTTTCACACGGGGCAGATCAGTCATGATCCGCCCCGTGAACATCCGCTTGCTCAGCGGGGATAGCTCCGCCGATCCCCGCTGAGCAGGAAGATGACAGGTGCATCGCTGCACACTGTGCAGCGACGGACCTGTCAGAGCGCCGCTCTCCCCTATGGGGGGATCGGATGATGACGGTCCGTAGTGTCCGTCGTCATCCGATCCGATCCGAAAACGGAGGAAAAAGTAGGTTTTTCCTCCGTTACACTTTTCGGATCGGAGCGGGTCGGATGTCAGCGGACATGTCACCGCTGACATCCGACGCTCCATAGGGATGACTGTATGTCCGTTTTTCATCCGAAAACGGAAGGATGAAAAACGGACATCAGGATTGTCCGTGTGAAAGAGGCCTAAGTTTTACCAACTTAAAAAAATTGAGTAAATTACAAGTTATTATCACTTAAAACTAAGTAACTGCGTAATAGGGCAGAATAGTGGTGTAGTGGTTAGCACTTTCATCTAGCCGTAAAAGGGTCACTGGTTCAAATTCTGACCATGACACTCCCTGCCTGCAGTTTGTATGTTCTACCTTGTGCCTGCAAAAGTTTCCTGCCACACTCCAAAGACATGCTGGTAGGGTAATTGGCTCTTGTGTATGTATGAATGTGAGTTAGGGATCTTAGATTAAAAGATCCTTGAGGGCAGGGACTGATGTGACTGTACAATGTATATAAGTATTTGAAATAAAAAAGTTAATGTATGTGTTCCTAACTAAAACTTTTCTAGAAACTGGAAAAATTGAGTTGGCTTTACTTATACCTATGGTCTATAAACTGGAAAAATTGAGTTAGCTTTATTTAAACCTATGGTCTATAAACCGGGAAAATTGAGTTGGCTTTACCTAAATATATGATCTATAAACTGGAAAAATTGAGTTGGCTTTACTTAAACCTATGATCTATAAACTGGAAAAATTGAGTTGGCTTTACTTAAACCTATGATCTATAAACTGGAAAAATTTAGTTGGCTTTACCTAAACCTATGGCCTATAAACTGGAAAAATTGAGTTGGCTTTACTTAAAAATATAGTTCCAGACAAGTTAAGGTATGTATTCCTTAACTTAAAACACTATGGTACATGAATAGAAAAAAATTGAGTTGGCTTTACTTAAAACAACTAAGTTGAAAACATGAAAAGTCTAATGAGTCAGACAAAAATAAGTTTAGTTGACAGTTCTTAAAATGCTGATGCAAATAGTTGCCTCAATTTTTTTGAGTAGACCCAGCACAAGATTTTTTACAGTGTGGTTACTGGAAGAGATCCAATACATTACTATAGATTTTTATCACCTAGAGCATTTTTTAGAGTTTGTCACCCATATGGGGCTCATTTTGCTAACAAAAGGCTGCAATACTAAGCCATCATTTATATCCACATTTCTAATGCTTTGAAATGCAATAAAGGTCTAAAATTGAGATATTGTACAGAAACGTAAGAGCTTGTGAAAGCCTTTCACAAATCTTTTGGTGGTCATTTAAGAATATATAAACTACTGTTTTTTTTATTGGACTTGAGTCTCTGGGTGAATCTATGTTTGCAGTTGTTACATTTGTATGTCCAGACAAATGCTTTTGCCACTTAATCCAGCATGGGTTAGCACAAATGGATATCAGAAAAAAGAGACACAGTCAACAGATAATTAAAAAAAAAATTATTTATTTTGGCAATTTAATTAATGGCCATGGTGTTATTCAAGGGGTAACCTGATAATAACTCAAAATTTTAATGAAATATGAAGCCATCCTGGCTGAAATACATTAAACAAAACACGGTGTCCACCCAGACAATGCTGGACGACTACTCTCCCACTGAACAACACCATGACTCAGAAATAGAGAGGGTGGTAGTCGCGGTCCGGTCCAAACGGTTAGTGAGTAACGGTTCTCAGCTCCCTTTTATCTGCTCCCTCTGCGCGGGCTTTACACCCGCCAATTGTGTCCAATCGCCTGCTTGTTACCACCGACCAATCCCATGGCTTTTGCTGCCCAGGGATACCTCCGCTGCAACCAATGGCAACCTACAAATAGAGAACAGGCAGAAGAGATCTGCAGACCCCATTTGAGCTATCCCATGAGGGTCCAGCATATTGCTAGGACTTTTCATTCAATTCTGGTACTAAAAAAATGTATTTTGTGTTTCTGCTTATATTGCAGCTAGACAAAAGAAAAGTCTGTTCTTTGACACAGGAAAAAACATATCTGGGCTGATTTTCACATCCGTGCTGCATGGCTGAGTGCACTCACTTGATAGAAAAGCATTGTGTGATGCCTCGTGAGGTAATATAGTCAGGAAAGTTAAAGTGAGTTCCTCAGTTTGATAATTAACCTTCTAACAGCAAGAGAGATCAGGAGATAAGTTCTGTGAAGGGAGAGATAGAGAATAATTTCTTTATTTTTTTTCTCCACACAAAGGAGAAGGCAATGAATCCGTAGAATTACAATAGTGAATGTAATACAAGGACAGGGAGAGCATTGCCTGCAGGCCCAGACGTAGCAGGTCTCGCATTCAATGCTATCTCTCAGCCTGGTAATGCTCAGCCACTATTCTACCGCTAAAATAATATTTTTATACTGAGAGTCGGTATCTGCTTTTTAAACTGTTGAGCATTCTATTTTATTCCATTAAAATTAATCTTTTTTTTCTTCTCTCAGAGGAAAGAAATTTCTATTTAACATTTTTACCAACCAGATGATGATACCTTGCAGAATCTCTATGAAAGAGATACAAAAAAATTACTTCAACTTTTCTAAAAACTGATATGACATATATAATTGCTAAGCAAAGTGTTTTGTAGTTTAAACTCCAAAAAAATATATTTTGCGCCATTTACAGTGTAAAAATAAATTAACTTTATTGATGACTGTCCTGTGTTTGGCTGCTGTTGCATTTCGTAAAACTGTTGCTTTCATTCAGCCCCTTCAGTACTGAACATTCAGCGCTGAGACTTGTTATTCTGGCTGTAGTACACTGATCATATCAGGTCACTTGTGCATCTCCTCCATTCAGAAAAAGCATTGTATTCTTTTCATGAAGGCAACTTTCTGTGATTGTTGATAGGCATTACAGTCTCCTTTCCTCCAATCACAGAATGTGTTGCATTTACTGAAAAGAATTCAAGGCTTTTTATGAATAGGGGACATGTACAATGAGTAACTTGCTGTGATCAATATACTAAAGCCAGGACTTTTTGGGGAAGGAGAGCAAGTTGGAAGAACCCTGGCCCTGATACCCAAGGCAAATAGCCCCCCAACTACTATTCCAGCAATTTGGGACAAGGAAGGGAAAATTAAAAGAGCTACCCTGGAAATAGTAAAGGAATTTAAAAATTACTATGAAAACCTGTACAGTACCTCACAAATAAATGTAGAGGGGGGAATGTGGGATTTTTTTTAAAAACTGAAAATAACCCCTTTATAAAGAGAAGACAGGGAAGAATTGGAAGCCCCGTTGACGTTGGAAGAGTTGCAAAGGGTAACAGCAGATATGGCAAATCAAAAGGCACCAGGTCCTGACGGCTTGCCTATAGAAATATTTAAGAGGTACGGGGACGTATTTCTCCCTGAACTCTTGGAGGTGTCTAATGGGGCCGCAGAGGTAGGGAAATTGCCCATATCTATGACAGAAGCCACAATAATTGTACTACCGAAAGAGGGGAAAAATCCGCTTGATGTGGCTTCATATAGGCCTATTTCACTTTTTTGTTCAGGTGTGAAGATCTTGGCAAAAGCCCTGGCAACAAGGCTGAATAGAATAATTTCCAAAGTGATACATCCAGACCAAACCGGTTTTATACCAGATAGATCTACAAGTGTGAATATAAGGTGTGTGTATTTAAACATGCAACTTCCAATAGAGAACGGAGGGAATAGAGCCGTCCTTTCACTAGATGTGGCTAAGGCTTTTGAAGGCCTGGAGTGGCACTATATATGGAAGGTACTGGCTGAATTCCAATTTGGCCCTAACTTTGTCCAATGGTTAGGAATATTATATGATAGACCAAGGGCCAAGGTTAGGGTTAATGGCGAGTGCTCTGAATGGTTCCAGTTGTGGAGGGGGATGAGGCAGGGGTGTCTGCTGTCCCCCCTGCTCTTCGCCCTAGCAACGGAGCCACTAGCTATCGCTTTAAGAGCCTCCCAAGAGGTACAGGGATTCAAAAGAAGGAGGGGGGAGGAGAAAGTCACTATGTACGCAGATGATATTTTGCTATTTCTGGGGGATATGCAGGCTTCTTTGAATGTAGCCATGGGGATAGTCAAAGAATTTGGATATTTCTCTGGGCTGGCAATTAATTGGGAAAAATCTATACATATGCCAGTAGACCCCCTTATAGAACCCCTTCCGCAACAGGTATCCCAAATTAGAGTAGTAAGTCAATTGAGATATTTGGGTATTAATGTAACAAGGGACCGGGGGCAGTATATAACAGGAAATGTAGTCCCATAAAACTAAAAACAGAAAAGCCGGGTGTGGGGCCATCTCCCTCTCTCGGTTGCTGGAAGGTGCAACTTAATCAAGATAGTATGGATGCCACAAATCTTATACGTACTACACAACTCTCCAGTGTGGATTCCAAAACACTGTTTTAAAAAAATGGACAGCGTGTTCAGAGAGTTAATTTGAAAAAATGGAGTGGCAAGGATTCGCTTGCAGGAGTTGCGGCGGCCGAGAGAGGTGGGGGGCTTGGCATTGCCAGATCCAAGGTGTTATTTCCTTGCAGCACAAATGCAGTATATGAGAGGAAGTAACGTGCCAGAAGAGAGGGGATTAGGAAGTAACTTACTGCTAAATGACACTAGCCTTGACACGATAGTGGAGGCGGTTGAAGCAGACTCTTTCAGCTCCAAGTGTCCTACAGTCTAGTTAATGGTTAAAAGTTTGGGAATCCATCAAGACCGTGTTAGGTTATGTCGGATTCTCTGAGTTTTCCCCACTTTGGGACAATAAAAAATCTAAAAGAGCTTAAAGAAATAGGGAAAATAGTGGAATGGGACCGGAGGGGCATTCATTGCCTGACACAGTTGTACAGGGCAGGTAGATTGAAATCATTCCAGGAGATAACGGAAGAGTATGCGGTTCCTAACCGATTATTCTACAGGTATCTGCAAGTCAGGCATGCCCTAGACGCACAATTTAGTGGGAAGGAGCCGGAGTGGAGTGGAATGCCCTCTCTTAGGAGATTGATTATTGCTAGAACATCTAAAGGAGTAATTTCCGATATGTATGGGTGTATAAGCATGGCAGGTCAGGAAGAAGTGGTAGAACCCAAAATTAGAATCAAATGGGAGGAGGACATTGGGCCAATAAAGGAGGAACAATGGAAATACGTTTTGGCATTTGGGCCCAAGGTCTCTCTCTCTCCTTCACAGATTATATCCCATTTGTACTTAATACATAGGTCATACTACACCCCTTTGAAATTGTATATGTTTGGAAAGAGGCCTGATGCCCAATGTGTAAGGTGCGGAGACAGGAGGGGTGACCTGGTACACATGTTCTGGCGATGTCCCAGGCTGTATAGGTATCGGAAAGGTATAATCGATAAAATAAATTCTGTGTTTGAGACATCGCTGGGCATGGAGACCAGGACTTGTCTTATGGGCCTGATGGAGGAGAATGATAAGCCAGGAGACACGCAGACAGCAATAATTAGATGCTTGTTCCAAGGTAAAAAACGAATCACACAGAAGTGGCAGGCAAAAGATGGTAGTAGAATGGTTGAAAGAGGTAAAGGATGTGATTGGGAAGGAAAAATATATTTATGGAAAGAGGGGTAATAATAAGAAATTTGAGAAAATATGGAAGCTATGGCTGGATTTGGAATACCCTAGTTAAAAGAATGTTGGTGGGTGGAGTGGGAGGAGAGGTGTGAATGGATGGAAGGGAAGGGGAGAGAGGGGGGGTAGGGATAAAGAGGAAAAGCAGTTGCTTTCATTTATTCATGTTTTTTCTTTGTCATTTTATAAATTATTTAAACATTGTTGTCTTATGGACAAATGTATTTTATTTATGAATTTTTCTAATAAAAAGTATTTGAGCTAAAAAAGCCGGAACTACTTCCACTTGGATGTGCTCACAGTTCTTCAGCAGCAGCCAAAATTGGGACAAGCATCAATAGAGGTTATTTATTTTTACACAGCAAATGGTTCAAAATAATGTTTTCCTGACGCCTCCATGGCAGCACACACTGGGTTGTGACTCCGCCCCCACAACCTGACAGGATTGGTTAGCTATAAATTTGAAGGGGAGACACCCCGCTGCATTCTCTTTTTTATCCTCACCTGACAGATTGGGATATGCAGCTTGCTCCTGTTGTCAAGATAAAGAAAAAGAAAAAAGCCTCTTACCGCACTCGCCCCAGCAGGTTCAAGCCTCTCCTGTTTGGAAGTCCCTCCTGTACAGTCTCTAAAGGAGCTTCTATGGAGGGAACCCCCGGTCTGGTGGTCTCAGGGGGCGTCTGGACATCTGGCACAGTAAGCTTTAAAGAAGCTTCATATTTTTGCAGTGGTCTCCTTTTCCTTTTTGCCTGTACCTTTGTCTGTAGTTTACTTATGGTGTTTCTCTGCTTAGAGGCCTGCTGGCACTTGTTGTCCACCGCTGTAGGAACTATCATGGCCGCCGAGGCCGCCTCCTCCACTCTGCAATTGGCCTCAGGGCTTAGTTCTGCCTTGGGAAGGTAATGCCCTTCTCCAAGATGGCGCCGAGGCGCTCGGGACGTTCTGCGCATGCGCGGGAGCGTCATTTTGCCGCGACGGCGGCGGCAGATTTAAAAACACAGGCATTTCTGTGATTTTTGCTGAGCAGTATCACAGATGCCTGAATGTTCACCGGCCTTCAACTGCTTTGCCAGAAAACGACTCAGCAAGACCAGGTAAGTCAATTTATTCAATTTAGCCTTTTTTAAATAAATAAATAATATATTAAAAGAAAGAGTAAGTTTTAAAAAAAAAAAAAAAAAAAAAAGTTTTTTTTCCTTTCTCTTAATTTCCTTCAGTCTACACTGTCTACTATCACTATGGAGACCACTGCCCGCGCAGACCACCATCAGCAAACGAGGTAAGAGGCTATTCGTCATTGGTAAGTATTGAAGAAGGGGAGAGAAAAAAGAGAGCCAACCACTAACGCTGCGTTTTTGGCAGCCCCACCAGGTCAAGAGCCGCAAGTTCCAGGCGTGAGAGGACATCAAGCCATGGGTCAAGCAAGAAGTCCCGCAGAAGCCGCTCAAGATCCTCTTCTCGCCACCGAAGACATAGCCGCTCACGTCACAGCCGCTCAAGACGCAGCCGCTCCCGTCACAGTCGGTCACACCGCAGACGGTCACCTTCATCGCACCGCCAAAGCCGCCACACCCGTCCTGCAGCAAACGCTTGCTGGGTATGCGGCGCACCAGCCTTGCCAGATAAACTAGTCTGCAGATCCTGCTTCAATGAGGCAGCAAAGGACAAAGAGCTAGACGCAGCAATGGCTACGGAGCTCATAAGAGAATCTGTGCGGGAATCCATAAGGGAGACAACAGCACCTCTAATCGATAGGCCTACGCCTAGCACATCGGTGGCGGATGACAGCCAACCCCAGGCATCAGAACCCTCCTCAGGAGATGAGGAACAGGACATGTCAGCAGGTTTTGACTTTTCCCTGGTACAGCCTTTCGCAAAGTCAGTCAAAGAAGCGATAGGCTGGGAAGAAGATAAAGAGGAACCGCAGAAAGTCCGGAAATATTTCCCAAATTTAAGGAAAGAACCAGAGAATTTCCCTTTTATAGGTGAACTGGAGGATCTAATTAAAGATGAGTGGGAAAGATCTGATAAGCGGTCCAGTCTCACCAACAGACTGACAAAAATGTATCCTCTGAAGGAGTCAAAAGTCAAAACATTGATGAACGCTCCAGTAGTCGACTCCTCCTTGATGCGTCTTGCACGGCATGTCACTCTGCCTATTGAAGACGCAGTTTCCTTTCGGGATGTTCTGGATCGGAAATTGGATCTAGAATTGAAGAAAGCATACTCCACTGCTGGGGGCGCATGCAGACCAGCAATTACCACAGCAGCAGTGGCCAAAGCCATATCAGGTTGGGCAACCAAGGTGGAGAAGGATCTGCAAGACGGTACCGAAATAGATAAAATAATATCTTCTCTTCAGGAGATCAAGTTGGCAGGTGACTTTGTGGCAGAAGCCTCAGTGGATATTATAAGATCCTCGGCGAGATCAATGCTAGCCTCAGTCACAGCAAGAAGGGCCTTGTGGCTGAAACCATGGATGGCCGATACTGCATCCAAAACAAACTGGTGCAGAATTCCATATGATGGCTCAAACCTGTTCGGGTCTAAATTGGACACCGCTATTTCGAAGGTAACAGGAGGGAAGTCGGGATTAATTCCCTCGGATAGAAAACCCAAGGCCCAAAAGGGTTCCTTCTTCAGGCGCAACCTTCCTGAGAAATATAGGGAAGCTAGAGCCTACCGTCCTGGTAGGGAGTTTAGAAGGGACTGGAAGAACACAAGACCTTCCTTCCTAAGGATGCAGAAGTCCAAGCCTACCCCGGTAGGGGAGCAGCAGAAGTCCTTTTGAAGGTTCGTCTGCCCACTCAGTACAGGTGGGCGCCAGGCTCAAGGACTTCGCACAGATTTGGTCAAGCCATATAGAGGACCAGTGGACTCTCTCCACGATCAAATTTGGACACAAGTGGAAATTTATGGGCAAAATTCCAAAGAATCACTTCCAATCAACAAGAATGCCATCTTCACTAGTCAAAAGGAAGTTACTATTAAAATATATAGTGGAATTGAAGGAGAAAGGGGCAATACTGGAAGTTCCGTCAGATCAAAAGGGGAGGGGGTTCTATTCCCCACTATTCTTGGTAAAGAAGAAGACCGGAGACTTACGCCCTGTATTGGATTTAAAAAATCTCAACAGGAACATAAAAACAGAGGCCTTCAAAATGGAGAGTCTGCAGTCTATACTTCTGGCAGTGAACCTGGGCGACTGGATGCTCTCAGTAGATTTATCAGACGCTTATCTACATATTCCGATTCATCCCGCCTTTCAAAAATTCCTCCGATTTGCCATCAACAAAAGTCACTTCCAATTTCAGTGCCTTCCTTTCGGCATCTCGTCGGCTCCCAGGACATTTACCAAGGTCCTTCTACCCTTGGTTGCATTCCTCAGGGAGAAAGGTCTGCGAGTCCACCATTATTTGGACGACATCCTGCTCTTGGCAGAAGATCAAGAAACCTTGCTATGCCATCAGAAGATCTTACTCACGACTCTCCAAGACTTCGGCTGGTTAGTCAACTGGAAAAAGAGCAGCTTACAACCCACTCAGAACATGGTATTCTTGGGAGCAGATCTGAACACCAAATTGAACATGGTACAACTTCCTCAAGAAAAGATTCAGCCTCTAGTACAGAAGATGTGGAGATTACTATCAGCAAGGCATCTTCCAGCCAGAGTCTGCTTAAGTGTGCTAGGGTCTATGGCTGCAACCCTGCCCATGGTGCAATGGTCACAATGGCACATGAGAATCCTCCAGAACTCCTTTCTGAGACAGTGGGATGGAGTATCGATGCGTCAGACCATTACCATCTCCAGACCAATGAAGCAATCAGTGTGGTGGTGGACACACTTGACCAATCTCAGGAAATACAAACTGATAGTTCCCCCAGATCCGATAATAGTCACCTCGGACGCCTGTCAGAGCGGCTGGGGAGCTCACTGTCAAGATCAAGCAGCGCAGGGCCGATGGCAGTTCCGGGGCCAGGATTTAGTATCGAATATACTGGAACTCAGAGCAGCTTTCCAGGCCCTCATGGCATTTGCACCAGTCCTCAGAGGGAAGAACGTGCTTATTCGGATGGACAACAAGGTGGCAGTATCCTACATCCAGAGGCAAGGGGGTACCAAGAGTCTCACACTGATGGAGGAAGTCCACCCTATCTTGGAATGGGCACAGGCACACCTAGCAGATCTAAAAGCAATATATGTTCCTGCGGCACAGAACATGTTAGCCGATTACCTGAGTCGAGAAACTCTTTCGAACAACGAATGGTCCCTGAGTCTCCAGGCCTTTTCTCTTCTTACGGAGACATGGGGAGTACCAGAGATCGACTTAGCAGCTACTCCGGCGAATACGAAGTGTCGGAGGTTTCTGTCCAGAGCATCTTTCCCTTCAGCCGAGGGGATAGATTGTCTAATCCATCCCTGGAACTTCAAGTTGGGGTACATATTCCCGCCAACTCCGCTAATTGCGAGATTCCTGTCCAGGCTTCGGAGATCTTCAGCCACGGTAATCGCGATAATTCCTCTTTGGCCGAGAAGACCATGGTTCACGACACTATTGCAGCTCAGCCTTCAACCTCCAATCCCCCTTCCGGTAACTCCGGATCTGCTATTTCAAGGCCAATTCCTACATCCAGCTCCAGAGAAACTACATCTGACAGCATGGAAGTTGAAAGGGTTAGGTTAAGGGAACAAGGCTGCTCACAGGAAGTAATATCGACTTTGATGCAAGCCAGGAAGAGCACCACCAACACCACCTATACAAGAATTTGGAACCAATTCTTTAGAATGGCGCAGCAGAAGGGATGGGATCCTATTGCTCCAGAACCTTCTCAAATCCTAGAATTCCTCCAATCAGGAATCAACAAAGGTCTAAGTTCAAGTACCCTTAAGGTACAAGTATCTGCCTTGTCGGCCAAAACAGGCACCAGATGGGCATTACATCCGCTGGTTATCCAATTCCTGAGAGCCTGCCTGAAAATCAAACCTCCTAAGAAACCAGTTTTTCCATCATGGGATCTCTCAATAGTTCTTGAAGCCTTCACCAATCCTCCTTTTACTCCATCTGAATCAATATCTCTATGGGATCTGACTCTAAAACTATCCTTTCTCATTGCAATCACATCAGCAAAGAGGGTGTCTGAGATCCAAGCACTGATGGCATCAGAACCTTACTTGGTATTCTTTCCTGATAAGGTAGTACTAAGACCTTCAGACCACTTCATCCCGAAGGTAGCAACTTCCTTCCATTACAACCAAGATATTGTCTTACCATCCTTCACTAATGATCAGGGTGAACCTCATCCTCTGGATGTTAAAACTACCATCATTAGTTACCTGACGGCTACGAATTCTTTTAGAAAGACGGATACCCTCATGGTCATCCCACATGGAAACAGACGAGGTCAAGCGGCTACTTCACGTACTATAGCCTCCTGGCTAGTCAAGTCCATCAAGAAGGCATACTCCATGCGGCATATGGCAATTCCTGAAGGCATCAGGGCTCACTCGACCAGGGCAGTGGCTACCTCCTGGGCAGCGTATTGCAGGGTTTCACCGGAGACTATTTGCAAAGCAGCAACTTGGTCCTCCAGACATACGTTTATTTCTCACTATAGAGTAGATTCTGCTCATTTGGCTATGGCAGACTTCGGTAGATCCGTTGTTAGAGCCAATTCTTCCGCATTATAAGGAATAAATATTATTTTCTTGCACCCACCCGACTGGCGAGTTATTTCCCAGTGTGTGCTGCCATGGAGGCGTCAGGAAAACGGAAAATTGTATACTCACCTTTCCGTAATTTTCCTTTCCTGACGCCTCTCCATGGCAGCACAGATTCCCACCCCGTTTTTTTTTTTTTTGGTGATATATTTACAGAGAATGCAGCGGGGTGTCTCCCCTTCAAATTTATAGCTAACCAATCCTGTCAGGTTGTGGGGGCGGAGTCACAACCCAGTGTGTGCTGCCATGGAGAGGCGTCAGGAAAGGAAAATTACGGAAAGGTGAGTATACAATTTTCCGTTTTCCTGGAGTTCAGCTTTAACTTAAAAAAACAAATACTGCACTACTTGTGTATAAAATTCTACATATGCAATGTAAATAAAAGTAGATAAGTATTATCAAAAATAGAAATAAAATTAACAAAGTGGTTGCTGCAACACCTAATGTTTTCCCAGAGTGTAGTGACCAAATTATATAGATGGAGTTGTGCAGCCTTCATATATATACAGTATGTATAGCCTATATATACTGTGTATTTAAGTGATGTATCATCAATCATGACAAATAAAAATAGCCCACTTCCTGATTGTGAATCAATCCATTAATGTGAAACCATATCATGTACTTCCACTTCTTTTAAACACCTACGTGGTCACAGAACTCTTACCTCAAGGAGTAATTAAATATGCCTTGAAATCAAAACTCCATAGGTGATATGATGATCCTCAAGTCACAGCAATTTCCCACTCCTCCTCAGTCTGATTCTTCAATCTTGGGGTGCCTGTCCCTTTAGGGCACCTATAATGCACACATAAGCATGTTAGACTCCTTTCTTACTGGGGCCACGGCCATGTAAGCGATTAAGTGCCGCTCGTTTTAGCAGTGCTTTAGCGCTGTTTAAGCGGCGCTTTTTGGCCGCTAGCAAGGAGCTTTTGACCCCAAAGAAGGGGGTAAAAACTCATGTGTTGCGGCACTTCCGAATCACTTTTGGGTTGCTTCGGAAGAGCTGCCCACTCATTCCAATGGGCAGGGTGTTTTGGGAGCACTACATACAGCTGCTGCAAGATGCAAAATGCTACTTGCAGGTCTTTTCGGAACGTCCCCCAAGCGCACAGCCCCAGTGTGAAAAGTCACACTTGAATGAATGGAAGGCAGTTTTCAGGCACTTAGCAGAGACTATTTCCAGCGCTAAAGCGTCTGAAAACCACCCCAGTGTGAAAGGGGACTTAGGACAAAGCAAAACAGCCTCCCATAGTGTAGTATTAAAAGCATAACAATTTATTTGTTTTAAAATACCTCACACATCAATTGAAGAGTTAAAACTGCATTTGTATAATCCATATACTCAGCATCTGCTGATCTATCGCATCACTTCTGGTCTGGGATGCCCTACGCATTACGTCACGTAACTTCATCATGGTACTAAATTGTTATGCTTTTAATACTGCACTATGGGAAGCTGTTCTGCTTTGTCCTAACACGCTGATGTGTGCTTGATGAGGATCATCATATCACCTATAGAGTTTTGATTTCAAGGCATATTTAATTACTCATTGAGGTAAGAGTTCTGTGACCACGTAGGTGTTTAAAAAAGTGGAAGTACACCATATGGTTTCACATTACTACACTTGGATTGATTCACAATAAGGAAGTGGGCTATTTTTATTTGTCATGATTGATGATATATCACTTAAATATACAGTATATATAGGCTATACATACTGTATATATATATATTATATATATATTATATATTATATTTTTTTGATTATGGACTATATCACTTTATACGTCATTTCATATTTCAATTTTTGTATTCAAGCAAATGTGTTTATATTTATTTAATTACCTTGTTTTATTATTATTGCAAAGATGACTGATATTTGAAGGCTGCACAACCCCATCTATATAATTTGGTCAGCTTTAACTTAACCATGCTCGGCAAAATATGCTTGTCTTGCTTTTGTTTCCTTACTGCCCTGTACAGCCATTGGGAGTGAAGGAACAATTTGTGTAATGTACAATTCACAATTCTGTTGTAGCTTACACAGGTCTCTCTCTCCATGCGACAGCACTGATTGGGCCAGCAATGTCACATGACGTGTGTCATATGCTCCCCCATAATGGGAGGTATCGGGTGTTTCCTTCAGCTCTAAACAGTGCCAGAGGAGTGAAGGAAAGATAAGCATATGATGGGGAGGTGTGAGGAAATAAAATGACTCTGTAGCCAAAATAAAATGGTACAATAAAGATATGGAATGCTGCCCACACCGTTGATCTTAGCAGTAGTGAAGAGAAACCGTTAGCTGAAGATCCGTGTGAATCCAAAAATTCCAGGAATGTCAGCTTCCTGGTTCCCTGCTGGCTACTCTGTTAAAGCCCAGGTTTGCTTTATGGTCAATAAAGATGACCTTTCTATTTAGAGCTGCTGCTCTTTTTTGTTGCCATCTTTTAACTATGGCAGTACAGTGGACTTTACTTATACTCTTCTTGTACAGAAACAGAAATGTCACTTTCTTATCATGTAATTGGCTCACTGGTTAATCAGCTGTACCAGTGATTGGTGTATAAGTGAACTAATAAAAAGTTACCTCCTTACCAGATCACCCTTTGCCAAGTGGCAGCTACAGCTTCCTCCCCAAAAAAGAAGCCTGCGATCAAAGAGAGGATCCAACAGGGATCCCCCATTTATTGTTGCAGGGGTTTATTGAGCAAGCATCTCTTGCCTCCTGTGACATGTAGGGTCTGATAAGAAGGTAGTAAATCATGCTGGATGATACATTGTAATGATAGGTATTAGGACTACATTTTCCAGAAAATAATTTTCTTCATTCTCTTATGTACTAGAACAGTGGTTTTCAAACTACAGCCCACGGGCTATGTGATCTCTTGCCCAATCATGCTTGTATAGTTTTGGCTGTGACATCAAAACGATAAATGTCACAGGACATAGATCTTACATAGGTAAGTGTCAAATGAACACTAATGCTGGGGGTAGGAGGTTTGTAATTACTCCCACTGAACACCAATCCCGGAGGAGTCGGTAAATACTCTCACTGACATCAATGCTCCAGGGAAGTCTGTAAACTCTCCTATTGACACCAATGCTAAGTGGGCCTTTATAACTGCCACAGACACCAGTGCACCATGTTTTTATTATAATAGCACCAAAACTGAGGGGGGGGGTCTTTAATTTGTACCAACTGATACTGATGGGCCTTTTGCTTCTCCCACTGACACCAATGCTGGGAGGAATTTTAATACTCCCACTAACATCAGAGATGTGGCGCTATTCCCACTAATGAAGGGGTATTTCTACTCTTACTGACCATCTATACCAGAGCATTTTTTGCTCTTAATGAACACCAATGATGGGACATTTTTTTAATTCAGGCTGAGGTTCAATTCCAGGGCATTTTTCATACTCCTACTGGTCCCAAACAGTCTGATGAACAGTGAACAGCTCTTTTTTAAACAGCTTGAGGACCCCTGTACTAAAATATTGATATTTGCTTTTTTAGCAATAAATATATGATTTTTGCAGGCATATATAAGGTACTGCATAAATTGTAGCATCTTGTGTACTTTTTTTTCATATATGGGAATAATTATTTCTTGCTTTATTGGTGCATTATTTTTTCAACCACATGTATATAATTTTACAATTTATGCTTCAGGACCATGTTATGAATTTACATATTTACACAATTTGATGTATCTCTTGATAATTAATCCTGGGGAAGGTTATTAGGTAGACTGTTGTTTTCTTTAAGTGATTTTTTGAGGTGCATAATCATTTTAGGTCTTTCACTATCAATTATGCACAATAAAATTGTAATTTTTACGTGTGTGTACTGTGAATTTTGAAAACTGATAATGAGTCATTGAGTAACTATTTTAACACATTTCTTATGTAGTGCTACCCCCGCAGGAGCCGCTTAGATTTAACAGGTTCTCTCCCCCAGCAGAGACAGCAAAGCACACATCAACAGTCCATTTACTCTGGCTCATTGAACAATGTAGGGGTTTGTATTTTATTGCTTTTAGAAACTGGGAAGGGGATGCGGGATGGTGTGGGATAATCCAAAAATGCTTGAGCATAATTCTGCAGAGGACAACTCTCTCTCTCAACAGTAGTGACACAGTCTTCTCACTCACAGCTGGGAACCATGAGATAGATTGTAGAACAAGTATAACTAGACTGTAACAGTCTATAGGTTGATGGCTGGGAACCATAAAGTAGCTAGCAGAACAGGTATAGCTAGACTGGAACAGTCTATAGGTTCACAGCTGGTGACTATATGAAGTAGCTTTGGGTGCAGCACAGAAAGGAGGCTCTACTCACAGAACCCTGAAACAGGATTAGTTCATAGGTGCAGCCTCTTAAAGTAAAGTAATCCAGCATCCAGTTCCAGGGGCAAGCAGCTCCCCTCCTCTCAGCTCACTGATCCATTCCCTAAGGAGATACTATCAACATCCCAACCACCAACTGGGCAGTGCCCCCCCCTCCCCCATGGATTGGCTAGGCCATGCTCAAAATTCAGGCTGGTCATTTGAATTCCCCCACCCTAAGCTCTAGAAACTTCTTCCAGAGGCAGCGGAAAGCAATCAAACTCCAAGCCTGTGAAGCCCTGAACAGACCAGACTAAACAATCACTTCCCCTCTGGCTACAGCAGGAGCCAAAAACAAAATTTACCTAGTAGCCTAACTATGAGGGTGCTCCACTGAAAAACACACACCCATGCTGACGTGTTTCCACATCACCCACCTTTGGCTCCTCATTCAGTTGAAACACCCCTAATTTGCTATGAAAGTCTTTGTTTTGGTGTACTTGATTTATAATCTTTAATCATTAGGTAATTCATGTTATGGGTTGTTTCAAACTTAAAATGTTGTGTTGCACAGACTGGTTACTGGTCATACAATCTTCATGTAATCTCACAGACCAATGATCAGTAAATATGCTTGTCGGGTTAGACACTGGAATTGTGTCAACTGGTTCGAGCCACCACACAGTTTCAGACCTAAATATAACAATACAAATGGGTTTCTGACATATAATTATTTCAATATCCTGTAAAAGCTTAATTTACTTTGTAACAAATACATTACAATACGGTAGTTTTTCATTCTTTTGAATTGCTTAGAAATAACATGACTTCAATTATCTATTCGGTTCTCCTGAAACAAGTCTCCTGCTTCACACTATGACCTTTTGTTCCAAACTTCTGCTTTTCAGAACATGTCAAAGCAATTCTTTATCCAAAAAAGTGTCCCTACCCTTCTGAAGAGGCATGACAAACATGATATTTTTCTAGCTAGTCATTCCTAATCCCTTTTGTTATAAATCAATTAGAACTCATTAAGTTTGTGCACTAGGCTCCAGTAGCTTCCTAATAATAATTATCATTATTACTGATTAAAGTTATATTATTTGTGCCAGATGGAGCCTCCCCTGCACCTTTTCGCCCCAGCCTCCTACTACCCAATTGTGGTAGACACTAATAATTTTGCATGATCTTGCCATAATGAGTTTATGATCGAAATAAACAGATGGCCCAGTGACAGGAAATAATACACTGTATGATCACTTTAACACCATGACACCTGCAGGTGACTTGGCGTGCCGTTTGATAGATATGACCATAAGTCTCTTCGGCAGCATAAAGGTAAACAAAGAACAAACTTCAGTAAAGATGTTGTCTTTTCTCTGTCTTTTGTATGGTTCCCATACTTCTTAATACAGGCTGTGCACATCTCTACCCTCTCACTTAAAGCTCAATGCTCAAAATCCAAAACGTTCAGGATTTTTTTTTAAGCTGTGTCACGTGCTTTTGACCCCATGGATATTAAAGGAAGTGCCTGTAAATGCGTGCACAAGCATTTTGATGCATTTTTGCACATATTTTTAGACCTAAACAACTATTCTCCTTTGCTCGTCTTCCTCCTTTCCTGCCACCCAGAAGCTGACATACTTGTGCAAAACTGCTTGCAAAACAGTTAAAGTGGTATTAAACCCTAAACCAAAAATGTTATATAGTGGAGTTTACCAATCCTTAAATGTGTGTGCTGTGGTTTTCTCTTTTTAGGCTTTTTTTCCCTCTGTTTTCACCTAGTGATCTGGCGATTAACATAACTTCTGTATTAGAGTGCCTCCACTCTGGATAAAGAAGCACAGGGGCACCTTTGGACAGCTGCATTGTCTGGCTAGGTGGAGGGAGTGTTAGATGGACTAGCAGATATTGATAAACTAACACATTGAAGCCAAACTCCAGCTCACATTGCAATTACACAAGCAATAGTTTTTCTTTTCATTTGGAATAAAGATTTTATATGAATAAATACAATTTAGTTTACATTGGAAGCACCATTGTCACTGGTAAATGGGTTGTCTTCTGCAGGACATTGCATCCTGTTGAAAAACAAACTTACTGGCCAGATCACCAGGTGACAATAAAAGAATGAAAACCTAAAAAAGAAAACAAATGCAGCTAAGAATTAGTAAGCTGCACTATAATAAATATTTGCTTTTGGGTTTAAAGCCGAATTCTAACTTTCTTTTGACTAGACCTGAATGGAATGATCACTCCAAGCATAGATCATACCCCTGTATCATGTTGCTCTGTTGTATGCAGATCCCCTGATAGTCTGGGTATAGTTGTGGCTTTGTATCATGTGACACTCTGCATATCCTGCTGATAAACTCCCTTCCACAGCCACTTACTGCAGCAGCTAGAGTCTGTAACACTCTCCTCTTTCAGACTCTGAAAATGATGTAACTTCTTTCACAGCTCTGATGGTGGGTGGAATTGAATACATCTTACTTAGCATTCAATCCCACCCAGTCACACCTAGAGGAAGAGTCCAAACCTCCCAAATCTCGCCTCCCAGATCACAGCATTGTTTAAGAAGGAAACACCTTCATACACAGCCTGTTCTGAAAGCTAGCGGTGCGGCTGCTGTGCAGGATTAAATGGATCACAATTAGAATTCAATCCTGCCCAGTTAAATATGCTGACCAATGTGAACGGTCCCACCCCTCAGATCCTGCCCTCCCAGAGCCCTGCTCTCTAGAACCTAGAACCCATTATTTTTTGGCATGCTGCAAGGCAGGAATGACACAGGAGGAGGAGGAGGTATGGCACATTTATACCTTTCACTACCCACATGAAGGCCCACAATATCCCTTGGGCCCAGCCACATAAATTTTCTGAACTGGTACAAGTGACTCCCATAGCCCATCCTGAACCTACAGAGGCTGAAGGGATCATGAGACATGTAGTATCAGGACAAAAAAAGGGAGGAAACAGGAAGTCAAACTTAAAAATTCAGCCAGGAGGAGGAGTGATATCACAGACACAGAAACCTGCTATATACAGCTAAAGGAGGTAAGTTACATACAAACTGACAATGGGGTTGTGATTCATTTACATGCACAATGCATCTGTTGTTTTGGAGAGGAAAAGCTGGAGCTCCTCTTTAATGCCGCTATAAAGAAGTATTCCAGGTATGGATATTTTATACAGTCCAGCCTGGAACAATGTTACTATGTATATACTATACCTAGCTGATGCTCTGGAAGCTGGAAATCATTGAAGTAGTCATCGCTACTCCAGTGATAACAACTATCTTCCAGGTTCTGTGCCGAGCAGCTGCTCTGCTGCATGCCCTGCTGTATTCGACACACAGGTGGTCAGCCGCTCAGTGAGTGCTTTACATTTTATGAATGAGAGTGTGACTTCACTGCCTCACTTCTCTAACATTGTATAAAATATCTATACTTGGAATCCTTCTTTAAAAATACAAGTATATGTGCATGCAAAAACACTAACAGATACTGTATACGAGCTTACATACAGTAAGCAGTTAGGTGTGAATGAATGATCAGTTTGAATCTTGAACATCAACTTAGTATCCCTATATGAAAATAGGAAGTTTATGAGAAGTTTAGAAAATGTAACACAAGTAGACAATGAATTAGTCATTACAATTAGTATCCCACTGGCTTGTAGTTATATAACTATAATCTCTCCACTAGTTGAACCTGAATACCAGATATATATATCTAGCTCAGGCGTCTCTAAACTTTTTAAACAAAGGGCCAGTTTACAATCCTTCAGGGTTTAGGGAGCCTGGCTTGTGACCAGTGGGAGTAGAAAATGTCCTGGTTTAAAAAAAAAAAAAAGTGGTTCTAAAGTTTAAGCATTTTTTACTTAAAGGTTAAAAACCTCCCACTACCTGTTCCCAGTGGTGTACTTTGGTTTTGTGCTGCCCTAAGCAAGGCTAAAATTTGTCACCCCCCCATCTAAATTTGTCCCAACCCAGCCCGGTATACTGTTCTTGTCTCAGGGTATGACAGGGAAGCAGCAGCTGTTCACAGTGAACAGCTGCGCCTTCCTCATCAGACCCTGAGACATGATTTATCCAAGTGCTATATATAGAATTACTGCCCATGATCTGACATTCGTGGTGACACCTCACATGTGTGGGACGATCGCTGTTTGCACGCGGGCGAGAGTGACACGTGTGCATTTGCCTTTGTGCGTGAGCATGGGAAGACGGGGGCACTTTTAATTTTTTTATTATTAATAATAATGTATTTATTTTCTAACTTTTACACTGTTGCTTTATTTTATTTTTTTGATCGCTTTTATTGCTGTCACAAGGAATGTAAACATCCTTTGTGATAGCAATAAGCATGTGATAGGTACTCTTTATGAAGAGATCTGGGGTCCATAAGACCCCAAATCCCTCTTATCCCTCCTCTGCACTTATAAGCATTCAAAACACCAATCTGTGTTTTTGAATGCTTTCGATTTTTAAAAACTGGCGCTGATGGTTTTCGAGTAAACCGGAAGTGATGTTGTTTCGTCGCCTCCGGTTTACTGTTACGAACACCTGAAATAGTGCCCCAAGGGCTGGATAAAGGAAAGAAAAGGGCCGTTTGTGAAGGTCTATGTCTTCATAATACCAATGCAGAAAGAGTTTTATTCATTGACTGTATTTTGTTTTTTTTGTTTGTTTTTTTTAACTTGTAATTTTTATTAAGATATTGCAGGTTACAAATGTAGAAACATCAATTTCAAAAGTATACTGTAGACAAAATATGAAGTTATTGCATTAGATTCTGTAAGTGCAGAATAGATTCGGTATATTAGCAATAGATGGCATGTGGCTAAAAGCCATAACTACGAGCTATTGAGAATAAGGAACAAATAGGCTGTCTAGTGATGTTCTCACAGTTGTCAGTGCTGGGGTATGGGGATCAAGCTTGTTGTCCTTTCTTGATTAGACATAAGATGTAGAGATAAGATATTTTCTCTAAGTGAGTGGGCTGCTTCTAGTATCGATTATCCAGGTTTCCCACTGTTTAAGGAATTTGGTCATAGTGAGATGAGTGCTGGTTTAATATTGTTATCAACTGGCTTATATTCGGAGGCATGGTGGATTTCCACTTCCAAGCAAGGGAAAGCCGGACTGCTATAAAGATTGTGGGTGACAATTGAATGGAAATGATGTGGCCAGTCCTTGAGCCCTACCCCCAGTAAGGCTAACTGTGGTGTGCGCTCACAAGTTATTCCAGTGATTGACCCAAGCAAAGCATGTACATATTTCCAAAATCTAGAGATTACAGGACAACTCCACCATATGTGTGAGGAAGATCCTAGATTTCCACAAGCCCTCCAGTAAGTGAAGGGGGAAGACGGGAAGGGTTTGCATAATTTTTCTGGAGTGTAGTACCAGAAATGTAGCAGATTTTGGGTTTCACAGTGGGTAAGGCACTTGGAAAACCGTAGGGTGGCACAGGATGCTTGGTACCATATATTAGGGGAGGCTGAAAAGTTGAAAGCTCTTTCCCATTTACACATCCCTGGGAGTTTTTGCGTCGTTGGAGGGAAGTTTAGGATTTTATATAGATGCGAGATCCCCTTTTGAAAGGGACTAGGTTGTTCATGGAATTAAAGAATCCCTACAAACTGGTTGGATTCCCACCAATGTACCTCTTTAAATGCGTGACATATTTGTAGATATTTGTAAAAGCCCTGCTGCCGGATAGGGTATTTGGATTGTAGTTTTTGGAATGATTGGAGGTTCTTGTTTTTGTAGAAGTCTCCTAATTTGCGAATTCCTGCTGACAACCAGGTTGACAGTGAAGGGTTTGAGCAAATGAGCTCAAAGGCTGAAATTGGGATGAGACTTAGAGCTTCATGTGGCAGGCCTTTGGTTTGTTGGAACGTGGATTCCCATACTTTAATAGTTGCATTGACTGTGTTGAGGAAAGAGCGTTGCGTTCGGTGGTGTAGTAGAAGTGCAGCAAGGAGTTGGGAGCTTTTAGTCTGAAAGGCCGCTTCTTCAATTTGCACCCAGGATGTTGTAGACATGGATGTCCACCATTGTTTGGTTTGGTTGAGGAGTATGGCTTTATAGTAAGCTCGAACATCTGGTGCTCCATGTCCCGCCTTAGTTGTAGGTGTGCAGAGGGTAGAGGATCTGACTCTCGCGTGCTTATTGTCCCACATAAAGTTGTTGAGGATATGTTGTATTGTATTCTCACCTTGCACAGTTCAGAGCACATGTTGTTTAGTTTCTAAAGTAAAGTATAGTTAAGGCATAGTATACCTGTGGATGGAACTGTTAAATTAATGCCTAAGTAAGTAATAGTTGCAGGTGGAGCCTAAGGGAAGGGGGACTAGCATGAGAGGGATTGTTTAAGAAAACTATTTAGACATACACCGAGCATAGTAGATTTGGTACAAATAAATTTATATAATAATATTTGTCCAAACAGTAGAAGTAGATCATAGAGGATTGGGAGAGTTTTTTCAGGATTAGTCATGACGACTATGACGTCGTCTGTGTATCGTCCTATTTTGTGGGTCATTTCACCCACCTGTAGGCCCGTAATTTGTGGATTACTTCTAGTTGCTTCTGCCAATGGTTCCATTACTAGAGCAAATATAAGGGGTGATAATGGGCAGCCCTGCCTTGTACCATTTGAAATATTAAAGGACTTAGAGACCATACCAGAGGTCCAGACTCTAGCTGACGGTGAGGAATATAGGGCAAGAATAGCTGTGGATATACAATATTTCCTGTGAGACCGAATGTTTGTAGAACTGCATTCAGATAGGTCCAATGTACCCTGTAATGCCTTCTCTGCATCCAAGGAGAGGAGCAGAGAAGGCGTGTGGTGATGCTCGGCCCACTGAAGAAGAGCAATGAACCTTCGGGTTCCATCAGATGCTTTTCTATGTGGGACAAACCCAACCTGATCTGGATGAATTAGTGAGGGGATATAAGGAGATATATGGGAGGCTACGATTTTTGCATATAGTTTGATATCCGAGTTTAATAAAGAAATCGGCCTGTAATTTGCCGGGTTATATAATGACTGGTTTTGGGATAGTAACAATTAGCGCTTCTAGGTATTCCTCAGGTATTTCTCCAGACACAACAAAATTATCAAAGGGTGACGCAAGTATGGGACCAGAGTGGAAGGGTAAGTTTTAAAATATTCACTGCAGAACCCATAGAAGAATACATATTTGCCTAAAGTGATGAAGAAATTAGTTTTTTTACATTTTTTTTTTTGAGATATGTATTATAGCAAAAAGTAAAAAATATTGTTTTTTTTCAAACTTTTTTTGTTTATAGCGCAAAAAATAAAAACTGCAGAGGTGATCAAATACCACCAAAAGAAAGCTCTATTTGTGGGAAAAACAAGGACATCAATTTTATTTGGGTACATTGTCGCACGACCGCGCAATTGTCAGTTAAATCGACACAGTGTAGCAGATTTACTAAAACTAGAGCAATCAGAATCTGGTGCAGCTGTGCATGGTAGCCGATCATCTTCTAACTTCAGCATGTTCAATTAAGCTTTGACAATAAAACCTGGAAACTGATTGGTTTCTTTGCAGAGCTGCACCAGATTTTGCACTCTCCAACTTTAGTAAATCTCCCCCATTGTCTCAGTATCACAAAAAATGGCCTGGTCAGGAAGTGGGTGAAACCTTCCGGGGCTGAAGTGGTTAAATTGATGACTGTTTGGATATCATGCAGTACTAAATGTTCTGTTGTACTTTTTTGTGTTTATTTTTTAATTAGGTTCAGCCCATACTGAAGTGTCATTTCAAATGAAAGACTATGAAATCACTCAATCCTAATGTAGTTTTTTGGAAACAATAAAATTTAATGTGCTATTTTGTGAGAATATAAGTAATAATGATATAATAACTCATATCTTCATCACTTATAAATATAAAATTTTGCCATCCTGATCTAACTCATCCTATGTGCATAACTACTAAATGTTATAAGTAGAATCAATTAAAGTGGTTGTAAACCTCAGTCATGGAATCTGAGCAAAGCACATATGTCTGTAATGAATACTTATCTCTCTCTAAAGCTCTCAGTGTCCTTTCTCTCTAGTGCTTGGTTCCTCTGTTATCAGCATGAGTCACTTCTGAGAAGTTTTCCTGACACATGAGATAAATTTGTGTTGGGAGAGAGGGGCAGGGAGAGCTCAGAATGGAGCTTGTCTAATCACAACACAGTTCTTCTGCTGTGTGGAGGAGGGATGTGTGCCTTTCCTCCAATCAGCTCACATACATTGTAACTGCAGCCTCTCTACCCCCTCCTCCTGACAGATGAAGAAAGATTTTAAACATGATTCTGACCTTTTGAAGAGGCGTAGGGAAGAGAAGACTGCAGATAAAGAAGTAAAACCTATGTAGGAGGATTTGTTTCATCCCTGTGTATCATCTGGGGCTGTTCACTTAACTGGTTATATGTGAGGGTTTAAATTCACTTTAAAGCTCTGGTAATAAGTGTACCTTGTGTACAGTGTAAGAAGGTTAGGTTTTTAAAGACAAATTATGTTTCAAACCTGAAATAAATGTGAAACTTACGTCCGCATTAATGTCAGATTTTATGAGAGTTTGAAAAGAATGTGATGCATTTCAAGAACTTCTGGTCATATGAACACTAGTCATATAAAACAATCTTGTGTTCTCAGGTGGGAAATGTCCGAAAGCATGTCCTGACCATTGCTGGGGCCCAAATGAACCTCAGTGCCAAAGATGTAAGTAGCATTTTTTTTTATATATGAAAAACATTATACATTTGCTGAATTATAACTATTAGCAAAACGTTTGGCTTTGAATAGAGTGGAGATGGATTAGAACACCTGTCAGGTTTTTATTTCTGTCTTTACTCCTGTTGGAGAGATTCACCCTCTCTGTGTCCTGTTTACATTTATTATTGAGAGTGAAAGTAAAAGAAAATCTCAAATTTTGGGTTGTCCTCAGAAAAGTAATTGATTGAAATCTTCCAATGGGGGCACTAATTCTGGTGACCTGGGCGGCCTCAAGGGATTCCCCTAATTTGCAGGACTTTCCTCTCACTTCCTTTTTTGGCTATGGGACAGGAAGTGAAATCTGCCCAATGGGACACAGATGGCAAAAAAAAAGTGACAGGTTCATCTCTATCTAAAATTTAAAAAAAAATTGTCTATAGTTCTTCTTTAATTTATACAAAAGAGTTTTAAGAAAGTGATTTGTGATTGGACATAAGCTGAATTTATGCAATAAGTCTGATGGCATGCTGACTTTTGTGATGGCTAGAATAGTTTCATTCCTCCACTTCTAATAGACTGATGAGCTTTTTAATCTATCTACTTGAATACCTACGTAAGTAGTCACATTTAAGTTGGGTACACTTCAAAGTGAACGATGACCTGCTCTGTCTTTTATCTGTAAAACTAGGGATCCATGTTTCATTTTTGTTACCAGGAAACAAGATTAAGTTGTAATATTATATGCATATACTTGTAAACTGTACTGTGTAGAATAATAAAGATCTATCTTTCCTATATATTTTATAATAAACACTATTCCTCTATTCTAAGTAGAAGAAGTAAGCCCAAAGGTCCACAGGTTGATTGTGAGTCCACCTTGGTCTTACAAATAGCATCAATGGGCTCAATTCTCCCGCTTGTGCTTGCAGGCACTGCATCTTGTACCTTTATGAAAATGTAATTTTTCTACAGTCACATTTGCCCAGGGTAATCAGTATATACTTTTCTAAATGTCCTGATAAGCTTATAGTGATGAGCTAAAAGCTTCTGGTGCTCTAAATCAGTGGGTCTCAACCTCAATCCTCAAGTACCCTCAACAGGCCATGTTTTGGGAAATTTTCTTAGATAAAATAGCTGTCCAAAATACCAAGCCATCAACTCTGATTTAAAGCACCCGTACAAGATAAAAGAAAACCTGCAAATATGGCCTGTTGGGGGTACTTGAGGACTGTGGTTGAGGACCACTGCTCTAAATGATGTCAAAGAATGATGATGCATATTATGCTACACCTGTGTGCATTCCCCACCCTGCTAAGGCCAGATACATGCTGAAATCTTTGACTTTGCTCTACCTTTGATCTCTAGTCCTTTTCTACTGGCTTCCAGAATGAAATGTAGTATATTGTGGCTTGCCAAAAGAAGAGGAGTGGGGAGGGGAGGTGTAGGTGGGTAATCAAAGCAAAGAAGGACTTTAGAAAGGTTTTGCTTAAGTTTTGAAGACTCTTTGGTGAAACCAGGCAACTTATTGTGCCTGCTTTGCTAAGCTTCTACTAGTTTAATACGATTGGGTACAACATTGTTCATTTATTCATTTTAAACCAAATGCCCAACATGCACATAAAGGAGCTTTAGAAAGCCGTAGCTTCCTGGCCAAGAAACCATGGCAATCTATAATGGATGTCATGCTTATTGAGTGTAACATGAAGGTGAACAATCACTGCTCCCTTGTCACACCTAACTTATTCTTCTGCCAAAATGCTGTACGTCAAGCTGGCTGAATACAATAAAACATATTATTTGTTTTAGAATACTCTTTTTCCAGAAAACAATAGTATAGTCTTAAGATGTATGTGTTCTCTTATCTATGTCATACATCACCCCATATGTACTGTATGCTATTTATTTCAACAGTTCCTTCTCAGTGTATGTGCACAGTATCGTATGTGTTGCCAAGAGTTAGGGAGGAGTGAGACTTAAAGAGGAGCTCCAGTCTGTAAAGAAAAAAAAAATACAAATACTGTAGCTGCTGACTTTGATTATAAGGACACTTACCTGTCCAGGGATTCCATGATATCGGCGCCCCAAGCCGATTCATGAATTGGCTTCGGGTGCAGGCGCCAGCATTGTAAGTATGGGAAACCGGCAGTGAAGCCTTCAGTCTTCACAGCTGGTTTCCTACTGCACATGCTCAAGTCGCGCTGTGTTTTCTGAATAGTTCTGCCATCTTCTGGGACCTGTGTGTGTCCAAGAAGGCAGCGGGGGGAAGGAGGAGGGGCTGGAAATGTTGTAGATTGATGATCAGCGATCTTAACCAGAAGTGGTTTTGACAGGTACCTGCTCCCCCCCATTAAGTGACAAATGTTGGTGTGAACAAGCAGAGCTTCCCCTTTTGGATGGAGCTCCACTTTAAGAACACATCCAAGACCATGGCCACATCAGACTTATAGGGCGTACACACGGTCGGACTTTGTTCGGACATTCGACAACAAAATCCTAGGATTTTTTCCGACGGATGTTGGCTCAAACTTGTTTTGTCTACACACGGTCGCACAAAGTTGTCGGAAAATCCGATTGTTCTAAACGCGGTGACGTAAAACATGTACGTCGGGACTATAAACGGGGCAGTGGCCAATAGCTTTCATCTCTTTATTTATTCTGAGCATGCGTGGCACTTTGTCCGTCGGATTTGTGTACACACGATCGGAATTTCCGACAACGGATTTTGTTGTCGGAAAATTTTATCTCCTGCTCTCCAACTTTGTGTGTCGGAAAATCCGATGGAAAATGTCCGATGGAGCCCACACACGATCGGAATTTCCGACAACACGCTCCGATCGGACATTTTCCATCTGAAAATCCGACCGTGTGTACGGGGCATAAGACTTGAATGTGAAATCACAGACCAGCCCAGCTAAACCAATTATACTGAAATAATACAGACATTTTTGTGGAATACTTCAGTGATGAGATTTTGTAAAATGAATAAATAAAGTAATGAATGAACAGGAAGGAGATGTGAGACCTCTTCTTCATAGCTATAGCAAGTGGACAGATTGGGAATCTCAAGTGCAGAGATCTTATAACAGGATTCCCCAATATTTTTTAGGAGGGGATGGATGATTTAAACCTCCAACATCCACCCAAAACAGAAATGTTTTCCATTTGAGAATGCATTTGATAAAAAAAAAATCCTATTTTACAGTTCGTATCCATATTTCAATTGGGTCTTTTCTATATTAGCATACATTTTAGAACTAAAATAATGATCATAAATATCATATTTTGAAGTTTTCGCTTTACAAAAGCAGATGGTCAAATACGCTCTAACTTTTATGTACACCGCTGCAGTTTTTATTGCACATTTTAGGTTGATTCCTACAAGTCAGGAAAAAATGGCGTCTGTGTTGCAAATAGCAGCCAATCAGATTACAGCATCTACTTTAATAGTGCAAGCTAGGAAGCTAACATGTGATTGGCTTGTATGGATAAAACATCTACTGTATTATTTTACCCATATATCGTGTTTTACTGCTAGAAATGATATGTTAACCCCTTCTTGCTGGCAGTACACATATATGTGGCCTCATGGAAGTGGATCTTTATCTGTGGTGCCGCATATATGCATATCTGTGTTTGTGCTGGGAACAGGCTGCACCAAGAGCCTGGGGTCCCGTACTAAAGATCAGGAACTAAGAGGTTGAGGTCCCAATCACCTGATTACTGTGCTAGCCACTGATTGGCTATCACAGTGACCAGTCCTGTCCCTGTGGGGTTTTCTCTCTCCTCTATAAAAGATAAGAAAAAAATAACTAAACCAGGGTTTGATCTAGGTCACGGTCAGGGTTAGGGTCAAAGGTCATGTTCGAAGTCAAAGATCAAGGTCAAATTAGTATCATCGTCAGTTAGTGTTAGTGTGAGTGTCAGTGTGTTTTAGGTAGCATTAAAAAAAGTAAAATGAACACAAAACACATATGTGGTATCGCTGTAATTGTCAGGTGCAGGAGAATTTATTTTGGGTTGTTCTTTGATGGTAGATTATGGTAATAGCGAGAAATAAATAGTAAATTAAAAAAAAGATTTTCTATGTTGTGCCAATTTTCCTTTGATAATAATAATACAACCCCTTCACGCCAACGTAACACAAATATGCAGCCTTCTGCTTCAAGAGGTTGTACTAGGGTGATGCCTGAAACTGCAGGCATCACACTGGTACCGTTTTTTAGAGCCGACGGTCGGCTTTCTTACAGTTATAATAGATGCGGCTAATAAGCCACTCTGCTGTTATTACAAGCAGTGGGAGGGGACATTTCCCCCTCCCACCGCCTTCTGCAGATCGCTTTGCTCTCCGGTCCCACCAGGAGCCCCGAGTGACCAGCCAGCCTGTTCACCGGCTGGCTGGAGACCCGAAAAAAGCCAGAATTGGCTTTGATTGGGTCTCGGATCTAGTAACCCGGATGTGATGTCATGACATCACTTCCGGTTTACTGAAGCCTTAAAGGTGCCAGATTAAAAATAGAATGTCAGGATTCAAGCCAGGCAAACTTGACAATTTGGATTATTTTAAGTGCAAAGGAGGGATTTGGGGTCCTATAGACCCCAGATACCTTCAAAAAAAAAAAATACTTGACACGTGACTATTGCTATCACAAGGGATGTTTACATTCCCTGTCACAGCAATATTAATGTGATAAAAAATAAAGAAAAACATTTAAAGGGACAGTGTAAATATAAAAATAAAAAAAATAAAAAAAATGTAAAGCCCCCTAATTCTTCGTTCTCACATGCAGAAGAGAACACATAAGTAAGTCGTAACGTAAACGGTGTTATAACCACACATGTGAGGCATCGCCAAAATCGTTAGAGCATGAACAATAATTCTAGCACTAGCCCTCTTCTGTAACTCTAAACTGGTAACTGTTAACATTTTTTTAAAGCGTTGCCTATGGAGATTTTTAAGTACTATAGTTTGTCGCCATTTGTGGGCAATTTTAAAGCATGACATGTTGCGTATCTATTTACTTGGCGTAACATCATCTTTCACATTAGACAAAAAAATTGGGCTAACTTTACTGTTTTGTTTTTTTTAATTCATGAAAGTGTATTTTTTTGAAAAATTGCATTTGAGAGACCTCTGCGCAAAAACAATGTACCATAAATTATTTCAATGACCGCCATTTTATTCTATTCTCTCCCGTACGTCGGGACTATAAACGGGGAAGTAGCCAATGGCTTTCATCTCTTAATTTATTCTGAGCATGCGTGGCACTTTGTGCATCGGATTTGGGTACACACGATCGGAATTTCCGACAACAGATTTTGTTGTTGGAAAATGTTATAGCAAGCTCTCAAACTTTGTGTGTCGGAAATTCCTATGGAAAATGTGTGATGGAGCCTACACACGGTCGGAATTTTCGACAACAAGGTCCTATCACACATTTTCCATCGGAAAATCCTATCGTGTGTACAGGGCATAAGTCTACAAGGGATTAAAAAAAAATCAGGATATATCCTTTCAGTCATTAAGATTTGTTTTACCTTGTCATGAAGAGGTTAAAAAGAAACAAAAATAATTAGCAATTCAACCTGGCTCAAGGTATGTGTGTAATAATTTCTAGCTGGCATCTGTCCAATCAACATATAGTGTTCCCCCCAGTCTAGACTAATGACAGTGGATTGGTGACATTTGTTACTGTTACAGATGCTCATGATGGCTGTCTACATACAGTTTATACCCCTAACAGCAGTAGGTTGTATTTGACCTTGTGGTACGTATAACTGATCCAATGCAATGACTGTAAATGTATTATATAATTCAGTTTTGTTTAAAGTGTCACTCAGTGATGTCACAGACTGCAGTATGTATTTGAGATAAATGAATCAAAGCTACCCTAACCAAATATTTGCATCCTTACACCACCATTTGGATAAATAATGCAATGCAGTGCATTTTCTGTCTGGGATTCTTGTAGAATACTGTACAAGCAGCACCTGTTAGATTTTTTATCTTCATTTCTCAGAGAATACAAACTGTACAGCTAATATCCAGTTAGGATAAGGAAAAAACTAGTAAGACTTTGGTGCAAGAAGTAAGAAAATAGCTGAAACAGCATCCCAAATCAATCAGGATCGCCCAGGCACTTTCACGGCACGCAGCATCTTTAATTAAAATCTGTGTATTGTGCTAATAACTTTGCATGTTCATAAGTCTCCTGTATTGATTTAATTTGTCCACCAGGCCGGCACTAGCAGGAGCAGTGTAATGCATGGACACCATGTAAAATTAACAGAAACATTTCAGTGAAAATGGGGTTGATTCCCCCAGGCTCATTGATGCAGAACTGTGATTTTCATTGTAGCGCCAATGCCTACGTTCTAAAACATGCTGTGGGGGATCTCAAGGCTAATTATTATTCTGGATGAGTTGCACAGGCTATATCTGCCATTTCTGTTTAGGTTCCATTAGCATTAGGAGGCTAGATTACTGGCCCGTGAAAATAGTTGGACACTATTGTATATATGCACAAAGGTTGAGAAGGCTTAGACAAAAAAGGCAAGGTCTAATGTACAGGGAAGGAAGGTTAATATACTACAGTGCTTCATAGGTGCTAGAGAAGGCAAGATGTGCCATAAGGGTGAGGAAGAACTACAAAGGGGTGGAGATATTAATTAGTTAGAGACAGAGATTCAGTGATGAGATCCTGTTTTTCTGATCATCCTGGTTTGTCAGAGAAGGAAACAAACTCTGATCAAACATTAAACATTAAGGAGGCAAGATCACATAAAAAGAAGCTACCACTGGAGACTGGAGAGTTTAGAGATTATGCCATCCTTGGTACTTCTAGATGATAATGCTCTACAATCTCGACCCTATGTTTAATTTTTTTTTCAAAAACTACTGATAATCCATTCTATCACGGAAAGCATGCAATCTGCTTTATAGGCAGGCCTACTTTTGGTGCAGAAACCCAAACAAGAAAAAGGACGATATTTAATAATTCCTGTACTATAAAGAAACATTTGGCCTTTGAGTTATCATAATCTATACATTTTTGAGGCTTGCTGCTGCTTCCTGTAAACCACCTGCCCTAGGTGCTGGCCTACAAATGCCATTATGTAACTACAGCCCTTGAAACAGACACTGTGTAAATGGCATGCCGGCCCCAGTGCCGGGTTAAACTCTGTGAAGGCCCCTAGGCAGTTGAATAAATTGAAAGCTTGTGAGATAAGTGAGTTGATAAATGTTTTTTTTATCTTTTGTAAACAATTTAAGAAAGCTTCATTGTAATTTTCTTTCAAGATTAAATCTATATTATTTATATGCATAGTTACATTGGCCCAAGTTGGACCAATGTAACTGTATATAAAATATCCATAGCTGGAATTCTTCTTTAATGTTTTTTTTTTCTAATTATGGAAAGATCAGTAAACGCCATTTGTCAAAAGACAAACTGTTCTGCTGGTTGTCAGATCCTCCAACTCCTCTTCTGCACATATTTCCCTCATCATACCCTCCATGCGCCTCTTCTGCACATTCACACTGCAGTCATATCATTTACACTCCTCTCCTGCACATGCTATCCCCTGTCATACCCTCCACACTCCTCTCCTGCACATACTGCCCCCTGTCATACCCGCCACACTCCTTTCCTGCACATACTGCCCCCTGTCATCCCCGCCACACTCCTCTCCTGCACATACTGCCCCCTGTCATACCCGCCACACTCCTTTCCTGCACATACTGCCCCCAGTTATCCCCGCCACACTCCTCTCCTGCACATACTGCCCCCTGTCATACCCGCCACACTCCTCTCCTGCACATACTGCCCCCTGTCATACCCTCCACACTCCTCTCCTGCACATACTGCCCCCTGTCATATCCTCCAACTCCTCTTCTGCACATATTTCCCTCATCATACCCTCCATGCTCCTCTTCTGCACATTCACACTTCAGTCATATCATTTACACTCCTCTTCTGCACATGCTATCCCCTGTCATACCCTCCACACTCCTCTCCTGCACATACTGCCCCCTGTCATATCCTCCAACTCCTCTCCTGCACATATTTCCCTCATCATACCCTCCATGCGCCTCTTCTGCACATTCACACTGCAGTCATATCATTTACACTCCTCTCCTGCACATCCTATCCCCTGTCATACCCTCCACATTCCTCTCCTGCACATACTGCCCCCTGTCATACCCGCCACACTCCTCTCCTACACATACTGCCCCCTGCCATACCCTCCACACTCCTCTCCTGCACATACTGCCCCCTGTCATACCCGCCACACTCCTCTCCTACACATACTGCCCCCTGCCATACCCTCCACACTCCTCTCCTGCACATACTGCCCCCTGTCATACCCTCCACACTCCTCTCCTGCACATACTGCCCCCTGTCATACCCTCCACACTCCTCTCCTGCACATACTGCCCCCTGTCATACCCTCCACACTCCTCTCCTGCACCTACAACCCCCTTCACACCCTCTGCACTTCTCTCTTGCACATGCTGTCCTCTTCATGTCCTCCACACTTCTATCCTGAACAAAGTTCCACCTATTATACCCTCTGCACTTCCCCCTGCACATACAGCCTGCTGTCATACCCTCTGCACTTTTTTAGCTGCACATAATGTCCACTATCACACTTATTTCAGCACATTGCCTACTGTTATACACTCTGTATACCTCTCCTGCACATACTGTCTACTGTCATTCTCTTCACATTATTTTCCAGCATATTGCCCCCTAAAGCTGAACATAGACAGTTAGTTGTCCATTGACACAATAAAAGGGGATGGAGGAATCCTCCCGTTATACTGTATTTTGGCAATAGGACCCACTGCTTTCAAAGAACACTGATCAGTGGCTGTAGTCGCTGATCGTCAAAGGTTTTCCAGCATGTCCCTTCATGGTGTAAAGCCAACTTTAGACACCCCTTTGTTATATTCCTGACTTTTCCTGTTCAAGAACTGGCACACGTTTGCTGATGTTAATGAAGGCTATACTAAAGGAATATAAATCTTTAAAGTTTCCCTTCACAAAGGTAGAAGGAACACTAGTACCAGTCTGTAAATATCTGGCTAATGTAACCTTAGTGAGATGGCACAAGCAGGGCTGGAACAAGGATGTTGGGGCAGGAGGGGCTGCCTCCCTAGACACTGTGGTATTATGTGTGTGTGGGGGGGGGGGGAGGGGGGGTGCCGCAAGCCAAGTTTCTGATGCTACAAGCTGACAGGAGTAGTGACAGCAGTGTCTCAGTACTCCTACCAACTTAGCACTCTAAGTGACATACAAAATCTGAAGTGAAGGAGAAAGCTGGGAGGTGACGCAGACCATGCTCTCTCCCCCTTCCAGCTCCTCCCCCATCCACTTCAGCACTCTTGGATAAGGACTGTTGGATCCAGACTGTCTTCTCGCTCTTCTCGCTCCTGTCCCGGCAGCAAACAATGTGGGTTGAGCAGGCAGGTACGTAAACCCTGTACAGACTGGATCTGACAGCCAGTGTTGTTCCCGACTCCCTGATACTGTACCCGCATCTCTCCTGCCAGCTGCCTCTAAAAAGAGGAATTTACTTGCATGATATTTACTTGTATACACCTGAAAAAAAAAAAAGAGGAAAACACCAGTGATTAGGAACCTTTTAGGAAGTTCTTACATGTGGCAGCCAAAGTGCCAAACATTTTGTTCTTCTTTTTGGACCAAACTAGAGATCAAAGCTTTATCTGTAATATACAGTAATAGGGTTTGACAAACTTCAAGCTGATAAGGACTAACATGATTACTGACATATGTCGGGTACAATGTAAAATGTTCTGTTATCCTATGTCTAAGGTTGGTTTCAAACTGCTGTGGTTTGGCCCATGGTTTCTCCTAACCTACTATTAGATTGTGTGTTTTCTGAAAGCCAACCAAAAGTCCTACATGCTACATCTTTGGTGCGCTCTCAGAAAACGCACCAAAAACATGCAATCTAATAGAATTGCGGGAAACTGCAGGCAACCCACACATAAAATGTGGGTACACTTGGCTGCACCCGCGCTGTGGCCAAAAAATGCACGGCAGTGTGACAGTACCCTCCTTTAGAAGTTCAGTTGGTTGCAAATGTATGACCAAAAATTTAAAAAATGTGTATTAAGATTTTTTTTTATGGCTGTAAATGCTATACTGCCCCTACATAAACCTCACCAGAGTAGGTATTCTAGCTTTTATAAAGAATGAATTTAACAATGAATGGATCTTGTGGATTAAAAGAATATTTAAAAGAAAACTAGGAGGGTTTGTGCTAGGAAGGTCGGATTGATGGGGAATTGGTGCTAGGAGAGGAGATGTGGGGGGGGGGGGCAAAGGTTTATGCTGGGAGGGAGGATATCTGCAGGGTGGGTTTGGGCTGGCTGGAGGGGTAATTTTTTTTGTGAGAATTTTTGCTTGTAAAAGGAAGGGGCGGAGGGGATGAGATTTTTTCAAGGAGGGGAAATTTTGGGGCGGGAGGATTTGTGCTGGGGGCGTGGTGTGATTTGGGGATATGGGTGAGGAGAGGTGCTCTGAGGAATGGGGGATTGTGGGTGGAAGAGGGTATTGGGGGGAAGAAGATGTGTGCTAAGAGGGGGTTTGGGGGGGGGGTGTTATTGTCAAATTCTGTAAAACCAACAGCATGTTCATTATATATATAAAAAAAAAATGCACTCACAAGTATTACAATGCAGTAGCACTTTAAACTTTAAAGTAGAGGTTAAAAGGATCCTTCGACTTACTGCAAGCCTCAGCTGGGATGTTGGCAGCCACTCAAGTGAGACCGTTTCAAATTCTACATCCTTATAAAGACTGTGCTTTGGATTACTATTATTTTACTATAAATTATACAAAAATGAGAGTGAATACTGTATATGATATATATATAATGTGTATTATATAACTGTATGTATACAGTATATGAGTTGTGTCTTTATTTAATAAGGTATTGAGGCAAACAATGAGGATGTGCAGTGATCCATTTGAGTTTATTGAAGTAAACGAAAAGATTATTTCTGATTGGTGGTTATGGGTTACTACATTTTGCACATTTCTCTTTGCTATATTAAATAAGCCTGAGGTCATACAACTCGATTGACATGTGTGAAAGTGGTAAAACTGCACTTTAATGAATTCTGTCATTTTCTCCTCTAGTGACGAAGATTGTGTGCGCTGAACAGTGTGATGGTCGCTGCTATGGACCTTACGTTAGTAATTGCTGTCACCGGGAATGTGCTGGAGGCTGCTCTGGACCTAAAGACACTGACTGTTTTGTATGTTGCCTGTCATTTCACTTTTCTACCCTCCACAACCCTTCTCACCCAATATTTAATATGCCTACCGATTCTCTATCTTCATGCATTTTGTCTCCAAACATAAATGCTCGTTTAGCTCTTTCATATATTTCTCCCATTTCAGCTTGTATTACCCATCAGCCTGCATTAGCCCTGGCAGATTTTAGAAGTTTTACAAATAAGGAATTGAACATATCTATGTGCTAATGCATATGATTTATGGCTTTCGCAAGAACACTTTGCAGATTTAAACATTACCATTTTGGTTTGCCTCTAAATCCCCACCACCTGCTTCATAAAACATTTTAAGCATCTTTTAAAAAGTTGGTTTGTTCATGTTAAGTATGATAAATCTGTAATATAAAGGAAACATTACAGTGGATTTCCCAGTGTTAAAATGCATTGTAAAGTTATATGTATTGAATTCACAGGTAACATGCAGGAAGCTCTGAGCCAATTAAATTTGTGATAGTGTATACTGACAGCAGAGGGATTTGGTACTAAAGCTGTGTGAAACCTGTCCTTAGTAATCAGTGCAAGGACTGAAATGACTCAGCACAACACCTATGCAGAATAGGAAGAAGTATGGGGTTTTTTAATCATGCTCACCTTGGTGGGTGCTGCATCTGTCCCCTGCTGGCTCTAAGGCTGAGAACCGAGCGATCAAACACCCAGCTGATCGCTCTGTTCTCAGTGTTCCCTGAGCAGAGAGCTGGTATAATACATTATATAGACTGTTTCCAGTCTATATAATGTGTATGAGTGTATATATATATATATATATATATATATATATATATATATATATATATATATATATATACACACACACACACTATATTACCAAAAGTATTGGGATGCCTGCCTTTTTTTGCATCCCATTCCCAGTCTTAGTTAATAGGGTGCAATATTGAGTTGGTCCACCCTTTCCAGCTATCACAGCTTCAACTCTTATGGAAGGGCTGTCCTCAATGTTTAGGAGTGTGTCTATGGGAATGTTTTACCATTCCTCCAGAAACGCATTTGTGAGGTCAGGCACTGATGTGGAAGAGAAGGCCTGGCTCGCAGTCTCCACTATAACTCATCCCAAAGGTGTTCTATTGGATTGAGGTCAGGACTGTGCAGGCCAGTCAAGTTCCTCCACCCCAAATTCCTCATCCATATCTTTATGGACCTTGCTTTGTGCACTGGTCCAAATCATTTGGTGGAGGGAGGATCATGGTGTGGGGTTGTTTTTTTAAGGGCCCTTTAGTTCCAGTGAAGGGAACGCCTAATGTGTCAGCATACCAAGGCATTTTGGACAATTTCATGCTCCCAGCTTTGTGTGAACAGTTAGGAGATGGTCCTGTTCCTGTTCCAACATGACTGCGCACCAATGCACAAAGCAAGGACTTGAATGAGTTAGTTTGGGGCGGAGTAGATAAACTTGATTGGCTTGCACAGAGTCCTGACCTCAACCAGACACCTTTGGGATTAATAAGAGCGGAGACTGCAAGCCAGGCCTTCTCATCCAACATCAGTGCCTCACAAATGCACTTCTGGAAGAATGGTCAAACATTCCCATAGACACACTCCTAAATCTTGTGGACAGCCTTCCCAGAAGAGTTGAAGCTGTTATAGATGTGCATGTAAAGGAAGATGTCCCATTGCTTTTGGTAATATAGTGTGTGTGTGTATATACAGTATATATATATATATATATATATATACTGAATGTAATGTGGAGCTAATGCCTGGTTGATTCTTTGGCTTTGTCTCCTTGCTAAACTGGAAGAAGTATATAGATAAGAAATTCTTACACTATTCAGACACGTTAAGAGCATGCTTGTTCTGGATCCATGTGTCAAAAAATATGAATGCCTGACACAGTCAGGTAAGTAGTATTTTTATACAGAGACCAGCGATGGTGGACACCATACTTCTCCCATAATAGGTGCACTATAAAGCTAACACAAGAGGAAACAAGGGTAGATTTCTAAATAGGAACCCACATGCAATTATAAAAACCTGACAACTCCTTCCCCGCTGCACTTAAAAGTGATTTCATGTCTGTCTTTGTTCATTGGAGAGTTTATTCTCATTTCCTGTACCTTTAACACAACAGGGAGTAAAGGGTAATATCCTTAATGGGGAACAGCAAACAACAATAATCAAAACAGAATTTAAATTCTTATTCAAAACAACAACAAAAAAAATCAGAGTGCCACCAAAGATGAATTCCAGGTATGGCATATTTCTACATAGTTACATTGGTCCAGTGTAACTATGTATATACATCATTGGTGACATTACCACCCCACTTCTCCACCTCATCTAGTCAGAGAATGCTTTGCATTCAATCAGAAAATGCAAAGCATTCTCTGAATGGCACATATGCTCAGCGGCTGTGTTCAGAATGCAGGCCAGCCACTCATCACAGGACCTGGAAGCAAGTGTAGATCACTAGAGTAGTCTTGTCTACTTCATTGATTTCTAGCTTTCAGTCCTTAGGGTGCCAGGCTGCTAGGGATTGGGGGGCGGCAAAATCCAAATTCTCAGCTACTTTTTGGGGATTTGAATTTTAAAATACCTGTGTGTTTTCCCTAATGCCGCGCCCTCTCTCCTATCGGGCGCAGGATGGAACAGGGGCGGAGCTTGAGGGGTCTCAGTCTTCCTCTCCAGAACGTTGTGTCTGTCCTCGTATTAAGAGTGGAGGACACACAGGTGGATTCCTCCTGGCAGGACATGTGCCGGGGCAGGGGGACTGTGAAACTCCTGGACACATCGGTGTGGGCTATGTGTGTGGGGAGGTGGTCTGGCATGCAGATTCAGCAGTTAGCTACTCTGGGCCGGATAGGAATGAGAAGAGTGTCAGGAAAGTTTGCTGTGATGGAGGGAAGTTGGCACAGGACATGGATTGCACACCTTGGGACACTACAGAGGAAGGTGACAGTAGACTTTTGGTCAACTATTGCATCGAGGCCCACTAGCTTCAAGCTACGACTCTGGTGTGGAAGTTTTAGTTTGCCTGACCTGCCAGCTGCCCATAGCCAATGAGGGGAAGCAGGGAATGCATAACCCTTCCTCCTCATTACACACTGACTTATAGTCGCAAACAGTGGGGGGGCCAGGGGAACCAAATTGCACCTTTGCCTGTGTGGATAAAAATCCTTGGACCTGCCCTGCTTCCAGAGGCATCAACCAGGTATGGTAACTATGTACATAGTTACATTGGTCCAAGCTGGACCATGTAACTTTACCTAGAATTCATCTTTGAAGTCATATTGAAGTATATAAAAAAAACAAAACAATCACATTCTCTCCTTCAGATTATGCTACCTTAAAACTTGGAATCATTTATTTAAATGTATTTAAATAAATGACTAATTTATTTAAATTTAAAATCTGAAGCATCCATCTACCTGACCTGCATTTAACAACTCTTCTTCTCAGCAGTGCCAATTAGAAAATTCCAAATTACTTTGCAGTCAGTACTGTCATGACACCAAAGAAATACTTTCTTATGTCAAGTTGGAAGACTAAATCTTCTTTTACTTACAGACATGTTTCACAAGTCACATTTCATTTCATGCTTTCTAGAAACTTTGTAAAGGTTGCAGATCTGTTTTTCAATAGTAGGGGTCAAATTGATGCAAAAAAAACTGATAATATTCATCATTCATTTAACACACAATAACCAGTTAGTTTCCAGATAAGTAAAGTCAAATCAGTGAAAGATGAATTCTAAATGGTTGCTCTGGGTTACCATTGAAATTTGTGTGCCCCCCCCCCCCCCCCCCCCATCCGTTAGAGATTCACCCTCTCTACTTGTCCTGTTTACCATTATCATTTAAAGGGAAAGTTCAAGAAAATCACAAATTTTGGGTTGTCCCTAGAAAAGTAATAGAGGGGAAATCTTCCAATGGGGACACTAGGGGTTATAACGCTCTCTTACTCTAAAAAAAAGTTTTGCCTATAGTTCTGCTTTAACCACTTCAGCGCCAAAGGTTTTACCCCCTTAATGACCAGGCCATTTTTTTGCGATACGGCACTGCGTTACTTTAACTGACAATTGCGCAGACGTGCGACGCTGTACACAAATAAAAATTATGTTTTTTTTTCCCACAAATAGAGCTTTCTTTTGTGGTATTTGATGACCTCTGCAGTTTTAATATTTTGCGCTATAAACAAAAAAAGAGCTTCAATTGTGAAAAATAATATATTTTTTACATTCTTCTATAAATCACACCCAATAAAAAATGTAAAAAATCAAATTCCTTCATCAATTTAGGCCAATATGTATTCTGCTATATATATTTGGTAAAAAAAAATCCCAATAAGCGTATATTGATTGATGGTTTGCACAAAAGTTATAGCGTCTACAAACTATGGGATATTTTTATGGCATTTTTATTTATTTTTTCACTAGTAATGGCGGCGATCAGTGATTTTTAACGCTACTGCAACATTGCGGCGGACAAATAGGACACCTAACTGAAACTTTTGACACTTTTTTGGGAATCAGGGACATTATTACAGTGATCAGTGCTAAAAAATATGCACCGTTACTCTACTAATGACACTAGTAGGGAAGGGGTTAACATCAGGGGCGATCAAAGGGGTAAGTGTGTCCCTAGGAGGCGCTTGCTAACTGTTTGAGGGATGGACTGACTGGGTGAACACAGAGATCCATGTTCCTGCTAAGCAGGAATAGGGGAAGATCTTTGTGTCCTCCCCTGTCAGAACAGCGATCTGCCTTGTTTACATAGGCAGATCACCGTTCTGCCTCTCTGGGGAATGATTGCAGGTGGCTGATTGGCTCCCCCTCTGTCCAATGGGAGCCTCCAGCGGCAAGCACGCCCACAGTATCTATTGCACAAAATGCCATACAGGTACGTCATTTCACACATTTGAGCCACCCCTGCTGCAGTATATATGCGGTGGGCGGTCTTTAAGTGGTTAAAGCAGCAATATGGCCATGGTAAGGACACACTGCTGATTTATAAACGCCCCCCCCCCGCCCCCCCACATTTAGTAAATAAAAGAAACCACGTTTTCTTTTAATATCCAATCTTGTTCGAGGGAACTTTGAAAAAATACGTTTTTTCTTGCAATAGATTGGACGATTATAGTAAAAACAGCTTCACCTCAAAGTGGTTTTAAAGGCTGCAGGTTTTTTTACCTTCATGCATTCTATACATGAAAGTAAAAAACCTTCAGTGTGCAGCTCACCCCTCAACCCCCCTTTAAACTCACCTGAGCCTGATCCCGAACCAGCGATGAGCAGGCTCTCCTGAGTCTCTGACTCGTCATTGGCTGGGAAAGGGCAGCGGGAGCCATTGGTTCCCGCTGCTGTCAGTCACAGCCAACGAAGAGGGAGCCGGTGGGTGTGGCCAAGTCACACTCTCTGTGTCACACAGAGGTGGTTTAGGAGCAAAAATGCATGAGTGCCCCCAGAGCAAGCAGCACTAAGCAGGGGGAGGGGCTAGGAATGCTGGCGGGGGACCAAAGAAGTGGAGGATTGTGGATGCTCTTTGCAAAACCACTGCACAGAGCACTTAAATATAACATACAACCTCTCTGGAGAGGAGATGCTTGAGAGGGGATATGATTTCAAATTTCAAATACTTTACTGACCCCACAATAGGGGAGTTTAATAAGACACGCGGCCACTCATTAAAATTAGAAGAAAAGAGGTTTAACCTTAAACTACGTAGAGGGTTCTTTACTGTAAGAGCGGCAAGGATGTGAAATTCCCTTCCACAGGTGGTGGTCTCAGCGGGGGGCATCGATAGTTTTAAAAAACTATTAGATAGGCACCTGAACGACCGCAACATACAGGGATATACAATGTAATACTGACATAAAATCACATATAATCTCACACATAGGTTGGACTTGATGGACTCTTTGTGTCTTTTTTCAACCTCACCTACTATGTTTGTTGTTAAAAAAAAAACCTTTACAAATGCTTTAATTACTGAACTCAGGAAAAGTTCACTTGACACAGTGAACACAATCTGCTCTTTTGGCACATCAACCCTATTGTATGAATGTGTAAAATCTATTTAAGAAAGAAAACAAAAGAGCTGCTCTTCCATAATCTGTAAATGGCCCTCCTGACTTTGACTATTTGACATTCTGTGCACATTACAACGCTTTACCAACTACCCATTCTCATCTACAATCTGCCTCCAGATTATTATCACTTGGTAAATCTGAAACTCAGTCCGAAAACACACAAGGACGCTCTATTTTCAGACAAGATGTGCTATGATTATTTTATAAGCAGAGGGTTAGAGATGTTCTGACAGTACTCGGGATCACACAGTGACAGGAAAAAAACGAAATTGCTGTGTTAGCCAGTTCAGAATTTTTGATCGGACAGTAAGGGAATCCAAGCCAGCGCATTATTGCTAGATTTTTGCTTGTCCTTAAAACAAGGTATATTCCTTCACTTGATATTTGAATTCCCTCATATATGTTTTCATTCCTGCCTGCTATTAAAAAAAAAAGAAAAAAAGAAAAAGGTAAATGCCAAAAAAGAGAATAACCGCAAGCAAGGAGCAAAGTTTTACAGGCGTCTGTCTATACATTAACCTAACAAAGACTCTTCCATGGAGGGTGGGAGGGTGACGTCCCCCTGGAGACAGCAGAACTACTTTCTCTCTTGTAGAAATGATAACCTCCCCCTGTGCAGATTCAATAGGAATGAATGGCAGCCCTGCTCCCTAATTGGTAGTTTCGATTCCCCAGCTGGAATTTAAACGGGTGGCGTAGGAGAGCAGCGGGCCAACCCTCCGAAGTACAGATCATTAGGGTGTTCAGCGGAAATATAGGCAGCATCCGCTATTAACTGCTGTCACCAGCACTACTTCTCAGCCTGCTGCTGTCAACTACTGTCATCAAAATATTTATTTTTTGCTTGCTGCTTTTTTATAAATGGAATAAATAGAACTTTTTAGAACATTTTCCATAAAGCACATTTGGCAGCAGTATAGCCTCCCTTCTCATTTCAATGCAAAGACTTTATGTTCCTTCTGTCAACCAAACCTGGGGGTGGCTGGACTGGATCTTAAGTTTCCTGGGGACACAGACACGCTGGGGAATTGATAGGCACTAAGTATGATACAGCGAGAGAAAATTAACTGGTAGACTTTTTTTTTAAACTTTAGTGAAAGTATTAAGCGCATTTCTCAATGCATCTTGATGGCTGAAACAGTAAACAATTACCATTCTTGACCTGTTCTCTCTTTTCAGGCCTGCCTGAAATTTAATGACAGCGGATCTTGTGTCACCCAGTGTCCACAGCCCAATATATATAATCCAACTGCCTTTCAACTTGAGCAAAATCCTAAGGCCAAGTACACCTATGGAGCATTCTGTGTGAACAAATGTCCACGTAAGTGAAAATATATTACTAAATATAAACTTGCGCTAATGGAAACAAAAAAATGATGATATAGTGCAGCTGCTGTAGACAAGGTGCTAGTCACTTGGATAAATGTGGATGAAAAAATACAGCACTCACAACACACAATATAAGTGAAAACAACAAAAAAAAGTCCAAATAAATACTGAAGTGTACCACAACGAAGTAGGTGCAAAAAATGCTTCACAGACTTGCAGGAGTACAGTGACACCCCCTTTTGTATCCCCACTCACCAGAACAGGACAACCTCCCAGCTTTGCAGTCCAGGGGTCACTTCAGGCTCGTAAATGGTATCCCACACATGTGGATTGGAGTCAAAACATCGGCTGATAGATCGGTGTAGATTTGAGAGCCTCCTATTGGAAATCTACACCGATCTATCAGCCGTTGTTTTGACTCCAATCCACATGTGTGGGATACCATTTGCGAGTCTGAAGTGACCCCTGGACTGCAAAGCTGGGGGTCGTCCTGTTCTGGTGAGTGGGTATGCAAAAGGGGGTGTCACTGTACTCCTGCAAGTCTGTGAAGCATTTTTTGTACCTACTTCGATGTGGACTTACACTTCAGTTGTGTTTATTTGGACTTTTTATTTTGTTTTCACTTATATTGTGTGTTGCGAGCGCTGTATTTTTTCATCCACAAATGTCCACGTAAGTTTATTAAGATGTTATGGGAAAAGTGACTTTATAGACTTTATAGGTGCTGCTTAAAAAAGCAATTTGGAGTAAGCAATAGTGATCAAGTAGATTTTAGCAAATAACACTTCAGCGTACTGGCGCTGAAGCGCGGATATTTCTGATTGGTGGCTTTAGCATTTCTTTTTGTATTAAGTTTTTTTAAAAGAACATTAAGGGTTCAGTCACACTAGAACACGGTGCAGAAAACCTGCACTTCCTGCACCACATTCAAAGTGCACTGCCCTTGGGATCTGCAGTCAGTGTCCGTGCAATAATAATAATAACCCAAGCGCAGGTTGCAAATGCAGTTCATTTGCCCGCACCGGATCGCATTGATACAAAAGTAACATGTGATCCAGTTGTAGTGCATTTCCAAAAGTAGTGCACGCGGTACGATTTTGGCTAGATTCACACTTGTGCGGGTGGTTGCCAACCACCCGCAGCGAAAATGCACTGGTCTTTCATATATGCCGGTTAAGGCTTCATGTACACGGGACATTGTTCAGCCTCCTGAACGATTTAACTTGACAGCTAGAAACCGGTGTCTAAAAACGGCCGCTTAGCCGCGTTTACATGCCGCGTTTAGTTGCGTTTTGCCACGTTTACATCTAGAAGCGTTTGAAAAAATAGCCAAAAATAAAAAACGACTGTTAACGAAACGCAGCTAAATGCGAGTTGCTGTGTTTAGCGGCATTTGGTGTTTGAAATGCCTCTAAACACAGCTTCTGAACGCATTTTTCGGGGTTCCAAAAAAAGCCTCTAAACGCAACTGCCTAGAAATGACTATAAACGGCCCCGTGTACATGTACTGATAAGATAACATAGAGGAGAGTTCAGGAGCAGTTGAAAAAAATGCCCAACTGCTCCTAAACGTCCGTTTACCAGCAGCAGTGTACATGAGGCCTAACACCCGCCACTCCATACAGGAGACTGGAGGGTCCAATCGGGTCCACCTGAAAAACGGACAGGCGGACCCGATCAGTTTGCCCGTGTGAAAAAGCCCTTAAAAAGGCGCAGGGACTTTTTACCTGTGTTTCCTGGAAGTACAACAACTCATTCAAGCGAATGGGCTGCTGTGCCACGCAAATGTGGGCCTTACCAAGCACACAGGCCTTCAACCTATGCAGGGGAGATCGCCGCACTAAAATTGCATCGTTAATGTGGCGACCTCTTTGTTTTTTTTTTTCATTCAGCCCACTGGGTTATAAGAAAGAAAAGTCATTTGTACCCAGCATAACTTGTTCATTTACATAGTTTTGGACTGTGTGTTTGTTATGAGCAGTCTTGTATTCCATGTCTTCTACACATTTGTATGTGAGAGAGCAGAGCTGTAGCATTGATAGAGAAATATGTTCTTCTTTTTTTACCAGCCACTCTATGGAAATATGATGCATTCTGATGAAAGCTATAAACACTTATTTTCACCATTTCTAGATAACTTTGTTGTGGATGACAGCTCATGTGTGAGGGCTTGTCCCAGTAACAAGATGGAAGTAGAAGAAAATGGAATCAAAATGTGCAAGCCTTGTGCTGGAATCTGCCCGAAAGGTAAGCATGATGATTTCTTCAGAGGGAGTTAGTTACTTTATATTTATAATTGAGACATTTCTAATGCAAGATTTGAAAGAGTTGGCTTGGGGATTGGACCCAAGGGACATCAAACCACCGTGTGTTGTTCAGTTTTTTTACTGAATACGGATCATGGTCATGTCTTATTTAAGCTATCCTACATACAAGTAAATAAAGCATCTTATGCAATGTGTGGCCCTTATATTCACACTCTTGTTGCCTGATTGTCTCCACATCTATAAATGTTGATCTCCAATTCAACTTAAAAGGTAACTCCACTTTTGTGGGCAAAAAAATAGCAAATTTAAAAAAATAATAATATAGCATACAGTATACAACTGCTACACAAGCCATATTGTAATTGAATGGTAATAAAAATGACTTTTTGTTTCCAATCTGCAGCACTGTAATTTTCTGTAAAATGCAATATGGCAACCCAGAGGTGTTCTCTACTCAGAACAGAACGTACGGAATGTCCCCCCAGATATATCATTTCCTGCTTGTGTGATTGGCTTACTGATTTTCTCAGAAATCATATAAATCAGATTTTGGGCATCCCCCGCAACACAAATTAAATTTTTGGTGAGATACTCCCAACGGGAAATTACATCTAAAGGGATGCAGACCCTGCCACTTTCCTTATTAGAACCCTACAAGTGCAGCATCCGATTGAGAATTATAAAGTCATTCCCATTAGATTCACTTTGCACATGGTCACAGAGAAAGAAATAGCTGTTTCTTCAGAATAACAAAATGTAGGAATCTGCAACAAAGTCTATTAAACAGTACATAGATCACCCATAGGGTTTTTTTCAACAAAAGTGGAGTCACTCATTAAAGTGTAAGTCCACCCTAAAACTACAGTATCTCACAAAAGTGAGTACACTCCTCACATTTTTGGAAATATTTTATTCTATCTTTTCATGTGACAACACTGAAGGAATGACACTTTGCTACAATGTAAAGTAGTGAGTGTACAGCTTGTATAACAGTGTAAATTTGCTGTCCCCTCAAAATAACTCAACACACAGCCATTAATGTCATAACCGCTGTTCAACAAAAGTGCGTACACCCCTAATTGAAAATGTACAAATTGGGCCCAATTAGCCATTTACCTTCCCCAGTGTCATGTCACTCATTAGTGTTACAAGGTCTCGGGTGTGAATGGGGAGCAGGTGTGTTAAATTTGGTATTATCGCTCTCACTCTCTCATACTGGTCACTGGAAATTCAACATGGCACCTCATGACAAAGAACTCTCTGAGGATCTGAAAAAAACAATTTTTGCTCTACATTAAAATGGCCTAGGCTATAAGAAGATTGCCAAGACCCTGAAACTGAGCTGCAACACAGTGGCCAAGAACATACAGTGGTTTAACAGGACAAGTTCCACTTAGAACAGGCCTCGACCAAATAAGTTGAGTGCACATGCTCAGCGTCATATTCTGAGGTTGTCTTTGGGCAATAGACATATGAGTGCTTCCAGCATTGCTGCAGAGGTTGAAGGGGTGGGGGGTCAGCCTGCCAGTGCTCTGACCATATGCCGCACACTGCATCATATTGGTCTGCATGGCTGTCATCCCAGAAGGAAGCCTCTTCTAAAGATGATGCACAAGAAAATCTGCAAACAGTTTGCAGAAGACAAGCAGACTAAGGACGTGGATTATTGGAACCATATGCTGTGGTCTAAGATAAACTTATTTGGTTCAGATGGTGTCAAGCGTGTGTGGCGGCAACCAGGTGAGGAGTACAAAGACAAGTGTGTCTTGCCTACAGTCAAGCATGGTGGTGGGGGTTTCATGGTCTGGGGCTGCATGAGTGCTGCTGGCACTGGGGAGCTACAGTTCATTGAGGGAACCATGAATGCCAACATATACTGTGACATACTGAAGCAGAGCATGATCCCCTCCCTTCGGAGACTGTGCCGCAGGTCAGTATTCCAACATGAAAACGACCCCAAACACACCTCCAAGATGACCACTGCCTTGCTAAAGAAGCTGAGGGTGAAGGTGATAGCATGACCAAGCATGTCTACAGACCTAAACCCTATTGTGCATCTGTAGGGCATCCTCAAACGGAAGGTGGAGGAGTGCAAGGTCTCTAACATCCACCAGCTCCGTGATGTCATCATGGAGGAGGGGAAGAGGACTCCAGTGGCAACCTGTGAAGCTCTGGTGAACTCCATGCCCAAGAGGGTTAAGGCAGTGCTGGAAAATAATGGTGGCCACACAAAATATTGACACTTTTGGCCAAATTTGGACATTTTCACTTAGGGGTGTACTCACTTTAATTGCCAATGGTTTAGACATTAATGGCTGTGTTGAGTTTTTTTGAAGGGGCCACAAACTTACACTGTTATATAAGTTTTACACTCACTACTTTACATTGTAGCAAAGTGTCATTTCTTCAGTATTGTCACATGAAAAGATATAATAAAATATCTACAAAAATGTGAGGGGTGTACTCATTTTGTGAGATACTGTAAAATCCCTGCATCCCCACCCTTTTTGAAGCCGATCGGATCCGGTCTCCAGTGGCGGAAGTTCTGCAGAGGACACGGCTGACAACGGCTGTGAAATCAATGGGGAGTGACGTCACCCATAGACTTACTATGGGACTTCTGTTGTCGGCTGTGTCCTCTGCACCCGCCTCCACAGCATAGCTGTAGATGACAGCTCGGCATGGGATCAGGTCGGATCGGCTTCAAAAAAGGTATGTATGCGGATTTCTACTTTACAGGGCTAGATAGGTTAGTGTTAGATCATGGATGCCTGTAGGTGCAGCAATTTTAGTGTTAGGCTGGACTTCTACTTTAATGCATAGAGTTCGTAATTCAGGAGCTTGAACAGAACGTTGATGCCCTTGTGTTAATCAACTGCAGAGAGACTTGTGATTTTTCTCTGCTTTCCCCCAGCATAGTTTTAGCCCTGCAAGTTTTCTCTGCAATAAGTAAAAAAAAACATTGCTCTCCATTTTCTGTGGCATAGGTGTACCATAGGTGCCTTATGTTTTAGATTCCCGCATAGAACACTAATTCGCTTAACACAATTCACAGAAATTATTCTCCCAAAGGGCGAAATTGTACAATTATGAATGAAGATTCCATTAAACCATGATTCTGTAGTTGAGGTAGCACTACAATTCTCAGTAATTTTGCTGATATCTTAAAGAGGAAGTAAACCCTGGTGGGTATTTCTTCCATTCTTCTTCCCTGCAAAGTAAAGGCATAATGTGCTAGTATGCATCACATACTAGCACATTATGTGACACTTACCTGCAAAGGAAGCCTGCATCGTCCCTATTGCAGGCCGCATCCATCTTCGCCCGTCTTCCTTCCAGGGCCGCAGACTCCGGCTGTGTGACTGGCCGGAGCCGCGTGACGTCACTCCTGTGCTTGCGCATGGGAGCTGCCAGTCAGAGCGCATGTGCCGATGACATCATCGGCACAGTATGCAATAAATATCTCCTAAGCGACGCACGTTTAGGAGATATTTACAGTACCTATAGGTAAGCCTTATTCTAGGCTTACCTATAGGTACAAATTACACAGGGAGGTTTGCAACCTTTTTAAAGCTGATGTTTGGCTTAAAAATATCCATACAGCTTTATTCACATCACTTACCTCTAATGATGGGTGTCCATGTTGTGCAGGCAGCTGGATCCTGGAGAAAGTTTCCCCATCCTGTTCCTGGCTCTGAACCTCCAGCACTGCAGTGGTTAACAACTTGAGGTCTACTGACAGAAAAGCAGTACAGGTGGTCTGACAGGGACACACCGACTCCTCCTCCATTGAAAAAGTTATTTCATTGATTACACTGCTTGTTAAAGGATCTGTGAAGGAGGGGGGCTGATACCCAATTCATAGAATGTGTTATAGTGTAATCCATGAAAGACTATTCTCAATGGAGGAGGAGAAAGGAAGATTTGTGTTCCCATTGCATTGAACCATCTGTAATGTTGTTCTGCCTAAAGACTCAATTGTGGCATGGAGTTACCCTTAAAATCCATACCAGACCCAAAGGGCCTAGTATAGACTGGGGGGAACCCACACCATTTTTTCTTTCTTGTTTTTTTAAATAGCCGGGCCGGGAAATGCAACCGCGAGTCAATTTAAACTAATTGACTATTTTTTTTTCTTTTGAAATGTCATTTTTGCAGCAGCATGTTCTGTACAGCCTACAGATGCTCCACTTTACAGGCAGAATAAGGGACCCCCCCAGGCATTATATATAAAGGAACTTTTCATTTTTATTGTTTCACTTAAAGTGAATTTCCGCCATTATTTTCTTTACATTCATTTGTCAGTGGGGAAGCCCGTTGACAAATGATGATTCATGGTTGTTAAGGATGCAGGCGGTCAGCTTCCTGGCCTGCTGCTTAACAACCAGCTATTTCTGCACACAGAATTAGAATTGGTCGATTGTTCTGAAAAGTTGGAATTTGTTAGAAAACGAATAAACAATACAAATTTTACTGGATTTCAACTAAATTTTTTACTATTCATTACTACTATCCGAATTTCTTAATTACCAAAAATGTGTCTGAATTTTTATTCGGACCAAAACAAATTGCACATGTCTAGCTACTCTCATGTACATTGCTGGATCGAGATGGGGCTCAGGTAAGTATAAGGGGGATGGGGGGGGGGGCACCCAGAAGGTTTTTAAAAAAATAAAAACTTCTGCCTTTAGAACCACTTTAAATCCCCTGTTGAGTTTGTCAACGAGATTCACCCTCTGATTTTGTCCTGGTGACTATTGTCACTGGAACAGAACATGATAAGAAATACAAAAAGAAAAAGCCAACAAAATTGTAAAGGCTTAATAACATTAAGAAAATAATTCTTTATGCATGACTGTACAATTAAATGCTTTCCGCCATTTTTAAAAAGAATTCTTACTTTGAAGCTGCTTGTACGGTGGACTGCCTTTCTCAATCCTCAAGAAGAAGCACTGAGCTACAAGAACTCAGCTTACCCAACCATGCATGCACAGTCTGCTCTATCTCACAGCAGTGGCTGAGCCCAGCTTTCTGTGAGTGAGAACAGGCTGTACATGCATGGAAGTACAAGCGCTCGTTCATGAGGTCCTGGGGCCATGCATCCAACAACAGAACAGAGAGGAGGAGCACACAGTAGAAGCAGCTTCAAAAGTAAGGATCATTTAAAAAAAAAGGAGGATAGTATTTAAATAAACTGTAAAGCTGTATATGGAATTTTATTCACATCATGAACTAACCCTTTAATCATTCCCTACTCTGCCCAAAACTGAAGAAAAGGGGAGCTCAGCTTTAGCCAAGACGAAACTCAGGCAAACAGTTAAATGCACAGTTGACGTAAAATCGTAAATACATGCTTATTATTTTAACTGACAAAGGATATGCAATTCAATTGCACACCTTTGGCACATTGAACAGCTAGATAGATCACTCTGCTGCTTCCTGGGCCAGTTCTCCTGCTACCCGCTCAATGGACAGAGGAGATGATGCTGAATCATTGTCAAGCGAGCAGATTAGTAGACACATGTCTACTACAAATCTAAACAAGGAATAATCATGTCACAAAAAAGTTATTTACCTGGAGATGCATTAAAGCAATATTACACCCAAAAGCAAACTTTTATTCTAATTAATGTTCTTCTTATTATTCAGGATTTATATAGTGCCAACAGTTTGTGCAGTTCTTTACAATATAAAAGGTGACAATATAGCAACAATACAATTTAATACAAGAAGGTTTGGAGGGTCCTGCTCCTGGGAGCTTACAATATGCATTTCAGTTTGAATAAAGCAATAAAAAGATTGTGTTGCACCTAACTAATAAACAAAAAGGTATAGTAAATGTGCATTACCCTTATCTGTGCTGATTAACAATAACCACATATTATGAATCAGAAGCAATATCTATGATCAGAAATACCAACACAAATCATATATAATCAGTGAATCTTCTTTCCACACAAAAGTGTACATATAATCCACCCTTGTGTGTTAATCCTTCTAATTCCATACGCGGTGACTCCCACCACCATTCACTACTACACTCACCTCCAGCGGCGACCTGTTAAACCAGGTCCACGCTTTCCCCTCTTGGGGTACAAATCCAGGCTCCTCTTCAATGCTCCTCGTTTTCTCTATTGCTTTCTGTAATTGTACACGTCTCCAATTATTGGTGTATGGCTCTTTAAATCCACACCTGTTCCTCTGTAGGTAAGCTCGCGCAAGATTGAATACTCTCATAGGGGTTGATTTACTAAAGGAAAATAGACTGTGCAAAGTCCCGAGCTTAGTAAATGAGGGAAAGCTCTGCTGAATTCCATCATCCAATCGTATGCAAGCAAAATGGCTGTTTTTTAAAAATTTTCCTTGCACGTGATTGGGTATTCTTTGCAAAGTGAAGCTTTGCCTCATTTACTAAGCTCTGGATCAACTGCACAGTCTATTTGCCTTTAGTAAAACAACCCCATGGTGTAGTATGTTAAAAGTACCTGCTTTATTAAAATGAATGCACTTACATAAAAAACATCATCGCTTGTAGTGAAATACAGTGGGTCCTTGGCTCCCACATCACTTGCTGTCCACTGCACAGCATCCCCCAACTCCGCCCCACGCGTGTCATCACAGTCACGTGACCTCCTCAGGAGTCATGTATTGCAGCTTACAAATTTTTAGATGTGATGGCTGCATTCGTTTTCTTTTTTAGACTTTTTTCTTATATTTTCTTCTAATGGTTTGGCCAGTAAGTCTGTTGTTTTTTACAAGCTCTCCAGCAGAATGTATCAGTTTACATGGATGAGACAAACCACGTAACACTGGCAGGGGTGATTAAAATGACCAGCTTTTATTCATGCAAAACTTTTATCCTAAAAGTGAACTGCAGTAACTAATTATAAAGTGTGAACTTCAATTTGTTTGTGTATCTAGACTAACAATTCTGCTGTCTGTTGTGCCTCATGTGCTCATTCCTCCGGAGCTGTGTCTCACTAATACAGGAGGTGTGTTAATGACCAGATCACCAGGTGAAAACAGAGGGAAAAAAGCCAAAAATAGAAAACGAATACAGTCACCACATCTAATGATTGGTAGGCTGCAATATAATACATTTTTGGGGTTTGGGTTTAATACCTCTTTAAGGCTGAGGACAATTGATCTGACAAGCGTGTTAGCGAAGAGGCGCAGAGAATAATAAGCTGATAGAATGGAAGATGGTAGGGTGAAATAACAGGTTGGTTCAGAGTTTATGTAATAAGTCACAAATTCCTATTTCTACCATTATTGGTAATATATAATATATTTTATTTATTTATTTTATTTTTGATCACAACAAGACATCAGAATAAATTTACAAGCCATAATAGTGCAAACCTGCTATAGGAGATGCAGATAACTGACAGACAGGCAGATATTTGTGATTTTATCAGGAATAAAATATCCATCTCTCTACAGACAGAAATGACACCCCGGGGAGATGTAAATTGCAACCTACTTAGTTGGAATGTGCTGTTTAGGCATTGAAATTCATGAAAACTTATAGCAAGCGCGGGATAATGTTAGTGATCTGGAAGCCAATTGTCCACAGACGGCAAAGTTTAACCTGTTTTCTGCCTTAGTGCTTCAAAATGTGCTTACAGGAGGGATTTCAATTAGTATGATACCTTGCTGTTACGAAAGTAAGCTGCATATGATTGGAATATTCCAGGTACCTCTATTATTGCACAATAGCTTTTGGCATATTCTGATTGTCAAAATATGTTGTGATAGTTTTTCACACTATCTGGGCAAATTAAACTGAGCATGTGATGAGGAAATGTCTGAGCCAAGATTACCTTCAGTGAAAACCGCACATACAAATTAACAGTAGATCCAAAGTTATATAAAGAGGAAGACACTGGGGTTGATTTACTCAAAATCTGGTGCAGTTGTGCACAGAAACCAATCAGCTTCCAGGTTTTATTGTCAAAGCTTAATTGAACAAGCTAAAGTTAGAAGCTGATTGGCTACCATGCTCAGCTGCACCAGATTTTGCCTTCTCCAGTTTTAGTAAATCAATCCAATGAACATAAAACTCAAATTTAAATCCCCCTCCTGATCTTCACTATTGGCCCCAATTTGATGGGCAGCATCTTTGACCAAAAAGGAGGTTCAGAAACCTTTACAGGAAATGTCACAATTTTATGTTTATTTACCTGAATAAATCTCTGGATCTACTTCTAATTATTATTAATTATTATTATTATTATTATTGGTACTTATATCGTGCCATCAATTTACGTATCATTGCTTTACATATATATTATACACTCACATCAGTCCCTTCCCTCAGGGAGCTTACAATCTAGGGTCCCTAACTCATATTCATCCATACACATACTAGGGCCAAGTTAGACAGAAGCCAATTAACCTACCAGCATATCTTTGGAGTGTGGGAGGAAACCGGCGTACCCAGAGGAAACCCACGCAGGCACAGAGAGAACATGCAAACTCCAGGCAGGTAGCGTCATGGTTGGGATTCGACATGTAGTTTCCACTAAGGATTATGTCTGGTTATATGTTCTTTCGTTATTCACTTCAACACAGGGCATTTTCACCCCCTTCCTGCCCAAGCCAATTTTCAGCTTTCAGAGCTGTCGCATTTTGAATAACAATTGCGCGGTCATGCAATGCTGTACCCAAATTAAATTTGTATAATTTTTTTCCCCACTAATAGAGCTTTCTTTTGGTGGTATTTGATCACCCCTGCGTTTTTTATTTCTTGCGCTATAAACAAAACAATAGTGACAAGTTTGAAAAAAGCACAATATTTTTTACTTTTTGCTATAATAAATATGCAAATTTTTTTTTTTTTAAAACAAATTTTTTCCTCAGTTAAGGCCGATACGTATTCTTCTACATATTTTTGGTAAAAAATATTGCAAAAGGGGAAAATGTATTGGTTTGCGCAAAAGTTATAGCGTATACAAAAAAAAGGGGATAGATTTATAGCATTATTTTTACTAGTAATGGTGGCGATCTGCGATTTTTATTGTGACTGCGATATTGCGGCGGACACATCAGACACATTTGACACATTTTTGGGACCATTCACATTTATACAGCGATCCGTGCTATAAAAATGCATTGATTACTGTATAAATGTGACTGGCAATGAAGGGGTTAACCAGGAGGGGGCGCTGCAGGGGTTAATTATGTTCCTAAGGAGTGATTCTAACTGTAGGGTGAGGAACACACCATTGGTCTCCTCTCCTCTGACAGGATGTGGATCTGTGTGTTTACATAAACAAATCCACGGTCCTGCTCAGTTACCGGGCATTCGCGGGTGCCCGGCGGACATCTCGGCTGCTGGGCACGCGCACTGGGACCCGAGTGACGTGGCGCGCCCCCTGGAGGGCCTGGTAGGCCATCACGTCATGTGACGGCGGCCCAGGATAACAGCTGCACCGTCCCACCATCATATGACGGTGGGCGGGCAGCAAGTGGTTATAATGCTAAACTTGTAGGCATACAGTGGGTATAGAAAATAATCACATTTTGTTGTTTTGCAGCCTGAAATGAAAACAGACACATTTTTAGTTTTATCCAGCTGTATTTACTTATAACATCCAATTGAAAGATATAACACCAACATGTCAGAAAAAAATAATCAAAAACAGAACTACCAATTTGGAAAAAGGATCGCCCCCTTCCTAAAAATGACTTGTAAACTTGATCAGGTGTAGCTAATCACCTTCTCAATGGCAGACAAAAGCATTTTATTTCTAAATGTGGTCAGCTGTGGTCATTTTGATTAGCTCAGCATGAAAAGAGCTTTCCTGAAGCATTTCAGTCCCAGTTAGGGCAACGGACGCAAACAATCAACTACAGGTGGCAAGGCACTGTCAAAAGATCTCGGGGATAAAGTTGTGGACAGGCGAAGTCAGGAGATGGATACAAAAAATATTCAAAGGCTTTATCAACGCCTAGAAGCACAATGAAGTCTAATATTAAGAAGTGTAAGGCATTTGGTACAACACAGCCCCTTCCTGGATCAGGACGTCGCTCAAAACTGGATGAAAGAGCCAAAAGGAAACTGTTCAGAGGCTACCAAGAGACCTACAGCAACTCTGGAACAATTGCAGGAATTTATGACAAAGACTGGTCATTGTGTGCATGTGACAACAATATCACAAATTCTCTACAAATTCTCCACAAATGTGGCTTCTATGGGAGGGTTGCAAGAAAAAAGTAACTCCTCAAGTAAGGCCACATGCAGTCACGACTGAATTTTGCCAAAACACACCTTGAAGATTCTGAGGTCACATGGAAAAAGGTGTTATGGTTAGTTGAGACTAAAATGTTATTATTTGGCCTCAACACTAAGCGATATGTCTGATGGAAATCCAATACAACTTACCATCCAAATAACACCATTCCTACTGTAAAGCATGGAGGTGGTAATATCCTGTTATGGGGGTGTTTCTCTGCAGCAGGAACTGGAGCACTTGTCAGGATAGAAGGGAAAAATCTATGGGGCACTATACCGTCAAATTCTTGAGGAAAATCTGCTGCCCTCTGTCAATGGGAATGAGGTTTACCTCCCAACATGACAATGACCCAAAACATGCAGCAAAAATGACCACACAGTGGTTGAAGGAGAACAAGGTGAATGCCCTTGCATGGCCTAGTCAGAGCCCAGACTTAAACCCCATTGAAAATCTGTGGAATGACTTGAAGACTGCAGTCCACAAATGGTCACAATCAAATTTAACTGAACTTGAGCTTTTCTGCAAAGAAGAGTGGGCAAAATTGCAAAGCCTAAGTGTGTAAAGTTAGTAGAGACATATCCCAACAGACTAAAGTATGGAATTAAAGCAAAACACAATACTAACATAAGGGGGTGATCCTTTTTCCAACTCATTAATTCTGTTTTTGAATGTTTATTTTTATTTTTTTCTGACATGTTGGTATTATATCTTTCACTTGGATGTTATAAGTTGCACTAGTAAATAGAGCTGGATAAAACCAAACTGTGTCTGTCTTCATTTCAGGCTGCAAAGCAACAAAATGTGATTATTTTAAATGGGGGTGATTCTTTTCTATACCCACTGTATGTTAAAATGGATAATTTTGGCACAGCTTGCAGATTGCTTTTGAAAACGCATTGGAGTCACTGTACTGGGGGAAGTAAAAATCATTGTAATTTGGATTGCAAAGCCCATTCAATAGATTCTGATTGAGAATGTTAAAGTGACACTAAACTATAGCCTTATTCTCAAAAATAATCCATACACATCCACTGTTCAATGGCCTTATTATTTATTTTTCATGAAATAGTTTCTGCCTCTTTTATTGTCCTCTTTGAGCTCCTGGACCCATCCTCTTTCCTCTGACTTCTGTTTGTTTTGAACAATCGGCATGCAATGTTGTGGTTGTGTGCACTGCTCTGTGTGCACTACAAGTCCCATAGCCCATCTCAGGAGCAAGCAAGAGAGGGTGGCTATGTGGGACAGTGGGACCATGGAGAATGAATGTAGCCACCCTCTAACAGGAAGTCAGATCACAGCAGAAAAAAAAAAAAAGAGAATGTGGACATTTGGAGGTGGCTGAGAGCAATAAAAGGTACTTTGACTTAAGAATACATACTTGAATAGAATTTCTTTAAACCAGAGTTTAGTATCACTTTAACCACGTGCAGACCTCCCACTGGCTGCTCTGCGCCGGATCACGTACCTAGTACGTGATTTGCGCACTGGGGTAGAGAGCACCCCGCCACCCCGGCTGTGCTGCCATTGGCTGCAGCACCAACCAATCAGCGGCTGCCAGCGGCATTCGTGCAGTGACAGTGCATATTTTTAGCACTGATCACTGTATTGGTGTCACTGGTTTTCCCAAAAAGTGTCAAAAGTAGCAGATTTGTCTGACCGCAATATCGCAGTCCTGCTATTAGTCGCTGATCATCGCCATTACAAGTAAAAAATAAATAAAAATTCCATAAATCTATCCCCTAGTTTGTAGACACTATAATTTTTGCGCAAACCAATCAATATACGCCTACTGGGATTTTTTTTTTTACTATAAATATGTAGCAGAATACGTATTGGCCTAAATTGATGAAGAAATTCATTTTTTTTCATTTTTTATTGGATGTGTTTTATAGCAAAAAATTTTTTTTTTTTCTTCAAAATGTTCAGTCTTTTTTTGTTTATAGCATGAAAAATAAAAATCGCAGAGTTGATCAAATACCAAAAGAAAGCTCTATTTGTGGAGAATAAAAAGGACATCAATGTTAATTGGGTACAGTGTCGCATGTCTGCCCAATTGTCAGTTAAAGTAACGCAGTGCCGTATCACAAAAAATGGAATGGTCTTGAAGGGGGGTAAACCTTCCGTAGCTGAAGTGGTTAAGTAAAGACATCTGTGGGTGGGTGCTGCATGGTTCAGCAGCAGTAACACACTTAGGTGCTATTGAAAGAACTTGTCATAGTAAAACAGGTCACAACAAGCCCAGTGGAAGGAAGCACAACCAGGAACACTCGCAGATGACAGCAGCATGTAATGGATCAGGTCTCAGCCGAGCTGACAGCGTGACTTGAGTGGCGGAATGCCACTGGCCGGTCAAAGCCAAAGTGGGGAAGTTTCCAGGAAGATTGGTGGATCCTTTTCCTTTACTTTCCCTAATCATCTGGATCCTTTCCTTGCTGCTAATACTGTCTCTAAGGGCACTCTCACACTGAGCGGTAAAGCACCGCTATTTTTAGCGGCGCTTTGCTGTCGTTTTTGCAGTGATTTTTGGCCACTGGCGGGGAGCTTTTAACCCCCACCAACGGCCAAAAAAGGGTTAAAAGCGCCGGCAAAGTTCTGCTGCAGCGGTGCTTCGTTGGCACTGCCCGTTGATTTCAATGGGCAGGGGCACTTTAGAAGCGGTGTATATACTGCTCCTACAGCGCCTCAAACATGCTGCTTGCAGGACCTTTTTGAGTCTCCTGCCAGCGCAATGCTCCAGTGTGAAAGCCCTTGGGCTTTTACATTGGAGTGAAAGGAGAGGCGCTTTACAGGCGCTATTTTTAGCGCTATAGCTCCTGTAAAGTGCCTCAGTGTGAAAGGGGTCTAACAGACAGGTGACCTGTCTCTACACTAGCCACGCGCTAAATGCACACCAAACCAAGGAGCCAGGGTCTTAAATAAACTCTGCTTGAGCCAAGATGGCTGCCAGAGTCACATGGGCTATCAGCATCCAACCAAATCACTGCCCCAGTGACCCAGGAAACCATAGAGGAAGCATGTAGCTCCTGACTTCCTCTCCACCTGCACTGTTGCTGCAGTTGAGCGCCACCTGCAGTGGTGAAAATAGACTGCACCTGCCTACACATTGATGGCTCCCCAGTGCCCTCTTCCCAGTAGAATAATACCTGAATTGATTTTTGTTTACAAGTCATTGTAAGGAAGCTGATGCAGCAACAGACAATGTGAAAGCTTTACCTACTGCACACAGCTTTCTCACTGAGCAACTTGGGGGGTGTTGGGTTTACATCACACAGCCATTCTTTTATAGCTAGCTTCAAATTGCAAATATTTTTTAAGGCACTGAGGGGGTCGTTTTGCAAGATTTTGGAGAACAAAAAAACGTCCAATTTTAAGGAAAAATCAGAGGTGCCAAACTGTGTAAAAACTGTGACAGGTTTACCTTCTATCATTTATATTATGCTGTGACATTCCATTTCTCTCTCTAGTGTGCGATGGAATCGGGACAGTGTCCCTAAAAACCTCTCAGACTGTGGATTCCAGCAATATTGACAAGTTTATAAACTGCACCAAGATTAATGGAAATCTCCTTTTCCTGGTGACTGGCATTGAAGGGTAAGTGCAAGATAAGAGTGGCAGAATTGCAAAGCTGAAATAATATACAATAAGTGAGATTCCAACTCCTCCTAAGCTTTCAGACACATTTTCCTTTTGAGCTGTTATTTTCACTGCGGGTCGAATTTATCTTCACCAGCTCTGCACATAGAATTCACTGAGAGCCCTATGGGTGAAGTGCTGATTTTGTATGCAAAGGCATCTGGAGTGAGCACCAAATGGAAAGTAATAAAATATGTCCTATAGTCTTTTGTCAAAGGCTCATGCACTTCAAACACTGGAGTTATTGCTCAGCATTTTATCTGTATGACAGTATATACCTTATATACTGTGCCAGGTGAGCTTTATTTAACATACTATGAAGAGAATGCATCTTAAAGCGGAACTAAACCCATCGATTTAACTGTTTCCCAAAACAGTATACATTGAAGGCATGCTGTGAAAGATAACTGTCACAGTTGCTTGTGTTCGCAGCCAAACTGTCACCTATCAAATGGTTGGTGTCATAATTGATCACATGTGCGGCACCATGACAGCTGAAGATCAGAGGCTAAAATGACAGCTTCCTAGGCTTTAACCCTTTTACTGCCAGTGATGTAAAAACTTACAGCGGCCACCTCGGAAAGTTTTAGGTTGCTGGCATTCCCCCTTTTTTGCTACAAACTCATAGTGACTTTAAAGCGGAGTTCCAATAATAAAAAAAATTGAAAAGTCAGCAGCTACAAATACTGCAGCTGCTGACTTTTAATAATTGGACACTTACCTGTCCCAGGGTCCAGCGATGCGGGGGAACGAAAACCCGCTCATCTCCCCCTCCTCTCTGCGGCGCCAGCATTGTCACTGTGGGTGCCCGGCTGTGGCTTCACAGCCGGGCACGCACTGCGCATGCGCAAGCCACGCGATGACTGGCCGGCCAATCACCTGGGACCTGTGGCGTGTTCCAGATGATTGCTGAGAGGAAGGGGGGAGAGGTGATCTTCCTTCCGGCACTGTGGGTGCGCCAGGAGGAAGTGGGAGCTAGAACCCTCTAAAAAGAGGGTTTCCGCTCCCCCCCCCCCCAAAAAAATGACATGCCATATGTGGCATGTCAGGGGGTCACCTCCCCTTAAAGTGGAAATTCCATTTTTGGGTGGAACTCCGCTTTAATGACCGTGAACTTATAGAAAAACTGTTCAGCAGATTCTGAACAAACCAATAGCTCTGATCAGCGGCTGACAAGCCACTGATCAGAGCTATTCATCAAAATATGACCGTTCCCCCACCACCACCACTGTCTTCTGCTCTGTGTTTCCACTGCTTGCCGCCCCTCCACATCCCCCCTGGCGCTTTGCTGTGCTCTAACCACACCCCTTTGCTCTTATGTGTCCCCCCCACCCCAGCACCAACCCCTGCAGCATTGTCAATTCCCCCAAACCAGCACCAACCCCCTTGCCCCGCAGCACCAATCCTCTTTGGCTCCCCTGCAGCTGCTGGCTTCATCTCCTTCCCCCTCCTACCAGCTTTGGGTGCTGCAGGGCTGCTCCTACCCTCCTGTACTGGCCACCCCTCACCAATTGCACCCTCCCTACATTGCTGCTGCCTGGCTCCCTGTTCTCCCCCTTCCCCTGGCTGCAGCTGCTGCTGAGGTGGGAGATCGGTGTCAGGACAGAAGGTGGAGGTTGGGCTGGTAAACATGTCATGCTTACCAAAAGGATAAAGTAAAATGTGGTGCCTCCTCGAAGTGAGTATAGTAAATAATCCTAATGAGTCTAACAATAGAATAAACAATAATAAAAATTGTGAAGCAAAAAAATGTAAGAATACACATATAATAAAATCCCACTGGGCTGTGAACACCGAGAGTCGGTGCTGCAAAATTCACCCAATGTGCAGGTTAACAAGAGTGACATACATAATACATAAAGATCATATTAAATAACAATAAATGGATAAATTCCTACTGAAAAATGTGCACCAAAAACCTGTGCTGTAGACGAATTGTGCATAGTAGCATATGCAGTGCATCCGGAAAGTATTCACAGCGCTTCACTTTTTCCACATTTCGTTATGTTACAGCCTTATTCCAAAATGGATTAAATTCATTATTTTCCTCAAAATTCTACAAACAATACCCCATAATGACAACGTGAAAGAAGTTTGTTTGAAATCTTTGCAAATGTATTAAAAATAAAAAACGAAAAAAAATCCCATGTACAAATATTCACAGCATTTGCTCAATACTTTGTTGAAGCACCTTTGGCACCAATTACAGCCTTAAGTCTTTTTGGGTATGAGGTAACAAGCTTGGCACGATTATTTCTGGGCAGTTTCTCCCATTCTTCTTTGCAGGATCTCTCAAGCATCATCACATTGATGAGGAGTGTTGGTGCACAGCCATTTTCAGATCTCTCCAGAGATGTTCAATCAGGTTCAAGTCTGGGCTCTGGCTGGGCCACTCAAGGACATTCACAGAGTTGTCATTCCTTTGTTATCTTGGTTGTGTGCTTAGGGTCATTGTCCTGTTGGAAGATGAACCTTCGCCCCAGTCTGAGGTCCAGAGCACTCTGGAGCAGGTTTTCATTAAGGATGTTTCTGTACATTGCTGCATTTACCTTTCCTTCGATCTCCCAGTCTCCCAGTTCCTGCTGCTGAAAAGCATCCCCACAGTATGATGCTGCCACCACCATGCTTCACTGTAGGGATGGTATTGGCCAGATGATGAGCGGTGCCTGGTTTCCTCCAGACATAATGCTTACCATTCAAGCCAAACAATCTTTGTTTCATCAGACCATAGAATTTTGCTTCTCATGGTCTGAGAGTCCTTCAGGTGCCTCCAGGCGGGCTGTCATGTGCCTTTTACTGAGGAGTGGCTTGCGTCTGGCCGCTCTACCATACAGGCCTGATTTGTGGAGAGCTGCAGAGATGGTTGTTCTTCTTGAAGGTTCTCCTCTCTCCACACAAAAATACTGGAGTTCTGTCAGAGTAACCATCGGGTTCTTGGTCACCTCCCTAACTAAGGCCCTTCTCCCCCAATCGCTCAGTTTGCCTGGCAGTTTGCTCTAGGAAGAGTCCTGGTGGTTCCAAACATCTTCCATTTAATCAAGATGGAGGCCATTGTGCTCATTGGGACCTTCAATGCTTCAGACATTTTTTTGTACCCTTCCCCAGATCTGTGCCTTGATACAATCCTGTCTTGGAGGTCTACAGACAATGCATTGGAATTAATGGCTTGGTTTGTGCTCTAACATGCACTGTTAACTGTGGAACCTTATATAAACAGGTGTGTGCCTTTCCAAATCATGTCCATTCAATTGAATTTACCACAGTTGGACTCCAAAATAGAAACATCTCAAGGATGATAAGTGGAAACAGGATGCACCTAAGCTCAATTTTGAGTGTCAGGGAATTTACCAAAGGATTGTCGAGGTGAAGCCGTAGTCAGGAATTCCAGAAGTCAGAGTTAACAATGAACAGAGCCAGGGTCAGAAGCCGGGATCAGTCTTGGAACTATAGTTGCCACCTCATCCCTTTAAACTATAACTTTAAATTACACATTTTCTGATTAAGGTGGTAATTAAACTCACTTGGGGCCTTATCTGCATTTAATTAGCCTCAGAACCTGTGTAATTCATATGTGTTCGGGTTTAAAGGGATGAGGTGGCAACACTACTCGGAACACTGAAACTGGAAAATAAGAACGCAGGAAAACAGGAACCTTTTATCAATACAAGAGACAATGAACTGACACAGCCCTCAGGGTAAGGCAGTGTTTTATACCCAGCTGATTTGATAAACTGCCTCAGCTGAACCAGGAGCGACAGGTGCTAATTGCAAAGCAAGAGCCAGAGTATAGCCCTCACTGCTGCATGCATGGGTTCAATACCTCCTTGAGCCACTTGGGGTGTGACAACGCCTGGCCATTTGCATGGCACGGTAGGAACTGTGACACATGGCAAAGGCTGTGAATACTTATGTACATGGGATTTTTTAAATTTATTTTTTTAGTTTTAGTACATTTGCAAAGAATTCAAACAAACTTCTTTCACGTTGTCATTATGGGGTATTGTTTGTAAAATTTTTGAGGAAAATAATGAATTGAATCCATTTGGGAATAAGGCTGTAACATAACAAAATGTGGAAAAAGTGAAGAGCTGTGAATACTTTCCTGGATGCATTGTAATGTAAATAGATTTCCTAATCATCGAATAATTGTTCATAAATGAATTCAATGCAATGTTACAACTTCTTGTGCAGTGTGTTTACCCTCCCATGTACTGTCCACAATCAAATACTGTGCACTCTAGTACCTCACCTCAAAGAAAGACCATAAAGGTCTGACAGCACTTGATGATAACTTAATTCTCCACAGGGAATCACTCTGAAGTAGGCTCTCCTTTCTGATTAGCAGTGACCATATACAATAAGAAGAGTCACCATAGTGAAGTATTTGCACACAGCATTTTATTAAAACATAGTAACTTATATTAAAATAAGCAATGTTCCACGTATAACAATCTCCAGAAAGAGTGAGATAACTGAGCTTCCGGTCTCAGCCACGACAGGAAGTGACGTCACCTGGCTCCTCCTGATGCGTTGCATCACAGAGCACATGACTTCCTCAGGGCCGGAGTCGGTGTGATCGCTGCCGGGATTTGAGCTCTTTACATCTGATATGTAAGGGGGGGTACTCTGGACATCTAGTCTTACAGATACAACCAGCTCTTTGATGGCAACCATATGCTGTGTGGCCCACGATGAAAGTGATTTTGACACCTCTGGCTTACAGTAATTAGACGGTGAATGTGGAACCGCACAGAACTCAGAATGTATGGTCAGTTGCAGACATTTTGGTAGATGCTGGGAAATCTGAGCAATTGGTTAATCAGTTTTTCCTATTTCTCTGCAAGCCGTGATTGCTAAACCCAATGTCGTGGCAAGGTGTTCCTGTCGGCGGTACCCGACACGTTTCAAGGACAGCAGATCTTGCATCTTACAAGATCTAACTATTTGTCACCTGCCATGGGAGAATATGAAACCAAACACCACATTAGTCTAAAAAAAACACTCCATAAAATTCTCATTTAAAATCTACTCTTTCTTTTATTCTATGATCAGGCCTTTATTCTGTAACAAACCACTTGTGTAAAGATATCATTATTCCTATGATAGATGGAGGAAACTACCACTTTTGTCTGTGATACGAGCAAGGCCCCTTGGGAGGAGCATTCATTCAAATGTTTCCCCTCCATATAGTCCCCTGTCACACTTCGTCATACATTGTGCCCGCCAGTATTTCACAAGGACGGATATCATTAGCACGCCTCTGCTGGGAGGTGCTTTTGATCTACAATTAAGTAACGAAGTGTGACAAGCACAGCTAGTATAAGGGAACAGACGGATCCCAACGGGAATATCAGGGCTCCAGGCAGGGAGCTGCAAGCCACCAAGTCACTGGAGAAGTGACAAAATCCACAATTAGAACAAATCAAATCCCTGAGAGGTGCAGGCCTTGATTGAGCAGCGAGATGAAAAGGAAGAATATTCATTGTAATGTATATTGTGACCTTGAGTGCTGCAATGTTATTAAAAGTCCATTTTCTTAGGAATTCTGAGAGCACCAAGGCAGATCGTAAATTGAGAAGTGACTTTTTCATAGTCAGAAATACATATACTTAATTTCTTTGTGACATTTTTAACTGATTGCGATATCATATGGAGTACGTTCTGTAAAATCATTTTCTTTTTATTACTGGATTATGTGAGCTAACTAGGGGGAGAACCTCTGGGGGAATCAAGGATGGAGAAAGATCTGGGGGTCCTAGTAGATGACAGATTGAACAATAGCATGCTATGTCAAGATGCAGCTACCAAAGCCGGCAGAATATTAGTATGCATAAAAAAAGGGATATACTCCAGAGATTAAACTATAATCCTGCCACTTCATAAAACTCTGGTCTGGCCACATCTGGAGTATTCCGTCCAGTTCTGGTCACCAGTCCTCATAAGGGATGTGCTGGAACTGGACAGAGTCGTAAGAAGGGCAACCAAACTAATAACGGGACTGGATGACGCTCTTTTTACGAGGAACGTCTGCAAACACTAAATCTATTCTCGCTGGAGAAATGACGCTTGAGAGGAGATTTGATAGCGATTTACAAATACCTCAAAGGAAAAAACTATTCAGTCTCAGGGAGTGTAAGAGCATATGGGGACACAATGAGATTGGAGGAGAAGCGGTTTAACCTTAAACTGCGCAGGGGGTTTTTCACTGTCAGGGCAATAAGGATGTGGAACTCTCTTCCACAATTGGGGGTGGCTGCGGGGAGTATGGATATTTTTAAGAGGCTCTTGGATGTGCATTTTAGTGAACACAACATACAGGCATATATGGGAAATAATTATAGACACTGACACACGTACACCTACACAGGTTGAACTGGATGGACTATTGTCTTTATTCAACCTTGCCTACTATGTAACTATGTATGTAAAATAGGTGAGATATTTGCCGATTTATTGTGAACACGGATTTTCACCTTTTAAGCACCTCTATCACAAATGCTGTTGTCTGATAATTGTATGCGATTAATTCACGTAATGGTAGTATTCAGTATGGATGAGGGGGAAATGTTACCAAACTTGATTTTACTGTTAAATGTAATAATTTTAATGTTTAGGCCAGCCATACACAGAGCAAATTTCTTTCCTGCAACCACGGGTTGCAAGAAAGAAATTTGCACGATCACCCTATCAGTGCAGACAGCACTGACAAGGCAATCCCTCCCGGCGGGTGGGGGAAGATGTCTCCGTCTGGAGAAGACGGTGAATATTGATAGCGGCTTTAGCAGTCATTAGCGATAATCACAAGTTAATCCAGCACAGGCTGGTTCTACCCAAGCTGATCAATTGATCAACTTGGTACATTAAGTCTGCCCACACACGGTTTGAATCTCGCCCGGTTTCTGATGAATCGACTGAGATTTAAACCATTTATGTCTGGCCTTACAGTCATTGTGGGACCTGGCTGTGTGACAGACCCTGTTGCTCTGTGATTTGACTACGTTTATAAGATCCCTGTCACACTGAGGTGCTTGAAAACTGCCCATAAAACGTTGGGCATTTTTGTGGTGCTTTTGCGGCGCTTTTGAGGCATTAGCGGTGCACTTTTTTTAAGGTCACGTGACTCAAAAGAACCATTTTCAGTTGCCTTTGAATCGATTTTTGTGGACTTTTTGCGTGCTTTTGTAGCACTTCCCATTCATTTCAATGGACAGGGGCGTTTTTGAGGTGATTTTTAAGGGCTCCAAACATGTTCCAAAGATGCCCTGCCAGCACACCACCCCAGTATGAAAGCATCCATTAAAATTAATGGGAAGCAGTTTTCAAGAGCTGTTTTTGTGCAAACGTGCCTGAAAAGCCCCTCAAAGGGGTCTAAATAGTCATGCCAAGCTTATCCCTGTTTGACATTTGCGCCCCTAATGGACATTTAGCGCTCCCTGAGTCCCTTCCACTCGTACAATATTGAAACCCCTTATGGTACATTTTAGGATGTACCACTCTCCTTGTTCTCCTTTCTTTCTCTATCCTAATTTCTTGTTTTTCCCCATCCCTCTCTCTAGCCAACCTTCTTTGTTCTTTTTATTATTTTTTTCTCTCCCTTTTCCTTTGTTCCTACCCCTCTTTTCCTCTCCCTTCAATGCATTCTCTATTTTTATTCCTTCTTTTACTACTTGGTGGAAATGGGATGAGTGGCATTGCTGGTGGGTAGCTGGGATAAGTGGAAGTGCTGGCAGGGAGTTCTGATGCGTGGCAATGCTGGGGGGAGTTCTGATCAGCCAACTTAGGTTCCCTTGATCAAGCTCATCTGCTGATCTGAGAACTGTAGTGGGGACTTTTAATGGCAACTATAATCACAGGTAGCATTACTCACTGTGTCTTTGACTTTGTCGTGTCTCGTAACAGTGACACCTATGCCGAAATCAGGAGATAGGGTCTCCTCCAGCCCCTCCCACTTCACATTCCTCACCAGTCAGCTGACCTCTAGTCTCTGTCCCCCAGCCATGCCGTGAACTGAATGTGCAGCTGCGAAGAGGCTGAATGGGCAGCCACAGGCTCCAGGAACAGCCAAGCTGGACGGCCACAAAAAGGCTGGGAGAGCGGTGAGGGCTTCAGGAACAGCTCAGGATTCGGTGACTTTTGGCAAACATCATTCGATCCCCGAGGGGGTCCCGACTCCCAGGATGAGAACCACTGTTCTAAAGTCTCTACATGAAGGTAAAAAAAAAAAAACCTTCTTTGTGAAGCAGCTTTCCCAGCCCCCCATCATGATCCAGCGATGTGCAGGAGAACCCTGGTTCACCGGGGACTCTCCCTCCTCACTGGTTGAGAAAGTAGCAGGAGCCATTGGCTCTCACTGCTGTCAATCACAGCCAGTGAGCCAATGAGAAGAGAGAGGGGGTGTGGCTGAGCCCCCACTCTGTGTGTGAATGGACATGCAGAATCATGGCTCAGGAGCGAGCCTACTTGGGTGCCCCCATTGCAAGCTGCTTGCTCTAGGGGCACACAGCAGGAGGGAGGAGCCAGGAGTGCTGGTGGGGGACCTGAGAAGAGGAGAATTGGGGCTGCTCTGTGCAAAACTGCTGCACAGAGCAGGTACGTATAACATGTTTGTTATTTTTAAAATGTAAAAAAAATTCTTTAATATCACTTTAAGTTTGAATATATAATCCTTTGTGAAACATAACACTGCTGTGATCCACCACCATGTGCCACATAAATATGCTTCCAAGAGCAAATGGATTCTTCTATGCCCCGGACGTCAAAACACATAGGGTGGAGCCAATGCTCATTAAGACTTTACGTACAGTGACCTGGCTGACTCCTGGGACCATTCGTACATACTAAGCACTTATTTGATTTTATATTGTGAGAATTTCGTACATTTTAAATAAAGTTTCAATGCTGTTTTACACTATGAGGCTTTTTTCTCATGCTATAGCTGAATAATCTGACTGCCATGAGTCTGGTTGGAGGTGGAAGTGCATGGTATTCCAGAGAGATACAAGCCTGAGGTTTTGACTGTCATAAGCGTATAATCTGGAGTGGAGGAGAAAGTGCACTGCATCCCAGATGGTGACCATTGAGATCTACAAGTGCATTTTGACTCTTTTCTTAATCTGAAGAGTAAATTTGCTCAGCTAAGCATATCCATGTGGCAAACTGTGGTGGATCCCAGCTGTGTCATATTTCACAAAGGATTATATATTCAAGTTTAAATAAAGATTTCTTTTAATCTTTTGGGACCGCCACTTATTATTGCATACATTTGCCTGGTTGCTGATTGTTGCACATGTTTTTTTTTAGTTTCATTTCCCTTATATTTTATAAATATATATATTTTTTAGTGCTGCACTTTTGTTTATGTATTTTATCACCATGGTTTATAGTTTATTCTAACCACTGTCACATACATTTTTGCTCATCAGTTTAGGCTGCTTGTAAATGGAGAACTGAGAAAAACATCAATAAAGACATGTGGAATTGAAAAGGAATTAATGTAATATTACTATCATAACACATAATAACGGCATGCAGTTATCACAATACAATATTGTTCAAAACAGCATCCCTTTTAAAACTAAATAATGGCAGTTGCTGCTGCTGTATTTTGTAATATGATTGAGCTTTGCTAATCAAGATTTAACATCCATGCTCCTAATATATCAGTGGATCCCAGTGTCAGATTATAGACACACATAGCCAGCTTCAATAAAATGTTGTAAACCAGAGTCTCTAATTTGCAAGTACCAATATTCACCCAGGAAGACTATTTTCTGATTCCTGAATATGTTTAGCAAATACATCACCTGTGACTAGGCATGTTTACTAAGTGCTACATGACAGCTTAAAGCTGAATTCTAGGCAGATATACAAATAAATGCAGTCATTACATGTCAGGTCACCTGTATCCAGGTGACAGATGCACCCCGTTGGGGTCAGGAGTGCACCGCTATGATAGTGGACCCTAAGGCTGACTGCTGCAGATGGAACTTGGGGTGGTTCAGGAAGACAGGTCCCCTGGAGCACCAACACGGATCCCACAGTGAGTTAGAGCATAGATTCCCCAGGGCGCGGAGTCTAAGAGCCAGTTGGTGTTCACCAGAGCCTCTAGTGGTGAGGATGGACTGGGCCGCAACTGGCTCCAGGTCGCGGCCCCCAGGTTCTCCCAGCTCACACTCACGGTAGTCTACAGGAGGATGGAGAGGAAACAGCCACTCAGGACAGCAAGGAATAGTAAGGAGGTAGCCAAATGTCGGGGCAACTAGCAGACAAGGATAACAGAGAACACGCCAAAAGTCAGGGTCACAGGCAAACAGGGATAGTCGAGAACGCGCCAAAGGTCAGGGTCACAAGCAGACAGGAATAGTCGGGAACACGCCAAGATCGATAACAGAGACAGAGACAAACTTAGAGCACACGGCAAACAGGAAGCCATACACACACAATATTGCATGGCAAGGCAGGCTTGGAGAATATGGTGTTAAATAGTGGTTCCTGTTGAGGCTAGGGTGGAGCCACACAGAGGGAAGATTACTTAAGCATGCAGGTGTGAGAGTACAAGCCTCAAGGCTGATACACAGACCAGGTAAGAGACAGACAGGTTATGAATGTATTACTGCAAGGTCATGACATTACATTTACAGTATATATATATTTTTTTATAATGCAAGCATCCTAAGAACTTTGAAAGCCTCTTGTAGTTACCGTAAGAGCATGCTGATGAAACGCGTTGGTTTGGTCGAGTGTGATACGTCACTTCTGCCCTCATTGGAACGCAGGCGGTGTCCCAGCTTCTAGCATTGAATGCTTGCTTTTACATTGCTTATTGCAATGGAACTTAATACTTTTTTAATAAAATCGTGACAAACTTCACTATGGGAGCCTTATTTTCATCACCCCACTTATGTTTGGAGATTTAGCGGCATGATCCAAGTTCACTGGAATATTATTACCTTTCTGTGCATATGACTACCTGTAAAGGGTGTCATGTTGGTCTGGTGAGTAGGATGTGTGACAGGTGTTTGTGGAGGACGATTCACAGTCACTCCTACATGGCTATACCAGCACAAATTATTTTTCTGCAAAGATTTATCTCTTTGGACATTGCACTTTATGGATATTGCACTCAATATTGGACACTTTAATATATTGGCTATTTATGCACTTGCACTATATATATGATTCAATATTTGTATTGTATAATTAATGGCAATTGTCACTTACTGGTGACACCAAGTGATTTTGTTTGATATTGCATTGATATTCCTCCAATCTTCTCCAACACTACAAAGGCATTCTGGTAGGTTAATTGGCCCTACTGTAGTCTGTGTATGTATGAATGTGAGTTAGGGACCTTACATTGTAAGCTCCTAGAAGGTTAGGGACTGATGTGAATGTACAATATATGTAAAGCGCTGGGTAAATTGATGGCGCTATATAAGTAGCTGTAATAAATAAATTATGTAAAAAGCATTGGTTTGCAGGTGAGTTGGCATTTTAAGTGTTAAAGCAGGCAATGAGGAGGCAACATATAGCCATTGCCTGTCAAACACCCTCTGAAAAGAGATCCATCACTGATTGCTTTTAAGAGGAAGGACATTATAGCTGTATATATGAACAAGCCCTTACTTAACTGCAGCAAAGAAAAGTTAGGTCTACTTTCCTGCCAGACATGTTGTGCTATGTAATTCTCAGAACAGGATGGACAGAAATACAAATCCTTTAGTAGGAAAAAAGAGGTCCACATTTGTGTTTCATCCGTGTCATACCATGTTTTTCGGAAGTTCAAATTTAAAGTGGAACTCCAGCCAAATCTTTGGCTATTAGACTAGGGTAAAATTTGCCCTGCATTGGCAAAGCATAAGTTTACTACAAGGCAGCTGTTAAACAACTAACTGTAAATCATTTTATTATCTATATACATATACAGTGTTAAAAAAAATTAATAGTGGGGGGTGTGGCTTGGCTGCAGGAGAAGATGGCCGCATAATCCCTGAGCTCTGCTCCTTTACGCCAACATCCAGCCTCTCCAGCCAGCCCAGCGACATCCTCTGCCCTCCAGACAGGAGGGGAACACTCGGGCTACCCGCCGGACCGCAAGAGATCCCAGGCTAAGGGATCTCACCGTCTGCAGGACTTTTTCATGCAGCTCCTGCAGCACACTGACCAAGATGGTGCCGGCCGGGAACGAGGAGACCCGGAGCGGCTGCCCGACCAGCCAGCAATATCTGAACTCTCCTCCATCAACATGGAGGAACCAGAATCCCCTCTCCAAGAGCCAGTACCCTCACCAGGAGAGAGAGGTAAGCGCTCTGCTGACTCCCCAGACCTGTATCTTACTAAGCAGCCCCCAGTGAAGAAGCACACTGGAGCTGGGACTTGTAGTTCCACAGCATGCTCACGAGATACACAGTCACTGGCTGCATTTCCCACTACTGACAACCCAGCCTCTGAGCACTCCCTCAAAGCCATGTTGCTCACCCTGCAGGCTGATCTCCAACGTGAGCTTAGCATATCTATTAACCAGCTACATGACAAAGTCAATTCCCTGGAAGAACGCACTGATCACATCGAACGACACCTCTGTGACGCTACCAAAGCTCACAATGCCACTGTGGACACGCATTATGATCAGGCTGCGACCATACACATGCTCTGCCTAAAAGTTGCAGATTTGGAGGACCACTTCAGGCGGAATAATGTTAGAGTAAGGGGGGTCCCCGAATCTCTTCACACCTCTGAGAATGTACCCTACTTACACCAATGGTAGGCTTTTCCTCCTCATCAGAAACATTTGCCTTACCATTAGTATTGTCCCTACTCTGCTACTCAATTTTACTCACAATAAAGTACACCAAGCCTGGGAGCCAGGGCCTTAAAAAGGCTCTTCCTGACCCAAGATGGCTGCTAGGGTCACATGGGGTTGCAGTGGCCAATAGAATAGCTTCCCCAGTGACACTGCAAACCATAGAGGAACTCTGTTCCTCTTGACTTTCTCTCCAACAACAGTGCCGCTGAGGAAGAGCACCACCTACAGTGGAGAAGGTAGACGGCACCTGCCTACAATTGAGTGAGGACAGGTAAGTAAAAGGAGGGGGGGGGTGATACAAATACTGGGGCTTTTTTTTACTTAATGCAGGGAATGCATTAGTGTAAAAAATGTCCTGACTTTATAACCACTTTAGATGTCCGTTATTGTTGTATGCATTATAAAGGAGTTTAGAGCAGCATTTAATTTCTGGGGATAAAGAGGTATTACCTAACCTAGAAAATATCTTATTTAGCAAAAGTTGCCAATGTTACTTACCCTGCCTTCTCATAGACTGAGAACAATGTAGGGCAACATATTCTGAAAGTGGGAAAGAGTTTTGGAATCGGGGCGAGTGGAGTATCTCCCTTCAGACAGGCAGTGGAAATCGCTGCCAAGGGAGGTGGTGCCGACGGATTCACTAGATGAATTTAAAAGTGGGTTACATGCATTATTTACAAGAAATAGTTCTGAGGCTGTTAATTAATAAATCATATAATTCACATAATTTCTATAGGAAAATAATCTCCCTGCTATTAAAATGTTGAAAATGTATGACCCTTATTTCCATGATGCAGACTGAGAAAGGCATTTTATACAGCACCACTCTGGGAATAACAGTAAAAAAAGCCTAATCCATGATCTAGCTGTTCATACTTTTCTCCTGCTGTGCTCGTGACTGGGTACCCTGTTGTCAGTGACTGCAGGAAGAAGCACAGTGACAGCAGTCGTTGCTCTCATTCTTTCAGTCTGTGTGGTCTTAGTACTTTAATGCAAGAATACGCACGCATTCCATTATGGCAGACAGACCCATGATTGGGATTAAAAGATTTTGCTTAGGTGGTCTGAGGAAAATCCTGGGACTTTTTTATCCATTTTCGTTGCACATTTATAGCAGAGTTTCATACCAGGGCAGAAAACATCTCTCGGTGCAAAGGAGATTTATGATATCTTATTGGTAACTACTAGACTTAGCAAAAATGCGAACCTGTTAAAACCACCAGAAGTGGCTTTGAAACGCTGACTAGCTGATGAGCTGGCTACCTGAACTGGGTAGTACTGAGAGCCTCATATCGCCCAACCAAATTCAACTGAAAAATTGGCAACTAAACAGGGTCAGCATCAAGTCAGATGCAGCTGCTGTTTGGGCGTTTCCAGGGCTGGCTTTCAAAATACAATAGACACAGCAGGAGATTCATCCATCTACTGTATAGTGTAGATGGAGAAATGACAAAGATTTATTTTTTTTCATTTAGTGTGCACACTGAACCAAAAAATCTATATCTATATATGTATGCATATAAAACAGCGGGGTTGCTTTACTAAATCTGGAGAGTGAAAAATCTGGTGCAGCTGTGCATGGTAGCCAATCGGCTTCTAACGTCAACTTGTTCAATTAGGTTGGACAATAAAACCTGGAAGCTGATTGGTTTCTATGCAGAGCTGCACCACATTTTTTACACCCCAGTTTTAGTAATTCAACCCCACAGAGTCCAATTTTAGTTCAGTTTACACCTTTTGAAATAAGCACACCTTAAAAATATTCAGCAGAATATTTTAAACTATAGTTCTGACTCTGGCCCTGGCAGAAATTAATTGGGGAAGCAGTGTGAGGGAAAGGCAGCACTGAAGGCATTGGGATATGTGAAATCACTGAACATAAATCAAGAGGGTTCATTTCTTCCCACTGACACCGTTAATGCTGGGACATTATTTCTAACACCACCAATGCTGGGGGATTATTTCTTTCCACTGACAGCACAAATGCTGCGGGTTTACTTTTTGTCACTTACACTACCAGTGCTGGGGATTTATTTCTGACACCGTTAGTGCTGGGGGACTATTTCTTCTTGCTCACAGGACCAATCCAAATGACCCAACCCTAGATGTTTATTTTTTTCCCAATGACACCACAACTTCTGGGAGTTTACTTCTTCCCACTGACATCAACAATTTTGGGGTTTATTTCTTCCAAGTTCCCACTGATACCACAAATGGGGGTTTATTTTTTCCCACTGACATGACCTATGCTGGCAGTTAATTTCTGACACCACCAGTGCTGGGTTTTTATTTCTTCCTACTAACAGATCCAATCCCATGACACCACTAAAGTTACAGATTTACTTCATCCAACCAACCCCACCAATCCTGGGAGTTTATATTTTCCCACTGACACTACCAATGCTGGGGGTTTATATCTTTCCACTGGCACTACCTATGATGGGTATGTGATTAGTTCCAATCAGATACTTGTAAATAAAGTCCAAATTTGTCATTGTTCATAGCAATCATTCAGCTTCTAACTAGCATTGGCGCAGTGAAAATGAAAAACAATTATTTTGTTTGTTTGCTAGGAACTAAGAATAACAAGGCATGTTCTTGTTAACACTTGTTTCACATGTACCTCCCTTGTCCTAAACAGGGGCTACTATGTATATTTTGTTTTTTACTGGGCTGTAATTAGTGCAGACTGATGCCCCGTAGACACAGTCGGACTTTGTTCGGACATTCCGACAACAAAATCCTAGGATTTTTTCAGACGGATGTTGGCTCAAACTTGTCTTGCATACACACGGTCACACAAAGTTGTCGGAAAATCCGATCGTTCTAAACGCGGTGACGTAAAACACGTACGTCGGGACTCTAAACGGGGCAGTGGCCAATAGCTTTCATCTATTTATTCTGAGCATGCGTGGCACTTTGTCCGTCGGATTTGTGTACACACGATCGGAATTTCCGACAACGGATTTTGTTGTTGGAAAATTTTATAGCCTGCTCTCAAACTTTGTGTGTCGGAAAATCTGATGGAAAATGTGTGATGGAGCCCACACACGGTCGAAATTTCCGACAACAAGGTCCTATCACACATTTTCCGTCTGAAAATCCGACCGTGTGTACGGGGCATAACTGTATAGTTTTTCACTTTGTGTTTCCCTAAGCATAAGTTGAGTTGTGATTTCTCACTGTCTCCAGTAGATGTCACTCGTATACCCAGTCATAGTATGAAATTTCAACAACAAAACGTTATGAATATTTATAATTCCTTTAGTAAATGCAGTAGGAGGTTTGTGCCACTGGTGCATACTGGGGGATTATATAAATATTTTGGACAGGTCACAAGCTCTCTCTCTTCCCCTGGGCTGAGGCCTATGGGGTGCTGCTGGATGGAGCTCTGCTATTAGTTCCAAAAGCCTGTTTTGAGGCCTAACAAGTGCTGAAGTGGTCCTGAAGCTGTCCTGCTTTGTTTGGAGGAAACTGAGACCCAGCGGAGACCTCTTGCTGGAAAGAGCCAGGAAGAAGCCTGGTCTCTCAGAAGAGCCTGGTGAACCACTTGGAGGATGGGAACGTGCTTACGTTTGGGAACGTGCTTACAATGTTGCTGGATCAGCTTAAAGGTTCTGAAACTGAGAAGCTGGACATTGATCTGGATCTGGAGAGTCGGCAAGTGATCTGCTATGGTATCTGGGACCCCTAACCCTCCCCTCCTTAACCATTTTGCAATAAAACGATAAAAAGACAGAAGTGACTGGAGGCCAATATCCTTTCTCGGTCCCCCTATTTTAGCCATTAACTGAGCCCTGGGGTGAAATGCTAACCTGTCCCTGGCCTGTGGAGTTGCTATCCTGCCTTTGGGGTGTCAGAGGGGTGCTACGCATACATACGCTCCTATAGATCTGCGATAGCTGCCTGTTGCACCAACATGATACAAAAGGAGATATGTCAAGTTAGATATTAGATGACTACCAAAATTTGGTCTTGGGTATTCATTGGATGAAGGTGAATATTTTCTCACTCTTTGGGGGGGTCTTCTGGTATCAGCATATTCTTGGGAGAACATAAGCAGACAGCTTGGAAAATTTTGTGATCCATGATAGGACCGTTTTCTAAGATCCTCCAGCATTGGGATGTATGCACTGTTTGTAGAGCACCTGGAAATATGTAGCTGTCTTCTGATCTAGGTGTAATTCGCCACAATGTGTCCTTGAAACTAGATATACTGTCAGAGGCGTAACTAGAACCTTCAGGGCCCCGATGCAAGAAACCATAAAGGGCCCCCCTGACCCCCGGACAGGGCCCTTTCCTCCGAACCCGGTGTCGGAACAACAGGGACCGGTCGCAAGTGGGTGGTTGCATATAAAGGAACTGATTTCTCCATTTCCCCCTGCTTCTCCTTCTCTCCCTCCCGCAGGCAGTGGCTGCAGGAAGAAAATAGAAAAATCGGTTCCTCTATGTCAGTGTTTCTCAAACTTTTTTCAGTCAGGGCACCCTTGAAGTATACCCCTAGGTGAATGGGACTGCACTGCAACCACCCTGCAACTGTGTGCATTGTATGCAGTTGCAGCATAGTGATGAGATTTAAGGGGTAAAACAGGCGGTCAGGAGGCAACATATTGCCTCTTTACTGGCTGTCAAATGCCTCTGAAAAGCGATCTGAGCATGGATCGCTTTCAGAAGAACAGCATTTTTTTGCTGGTACTGTGAACAAGCAAGAAAAAAAAATCAGTTCTGATTGTACACATATAGGGGGTAAGGATTAAACGCGCATACATAAAATGTGCATACATACATGTAAACACACACACAGGCATACACTTATATGAGTATATATAAATACACATATACTGTATATATATATATATATACACACACACATACATATGTAAATACACACACACATATATATAATTGCACACACACATAAACACATGCAAACACACAAATACACACACACATACATGCACACACATAAAAAACACACATACATACAGAAAGCCTTTTAAAAATTGGCAGTGCTTTACCTTACCTCTTCCTGCCAGGCACTGCACTGTAGGGGGAGACAAAGAGCACAGCACACACTGCTTTCACTTTAGATCTATCAGTGTGACGAGCTCCCCGCACAGGGGCGATTACAGTTCGGCTGAGGATTAGGAGCTCGGTCTCAGCCGCCCCTACCGCTCCTCCTATCGAGATATACAGGGGCATACCCTGCAGCATGGGGCCCGGTCACCATAGCGACCTCAGAGACCCCTAGACTTCCACCACTGATTAAAGTAATGAGTGATAGATTGTGGCTAATCCTGGCTTCTCTATGTAGCTCAATATAGGACTATGGTAGTTTCCTGTTTTTAAGATAAAAGAAAACAGTTTGCATATGCAGCTAACACCTAGGTTTTATTTTAGAACATGGCAATGCTCACATCTAGACATTTGCTTTAGTATACTAACTAATTCATTCAAATTTATATGAGAAATCTATTTTCCAGGGGAAATCTTTCAGTTAATTTGGCAATTGGCAAAATTTCCTCCCCCACGTGCCCCTTCCCCTGACTTCTCTGTCAAGATCAATGGCACATCTATCAGTTCGTCCCCACATGCCAGGGTGCTAGGGGTTACCTTAGACTCTTAACTGTCCTTTCAGGCCCACATCCAATCCCTGTCCAAATCATGCCGCCTTAGCCTCCGCAACATTTCTAGAATACGCCCCTTTTTAACTAATGACACTACCAAGCTTCTAATTCACTCCCTGGTTATCTCTCGCCTCAACTACTGCAACTCCTTCCTCATTGGATTACCTTTACATAGACTATCCCCCCTTCAGTCCATAATGAATGCCTCTGCAAGACTCATCCACCTTAGCAACCATTCAGTTTACTTCACCCCTCTCTGCCAATCCCTAAACTGGCTTCCACTCACCCAACAAATAAAATTCAATGTACTAACAATAATTGACAAAGCCATCCATATCTCTGCCCCCAGCTACATCACTATCCTAGTCTCAAAATACCAACCAAGCCGCTCTCTTCGGTCTTCCCAAGACCTCCTGCTCTCTAGCTCCCTTGTCACCTACTCCCATGCTCGCCTCCAGGTTTTCTCCAGAGCTTCTCCCATCCTTTGGAACTCCCTACCCCAATCTCTCCGACTGTCCCTAATCTATCCATCTTTAGACGATCCCTGATAACCCTTCTCTCTAAAAAAGCCTATACTGCTTCTAACTAATACACTGTTTTACTTTCAACATCAGCTCATCCCCCACAGCTATTACCTTTTGTATCAATTGACCCTCTCTTTTAGATTGTAAGCTCTAATGAGCAGGGCCCTCTGATTCCTCTTGTACCAAATTGTAATGTAACTGTAATGTCTGCCTTCATCTAGTTAAGAGCTGCGCAAACTGTTGGCTCCATATAAATCCTGTATAATAATAATAATAATGTCAGAGGAGGTGGACTCCCTTCAGCAACATATAACACAAAATAACAATCGAACTGACAATGGGCAATTGCCATTTCTTGGAGTGCAGATATTTCAATGGTAAATAAAGCATCTTTCCTGCTGGTCCTCACACCAAACACTGTACAATTTTGTTTTAGCAGAGAAATAAAAAGGAAAACTTTAGGGATTTGTCAACTCAACGCCAGCTGGGTCTCTGCTTGAAATGGAATTTAATTTCAGAAGTATCGCCGAGTGATTTTTAGCAAGCAAGAAAAAAAAGTTTTGGTGTCTGAGTATGAATCATGTTAATGAGCTGGTGTGTGAGCAATATCCTGGACTTGTAAATAACCTTGAGATAAAATATATATTCACTTGTAACTGTCTCACTTCAGAGATTAAAGAAAAAGAATGGAGAAGTGATGAGGTCCTGTCAGGACACTGTGGCAGAGGAATACTAAAGGAGTAAGGTTCTGGCAGGTCACTGTTACTATGGGACTCCAAAATAATTATAAGTGAATTGGCTTAGCTATCACAGTTATTTCAGAGCCACTGAAATTGAACGTGCAGTCTTGCAGGGCAGAAGTTCACACAAGGAAGGGTGGGAGATGCTAATAGGTGCTGCGCCGCAAATCCTGGAACAACTTGAAATGTCGTTACAAAGCCTGCACAGTATAGTCAGAAGCTATTCCATAAACTGACCTGGTGACTTCCATGTGTGCTTTGTTTTAATGGCCGTTGTAATTTTTAAAAGCTGAACCAAACCCTCCTCTTCTTTATTACTGAGGATTGCGCCATCGTATGCCTCTGTTTAGATTTGCCATTGCTATGGTACTACACATGTGATCAGCCATGGTACCAGCTGTTTGGGCGCTTGAAAGTCCTGTTGAGAGCCTCCATGTGCACACTATCAACTGTATGAAAATTATTACTAATTTCATAAATTTTCGTTATGTTACCTTCAAGTGATTCTGGGAAATAGGCTACGTCATCTGTTAATATGATCTGAATTACTTGGTTCGTTGAAAGGTCTATAGTGCTTGAGGGAGGATTTAAATTCCCCTCAGATTTAATATTCAAGCTAAGAAGAAGGATTTCAATGTTGTCAAATATTATTCTCAATGAGTTAGATGAGTTAAATACTTTTTAGTTTGAGTGATATATATATACTGTATATGCTGTATCACCCCTTAGAGCTACTGTTTTGCTAAATTTAGTTTTTGGCCTCCCCATAACCTGGGAGAGCACTCTTTGATTAGTAAGGTCTGCTCTAGGCTCTATAGGTATAGGCTCAATTACTTCCCCCTGTCTCCCAGGGGAAACCTGGGACATAGTGGGTGGGAGAATGATGATCCCAGCCTGCATGTTAATATCTCCGGAGCCAATCCCTATGTAATATGGCAGGTGACCAGCAGGGGGCTGAGGGAGGTATAAATAGTCCAGCGTTCAGAGCAGACGTCTTGTTCCCGGGGAGTAAGACCCAGCCTAAAGGGTTGTGGCATCCCTGGGGAATTTGCTGGTTACTACAGCTAACTTTTGTTGGGTTCCCAGCTATTGCTTGGCTGGGCAACCTCTGTTCTACCCTCTGGGACTATCGCATTCACGGAAAGCGAACCTGAGGATCCAGGACACAGGCTGCTGGAGTACTGAAGTTGACTGACCCTGCACATGGCTGCCTGAAAATCTGGAAATAGTAAGTACCAGCCTTCTGGATCTAAAGACTTTCCTTAGCTCCCCTGGGAGATCGTTTGCTACCACTCTCAACATTCAGGACTGCATTCCTGTTGAGGGATTCCTGTTTGTTGCAGTTCAGTTTTACACTTCAAAGGGGGTGCATTCACCCTGAAGTCTTAGTGTGCAGTTTTTGGAGTAGGCTCACCCTTACCCTATCCAAGTTCTACCCAAAAATAAAATCTCCCAAAAATATATATGCACAGCCTTTTCTTTTTGACTCGAGTGATTGGGAAATGTCATGTGCATCAGAGAATAGAACCCGGGATTAAACTGCTAGACCAATCCGGTTTGTGTGCTACAATACAGTTTGGGGTTACTTGGTAAGTGGAGCAGAAAGGAAGCTCAGTGTCAAAGGTAGAGAAGCTAGAATCTGTCACTATCACCCGACAGGTCTGATGTGACATTGGCATGTACTGGAATTTTAGGTAAAACTGTATCAGCTCCAGCCCCTTCTCCTACATAGTCCCCACCTGTCCAAAGCTGTCATGTCCCAGTAAGTGGCTTGGATGACCTAGTTAGTCGGATGGCTGGGTGAGACAGCTACATAAGTGTGTATGGTAACCCAATTCAAAAGATTGCTTTCTTATTGTTCCCTCGTGGCACATGGGAGTTTGTCCCTGCTTGCCCAATGCTGTCACATCCCTGGAAGTGAAGAAAAAATCTTAGCTCTTATCTTGGTTGCTCACACAGATACTGCTGGCTAGTAACTCCCTCAATCCAGCAATTAGCTTCCCTACATACAGTAGTTTTATCCAGGAAAGCCCTATTTTGAGTCCATTCAAATTCCTTATTTTAACTAAAGCCTTGATAAAGGGGGGGGGGGGTTGGGCACCCAAAACACGTTGGATGTTTTGGATGTAAACCAATGAATTATGTTGGGCTCTTTTATCATTAGGTGTGGCACTCCTTCTATTGGTGTACTTTGTTTTCTGTTCTCACTGGAAGTGGCTTGCCTAGTTAGTGTGTGTAGTAGCCCAATCAGAAGATGACTCTCCTGGTGCTCACCCATTTTGCTGCCTGCTCTTATCAGTAACCCTTTCACTGCCACTTTTTTTACTTTTTGCACACATGGTAAAATGCATATTTTAAGCCTAAAAATTATGTAAAAAAAAATCCCAAACATTACATATTTTCTGAAAGTAGAGACTCTGTGGAATAATTATGTCAGACGGTATTTACATTACTGCTTATCAAATTTATATTTTCATTAAAAAAATGCTCAAATGAATTAATCAGAAAATATTACCCTAATTTTTGGGTAAAGTATAAAAGATGAGGCTGCATTAAGGCTATAGATACCAAATATGTCAAGCCTTAAAATTGGACACATCCATAAACAGGTGAAAAACGACATGTTTTTGTGATGCAATACCCTTCATTCTGAATTGCACAGCAACCTACTTTGACAATGAATGTCAATTGCAATGTACTGCAACATTACTGTGCGTTGTAGTGTGTTGTGTTAGAGAAAAAAGTATGTGCACATTTTTTTGGTGCTTTAGGCTGCCTGTTCATATGAATGGTCTGCCTTAATGTATTAATGCCTTAATGGGTTAATGTATAGTGTATAATGTAAAGTTTTATTACCTTTCATTCCTGTGACACCAGGATAAGAAGTTGAGATTAGGGGTTACCTGGGTTTTGCTGGGTTCCCCCCTCAAGATTCTCAGCACACAAGTCCCACTGCAAGTCGGATCCTCTTGATCCGACTTCTGGTGCGACCTCTATTCAAATCAATGATCTCCCATAGGGAACCATTGATTTTGAATAGAGACAGAGAAATGCGTCTAAAAGCCAGTGCGGAGTAATGTGCATTGAATTCAATGCAAAACGCGGATAAAATTGCGTTTTTAATGCCGCTTTTTTCCTGGTGTCTGTACTGGCTTTACTGTCCATTTTTTAAAACGGCCCTGGGCATGTAGCCTTAAGGTAATAGTAAAAGTTAGAGTTAAAGCAGGGGTTAGAGTTCAGGTCTTAAAGCAGAGCTAAATTCCAACATACTTATATGTCCTTCAACGGCCAGACATGTTTTCATTGCAGGAGTGCAATCATCCCGACACACAGGCTATGTGCCAGGATGTAAACTGCTCTGTGCTTGCGCAGCTCAGTGTACATTCTTAAGCAGACTACAAATAGGTGGTTTTCCTTTATCACAGAAGAGATGTTGCATGTCTTGTCTGTGATAAAATGTCTGCTTACTTGCAGTTTTTGAAAGTGGGACTTTAGTTCCACTTTTGGTGTTAGGTTGAGATTTACATGTTGATGGTACATCCCTACCCCAACTTCTTTTGTTTCTCAAAGTATAAAGTGCAGCACTAAAGTTGAAATTTCATGATGACACAGTGCTTGCATATAGCATGTGATAAACTGTAAAGTGCAAACGTGCACTAAATAATATGCAATACCAACTATGACTGATATGCAATAACAATGCAAACATTTAAAAAGTAATAGAAAGAAAAAGTTCATATGCGACTAACACAATGCATATTTAGCATGTAATGAACCATAAAGTGCAAACGTGCAATAACGATAGGCAGTACCAACTGTGACCAATGTGCAATATTGAGTGACAGTACAAAATGTGAAAAAAAATTGAATAAATCATGAAACGAAAAAAAGTTTATATAAGGCTGATATTCAGTAGAAGAGATCCCATAAAAGGTGTGGAACGTTGATCAGATACTTGGTAGTGTGATACCCATCACCATAATGAGATAAAAGGCCTACCAGAAAGCCTGCGAGCACCCTTACTCAGGGGGGGGTCACAAAGCTCTTTGTTGGATCAAAGATCCACTGGAGAGGTGTCCAAGTGTCTCCCACCAAAACCCTTTGTATACACTGGGCGATGGTAAAAAGCCTGAAGATCAGGCAGCCTCAGCAACAGGGTGTTTTGAATATGCAAAGAGACAAGAGGCTCCAAATAGTGTAATATTGTCTCCTTAAGCGGTTTTATTGGCAATGCTACAGTGCTGTGTACACAGGTTCAAACTCAGATAATATCTCCAGTGCAAACAAGCCAAAAAGCAATTCCTTGCAGTTTACAAGTCCTTAAAAGCGATTGCGCACACGCAGAACATTTTTTTGTTTCATCATTTATTACATTTCTTTCACAGTTTGTACTGTCACTCAATATTGCACATTGGTCACAGTTGGTACTGCCTATCGTTATTGCACGTTTGCACTTTATGGTTCATTACATGCTAAATATGCATTGTGTTAGTCACATATGAACTTTTTCTTTTTCATGTTTGCATTGTTATTGCATATCAGTCATAGTTGGTATTGCATATTGTTTATTGCATGTTTGCACTTTACAGTTTATCACATGCTATATACACGCACTGTGTCATCATGAAATTTCAACTTTAGCGCTGCACTTTATACTTTGATTTACACTTTTGTGCCCAATATCTGGGTTATAGTGTTCAGCTGCTGACTTATATATATTTTTTATTTATTTACTAAGCGCCGGTATAATTCTACATTTGTTCATGATTCTTTTGTTTCTGATTTCAGTAGAGCTCCTTGCCAAAATATCTTTCAAGATTTGATAGTTGTGTGCGTTAGGGAGATTTCACCTAATTTACCATTCAGGTAACACCAGCACAGATAGATACAGAGCACAATAAAAACCTGACAGATATTCTACCTTCTCCCCACTCTACATAATTGAAGTTGCTTTTGTTGCTGTCTCTGAGGCCATCGGAGGGATACATCATCTTCTTTTTTTTTTTTTTATGCAAAACCCTGTCTTTGAGTTATTGGGACAGGAAGTGAGGGTAAATCTCCCCAAAGGTGACATGGACAACAACAAACATCTGCCAGAGGTACAAAGAGAGGATTTTAAGGATTAGGTTAAGGTTTAGGATTAGGACAAAGTTGTGTTTCAAGGGTTAAATATAAGGGTCAGGGTAAGGATTACATTTTAGTGTAGTGGTCAACCTAAGAGTTGCATTAATATTATAAGGTCTTTATTTTTAGTACCGTAATGTTTTTCAGCCTTATAAAGCCCACATTATATACTACAGGTGCTGAGCTGAGCCTGTCTAAATTATGAGGTTCAAATCTTATACTGGGCTTATATATAATATAATGTAATATATATATATATATATATATATATATATATATATATATATATATATATATATATATATATATATATATATATATATATATATATATATAGTCTATTTGTCTATTTCTCCTATAACATGCTTAAATGGCCCCTGTCTTATGAAATAAGTGCAATGTAGTTTATAAGCATTTTAAAGCGTAGTTTTACTTGGCATTTGTGTATTGCTAGTGCCATTTTTCTGGCAGAGTGGGCTGTAAAATTTTACTGCTCATTAAATAAAAGTATAAAGGCTTCTGAACACAACTGAGCTTATTTAATAAGCTTTTACCAAGATGATGCTTAAAGCACAGTAACAAGTAACAGACACATTTAATCTTTCATCACCTTTGGGCAGTCAGGAGAATAAAAGATTATTGCTGGTGGCTGATTTAGGTTATTGCACTTTAAATATTTATTTATCAATTAATCCTGAACATATATACACTATATTCGGTTAATCTGACCTACTGCATATAACACTATTCTATGTGAGCTTTATTTTATATTCTATTTGTACTTTGGTAGATGGTTTTAAACGCAAATCTATATTGAAAGCTAATAAAGTAAAAGCGATTGTTCAGGGTTACACCCCAGAGAAATGTCAGGTGTCTCCAAGAGGCTCCTATTCCTAACACCTTAGTGTACAAAGCAGCAAGTGTAAATTGCCTGACCGCATGTGAAATACAAAAGATTGGACTTTTTTTCGGTGCCCTCTTGTGTTTATTACTATGAACTGCAGTTTTTGTGGCTCTCTATGCTGTCTGAAAATTTATAGCACATATCTTTTGTATTTCTCCAGGGATGCATATCACAACATAGCTGCGCTGGATCCAGAGAAATTGAATATCTTCCGCACTGTTAGAGAAATCACAGGTACACAGCTTCTGTTTTGGAATCAAATACCACTGAATTGGTTTGCCTATAAAATGTATTAAGTATATATAACATTTGATATCTTTGGTCATAAAATATAGAAAATCTTTAAGCAAATGTAAGAACTTCCCATTTTTCTGTATAAAAAAAAAGTATTCCAACAAATGACAAAGCCTGTAAAGTTTTCTATATTTTTCATGTATCTGGATCTATGCTTCAGTGCTGCTGAGTAAAACCTATAAACCCGAAAGGCTCTGTAATTCTTCTGTAAAATAAAGTTCATGTACAGCTATTTTTTAAAAAAAATATTTGATAGTGTAGGGAAGGATGAGGGCACATCTTCCAATAGGGAAACCCACTGCAGAGACAACTGTCTAATAGGAGAATTCTGCCAATTTTGTAACCATTTCCTCTGATTCATTATTCAATAAACTGACAGAAGTTTAGGCGAATATAGAGCAGTTTCTTAAAGTAGAATTCCAGCCTACACCTAACTACTCTTAAAAGTGCTCCCTTCCCCTCCTAACACCCATGTAGACTAACCTGTTGAAGAAAGATGTATACAGTGGTGGCTCGTCCATTAGGGGCGCAAGGGTGCGCCCCTCCCATCCATGTGTCCGGCCCTCTAATCTATATGCAGGGCATGGGACGCATTGATTCCAATAGAGTTTTTTTTTTTTTGAAGCACGAGATTACAGCCAGAGGCTCTAATAGGCTTCAATAAAAGGGTGGGCTCGTAGCGCAGAGAGGGCTATACACAGATGGAAATTCATCCGGTTCCTGCTGAACCAGTCAAATTTTGATCCATTTATGGGTTTTAAGCTTTGACAGTCTCAAGCTTCACACAATATATAGGTGAGAAGAAGTTTATAAAAGCACATATAGGTTAGGCATGATTGAGGAGGTGGGGCTGTGACACATAACTTCAAGCACAAAAAAAAGGTGTCAAATGGTCATTCAGCTGTATGGCATAGAGCACAAACAGAATCCCTAACAGAACCTAGGACTAGTTGACAGTGAAAAAATACATGCATACATTGACCATTAAAGTGATTGGAAAGGGAAAATTCAAAACAAATAACAAACATGTTATACTTACCTGCTCTGAGCAATGGTTTTGCACAGAGCAACACTGATACTCCTCTTCTCTGGTCCTTTCAGGAACCATGAAACAGATGGAGACAGAAAATGCAATAAAAATCACACATTTTATTAAAATGGTAAAAATGGTACAACTGGTAAACAAAGTCAAAACATAGCCAGTGTTCGGTAGCCAAATCGGGTAGTCAGAACAAGCCAGGAAATCGGGGAACAGAGATCAGCGTAGTCAGAGGCAGCAGACAGGATCAGGAACCAGAAGGGATGTCAGCCAGGTAAGTCTTCAACAGGAACATGGCAGAAAGTCTCTAGATATGTTTGACCAAGGCGAAGGCAGTTAAGGAAATGAAACAGGCAGTTGAGAAGGGGCTGGTTGTGGGCTTGACTGACGAGCAGGAAAAGATCAACAGGCGAGCCACTGTGGAGCTATAAGTTCTGGCAATTAACCGACAGCTGAGCAACCTGAGCACAGAGAAGGAAGGACTGAGAGCCCAGCCCTGACAAGCGGCTGGCTATGAGGGCACTTATGGGGGCTTGCTCTCGAGCCTTGCTGTGTGTGTTTATTGACACTCACAGTGCTGCTCGGCTCCATCCCTGCTGACTCCTTACTGACTGTGATTGACAGCAGCAGGAGCCAATGGCTCCAGCTGCTGCTTCTGAGCCAGTGAGGAGAGAGAGAGCAGCGTTGCTGCTCTTGTCTACATCTCTAGATTGACATCAGGCTCAGGTAAGTATAAAGGGGGGGACTGAAGGGTTTTTACCTGAATGCATTGAGGCACATATGTCAAACACAAGGCCCGCGGGCCAAATCTGGCCCTCCAGGCCATATCATGTGGCTATCGCACCTCCCCCCTCGTCTCCTCCCCACCTTGCCTCAACAGTCGGCAACAGTGAGAAGGACAGAACTCTTCTGCCAGATCCTCTCCAGCCGCGGAGAGGACATTCCCCCTCCCCGTCTTAGCAGTTGGCAGCAGAGACTAGAACAAAATTCCTCCTACAGATTCTGCACCTCTCTGTGCAGCCGCAGCACCCCCTCGTCTTCTCCTCCCCTAGTCTACACATTCAACATACTCCAGCCCTCCTCTGGTCCTCCTCCAGACCCTGCACTTTCTTTCAAGGGACTCTTGACTTCTAGTAGGGGGGTAGGGATTTACATCTAATGTAAAGGGAGGGGGGGTGCTCTGGACATCTGCTTATAATTATTAGGAGAATAATACAAATCTATGCCAGTTGAAAAGGAGGGTTGCACACCGCTGGTATCATTAAAAAAAACACATTGTAGACTGCTCAGTGAGAACATCATGGCAGAGCCAGAATCCAGTGGATGATACCAGCGGATAAGTGACCCTCCTTTTTTAAACTTAAATCATCTGCTATAAGAGTGTGAGTGGGCTCCATGCCGGTTTGCACCCGCTCTTCACAGCTCTAGTCTTAAGTTATTATTAAAACCACTAACAATAATCAAATGCAGTGGCAATTATTTTATATGATAAAGTACAGATCCAGTTATATAGTCTAATGCCGCGTACACAAGGCCGGACTTTTCGACCGGACTGGTCCGACGGAACAAATCCGTCGGACAATCTGATCGTGTGTGGGCTTCATCGGACCTCCAGCTGACTTTTTCTGTCGAAAATCAGACGGACTTTAGATTTGGAACATGTTTCAAATCTTTCTGACGACTCGAGTCCGGTCGAAAAATTTGTTCGTCTGTATGCTAGTCCGACGGACAAAAAAGGACGCAAGGGCAGCTATTGGCTACTGGCTATGAACTTCCTTATTCTAGTCCCTTCGTACGCCATCACATCCAAACCAATGGACTTTCGAACAGACTTTAGTCCGTTCGTGTGTGGGCAAGTCCGGTCATCCGAAAGACCATCGTAACATTGTCGAAAGTCCATCGGAAACACCGTCGGACCTTTGATGCTGAAAAGTCCGCTCATGTGTACACGGCATTACAGATGCAATTTGCCCTTTGAGGACAACCATAATGCCGTGATGAAATTGTGATTGACACCCTTGCATTAGGGTAACAAAAAAAAAAAACTTCTGCCTTTAGAACCACTTTAAAAATAGCTTGACAACCATTTTTTGTAAATGTCATCTTGAAAGGTTATCCAAGACCAACATTTTTTCTTTTAGTTTTGGACAGAGTAGGGATTAGTAAAAAAAAAAAACAAAAAAAAAAAAACTGCATCCCTGCATCTCCTATCATGTGGCACAACTAATCAAAGAGAGAATATCTCACTAAAGTAAGTGGGAATTCCCCTGTAGAGAGTTGTCAGTTTAACATATGTCCACACAGAAAGATTTCTGTGCAATACTTGTTCCAGTGACAAACCTAACTATCTAGATTTCCCATCACTTTCTAATCTGGTGCCAATGGTCGGCAGGACAAAGTGAGAGATTGCTTATCCCTAGTACCCTAGCACCTTAGCAGGGACACAGACAGCAATAAGGGACAGGGATCTGATACTTCTCTGCTCTAAAAGTAAAAAAAAAATAAAAGACTAAAGATGCTTTAAGTACTGTAAGTTTATAAAAAAGTTTATTGCCAAAATGACCGTGCACGTGCAATGATCTTAAGCCATTGTTCTTTAATCTCCATAGGTTATCTTAATATACAGTCCTGGCCAAAGAATATGACAGATCTCAGTGTCTTTTCCAACCTGGTCAGCATTGGAGGTCGGGATTTATACAGGTAAGGAAAAATCCTTAAGTGTTCCTGGATTCTATGGCAGGCACTTCCAAGTACTAAAAGTACACAGGGAATCCCAAAACATGAGAAGTCCAGTTGTTCTGATCAGAGCTCACAAGGATGAGTTCTTGCCCTCCTCTGCCCATGTCCAACATTCCCCTATTGTCCAATGAGGCTTCTATTTACTGACCAATAGGGAGGTACAGAGGATGGGGGGCAATGGGGTAGAGCTCATACTTCCTACATAAGAGGGGGATCTAAGTTTCTAAGCTCCTAAAGCACTCTTCAAATAAACGCATGCTTAGATGAGGTGCCTATTTTGGAGTCCTGAGATAGTTAGGACAACTTTAAACTTGGCACAGGAGCACCTTTAAGCCATTAAATAGATTTAAGTTAATTCCAACACATTGCACATCTTTTTGAGCAATAATTAAACTCTGAATATTGACATTTGGCCCCATCTGAAAAGAATGCCCAAAAAGACAAAGGCTGCCCATAGATTGACGAATCTCTGACTTAGATAGTGGTCGTGCATGCTAGACATCTCCCAGAACTCCACTCCAACTAGGATGATGTCTCAATGTAGGGTCACCAAGGACTGCATGCAGCCACTCACACATCACACTGCCCCATCAGTGACATTTCTCCATATGATAAAAATTAGTTGATTACCCCCCTGCCTGCCAGTGCTGTCTGACTGGGTCCTTATTAGTGCTGTCCTTGCCAAGTCTATACATTTTTTCTTGTGGAATATTGTATAGTTACAGATTACTCATTTGAGTTGGTAAACCAATATTTTGCCTTACTACTATAGTCATAGTCTCTGTCAGCATTTCCACTCCAAGCCTCAGTGTGCCATGTGTGGCTATGTCATCTGATTTTAGTCGTGTGATATCTAAGTTATCTATCTTTGCATCTTAGATAGAAAAGAGGACAGCTCAACCTAATTGGCCTAAGGTGCAGAAAGTATTAATATGGTTATGTGCATGCAGGGCTGTCTTAATGCATGGGTACCCCTGGTCTCTGTGCAAGGGCATAAGGTGCATGGGGGCCCCATGATAATCTTGTATTACAACATAATTGCCAACTACCCGGATTTGCTGGGATAGTCACGCTTTTTATTAAACTTTCCCAGAATGGCCGTGTCTCGGGCAGCTTCCCAGAACTGTGCCCTCCTGATCCCCCCCCCCCTTACTGTGCCCTTTGTGTTGATTAGTCCTTGATTTATGGCATGTTTTGATATTGTTTAAAATTTATTTTATTTAAAGTACTCATAAATTTATTTTTAATTCTATCAACTACTCATATTAATTCTTAAGAGTAGGTGCGTTAATTTGGGGCAGGTTGGTAGGGGCCCAAGTGCATTACTTTGCCCAGGGACTCATGATGCTATTAAGATGGCCCTGTGTGCGTGGGCAAAGCATGGGCCAGGTTCACTTTAAAGTTTACATGTAGCACAAATTAGACTTGCTTATTAGATTTAATAACATATTTTATAGCCATAAGCAGTGTTGGTCTCTAATATAGAATTTGTTGTTATTGTGCCATCTTTTTGATTAGCTTTGAATGTGTCAGATAAATTACCTGTTACAAAAGTAGGCACATTTCAATGTTCACAGCATAAAAGCCTGTTGTTTTACAATGTTCATGGTATGTGGTTACTTATATAACCATCCTTCCATCTGTGTGGAGTTTTCAGTAAAGTAAAATGACAAGCAGAATAACAAATCTGTACTGATGAAACACAATCTGATTGTCTATGTGAAGCCAGGAACAGCGGTATTTGTGTTACAATTCATGTACTTGCATGAATTTTTAATGAGCATTGTGTGATCTTGGTTTAAAAAGCCAGGTTATTTCAGCCCCTACAGGAGTGAACAGCTAGGGAGCTGCTTGGTTTGGATACAACTTCTTACAATTAAAGTCAATCTATTGCAGAAAAGGGTTCGTTTAGTGCTAGGTATTGATGAGCCAAACTGCCCAGGGTTCAGTTTGTCTGAATTTCAAAGATCAATGGGAACTAAGATTACATGCCATCAACATGGACGATGCCCATGTTAATGAGGACAAGGGCCTCATCCTCACAACCCTTGCACAATGTTTGCAGGGGTCAGTGAGGTGGGGGCTTATTGTATTCTGGAAATCCTCTTTAGTAATAAGGGGACCTCCCTAGATATAGATAGTACCCCTACTAATTCACAAAAATAAAATGTCAATTAGAACTAAAGACACCCAAATATTTGACAATCCCTTTATTAAAAATAAAAATCTCAAAATAATGTGAATCCATCATCAGTCAAGATGCCCGCCACTGCCAACTCAGGGGAATAAAAAACAAACGACAGCCCGCTGCACTCGACCAGTCACCCACAATAACACTAGCCAAATAACAGCTCCATGAGCTGTCAGCTGCTATAGAAAGGAAGGGGTGGGGATAGTGGTGACATGCCATGAGGGCCATGTTTAGACAATGGTGTAACTGCCTCTATTCCCCAGAGGTTCCAAGCCATGTAAATGAAGGGGGCGTACAACGTCCCTGCTTGGTAGGAATGCAGCAGCTGCCACTTCCTTAGCAACCATTGACAGCCAGAAGCCATCACATTTATTCACAATGATTGCCCTAAACACTCGGCATTAGTACAAATGTCTGAACAGTCATTGTTTGGTCCACACACTAAGTTCATCCCTAGTGCTAGGGTTTACATTAGAGCGTAATTGTCCATCCCAATTTTTTTCTTAGCTCTGGATAGAGTGGGGAAGGATTAGCACCCCTGTTACCTTAAATTCCTGTCCTGCTGACAACATTGTACTAGACAGGAATATATCTCCAGCTCATTGGTGGCCATGCCCTGAGGAAGCCAGGGAAAGTAAACGGGGTAAAATGCATAGGTATCAGGGGGACATGCCCCAGAGCATGGACCCTTGCCTTGGACATTTGGCGTGCACGCCAACGAGCTGGAGATATATCAAGCCAGCCATTGCCATGCCTTAACTGCTACATTACTGCAGGACAGTGACTTCTCCCGTTGGATGTACAGCAATTCTAAGGAATAATTGATATGGTCTGCCAGTGATGAGAATTGCATACTATGCTTCATTTTGCTCCGTCCACTAACCATTATCAGTATTGGTCACATCAGCTGCACATTGGAATGTTATATTGAGCTAGCATCTACATGCAGGCTGGACCTACTGCAGTTAGGGATGTGGAACCTGATACACATGATTATTACCAGTGGATAAGCATAGATCTCACCAAGGACCCTGATATACAGGAGGACTATGGACTGAGCCCATTCTGGGCTATACATTTACCAGCTGTAATACTTGTGGAGATGTCACTTTTATACACACTACAAGCTGTTTTTACATTGTATATCTCCAAGAGACTTTTATCCATCATTAGTTCCAGCAAGTTGTCCTTTTCTAACATAGGCTGTTGTTTTTTTTTTTAAGAGGAGGGTATTACAGAAGGGTTTAGGTGGGATGTAGGTCGAGAGGGAGGCTGAGCCAATATCATGGGGAGGTATGGGGGGCTTGTTGCACTGGAATTGTTAAATCATTTTATATATGTTCTATGAAATATAGTAGCTTATAGCAGGTGTCAGATCCGCATTTACTTTCTTTTGGTTAACATTTTTTTAAAAAGTCATGGAGTGCCAGATTCCCAACTTTGAGTGCAAATACATCATGACAAAGTGATGATAAATGTGAACCTTTTGCTAAAATGTAAACTGGTTTACACAAAATAATTTCACTTGTGATCTTAGTTGTTTGCCTGGAGTTTAGTCTCAAAGGGTTGTCCAGAAAAGAAATGTTAACTGCGAAGAAATAGGTAATTTCACTGGAAGACCATTTTTTTAATTAATCTTTTGCCATGTAAAATGGTTTACACAAAATAATTTCACTTGTAATCTTAGTTGTTTGCCTGGAGTTTAGTTTCAAAAGATTGTCCCAAATAAACACAGATTCTGTGCACCAGTGTTAAAAGTATTAATAGATAAACTACTGCAGTAAGGCAGTGACCAGGGGAGAACCAACAGGCAACTAACCAAGTGGCTCCTTCATAGTAGATTTCTATGGTATAAAGAAAGTGTACCATGAAAAATGTATCATGGTACCACAGCTATTGATGGGCATGATGAAAAGTGGGTGCTTATTGTGACGTATCTTTTCACATCTCCCAGCATTGGCTTTCTTTATGATTCTTAGCATTACATGACAAAGGACGTTGGTGCAGAAAGACTTCTCTCTGTCTGTGATTGCAGGTCTGAATTGGGATCAGGTAGCTATCCTTACTTTTGACTGATCCTGCAGGTCCTCCCCTAATTAACATCTAAATAGTGAAGTACCTCCAATCAGGGCTGCCAACCCAACATAACCTATTAGTACTGGCTACACACCCCTCCATCAGCCAAGTCTTCTAGATAGTAAATCAGTTAATTATTTTGTATAGCTTGGAAAAGTATTTTTTAGTAGAACACACTGTTTGTATACCAAGATATTTGCTTATTGCAACTAATCAGGTTCCGATGGGTTGATTTACTAAGGCAAATAAACTGTTCACATTCCAAGTGCAGTTGCACTCTGCAAGGGAGTATCCCCAGAGCTCAGTGGCAAATCTCTGCTGACTTCCATAATCTAATTATGTGCAAGCAAAAATGCTGTTTTATTTTCCTTGCACAAGACTGGGTATTCTTGGCAAAGGGAAACTTCACCACATTCACCAAGCTTGGGGGAAAATTCCCTTGCAGAGTGAACTTCACTTGCAAAGTGATGCTGCCTTTAGTGTATTTGCCTTTAGTAAATCAACCCGATGTGGTCATTTCTGCAGTTAAGAAGGAAACAAGGATTGTAGTTGCTATGAACAGCAAGAAATGTTCTTGTTAGCACACTTTTTACACATCATCTATAAAAAAAATCCTATTTTTAATCATACAGAGATCTTTGGACTTCAGTACTAGCCAGTGCACAGTGTTCTGATGCAGCATTAACTTTTCTTTTCAATTCCACAAGGCTCTGCAATTACTGTATTAGACTTTGCTGTGTTCCTCTGCACAGACAGAAGAAAGCAGGTGCGTACACAGAGGTTATGCTATAGTGTATACCAGTGCTGAGAATAATTATGTGTCCCTGCAGGGCTGAGGCTGAGAAGGAAGGGCAGGGGGCACATTTAATGATGGCCTTGGCTGAGAAGTTATAAAACACTGCATCCTCAGCAGCCAACGAGCCGGCGGACTCTTACACAATATTCTGGCTGTCTGGAGTGGTGACGGCAAAAGCATTTCTGATTTAAAGCACCCGTAGGGTAGCACTCTCTGAAATAGCAGGTGTCCCCTTTAGTAGTTTAAGCTTTGCAGGATAATAGAGGGAAGTAAACAGATCTAAACTGAACCCAGGCTGTGAGCATCGACCTGTCCTATTAAATAAACCGTGGCAATAGTAACATATCAGAGGTTGGGCCGACTCCTCTTATTAGAAGCAGCTGTATCTCACAGCTTTTAGAAACGAAAATCTGAAGTAAAGAAACTACAGGGAACTTTCTGTCATATCTATGACTATATGGAGTAAGGAAGGACAGGCAGAGAAACCACAGGGGTGGACATACTGCATGTGCAGCTTTACTACTGCCCAGGGCTGTGAAAGAACAAGAGGGCTCCTAGGGAGGAGATGTAGGCCCTCATCAGTTCATGATCACCAATGCAAATCTAAGAATGACAATTATACTCTGCTATTAGGATAATTTCATAAGCCATTCTGAAGTAGCATGTGCAGACAGCATGGATTCATGAAAGACAGAAGTTGTCAGACAAATCTGATTTCTTTTTATGAGGGGATAAGTAAAACCATGAACAGAGGGGTGTCTGTGGATGTGGTATACGTGGATTTTACAAAAGTGATTGACACAGTTCCCCACACATGGCTAATGTGTAAGATAAAGTCTACAAGCTTGCAAAGATCAGCTTGTAAATGGATAGAAAACTGTCTAACAGACTGAATTCAGAGAGTAGTGGTTAATGATTTGTACTCTAAATGGTCTAGGGTTTCAGGATGTCTCCAACTTACAACCGGACCTCAATGCACTGTTTAATTGGGCAACTATGTGGCAAATGAGGTTTAATGTTGATGCATGTAAAGTTATGCACTTGGGGACTTAGAATATGCATGCATCATACATACCAGGGGGAGTACAACTGGGGGAATCAATGGTGGACAAGGATCTGGGTGTTCTGGTAGTTCATAAGCTTAATAATAGCATGCAATGCCAAGCTGCAGTTTCCAAAGCGAGCCTTTCTTGTATTAAGAGAGGTATAGACTCCATAGAAATAGCTATCATTTTGCCCCTGTACAAATCATTAGTAAGACCTCATCTGGAATATGCAGTTCAGTTTTGGGCACCAGTTCACAAAAAGTAAATCAGGGAACTGGAGAGAGTGCAGAGAAGGGCAACAAAACTGTTGAGAGGCATAGAGGAGCTCAGCTATGAGGATAGGTTAGGAGAACTGAATGTATTCTCTCTTGAGAATAGCAGATAAGGGGGGGGGGGTATAATCAACATGTATAAATACTTAAGTGGCCCATATAGTGAACTTGGTGTTGGTCATTCACTTTAAGGTCATCACAGAGGACAAGGGGGCACTCTTTACGTCTGGAGGAAAAGAGATTTAAACTCCAAATATGGAAAGGTTTCTTCACAGTAAGCTGTGGAAATGTGTAATAGACTCCCTCAAGAGGTGGTTCTGTCCAGCCCAGGAGATTTCTTTAAAAAAAGGTCCTGGATTCTTTCCTAAATGTACATGATATAACTGGATATCAACATTTATAGGTAAAGTTGATCCAGGGAATAGACTATTGCCTCCCAGGGGATCAAGAAAGATTGTTTGCCCTGTTGGAGCAAATTGGATCTTGCTTTGCTGGTGTTTTTTGCCTTCCTCTGGATCAACTGGGGGTATAAAGTTGTGTATAAGGGATGGTATGATTTTTTTTTCTCTTTTATTGGTTGAACTAGATGGACTTGTGTCTTTTTTCAGTGTGACTAACTATGTAACTATGTGCAGTTAAATAGGAACCGAAAAGTACAGCGTGGTGTGAAACCTGTACATACATACCTGCACTTAAGAGGAACATCAGAAAAATTTTTGCTTTTTAGCTTTGATTGGAGCAGGACAAAGTTAGAACCTCTGTTGAGTTTGTATTGCTGTCTGTGCGATTTCTCTAATGATCACAAAGGTAGTGAGGAGAATCACCCCAAGTGAGAAGAAGAAAAGCATGTTCAAGAGTTCTTTTCTAATATCTTACATACACTTAAGGGGAACTCTGGAAAAACCTTTGCTTTTTAGCTTTGGATGGAGAAGGGCAGACTTAGAACCTCTGTTGGGCTTGTATTGCTGCCTGTACCCCCTTTGGGGAGATTACAATGATTACAAAGTTATGGAGGAGAATGTCCCAAAGTGAGAAGAAGAAAAACATGTCAAGGGTTCTATTCTAATAGCTTGCAAAAAAAAAGCACTGGGAGAGGAAAGATTGAGGAAAGAGGAAAGATTGTTATTCGGAACCAATCATGATTAGTTCAAAAAGACAACCTTCCATCTCCTTTTGCTTTCCACTGGACTATTAATCTGACAATGAGCATGCTCACAACTGGGGAGAGCACAGGGGTGGCCTTATATGTGTGCCGGGGCTCTTTCATTGCTCAGTCACAGATTGAGGTGGGTCTTGGTCTTTATTGTTTAACCACATCATATTTTACAACTGCCAATGGACCCAAAAATGGAACAAAAAAATTTTTTGCTACTTTGATGATTGTTAATACTTGATATTATATACCAACGCTTAGGGAAAACCAAAGCCAAAAAATAAAAAAAATAAAAAATAAAAAGCAAAAATAAAAGTAACATGCACACACAGTGTAGCTACATCTACCACAACAGCTGCTGTGTTCACAGTGATAATTAACCACTCTCTACTTATTGCAATTCTCTATATACAGTGCTTATATGTCCAACAAATTCAAACGTTTACTGTACATACATAAACAAATAAAGTGTCCATATATAAAAATAAACTAAAAGATGAAAAAGTTTATATAATAATGGTTAAAAAAATAGAAATAAAGAAAAAAATCTGCAGAAATAGTTGTGAATATATGTGGAGACTGGGAAGGGGTTAATTTGGGCTGATTAGAGTAAACTAAGTGTTAACAAGTGTTTATTAAGCCATTAATAAGGGATCAAATAGGAACAAATTTTGTTAATAAAAACCTTTTTCATTTACTTTCAGCATCATCTGCAGTTTGATTCTTATCCCTGTGATCTGCAGATGAATGAAACAGAGTAGATACAAAAGAAACTATGTACCGTAACTTTGGATCTCTCTATGGCTGATGGCACACGGGAGATTTTTTTTTTGCAAAGATTAATGTTGCTACAAGCCTTTAGTGCCAGTGATTAACTGTGATTTGTAGTACATGATATACAGTAGTTGCTAGAGTCGCTGACAATTTTCTACAGCATTAGGTTGTCCTCATAGCGATTACTGGAACATTTCATAGAAAAGCAGTAAGAGTGATTGTTGCTAGCGATATTGCTGCCAAGCCGAAACACTAAGAAATCTGGATCGCTGAGCGACAAATTGCTTAAAATGTTTACTGTTAGCAACAAATTACTGTAACAAAATGAGGGTAGGGATCATTAGTCACTGCTTGTGTGTCATTAGCCTATCTTGTGTCTGCAACAGTGTTTATAAGCACTACATCAGACAGTCTGTTCTTTGACAACAGCAGTTTCTACACCTGCTGTATTTACACAGCAGCTCCTTCCTGTCGCTATGATATGACAGTCAGGCATTGCTGACAAGTGCAAGAGTGGAGCAGGTAGAAGGGTGAAGGGTAGAAGGAAGTGCTACAGATGTCTTGTGTCATTTGTTTTTTTTTTTGTTTTTAGGTCTGTAGCACAATTTAATGGCCACAAGTGGTTAACTGCAGCTTTGTCTGGAAAGAGATCCAGACTTGACTGTTTTGTCTAGCAGGAGTGCCTGGGTCATACAGCTGGCAGCACAAAAGTACAAGTTCTTTGACATGGTTCACATAAATGTATTTTAATTGTGTTTTTGCTATTTACCTGGAGTTCAGCTTCAGCCTACTTATAAAAAAGCTCCAGAGTAATGTTAGCAGAAGTTAGTGAAGGAATTAACACGCTTTAACCTGAACTTTGCATAGATATGAACTAATTTTGTCCAAATATTGATTTCTATAAATTACTATATGTTTATATGGCACAGGTACCTGAACAAGTTTTGATGTTAGCCTCCGACACTTTTTAAGGTACACCTGTTCAATTGCTTGGTAACACAATTTGCTAATCAACCAATCACATGGCAGCAACTCAATCCATTTAGGCATCTAGACATGGTGACGATGACTTGCTGAGGTTCAAACCGAGCATCAGAAGGGGGAAGAAAAGGCATTTAAGAGACTTTGAACATAGCGTGGTTGTTGGTGAGAGATCAGGGTAGTGACAATGTCTTCAATAAATTTTAGGAAGGTGTTGGGTGTTTTCATTGATTTTTGATGGGTGATGAAAGCATTATACATGGCCAAATGAAAAAAGTAAATTGTGACTTTTTTATACCAGAAGATGGACTTTCATGTTGATAGAGCTGCAACAGTGGATCATTTAAATCTAGCCCCCCATGAATTTATTGTACTCGTGGATACAGGAAGACTGTTAAAAGGGACCTCGTCTTCTGCGAAGTTCCACTGAGGTGTCATCATGGATGGTGGAAATGATGTATACATCTCTCCTATCCCTCCACTTCAAAGCTAACACTTCCTCGTTTCTCAAGCTTTCAGATTCCCCCCTTTATAGACTTGTGGTGACTAGATGCTGTGGGATGCCCTTTCTGTTTTATCTTGCTGTACCACAGGCCATTCTTCAGGTAAATGTTGGCAGAAAAGGGGCAAACTTGTATAATAATTGTCCATATAAATGTGATTCCCTTTTTTGCAAAAGTGGGAATGCCAACTCCCAGACAATTCCCGCTTATTCCCATGTACGGTGGACACTCAGGGGTCTGGAGCTGGGAGTCTTTGCCTTCGTACACACGGAAGGCATGCACATATTCGGTGGAGCTTTCACAGCGCTTGTTGAGCTTCAATCCGTACCTCGCCCTCTTACTGGGGATATACTGGGATGATGATTCCCAGACGGCCTGTGAAATGGACCAGGGATTCGTCCACAGAGATGTTCTGGTCAGGGATATAAAGTTCAGCAAACCTCTTGGAGAAAAATTAGGGGGCGAATTTTATATAATTTATCAAAGTCGGGATGATTTGGGGGGGGGCACTGCGAGTTATCACTGAAATGCAGGAAGCGCATTATAATGTCAAAGCGGGACCTGGACATGACAAATGAAAAAATTGGCATGTGGTGGATTTCAGAGAAACCTTCGGTGTTGACCTGCACACCTGGTTGTGCTGTGAAAGGGGGGATTTCCCTGAAAATAAGACCTACCCCGAAAATAAGACCTAGCGCTATTTTCCAGGAGGGCTGCAATATTAGTCCCATCCCGAAAATAAGCCCTAGTTTGAGGTTCTTGTGTACTCCTATAATCCTCTCTGTCACGGCAGTGTGCTGTGTGTGCTGTGTGTGTCTCTGTGATCTAGTGGTGTCAGGTGCCTTTGGTATAGAGTGGCTCTCAGCTGATCTCCCCGCTGGTCTGCTCCTCTGCTCCCGACTGTCGGCGGGGGATCTCCGCCCTCCCTGCAGAGCTTCGGTGGGTCACGGAACGTACGGTAGTCTCGTTGCAGAGCCTCTGCAATCAATCATCATACTGTGTGCGATATGTGGTATAGATACTCCTGTCTCCACAAGGTGTTTACAGATTTTTTTTCTTCACATGCTGGTGCTCATTTTGGACAGACTACTTCCTCCTCTGATTCGGATGCCGTTGTACTGACTTTGACAGGCTCATATTCCGAACCAGAATCAGAACTGTAACCGGGTGGTGAGAGCTCCTTGCTGCTTTCATTGGTCAGACTTAATATTTGATATGCCTCTTCTGGAGTGTATACCTTTCTGGACATAGTGGCTGTATGACGGATGACACTGATAATCTGAACGTCAGGGACTAAAGGGCTGCACAGACAGGTACTCTGATGGGCTCACAGGACAGGTACTCCTAGTGGGATCACAGGACAGATACCCCTGGTAGTATGACAGGTACTTAGATGGGATGACAGGTACTCTGACTTACTAAGTGATTAAACCAGCTGCTGAAAAACGAGGGTTTAAAAGAGAAGTATGTTTTTTTTTCATTCATACTTACCTCGATGGATGGAGCATCAGACCGATGCTGCAGCTGTCCCCCGCCGTCTCTGCACTGAGAATCGAGCCACCAAACATCGCTGATGGCTCGGTTCTCACAGATCCCCAAGAGGAAAGCTGCTGACTGTTAGTCAGCGTCTCTCCTCTCTGATCCTCCACGCTCACTGGAGTGCTGAGCTGTGGAGGGGTGGGGAGAGGCTGTCTCAGCGGCTCGCTGGGACTGCCATCAATCAAGGCAGCTGGCGGATCCAGACTTGGAAGTCGGGATGATGCACTGCCTCGACTGATGGCAGTGACATCAGCAGAGAGCGGACCCCAGACCATTCTCCACTGAAAACGTGTCACAGGAGTGCAAAACGAATTGCACTTGTGTGTTCCATAGGAGAAGCTCAGCCTAAAAAGCTCAGGCTGGACTTCTCCTTTAACATCACAATAAAAAAAGATTCCATGCAGTAGATCATCAGCATGTATCAAAAAGTTCTTTTTAAATGGAGTTCTCCTTTAGGATGGGTTCACACTATTGCAAATTGGATGCATGATCCAATTCGCAATAGCAAGAGATTGTGATCGGCTCTCTATGGAGCCGGTTCACATATCTTCGATGCGGCTCTGGTGCAAATTTGCACAGGAGCCCTGTGAGTCTTTTGGTCCGTTTCAGGTCCGAATTCAGCCAAAAATTGGGGCTGAAATCGGATCTGAAACGATGAACCAGGACGCACAGGACCCCTGCTGGGAGCCGCATCGGTATTAGGTGTGAACTGAGCCTAAACCTAGTTTTGGAGTCGAATATGCATTGAGTTAATGAATTGGTTAAATATCACACTTGCTGTAAATATTTTTCATAAGCACCTGTCATTAAAACCGCTATTACCCAGCAGGAGGTAAGCTAAGGTCGGCGACTAGAGCTTTTCTTTGTCTTCTCTCCATTCTTTTTTTGTGTATCGTTTATGCTGCAAACTATTATTACTGTTTTAAATTACTTGCAGTTTATCAGAATTATAGTCTACACTGCAGAGTTATATACTTAAACAATTCTGTTTTATTTTATGTTTAATACAAATGTGCAGTTATCATTGATTTTGGCAGCCCAGTGCATAGGCATATGACTAATAATACTTTCCTTAGTATTATACTTTACAGCTAGATCGGCTAATGAGTTGCTAAGCTGCATTAGTTTATTTATTTATTTATTTTAAATCAAAGTTCACATATACATTGTTTAGCAGTTTAGGCAAAGCCACATCCATTAACATATAATATTAAAGTGTATTTGAAGGAAAACTTTGTATTTATTTTTAATAGTTTTGCCTTCAAATACAAACCATAGTTATACAAACATAGGTTTATATAACTCTGTATGGGTTTTTACTGCTGTCCGTGTCCCTGAGATTTTCGTATTTCTATTTGCCCCACATGGGACCACTGTCCTTGGGCTTGATAGTAAGGTTAAATCCCAAATGTTTGAGTTGTCTCCAAAACAGAAACAGATAGGAAACCCTCAAATGGGAACATTGATTCATTGGCAGCGGTGTACTTTGGGAGGAAGTCATCTTCCTTCCTGATGTGTCTAGTGGAGAAAACGTTAAGAGAAATCTCCACAATGGGACATAGATGGGGAAAAAATTTATTTAAAAAGAAACTGTCTGGGGGTTTAACTATTCCCTGCTCTATCAAAACAGAAAAGGTTTTGACTTTAGGTATAATTGCATATAGTGGTAGGTGAATGGTTCGGCCCCGAGCATGAGTTCAGGACAAACATTGGCTGTTCGCCCCGTTCGGGAACACCTGAATTTGCAGGGTGTTTGATGGGTGTTTGCCCCCGTCAAAAGCCCTACATTGTACTGCTTGCTGCACAGTGTATTCTGCGCCTTGATTGGGTAAAACTTTATCAGCTGTCAATGGGCTTTTCCGCTGACAGCTGCATAAAAAAAAAAGTAGTAAAAAACCCCATACCAGGCCACATGCCCTCAACATGGGGAGGTGCTTTGAGGCAGGGGGGGGTGCTGCCGCCCCTATCCCAAAGCACGTTGTCCCCATGTTGATGGGGACAAGGGTCTCTTCCCCACAACACTGGGCTGTGGTTGTAGGGGTCTGCAGGTGGGGGGATTGTCAGAATCCAATCTGATGGATGACCGCTGAATGCTTCCTCCGCTGTTTGACAGTTCTTATATAGGTAAGGGTGGGGCCACCTGACAAAGTCACCTGGTGGTACCGCCCCTTTGTGACGTCACTGACCCATCATGCAGTTGTCCGTGATGTCGCAAGGGGGGTGACATCGCCAGGTGTCCCCACCCCTACCTATATAATAAATGTCAGATGGCGGAGGAGACATTTGGCGTTCAGCCATCAAGGAATGTGGAGCGTTTTTTTTTTTTTTTTCCGGTGCGGCGTGCGGCGTGTTTTTTTTTCTTTTTTTGGTGAATGGGTAGGGGTATTATGTACTCCATACTCATTCACATGGGGGAGGGACCACCATACACTTTATATGGCCAATTACTTGCCTATAAGCCTTCAAAATGGGGACTTTTTTTTCAAGTTCGGCTCTTACAGAGTTCAATGGGGTTTGCCGTTCAGGTCAGTACTTTTTCTCTGTTTAGGAGTTCTGGTGCGAACCAAACAGGGAGGTGTTCGGCACAGCTCTACTTACATAGACTTACATGGTCTTGGAATTTTATTCAAATTACAAATTAGTTCCCATCAGGGAGTGTACATTTGCAATTCAAGCAATATACAGATGTAGGGAGAATGTACAGCTGCTCTGATCTGCTTTGTGTGCAGATTCTAATTTCTGTGAACAGCATACAAAAGTGGAATACTTTCACATTGCATACATACATAGGAAGATAGTCACACTAATGACCCTCCAGATCATCCTCCTAATTTTCAGCACTCTATACATAAAAATCTAAACAAGGATTCAAGAAGGTGGAAGTTATCGGTAAGAACGATATAGGAAAAACTGAGTAAATAAAAAAAAATGATTTTTCTCAACCACCTCTGAAAAAATGTATGAATGAACCAGTTATAAGAGAAAATTTATCATCAACTCAATGGACTAATTTAAATAAACACTTTATTGCATATATCAAATATAAACTTTAAAAGATACCACAATAACCATACACCTACAAAAATAAACATGCAACCACCTCACTCACATGCATATACATACAGTACCTTGAAAAAGTATTCATACCCATTGAAATTTTCCACATTTTGTCATGTTACAACCAAAAACGTAAATGTATTTTATTGGAATTTTATGTGATAGACCAACACAAAGTGGCACATAATCGTGAAATGGAAGGAAAATGTTTTTCACATTTTTTACAAATAAATATGTGAAAAGTGTGACGTGCAATTGTATTCAGCTCCCTTTACTCTGATACCCCTAACTAAAATCTAGTTCTCAATTGCCTTCAGAAGTCACCTAATTAGTAAATAGAGTCCACCTGTGTGTAATTTAATCTCAGTATAAACACAGCTCTTCTGTAAAGCCCTCAGAGGTTTGTTAGAGAACCTTAGTGAACAAACCACATAATGAAGGCATTGGAACACACCAGGCCGGTCAGGATAAAGTTGTGGAGAAGTTTAAAGCAGGGTTAGGTTATAAAAAAGTATCCTAAGCTTTGAACATCTCACGAAGCACTGTTCAATCCATCATCCGAAAATGGAAAGAGTATGGCACAACCAGGGCTGGACTGGGATAAAAATTTGGCCCTGGACTTCATCCAGACCGGCCCACTTTATTTGTGCAAACAAGCACAAAAACAGTATATAAACTATATGCAATTGTGCAAAAAAACATAAGTAGCATAACATAAGGAGTCCTCACTAACCTCTCTTACTATTTCACTTATTCTCCTCTGTATTTTTCTCATCTTTCTCACATCACTGTGTGAAGTTGAGGGCGAACCAAGAAAGCCATTACTTTGACAGGCTGTCACTGAAACCAGCCCACTGAGCCATCGGCCCACCGGGAAACTCCCTGTAGTCCCGATGGCCAGTACAGGCCTGGGCACAACTGCAAACCTACCAAGACATGGCCGTCCACCTAAACTGACAGACCGGGCAAGAAGAGCATTAATCAGAGAAGCAGCCAAGAGACCCATGGTAACTCTGGAGGAGCTGCAGAGATACACAGCTCAGGTGAGAGAATCTGTCCACAAGACTATTAGTTATGCACTCCACAAATCTGGCCTTTATAAAAGAGTTGCAAGTAGAAAGCCATAAGAAGTTTGTGAGAAGCCATGTGGGGGACACAGCAAACATGTGAAAGAAGGTACTCTGGTCTGATGAGACCAAACTTTAACTGTTTGGTCTAATAGGCTATGTGTGTCAGAGAACGACCACTGGACATCACCCTGAGCACACCATCCCCACTGTGAAAAATGGTGGTGGCAGCATCATGTTGTGGGGATATTTTTCTTCAGCAGAGACAGGGAAGCTGGTCAGAGTTGATGGGAAGATGGATGGAGCCAAATACAGGGCAATCTTAGAAGAAAACCTGTTAAAGTCTGCAAAAGACTTAAGACTGGGGCAGAGGTTTGCCTTCCAGCAGGACAACTACCCTAAAGAGCCAAAGCTACATGGAATGGTTTAGATCAAATCATATTCATGTGTTAAAATGGCCCAGTCAAAGTCCAGACCTACAGTAAATCCAATTGGGAATCTGTGGCAAGACTTGAAAATTGCTGTTCACAGACGTTCTCCATCCAATCTGACAGAGCTTGAGCTATTTTGCAAAGAAGAATGGGCAAAAACTTTACTTTCTAGATGTGCAAAACTGGCAGAGACATCCCTAAAAAGACTTGCAGCTGTAAATACAGCGAAAGGTGGTTCTACAAAGTATTGACTCAGGGGGGCTAAATACAAATGCACACCACACTTTTCACACTTTTCACTGTTTATCATTTTCCTTCCACTTCACAATTATGTGCCACTTTGTTTTGATCTAGCACATAAAATCCCAATAAAATACATGTACATTTTAGGTTGTAACATGACAAAATGTGGAAGATTATGTGAAGCGTATGTGAAAAACCTTCCTCGCACACTGGTAAGGTCCAATCCATATATTGTGTGGGCACCTATGGCCAAGTATATTGAAGATAGACACTCAATCACTTAGCACAGACACAATGTCCATATTGTCCTTGTGGCCAAATTGGACGTTGCTACATTCCACAAGTAGACTCTTGGATCAACACATGCATGTGTAGCATACTTATCAATAACCAGTGGTATGCAGTCTCAGATCTCAGTCCTGATATAGAGGAATGCATGTATCCATATGTTGCACATCTCGGTCCATATTAGATCACTAGATCAAGTAGTAAGTGAATTTTTCCTCTGAAACAGCCGCCCTGTGTCTGGCTAAACCGGTCAGGTCTTTTCTTTGCAGCCCACCTCCTCATCACTTGATTTGGTGATCAAAGGGGAAAGTTTTTCCCTTTCTGTTTGTTGGCAAATTGTGAGTTGTTTGATTTGTGAAGATTAGACAAATGTTTTTTCAGGATTGTAAAAAAATAAATAAAAATTCAGCCCCTGAGGCCCCTGCGTATGCTTTTTGTCCATAGGGTGATTTTTTAGTCCCGTGCTTTGTAAGGGTAAACCTGAAGTCACTTTAGACATAAGACCATCATGTAGAAGCCCTTAGGTCTGCCTTAGTGGATCCCCTTGGTAATTCCACCATTGTTCCCAGCCAGGAGAAAAACTGCCTTCATTTTGTGTATGTGTGGAAGAAGAACAGATTATTACAGAAGAACTGTCTATTTCAGATCATACCTCTAGGTCACAGACCTACATTTTCCTTGTAACCTGTTAAGCAACTGGCTTGTTTTTCTTCCTTAACTCCAATAATCTCATATATACCCTACACTGTCAGGTTATTACTCTGCTCACTCAGCTGAAAACTAAGTTACTGAAGTAACTGATAGATTTTACGTTTTTAAGTCTCAGGGCAATTATACACTTCTCTTTCTCCTTGACCCTTTGGATGCCTCTGATATCATATATGTCTGTGAGATTATGATTGAGACTGAAGAATGCTCTTGGTTTCTCCTTTTATTTACTGCATAGAAACATAGAAGTATTGGAAAGTTTTCTATTTTTTTTTTTTTGAGTATAGATTTTTGTTTATTCCAAGCATGTTTGAATCCACTTACCGTTGACTGACTCACTAGTGCTGCTGGATGTCTGTTCCAAGCATCAACGTTTGGTAAAATAATATGCTCTAAGAATAGTCTATGACTTAACCTCCCTGGCGGTATTCCCGAGTGTGGCTCGGGGTGAGTTTTCAGTACCAAAAGCGGTAAACCCGAGCCACACTCGGAATCGCATCGCAGGATCCAGGCAAAGTTACCTTGTCCCCTGGATCCTGCGATGTCTCCCCGCTGTGTGTGCGAGCTGTCTCCTCCGCTAGATATATCGCAGTGCCAGACTCCGTGCCCTGTGAGTGTCGAGATGCACAGGGACGGAGCATGGCGCCAAATTCAAAAAGTGAAAAACACACAATACATACAGTACACTGTAATCTTACAGATTACATTACTGTATCAAATTTTTTCACATCCCATTTGTCCCTAATGCTTTGTCCAGTGCCCTGCATGCAGTTTTATAATATATATGCTGTTTTTTCTGCCTGGAAACTTGAGATTGTCCATAGCAACCAAAAAGTGTCCCTTTCAGTGTTTTTGATTTGATTACATAATTTTTTTAACAAGAAAAATGTTTATTCAAATCTTTACATTACAAGTGATGAACATACACAATTAGTATTGTTTACATTACAGTGAGGATTACCACAGAAAACAGTTTGTTGATATCCAGAGGAGAGAGGGGAGCGAGACCCCAACATCACCGTGGGATAGTAGTCCAATAGGTATATATTCTAACATGGTTATAGAAGGAGGTCCTGGGGGGAGGGGCTCAGGAGGAGGGTGGGGGGAGGAGCTACCTCATGTGAAGGGATAGACTACATATTGTACATGAGTATCAGCAGGCAAGAAGTCAGACAAATGAGTTATTACTGCGGTACAGCTTCAAGACCCAATTTGTCGTCTACAATCTCCGAGCCCCAGGCGTCTATTCATCCTGACCATATTTTATCGAATTTGCTGGGACAATTCCGATTAATATAGGTAATTCTATACAGTGGCAGAACAGAGTTTAAAACACTGTGGACACTGTGGGTGGCGCAGCATCTTTCCAGTGGAGAAATATCTCCTTACGTGCATAGAAAGTGGTATAGCTTAAGAACAACCTGGTGTGTCTGCCCTGAACATTGGTGTCAAAGATGTTTAGCAGCAGTAACCTGAGGTCCAGTTGATTTGATTACATTATTGAATACATTTTATTATTATTATATTATTATTTGTTATAATTATTTATAGTTATTTATTATATTATAATTTATGATTTCGTGCTTCAAACTTTATCATACTTGGTATGTCTACTAGACTCTTGTTTGAACAGATTTATGTATGTTATTCCTAAGAATTACAGGCCTACAATATAAAACGCCAAATTTCCATGCAAAACATTGTACTGCTTTGAGCATCAAAAATCTGACATAATCATACCGCCAGGGAGGTTAATCTAAGTTTATTCGATGTTTACAATATGACACAATAACATGGTCACAAAAGCCAGAAAAATAGACTTTGCAATAAGTACATGTCATACATATCCATTAATACAGGGCAAAAAAGAAAATGGTCAGGTTTTATAACCACTGAACAAAATAGGTAACAACAATTAGGTCAATATACATAAACTATTGTCAAAGCCAGTTACAAAACAGCTGGACAGTAATATAGAATAACTCCTTAGTGCACACTGTGTAGGCATTATAGCACCAGTAGCAAAACCCCACTGGTACAACAAACATCAGAGATACTGCATAGCCAAAGAAATCCATAGAAGCAGAATATGGCAGTGACCTGATTTAGGTAGAAGATAAGTAAAATCCTATGTAGTGCTACCAAAATGGCAGAGAAGAAAGGAAAGAGAAAGAAAAAAATATGGGAGAGAGAGAAAGGAAAAAAAAGATGGGGACGGGAGGAGGAAGAGGGAGCCCCCTTTCACTGCAAGCTATGCAACCCAGAGATCCAGGACACAAACGATACAAACTCAGCGGAGTATCGAAAATATGACCACACAGTCCACATATGCCTCCTATCCTATCCTCTTCCCATGCGATCATTCGTTCCATATTACTGATATTTTCCAGCTCGCATGCCCACTCAGCCAGGGAGGGAGGATCAGTCCCGCGCCAGTGTCTTGCTATCACCGACCTAGCTACTTAAACATTTTTTTTATCTGTTTATAAGAGCTGGGTAGCAGGGACAGTATAGTGATTTGGGTGTGTTAGGGTAGGAATCCCCTACTAATTTTCTATAAAGCTGCAGGATCTTGTCCCAGAAAGGGACTATTCGCAGACTTGTGCCCCAGATATAGAGTACCTGAAGCTTGCATACACAGCCAATAAGTATCTGGTGCAGCCGGGTTTATCTTATGTAAGATAGTCAGGCAACGATACCATCTAGACAGTATCTTGTAGTTACATTCCTGGGCAATTGAGGATATAGAAGTCTTGTCGGAAAGAGAGAGTATCTTGTCCCAGTCTGCATCAAGACGAATCAGGTTCGGTCTTAACGATTTGCCATAACGATTTCCTATAATTTTAGAATGTAGACGAATATCAATATTGGTGGTCAAGATAGGGCGGTAGCTACCACATAAGGACAAATCTTTTCCCGGTTCAGGCAAGACAGAAATGTGTGCAGCTAGAGCCTGAGGTGGAAAACGACAGGCAGGTGAAACAGCATTGAATGTCAGAACCAGAATCGGAAAAAAAGGTCTCAGAAAGACTTATAGAATTGTGCTGTAAAACCAACTGGGCCTGGGCTTTTATGGAGTTTCAGGGCTACGATAGCTTGTAATACCTCTTCTTCCAAAAAAGGCTTTTCTAATTCTTCTACTTGTGCCTGGGGGATAGTTGGATAAGCTATTTTAGAGATATAGTCTGCAATTTTAGTCATAAAGTCATCACAGTGGATATTAGGGGGGCTAGTTGTACAGAGTGTCATAAAAAGAACGAAAAAGCTCATTAATGGTTTTAGGGCGATGAGCAGGGCTGGACTGGGACAAAAATTTGGCCCTGGACTTCATCCAGACCGGCGCACTTTAATTGTGCAAACAAGCACAAAAACAGTATATAAACTATACGCAATTGTGCAAAAAAACATAAGTAGCATAACATAAGGAGTCCTCACTAACATCTTTTATTATTTCACTTATTCTCCTCTGTATTTTTCTCATCTTTCTCACATCACTGCGTGAAGTTGAGGGCGAACCAAGAAAGCCATTTCAGGCTTTCACTGAAACCGGCCCACTGAGCCATCGGCCCACCGGGAAACTCCCTGTAGTCCCAATGGCCAGTACATGCCTGGCGATGAGTGACTGTTTCCTTTTGGGTCCTTGAGTTTTGAGATTGTGGTGAGAAAACTTGTAGAGTGTAGAGCCCTGGCCAGTAATTTTCCTGGTTTATTACCCTCAGCATAGACCAGTTTTCGAAAAACCAGTCCCTATGATCCAAAAGTTGGAGAAGTTTGAGCCTGGTTTCAGATAGTTGAAGCATAACTACTTGGGACTGTTGTTGTTTATAGGACTTCTCCAGTCAGGCTATACACGCAGTGAAGGCACGTATTTGGGTTTGGCAGTCTTTTTTAAGTCTAGAACCGTGTTTAATGACAATGCCTCATAGAACAATGTTCGTCTAGAAGTAAAGAGTCGTTTAGCCTCCAAGTCCACTCTTGTTGCAATAGGTCTGGGAGAGACAGGGACAAAAATACTGGGAGTGGTTTAACTAATATTCGTTTTTAACTTTGCTTTCTACTAGTTTGAGGTCATGTCCACGTGTTCTTGATCTTCTATTAGAAAATATATTGTTTGTTAGCTTATTGGTAATCTCTAAGGATTTATTGCGTGGCCCTTTTAAAGGAGAAGTCCAGTCTAAGCTCGTTTGGCTGGGCTTCTGCTATGGGTCACAGGAGTGCAATTAGTTTTGCACTCCTGTGAAACGTTTTCAGCAGAGAGTAGACTGAAGTCCGCTCTCTGCTGATGTCACAGGAATCAGTCCAGGCACCGCTTCATCGCAACAATAAAGTCTGGATCCGCCAGGTGCTTGGACTGACACCCGTCTCAGCCTCTTGGCGAGCCGCTGAGAGCCTGAGACGGCCGCTCCCTGCCAAGCTCAGGGCTCCAGTGAGCTTGGAAGAGCAGAGTGGAGAGATGCTGATTGACAGTCAGCAGCTCTCTAGTCACGGAGCTGTGAGAACTGAGCCATCGGCGATGTTCGACCACTCGGTTCTCAGTGTAGAGGCGCTGGGGGACAGATGCAGCATTGGACCGATGCTGCATCCACCTAGGTAAGTATAATAGGGGAAAAGACCCAAACCCATACTTATCTTTTAAGTACTTGAACCATATTTCATATTATTGTGGTAAAGTTTGCACACACGTGTATAATTTTATAACGTTGACATTTAAATATATTTGCTCTGCCATATTACTTGCCATATACATTGTAATTTGTCTTTCTCTAAAATGTCATTGCACAGCTGGTGATGAGTAAGATGTTTTTTTTTTGTTTTTTTTTCTTACTGTTGTCTGATTTAAAGTCCTGTAATGCTGGTTATAGGTGCTGGAAGTTGCAATAGGCTAATCTACTGGAAACCCAGTCCCAAATTGTATTTTCACATTTACAGACAAATTGGGATAATACCTACTTTATATTTGTCACAAGTCCCGTTTCACATAAGCATAACTTAAAAGAAAAAAAAAATTTCCAGTTTACCTTTTTTAGATGCTGTATTCTGGATGCTCTAGCAAGAAAAAATCCTACTAGTTCTCTTTGTTTATGAGGGGGTGGGCAGCTGTGTTTGCCATAATTAACCCAGTCTGTACTTTGCAGGCAGATCTTCATTATCAATTGTAACTTGATTTGAACACTGTCTGTCCTAACAACGTGTTAAAGGTTTAGGGCCTGGGCTTCTTGAATTGTATGTTAGGCCTGGTTCACACTGGTGCAGCTGCTGTTTCATCTGATTGCCAATGCAATTATGTAGTGCAACTGCAGTGCGACTTGGTGCATTTTTATATGTTTTTGATGCAATTTTTATACTGGTGCAATTTCTGCAGGGGGAGGGCAGAGGTTGGGGAAAAAAATAGTTGGGAAAAAAAACACACTTGAATCACATTAAAAACACATGTAAATGCGATTTTAAGGTATTTCCATTGAAATCCATGGGGCAAAAACTGCGTCAAAGTAGCACAGGTACCTTCCCTAAAGTCTTATTGCAGGTGCATTGCATTGATGTGGACAGGCACCACTGAAAGCCAGACTCACTCTGATATTGTTCAAAAAACATTGCAGTCAGCCATGACACTGTCTCCTGAGAAAAATCTTTGGGGTGACAAATTTGAAAAAAAACAACTTTTTTTATGCATGTTGTGTGAATGGGAACACATAACAAACATATAGTGGGGTTTTACCAATTGTCACTGCAACCATGGAAATATGCTTTAAGTAACTTTGAACTGAATGTTACATTTTTAAAAAATGCATGGGTCTCCTTTGTAGAAAATGCTAATTAAACATGATGGAACTAATATGTACAAGCATAGGTAAAAAAATGGATGTTACTAATTTATTAATCACTGGTCCATTGTTTACACATCTTTTTCTTCATATAGCGGGATTTCACTGCTCATCCTCAAGCAGCAAAGTCTTACTTCTCTAAAACTCCAGTCACTAAAAGAGATCAGCGCGGGTAATGTGTATATCACTGATAACCACAACCTCTGCTACTACAATACCATCAACTGGACTTCACTGTTCAGGACAACCAGCCAGAAAACCACCATCCGGGACAACAAAAAACCTGAAAACTGCAGTGAGTATCAAAACAACTAAGTTCCAGTAGTGCTTCCATGGTTATGCTGTATAAGTAGAAAAAAAAAAGAAATCCAAGACTAGATTTAAAAAAAAACAGAGTTCTGCTTTAAAGTGAATTTACTAAAGCCAAATAGGCATGTTCTTTTTGCACAGGAATTTCCCCCTAGCTTAGTGCATGTGGTCAAAAGTATAACTAATCACGTGTATGAAAAATTAAAAAAAGTGTTTTTGCTTGTTAGGATTGGATGATGGAAGTCAGCATAATTTCACCTTATTTATTAAGCTAATATAAAAACTCTCCTGCATGGTGAACAGCCTAGTTGCTCTTAGTAAATCAACACTGATGGAACCAAAACAAATGGCTTCCTTCAGTGCGCCAACATATACCAACCAATTCAAAATTCACCTTGTACTGGACTTATTTCAGCAAAGTGAAATCAAATTGATTACACAAAAAAAATTAAATAAAAGCTGCTTGCTATGGTGGCACATCTGCGGGCTTGATCCTGAGCTGCTCTGCCAGCGTCCATAGACACAGACAATGAGGATTGGCCCCGCCCCCCACTCCTTCATCACAGGATTTGACTGAAAGCAGTGGGAGCCACAACATTGATTGTCTTTAGCATTCCAAAGAAAGTCGTATCCACTGCACACAATAGCCGTGGAATTTTATAATCAAACTTTGACTATTATGTAGGCTATATGAAAGTGTAGTTTATACTAGTGGTAACAATGAGGTTGATTTACTAAAGGCATATAGATTGCACTTTGAGTGCCGCGCTCCAGAGCTTAGTAAATCAGGTAAAGCTTTACTTTGCAAAGAATACTCAATCACATGCAAGGAAAATGTAAAAAACAGCATTTTTGCTTGCACAAGATTGGATGATGGAAGTCAGTAGAGCTTCTGCTCATTTACTAAGCTCTGGAGCAACTGTCTATTTGCCTTTAGTAAATCAACTCCCATGTCTCCACCACAGTATACTATGGGGTCTATTTTTAAAAATAATTCGCTGGACGAATGTCATGAGCCCGACTATTTTTCCTATGATTGTCAGCTCCATCTAGTGGCCAATGTGCGACATTTAGCTGGCTGAGATATTTCAGGAAAAACGCTGCATTACAGCCACTAGGTGGAACTGACAATCATAGAAAATTGACATATTAAAACAGAAATCCAGGCTAGGCCTAACTAGTCTCACAAATACACCTCCCATCCCCAACAGCTATGCTCACAAACCTGTGCAAAAAAACAGTGTATACTTATTTACTTTCAGCCTGCTCCAGTCCAGTCATGTGATCTGGCTCCCCTGTGTCAGTCAGCAGTGGCTGCAGGGGAGAGGAGGGAGCATCGACAATGGGGGGGGGGCATAGGAGCCTATGCGTGATGTCACCTCTCTAGGCTTTATCAGCCCTTGTCGAATGCTCTCTCCTCTCACCTGCAGCCACTGCTGTGATGGCTAAAAATAAGTAATATACATCTTTCTTACACAATTTCATCAGCATGGGATTTAGGAGGAGGGAGGGGACATTTTTAAACATTAATTTGGTTTAACCTGGATTTCTACTTTAAGCAAAACATGGCCAGAATTTGTGACAGCTGGACGAATGCTTGTGACAATCGTCCAGTGGATCGTCCAGAAGTCAACCTACAAAATTTTAATATAAATTCAGCTATCTACCCACACTAGTACAGTACTGAGATATCAACAAATATACATTGACCATTTCAAATATAATGCAGGAATAAAATATCTAATAACAGTGGTTAGGCTTACTCTTTAACTTCCAACCTATATTTTCTTTAACAGCAAAAGGTCTTTTTCTACATAGTGTATTTAAATCTAGCCTTTCTTCTGTATTATACTGCTAACTTCATAGCATCCTGTGGGAAAACACAGCAGTATATAGCCCTACTTATTAACTTCCAACCTATATTTTCTTTAACAGCAAAAAATCGTAATATATATTACAGTATATATTTAATGCTAACCCTTTATCTATATTATATATGCTTGTACTTTAAGTGAATAGTACATTATCTTCATTAGTTAAGCCTGCATCCAATATTTATTTTTTAAGTATGTGGTTTAAAAGCGCGTGGGACTTAATGGCCAAGACACGGCTTACTTCATGGCATCCTGGGAGTAAACAAAGCATGTAGGGTGGCATGTAGAATCTTCCAGTTCATTAGGCTAATTAATCTCTAGAGTCTAATTGGTGTATTTTCTCATACACTTCTAAGTTTAATTTACAGTGTAATGGTTGTTGTTGTTACAGTCTCAAGACTTAAGATGCATCCTAATAACCCTTCTCACATACGAATCCATGGTATTCTAACCAGTAATCTAGCAAAGGATGATTCTTTTGTTTATCTTTTAGCTGCTGAAGGAATGATGTGTCATCCTCTTTGTTCTGCTGTTGGTTGTTGGGGACCTGGGTCAGATCAGTGCCTGTCCTGCAAATATTTCAGTCGAAGCAAATCATGTGTTAGATCCTGCAACCTTCGCTCTGGGTAAGTAATGCTGAAACCAAATAAAGCTATGAGCATAGGTTAAGATGACTATTTAATAAAATACCTGCATACAGTACTTAAAATCATGATTAGCGCAATAGGGGAGATTTACTAAAACTGGAGCATGCAAAATCTGGTGCAGCTCTGCCCAGAAACCAATTAGCTTCCAGGTATTTTTGTAAAAGCTTAATTAAACAAGCTGAAGTTAGAAGCTGATTGGCTACCGTACACAGTTGCACCAAATTCTGAATGCTCCAGTCTTAGTAAATCCCCCCCCCCCCCATGTATCTGCCCTGTTTTATATACGTACACCCAAAAGTTATTTTAGACCTTGTTTTCACATCTTTCAGTGTCTGGGTATGCAGATTACCAAGGAACTGATGAACCTTTTGAACCCATGGGCGTGGCTCACAAGTCCACATTCATGGCTCTTAATCCTCTGAAGCATCTTGTCATTTTGAACTGCAGGCAGATGTAACACACAAATTAATACATTTCTGTATTTACCTTAAATGGGTTATTTCACACCAATACTACCTCAAAAAACTGATGAACAAATAATTGGTTGTGGAAAATACAGCCAGATGATGGCACCAATCCCCAAATTAACGTAGAAGCAATAGGGCGGTGGGGTGGGGATTTTTGGAGGTGCAGAAATATCATCAAATATATTCAATAAAAAATAGTTTATTTCTGGTTTAAGAAGCAAAACAGAAAATATGTACATAAAAACAAAGGACACAGGCATGTACAGTACTATTGTTATGATGTTAAACAGGACAGCACGATAACAAATCCCGACATGTTTGGCCCATAGATTGGGCTTCTTCGGGGGGCTGTCTTTATGGAGGTACAGGCCTTCTGTGTCTCCACTCCCAGGGCAGTGCTTCTAGCACAGAGGGAACAAAAGGACCAGAATGTAGACCCAAAGGAAACTTGAAGCCAAGGGTACTGTACATGCCTGTGTCCTTTGTTTTTATGTACATATTTTCTGTTTTGATTCTCAAAACCAGAAATAAATCCCCACCCCACCTCCCTATTGCTTCTACCTCAAAAAACTGCTAGCACCAAAATAAATCAAAATTCACTCAAAATAATAAAAGAACATGTGCCCTGCTACTTTGAATAATCAATTAGATTAAATAACACAATATATACATCAAATATATTGCTCAAACCATATAAATATAAAGTGCACAGTGCTCATATCATAAACAAGTGCAAAATACAACGAATATAGTAATTAAATCCCAAAGTTAATCAATTACATGCAAAAAAAATCAATAACGTGCAAAAAATCCATTTGCAATCTTCTTAATTCATAGGAGTTCTAATGGTGTGATAACAATATTCATAGTTGCCACAACCACTCCACAACCACCTGACCTTAAAATTACAAAAGGCTTAAAACCAGCATCTTCCTTAAAGCTGGGAACAGCTTTCACCAATTAATGATCACCTCCTTAGCTTCCTTCCTTTATTTTTACAATGCTCCATATGTATAAAAAATATAAAAACTACATAGTGTTCTCCATTATATGAAAAATATTTTATTAAAAGCATAATTAAACACTCACATACTGTATGCTCTCTCATCCACTCTCAGTGCAGTAAGATTGAATCAACCTGTATCTCCAAACTCCACCCTATGCGTTAAGTCATGAATGACTCTGATGAAGTCATAAATTACGTAACGTGTAGGGTGCAGCTGTCCTCTAAAAGCTTACTCCCAAGCTTGGTGATCCATGATGTAACCTAGGGATCCCCCTCTTCGCCACTGCATGGCCGGTTCTGCGCCGCTGTTTTCTTTTGACATCACCATGGTGGAGTGGCTGTCTCTTCTGGGTTGTGCAACAGCCCTGTGTTGATGTGCATGTGACCTGTGACATGGGTTTCCCAAGAGGCTGGGAGCAACTGTCCATGTTATTCTGTCCTATGCCAGAAATAGGAAAGTATGGGAAGGGTTCCCAAGAAAAGATATTTCTGCTCCCCTTTCCCTCTCACCAAAATATGGCAGGATGAATAATATGCAAAGTTGTTAGGGAGGGAAAAGTTCTGCTTTGAATTCCTGGCTTAACATGCCAGTCACAAAGGGTAAAATCTCTTTGTACAGTTCAACTGGTGTATTGGTATTATGTTGTAATGCATGCAATATTAGCTTTAGAACATATCTCAATATAAAACTTGAAACAAACAGAAGTTGGAGCAATAGTAGAGCCTCTATAAATAAAATCAAGCCATGTCCCCTGTTTCATTTAAAGCATAAAACCTGTACTAGCTTAGTTTTACTTCATTGTGTGGATTTTACTTGAAATCCTTAAAGTCCAGCGAAACCCCAGGCATAGCTCAAATGGACATTGTTAGTAAAAGAGACTTGCTCCAAATTGATTGCTTGGCTAGAATATCATGAGGAATAAGGACCCGGTCATATCTTTTCCTAAAATAGCAGCACATGACAGAAATTCAAACAGAATAAGTTTTTCTGTTGTACCATGTACAGTATAAACCCATTTTTAAAGCTACCGATCTGCCAGATAAAACAATGCTTTGATAGCAAATAAGTCAGAAAGTAACAGAATTAATTAATTAATCAATTAATATTTTCTGTATTATAAATATAGAAGAAAATTGTAATAGAGTAAGCAATTGTAACTGTACAAGAATAAGTAAAATGCAATGCGTGAGGTTGCAGAGCACTGGTGCAGGGTTCAAGGGGTCAAAGTGGGGAGGCGATACAATGCCTCCTCACCACCTGTCAAATGTTCTCTGAAGAGCATTCTGGGTGCTGATCGCAATTCAGAGAACAAAGCTAGTGTGAACAAACCCTTCAAAATAAAATAAAAATACAACTCAAAGGGTGTTTGAGGAGCATTGCCTGGTGCAACTTGAACACCTGTGCAACATGTCCAAAGTGCTTATTAATGCTATAGGTGTGTTAATGCACATTAAGGGCTGCTATAGATATCCACACCTGTGTGACAGAGCCCTAGGGCTCTTTCACACTAGCTTTGGTCTCTAAAGATTGATCTGCATTCAGGTCGCTCTTCATAGAGCTTTTTGCAGCAGTGAGAAGGCATTGTTTCACCTCCTCACCACCCGGTTTGGCCCCTTGATCCCAGAACTAGCGCGCCGCAACCACATCAAGTTCATGTGAATGCAGGGCACTTGCAGAGAGGCCCCATTTGCTTGAATGGTTCATGTTCAGTGGGCACTAAGCCCACCAAAAGCAACAGGTGGTACATATCCTGACATGGCCATGAGTCAAAGCCTCAGGGCCATGGCATGAGTACATTCCCAGCCTGTGCCTCTACAGATAAAGAGTATAACGGTTGGGGGGACTCAACTATGGGGTTTTACCATCCCACAACTGCTAGTGTGAATGAGCAATTTAAGTGAAGAATAAGACAAGTTCATTGTTTGGGTTTACAATATACCCTATTAGGATGGCAAATTGACCCTCAAATATCTTAGGTTTAGACCATGGTTGTTCAGCCACTGCACGTGGCGCACAGCACCTTGCTGCTATAAAAGTTAGGGCATTAGTTATTTGTACTCAAGTACAATTAGCACTGCCATAATAATTTTGTCTAACTGTTGTACCAGCACCTATAAGTGAGGTCACGCAAGGAGTTAAGATTTTAAATGTCAGCTTTTAACCCCTTTGGTAGAAGAAATCTTCCCTTGGGAGCTAATTCTGTGGATATGCTTTTATTATTCATTATTAATTCTCCTCCCCAGCCTGCAGCACTGTGAACTTTAAAAAAACACCATCAATTCCTGTTTGTTCCTCCCACTCTATAGTAATAAAATGTCTTACAGAGTAATGAAATCTCCTTTCCTGAGAGATCATCTATTTTAATTACAGCAAATCATCGGCATTTCCTCCATTCTCCTCCCTTCTTTCTTCACCATCATCCTTGTCACCTTATCTCTTTTCCCATGTTGTCCCGACTGAATCTGCTCAGTGCCGCCAGTTTAGGTTTTCCATTCTCATCTCCTCTGTACTCCTCTCATTGTGATGCAGATGTGATTCATGTACAATTTCCGCCTGGCGGTACACTGATATCATCTTTATTTGATGCAGTGCTTAAAAAATACAAGTACTGGTCTGCTGTGGATGATTCAGGTGTTTGCAGAGTTTACATTTTGGTTGAAGTGCATAGGGAAATATTTGTGATATTTGTTTTCTGTTACAGTGGTAAAAGAAAAAGGAATTGCATGGGGCAATGCATCTACATTACACAAGAGGTGTTATTATTATTAGCCACTTCACAGATAGCAAAGATAACTTGCCACACATTTGTGGCAGTGTTGAATTGTAAGTCTTTTTAATTTGCTGCACATTTTCACTGGCAAGCTGTACACTTGCAGAGCACCTGAAGCACGAGTTCTAGTTGACACTTTTCCAATTTGTAGGAAACTTGTGTGGCAAGTTTCTAGCAAGAGCAAAGTTGCAGTTCTGAGTCTACAGCAAGAGTTCTGCAAGTCACAGTGACCCCTGTGGTGGGAGGACTATTGCACAACATAACTGAACCAGAACTTGCAGCAGACTTGCAGAATGTTTGCAAAGAAAGTTGATCTAGAGTCATGCAATGTGGACTTGTTGCAATTGTGCAACAAACGTGTGAAGCCTGGCAAGTCTAGCAATAGCTTGGCAAGTCATTTTCAAATGTGCAGCTCAATTGCTTGCTATCTAGGTTGTAGACCCTCCTCTTGGTGGTCACAGTCAACTTCCAAAAAGCACACTTTGACCAGATCATCCAGTTCTGAGTTAATTTAATGTTCACATATACACTGCCCATAAACAAATGGCAGTAAGAGCTGCTAGATATTGGCAGATACCAAGTACATGTTTTCCAGTGTGCAGGTTCATTCATCCCCAAGTGCCAGATTGGGTTATAAAGGGAGTACCAATAAGCTAAGTTGTAAAAATGAATAATTTCCATATTTCAGTTATTTTCACTTCTGTTGCTCACCCAGGGTTGTTGCTAGGATTGCAAAAGATCCTGAGGCACTCTTGGTAACTTGTAATAAAGAAATAAGGCAGCTCGCATTGTGTGCCGCCCAGAATGGCGGAGAGGTCAAATTACCCTAACAGTGGGAGGAACCTAAGGGGCATGGTTATTTACACCTTGAGTCTGCATAGTGTATAAAAAGCACATGCATGCCAGTTAATGTACAGTACCTACAAAATATGCTTTAAATACTACACTAAAAGAGAGAGACTAACAAACGTGCAAACCTCAGTGATTACTTAGCTACCAACAACTATTAAGACAATAAACACTTTCTTCAGGAGTGGTCAGAAATATATAAATTACTTAGTACAGTAGTCTGGTGTATGAAATGCACAACATAGTATATATAGTGCAGGGCTCAGGAGTGTGTAGGATACAGAGAGCAGAGTTCAGTAGTATGGGGTCAAGAGTGCATAATCCATTGAATGCAGGGGTCAGAAGTGTGTAAGGCACAGATCACAAGGGTCAGGAGTGCATGACACAGAATACAGGGATCAGGAGTGCATAGGGCACAGAACACAGGGGCCAGGATTGAACAATCCACAGAATACATTGCATTCTGTGAATGCACAAGGGATAAACAACAATATTGCTTCTGTTGATGAGAGCTGCATCTTTCATAGCAGGTAGTACAATGCTAGCTGTATAATCCTGCAATAATTAAATTATGAATTTTATACTACAGTGCAGCAACCTTGTTTTATGCACCAAAATTGACAAAAACTTCTCAACACAGCCTCTCCAAATCCGCCCCAGTAGAGTATTAAGTTCAGGCCTCCCCCACAAACACAGACTTATCCCCTCAGTACAGATCACCTTCCTGAAGCCCATTTACCATACCTAAATTCAGTGATGATGCACAGGGAGGGGAAAGCCTCCCCTTGGCTGTGCCATGTGACACTGAACATCAGAGTTGAGGAAGAGCTTGTTGTTGCAGTATCTGAGGTCTGAATAAGTCAGCGGTTGTAGTACAACTGGCACTGCAGCTCCGAAACTTAACAATAGAAAACAAAACAAAATTCAGGGGATCACAGCATCGGGACCCTGGGGCAAAGTTCAAGAGATGCAGGAGGCGCACTCTTGGTGGCCAACGCTAGCAATGCCTTTGTTCTCGCCTTTCCTCCAAATTGGGACCACATTTGCCCGCTTTTACAGTACCTTTCCTGTGACCCCAGATCATTTTAACCACACACTTTCTTATACTAAATAAATGTTTTCTACATATAAATAAAATAAAACTCTGTTTGAATATCTGTGTTATATATAAAGCAGAACTTTACCCATAACAACTTGATAACACTTAATGTTCTTCAACAAGGAACATACATTCCACATTAATAATTATGCTACCAAAATAGTGTGTGCTGTAAATTGCCTTCAGAATTGCTCCTGTTTGTTCTTGTTGGAGGTTGCCATTTTGCTGCAGCCCAGAGCTCCTGAACAGCAGTAAATCATAAAGTGTAACTAAACGCATCAATTTAACAGTTTAAAAAAACAGTTACATTGCTGGAATGCCTGGATTGCTAACTGTCACATTTGCTTGTGTCTTCAAACAAACTGTCAAACCATCAAATGGCTGGTGGCATAACTGATCAAATGTGCAGCACCCATTGCAGCTGCAGATCAAACAGAAGTAGGTTCGTTGGCTGTAAAGGATAGGAAAGTTAAATTCAGCTTTAAGGCTGTCATCAGATTGGCCTCTACAAATTTGGCAGTGCCTAAAATGCCTAAAAATGGAAAGCAACTGAGTATATGTAGAGCAGGATGAGACAATGTATTACTGGATTTTAAACAGTATGGACACTTATTTCTAATGTTTTTCATAGCTATACTGTACCTGCAAAAGGGGCCAGTCTGAAGTGATCGAGCAGGACTTCATTTTATGACTAAAGTTCCACTTTAAACAAATCCAATTAAATTTCTAAATTTGATTGAAACTTAAATTGATTATCCTGCATTCGAACACGCTTTACTTTTTCACCCACTATAGGCCTTCTAAAAATGAAGGTTATGTGGTGTAAATGATTACAAGACTATAGCTCATCTTTTACCTCTCCATAAGGATGGCACATTTTTAGAGTGGCTCTAATGGCAGAAGGTTTTTTTTTTTTTTTACCTTAATGCATTCTCTGCATTTAAATAAAAACTTTCTGTATGCATCCACAGTCAGTGAGCATATAGTGGGGGGCCGGGTCATGTTCTGTGTGTCCATAGACACACAGAGTGTGTTATGCAATGGGGGGCGTACGGCAGGAGGGAGGAGCCAGGAGTGCCAGCAGGTGACCCGAGAAGAAGGTAAGTATAACATGCTTGTTATTTAAGAAAAAAATTATGTTACCAGTCACTCAATAATGTAGATGAGGCCTGTAAAAATGTTTGATTTCTGTATGGAAGGCAAAGGACATATCACTGTCTATATATTTAAAAAGAGCAATAGCTTCAGTATATCCAATGGAATAATACAAATCCAATAGTTATTCCTTATCTTGTCTGCAGGAATCTTCGGGAGTTTGCCAATGGTTCTGTCTGTCTCAACTGTGACAGCCAATGTGAGAAGATGGAAGGAGGTGTAGCTACCTGTTATGGACCGGTAAGGGAGTTTAAAAGGAATCTACTCATAAGAAAGCACTAAAACAGGGGTAGGCAAACTTTAGGCCTCTAGCTTTTGTAGAACTACAAGTTCCATCATGCCTCTACCTGTCATAATTATGGCTGTCAGAGTCTTGCAATACTTTATAGGACTTGTGGTTCTGCAACAGCTGGAGCACCAACGTTTGCCTACCCCTGAACTAATTCTTATTCAGGATGGATTAATTTGGTTCCAGATGCCTAGCATTGCTGTCTTAAATACTTCAGTTTTGGACTGATTCCGTATTTCATGAATGTAACCTTTATATATTTGCTCCCTATGTTCTGCAACTTGTTATACTTAAAATACAGGACTTCTTTCTTTGAATTTTGCAATGAACTAGAAAATGAATATCTAATGCAATACCCAGGGCAATTCAGGGATAGCATAAGATAAAAAAATACATAAACAGATGATACCTTTAGTGAAAACTTCATGTCAGATGGATCAGTAGACCTGGTGATACAGGTTATATATACACTGTTTTGACCAAAGTATGAGTTTAGTCTATTAAACCTACCTATTGGTTGAACAGACCACCTATTGTTTGGATAGCAGGCAGGGGAAGGACAAAGCTTTTAGGCACATTTGAGACTTGCATACAGTTTCTGCTGCCTATATTTCTAAATATGCTAAGTATTCTCACATGACGTTTTCATGTAAAGCAATGTCTGCCTATGCATATCTTTATGATATGCTACTGTTTGAATTGTTCAGGTTTATGTACATTTCAGTAATATTTGAATATTATTGATTAAACGTTTAACATTGTATGTTGCATTCAATTACTTTAAAAATTCCCGGTTCCAACTCTCTGTAATAGAAGATCATGTATACTCATCTCTCGAAAGGCTACCATTGTCTACCTTTCCAGTGCTGCAGCTTTTGTTGAACTCTTCAGCATTCAAAACTTTCAGAAGTGTTGGGTGCCTGTACCCCCTGCTGTGTTCCTTGATTCCTTTCTTCAACCCATATGTTACTACTGTACAGGACACAGCAGTTATGTAGAGTCGGAGAATAGAACCACAGCAGGGGACATAGCCATCTGAAACTCCCAGAAGTATTAAATGCGGAAGAGTCTTACAGGAATTGCAGTGCTGGAATGGAGGATAGGTAGGATATACAGTATGTGCTGCTAGAGAGGTAATTTTAATATCTAGTCTATTACAGGGAACTGGCATTGGAATTTTTTTTAAAGATCTCACATGGTGGCTTTAAAGTATACCGAACATGACAATAGCATATGTTAGTTTAATTTTTTCTTTTATGAGCCCTAACAGTTGTGTGACAATTTCAGGGGCCTGAGCACTGTGCGAAATGCTCTAATTTTAAAGATGGTCCCAACTGTGTGGAAAAATGTCCGGAAGGTCTTCAAGGAGCACACAGCTTCATCTTTAAATATGCTGATGAGGACAGAGAATGCCGTCCATGCCACCCAAACTGTACCGATGGGTAAGAATTTACATTTTCCTGAACCAATACTAGATATACAGTATAACCAGCATTTAAGCCCAACTCTAGCTAAACCTTTTCTCACAGGAAACACAGGATGCCCAACAGAGGTTCTAACCTTTTCCCCAATCAATTTCAAGCTGGGGAAAAAGTTTAGTACTTTCATATTTTAGATTTCTTGTAGAACTGTAAAAGTATTCTAAAGGACCACAATTAACTCACTTGAGTGAGAAACTGATGGTCAATGGACCAACAACTTTGCATGCTCTAATTTTGTTAATGCTGGGACATAAGAAGGCAGTTTGAAGGACTGCACTTTCCTGTACTGAAACTGCAAGAAAAGGGAATCTGATGTAAACAAACCTTGAGAGTGTTACTGTTCAGTTGCTCCATCATGATGGAGCAACTTTAGTGATATTTTTATGATATTTTTAATATATGTTAAATGTGTATTCATATTTTCAGCTGTATTGGTATTTTTCAAAAAAACTATCATGCATGTGTACACATTTATATAACAACATATTGACTTATTCTCTGTAAAAACTGTTAACCATGAGATAAATGCAGTGAGGTTAAGCCTACCCGCATGGAGGGCATGTTTTTAAGTCTGCTTCTAATATTGCGTGGATAATCCTATTCCTCCAGCAGGAGCTGAATGATAAAACTGTGTTAACCTCAGACAACAGTGTCTTACAAGAGTATTTCTTGTCCCTCTGCTCTCATTTACTGCCCCAGGACTATCTCTAGGAATGTAAGATCAGGTCCCGCAGGGGTTGAGCAATTTAAATAGGAATGTGCACCCACAGCAAAACTCCGGTGTAATGTTTAGCAATTACAGGAGAACTAATAAAACATTGCTTAGCCGGTTTCTCACCTCGTTGCTACAATTGGAGATAGAGGTCTCCCAAGCCCATCCGTGCCTTGCTTTGCATGATCTCAGCATTTTACTGGATGCAGCCATGTAATGTGTAGGGAAATCTAGTGATATTTTTACACTGTCCCTCTGGTGCTGACAGAAGTGTTTGGAAAATAATCCAGGTGTCGGAGCTACCACTCTGTTTATTTGCAGCCATGATGTATGTGTCATACATTTCAGAGCACAGCTAAGCAGAGCTAAATCCTTCATTAATAGGAAAGGGAGGTAGCTAGACAAGAGATAGAAAGCAATTAAATGAAATTGTTCTGTGCTTATGCTTCCTCCAAAGTTTCCAGACGCTAGTCTTTGAATTTTTCTCATAATGGAGTGTTTATGCAACATCCTTTGATGCCTTATAGTATTCAGGGGATTATCTGATAGCGTCAAAATCCATGCCACTGTTTATCCTACATGTACAAGGCAGAAACAGCCATTTGAGTGAATGTTCATTCTACTGAAATTTGAATTTAGCTTTTGAGTTATCAATAGCCACCAATAAGACTCCTTCTATTCTAGTTCACGTTATGCTGGATACATGTTCAGCAGTTTTTCCAGTTACGGTAACCATTTAATTTAATAAATCTCTGTTTTTTAGTACAGTGCAGAAAAGTTAGAACTTGCTTTCTATGACTTCCTGTCCCTGTGAGGTTGGCACCCTCAATTTCTTGTATGGCACTCTTCATTAGGCATGAGCTGAACACCCTCCTGTTCGCAGCAGAATATGCGAACAGGCAAAAAATTCGGCAGAACACACGAACATCGTTAAAGTCTAAGGGACACGAATATGAATAATCAAAAGTGCTCATTTTAAAGGCTTATATGTAAGTTATTGTCATAAAAAGTGTTTGGGGACCCGGGTCCTGCCCCAGGGGTCATGTATCAATGCAAACATTTTTTTTTTAAACAGCCGTTTTTTCGGGAGCAGTGATTTTTTTAATACTTAAAGTGAAACAATAAAAATGAAATATTCCTTTAAATATTGTGCCTGGGGGGTGTCTATAGTATGTCTGTAAAGTGGCACATTTTTCCCATGTTTAGAACAGTACCACAGCAAAATGACATTTCTAAAAATTGTCATTTAAAACTGATCGTGGCTGTAATGAATTGTCGGGTCTCGGCAATATAGATAAAACTCATTGAAAAAAAGAGCATGGGATCCCCCCCCAGTCCATTACCAGGCCCTTTGGGTCTGGTATGAATATTAAGGGGAACCCCGAACCAAAATTAAAAAAAAAAAATTGCGTGGGGGTCCCCCTAAAATCCATACATTTCTCTTCGGGTCTGATATGGAAATTAAGGGGAACCCTGCACCAAATTTTAAAAAAATGGCGTAGGGGTCCCCCCCAAAATCCATACCAGACCCTTATCCGAGCACACAACCTGGCAGGCCGCAGGAAAAGAGGGGAGGACGAGAGAGCGCCCCCCCTCCCCTGAACCGTACCAGGTCACATGCCCTCAACATGGGAAGGGTGCTCTGGGGAAGCCCCCCAAAGCACCTTGTCCCCATGCTTGTGGGGGTCTGCGGGCAGGGGGCTTATTGGAATCTGGAAAAAAAACGACAAAACACAGCTTGGGACAAGTCCTTTATTAATAAATAAAAAAATTAAAAAGTCCCACGATGTCCATTCATCTTCTTCTATCACGCCGCGACGGACCGAAAAAGAAAAAAAAATCTGCAACCGATGCGTCTGGGCGGGGCCACCCGTTTACGTTAATGGGTGACCCCGCCCCCTCTGATGCCACAGGGAAGCCATGGGGAAGTCCCTGTGGTGTCAGAGAGGGTGGGGTCACCCAGTTACATCACCGGGTGGCCCTGCCCTCAGTTATAAAAGAACTGTCACAAGCGAAGAAGCGTCATGTGGCGGGAGCCTCCCATGGAAGCGGATCGGTTGCAGATTTTTTTCCTTTTTCGGTCCATAGCGGTGTGAAGAAGATGAATGGACATCGTGGGACATTTTTATTTTTTTTTATTTTAATAAAGGACTTGTCCCAAGCTGTGTTTTGTCTTTTTTAACATTTTGACACTTTTATTGTGAAATGGTAGGGGTACATTTGTACCGTTTCACACAGGGGGAGGCTGGGATCTGGGGGTCCTCTTGTTAAAGGGGGCTTCCAGACTCCAATAAGCCCCCCGCCGCAGACCCCCACAACCACCGGGCAAGGGTTGTGGGGATGAGGCCCTTGTCCCCATCAATATAGGGACAAGGTGCTTTGGGGGTTACACCAAAGCACCCTCCCCATGTTGAGGGCATGTGGCCTGGTATGGTTCAGGAGAGGGGGCACTCTATCATCCCCCCTCTTTTCCTGGGGCCTGCCAGGTTGCATGCTTGGATAAGGGTCTGGTATGGATTTTGGGGGGACCCCTATGCCATTTTTTTAAATTTTGGCACAGGGTTCCCCTTAAAATCCATACTAGACCTGAAATGTCTGGTATAGATTTTGGGGGGGACCCCTATGCCATTTTTTAAAAAATTTGGCGCAGGGTTTCTCTTAATTTCCATATCAGACCTGAAGGGCCTGATATGGATTTTAGGGGGACCCCCACGCAATTTTCTTTTTTAATTTTGGTTCAGGGTTCCCCTTAATATTTATACCAGACCCAAAGGCCCTGGTAATGGATCGGAGGATCCCATGCTCTTTTTTTCAATGAGTTTTATCTATATTACCGAGACCCGACAATTTATTACAGCCGCGATCAGTTTTAAATGACAATTTTTCCTTTAGAAATGTAATTTTGCTGTGGTACTGTTCTTAACACGGGAAAAATGTGCCACTTTACAGGTATACTATAGACACCCCCCAGGCACAATATTTAAAGGAATATTTCATTGTTATTGTTTCACTTTAAGCATTAAAAAAATCACTACTCCCAAAAAAATGTCCATTTTTAAAAAAAATGTTTGCATTGATACATGACCCCTGGGGAGGACCCGGGTCCCCAAACACTTTTTATGACAATAACCTACATATAAGTCCCATAGACTTTAACGGTGTTCCGTTAACGGTGTGGGGCAGCTTTCGAATTTGCCGCGGACACTGCATTTTTTTCGCTGTTTGAGTCGAACATCGGGCTCATCCCTACTCTTCATGCACAGGAATAGAGGGAAAATCTCCCAAGTACAGTCACAGCCAGAAATAATAACATAAAAGAATATTAAACTGGAAAGAAAGTCAAAACCTAACTAAGCTTAAATGGGAACTTCACCCTAACCCAAACCGCTTAGGCCCCCCTCTCTTTTCCCCTGTCACAGGTCTCAGAAGGCTATGGGACCATTCACAAAGTGCAGCCAGGCACAGTTGGAAGCCAGCTGTGAAGCTGCAAAGAGTCACAGCAGGCTTCCCGCAGTAAATAAGGCAACGCTGGGGACTTGAAGGCAAGGGAAGAACTGACCTGGGTGAGGACAGCGCTGGATCCCTGGACAGGTAAGTGTCCTTTTATTAAGTCAGCAGCTACAGTGTTTGTAGCTGCTGACTTTATTTTTTTTTTTATGGTAAGGTTCTTCTTTAAATCTATTCCCACCACAATTCAAAGCCTATTCTATCTACCCTGTAAAAGGAAAGATGCCTATACTTACTTATTTTGAAGTTGCTTTGATCTGGTCATGTGATTACTCCAGCACCAACTTTAGTGTAGAGGAGAGATTGCTGACAACGACTGAAGGAGCCTGGGCGATGACGTCACATCACCCATAGGCTTACTATGAGGCATCTGTTGTCAGCTGTCTCTCCTCTACACTGAAGCCAGGACTGGGACTTGATCATGTAATTGGGCCAGAACAACTTCAGAATAGGTACGTATACACATCTTTCCTTTTACAGGGTAAATAGAATAGGCTTAGAATGTGGGTGGGAGTAGATTTAAGCTAAGTTAGGTTTTGACTTGCCTTCCACTTTAAGTGTTCTCTAATCTATCCAAACTAAAAAAAAGACAGGACATAAGCTTTAATCAACTGGATGTCGAAAATGTTTCATCAATTTAAAGCCAGTGGGAAACTTCCCTGTGTTGATCCAATCTCTTTGAATTAAAAATGTTGATCAGAAACTGTTTGTCACTGTGAAGACAATAATTTTGTGCTTGGATCAATTAGTCTGTTCAACAGGGAATGATGCAAATAAAGTTTCCTTTGAGCTGAAATTGATCGATAATGATCGTGTACTAATCAGCACCAATGCGTTTTTTCCAGCGGGATGCAGGCCAACTTGAAAAAATGATTTACTTTAATTGATAATAGGTGTAGTGCACAGTGCTGGCACTGAAGTCGTTTTCAACCCAAGCAGCAGGTTGTGGAAGCCATAGTTAACCATTTCTTTGCCTCTGCCATAATTGTCGGCATGAATTTACAAAGGACCAAAGTTAACAAACAAATCTGTTTTTTTATGGGGAAATAAGCAACAACTTAGATAAAGTAGTGGCTGTGGATATAGTATACATTTTACACAGTTCTCCACATATTGCTAATGTGTAAATGTATAGAAAACAGGATATATAGAAAACTGGCTCAAAGATTGTATTCAGAAAGTAGTGATTAAAAATTCATACTCTGAATGGTCTAAGGTTATTAGTGGTGTACCCCAAAGTTCAGCATTGGGACCCTTACTTTTTAACCTATTTAGAAATGATATAGAGTTTGGGATTAAAAGTACCATTTCAGTGTTTGCAGATACACCAAGCTAGAGTATGCAGTGGAATAACGTCCTTACATGATATTTCCAACTTACAAGCCAACCTCAATGCACTATTAAAGAGAAACCTGCAGTCTGCTCACATAATTTTTAATAAAAACATATTTGCCATTCTGAAGCTTCCCTCCAACATTACAAATATTCTGCAGAAATCTACCTCTTCTAAGTCTGGCTGCATCCATTTTAACTTTGGGCAGCTGAAGCTGCTGCCTGTTCACTTCCTAGATTTACACAGACACACAGAGGCACACCTCCAGTCCTGCAGCTCTCCTTGGCCCTCTTATGACTCACCCCCTCCCTTCCTGACAAACTCCCACAAGAGTGAGAGAGAGAGCTGTGCATGATGTCATAAGCCTAGACTAATGATCAGACAAGAAACAGGAAGTGGGCTGTATAGGGTATTTACTGGCAAAAAAAAATGTTTTACTATCCAAAGTTAAAACAACAAGGGCAGAAGATTTAATAGATGGAAAGATCAAAAAATTACTGAAGGTCCACTTTAAATTGGGCAAATATGTGGCAGATGAGGTTTCATTTTGATAAAAGTAAAGTTATGCACTTGCATTTTTGATTCTGTTCAAATCATTAGTAAGACCTCATCTGGAATATGCAGTTCAGATTTGGGAACCAGTTCTCAAAAAATATTATTAGGGAACAAGAGTGGGTGCAGAGAAGGGCAGACAAACTATTGAGAGGCATGGAGGAGCTTAGATATGAGGAAAAATTAGTTTATCTGAATTTATTCTCAATTGAGAAGAGGCAATTAAGGGGGATATGATCCCCATTTATAAATACTCAAGATGTCCATATAGTGAAATTGGTACAGAGATAAATTTAAAGTGCTTACAAAGGACAAGGGAGTATTCTTTACATCTGGTGGAAAAGAGATTTAACCTCCACATACTGAAAGGCTTCTTCACAGTAAGAGCTGTGCAAATATGATATAAACTCCCTCAGCAACTAGTTCCAGCCAGCTCAGTAGATTGTTTTAAAAAAGAGCTGGATGCATTTCTAAATGCCCAAAATATAGCTAGATATTAATATTTATGGGTAATAATACAAGTTGATCTAAACAAAATCTGATCGCCTTCAGGGGATCAGGAAGGAATTTCATTTCCCCCACTGCAGCTTGGGAAATAGACCATGTTTTATAGCGTTTTTGTTTTTTGCTTTCTACTGGATAAACTGTGGGTAAGGGACTCTATATATGAAGGTTTTATAGGTTTTTTTTTTTTTTCTATTGGTCGAACCAGATAAACTTGTGTCTTTTTTTTAACATAGCTAACTATGTTGCGGCAATAGTAGTATAAACATGTAAACAAATTATTGGCTGCTATAGCCCCCAAAAGTTTGCTTACATTTTTATCTTTACTGCTGACTTTTCGTAAATAATTATGGACCGCCCGCTGCATTTGTATTGCGGCAAGTTGGCTCCCCTCCGCGAATTGCCGTCATTGTACATTGGGCGCATACACGGCAATTTGTGGGCGGGCGCGCGCCCATTCACGAGTGGGAGAGCCAACCAGTGGGTCCAGCGGACTCAATGTCCGCTGGCCACGTGCAATCGCTCCAGAGGCAGGAGATCTGATAATGTAAATAAACAGATCCCCATTCTGTCAGGGAAGGAGAGAGAGATCGTCTGTTCCTGTTAATTCTCTTACTTAGGGAACAACTGGCCTGCTGCCACTGAAATGTGACACAAAAGTTTAACCTTGTTTGGCAGAGCTGGTTAGATAACCCCCGCATTTAGTGATGGATAGACTTTTACAACTTTGAAGTTTTGTTAGCTTCCTCTTTTGAGGGATGGAGTCTTTTACCCCACCAAGAGTTTCAGCGTTTTTTCTTTTGTTTTTTCGGCTGGAAGTAGCATTTTTTCCACTGGAAGTAGAAAAGATATGTTACCCTGTATAAGATGTTCAACAATGAGCTCTGGTAGACCTGCATGCTTTGGCCAATCACAGCGTAATGTGCTGTGAGAGTCATGATTGGCCAAAGGCAGGATGCCTTTGGCCAATCATGGCTCAGGGGCAAAGTTCACGCCCCACACTATATAAGGCTGCTGCTTACATGGTAACCGTATATAGTGAATGAATGGAGATTATGAAGGTAGTGTAGTGTGCAGTCTGTCAGTGTAGTATATATAATACAGTTCAGAGTATATAGTGCAGTCAGTGTAGTGTATATATAATACATGTTAGAGTATATAGTGCAGTCAGTGTAGTATATATAATACAGTTCAGAGTATATAGTGGAGTCTGTGTAGCATATATAATACATTGGAGAGTATATAGTGTAGTCAGTGTAGTATATATAATACAGTTCAGAGTATATAGTGCAGTCTGTGTACTATATATATTACAGTTCAGAGTATATAGTGTAATCTGTGTAGTATATATAATACAGTTCAGAGTATATAGTGCAGTCCGTATAGTATATATAATATGGTTCAGAGTATATAGTGCAGTCAGTGTAGTATATAAATTACAGTTCAGATTATATAGTGCAGTCTGTGTACTATATATAGAAAAACAAAAAAACAAAAAAATACTGCGCTACCTATAGAAACTATCCCCCCAAAAAGCAGCAGTTAAACAGTGAGATGTGCACTAAAATAACTAATAAAAAAGAAGAAAAACCGCGCTAAATATAAGTGAAACACGTTAAGCAATTTCAAAGACCTCCGTGAGGAAGTACATATATAAATACAAAAATGTTGAAAAATATTAAAAATTAAATTCTGAAAAGTACATGGGTCAACACATGTATGTATGAATCAAACATGAGTGTCCATATGTAATATTTGCGAATAAAAATAAGTGTCCATATATAGTAACAGAAAATAAAAATGTGTACTATATATATTATCAGTTCAGAGTATATAGTGCAGTCTGTGTAGTATATATAATACAGTTCAGAGTATATAGTGCAGTCCGTGTAGTATATATAATATAGTTCAGAGTAGGGGGCAAATTCTTCCGGGGCTGAAGTGGTTAAAGGAATATTTAATTTTATTGTTTCACTTTAAGCATTATTAAAATCACTGCTCCTGAAAAAAAACTTTATTTTTTTCATTGATACATGTCCCTTAGGGCAGTACCCGGATCCCCATACACTTTTTATGGTAATAACTTGCATAAAAGCCTTAAAAAAGACTTTTGATGTTTCATGTTCGTGTCCCATAGACTTTAGTAAGGTTTGCATGTTCGCTAGAACTCTTTGCCTGTTCGAGGTGTTCTGGTGTAAACCGAACCAGAGGGGTGTTCGGCCCATCTCTAGTGTTGTGTATGATATGACTGGTTCTTATCCGATTTCTGTACATTGTATGTATTTTATACTGCTTGATATGCTTTCTGGATGTACAGACATTTTATGATACTAATAAAAAATTGTTTGGATTAAAAGAGTAGGGAAAGAAGATAGAAGACCAGAGCCAAAGAGCTTTAAATGAGGATGTGAATGAAGCCTCCCTGAAAAAAAGTAATGATTATAAGTACTCTAGATGTGGCTTATAAGACTTTGGGTGAAGACTGAGCAATAAGGTGCAGGAAATGCTGCCTCTTGACAAATCTTGCCAAATGATGGCAAGCAATAAAACCAAGGGTTGGTCTGAAATGTAAGTTTTTAATTATAGAGTTATTGACAGACAGTATGGGCTTCATTAGTTAGATTAGAAAAAAAAACTCATAATATGTTTGAACAGTTGTTTGCAAATTTATAATAATTAAATACGACGCACATGTATTATTTCCGGGTTACCAACATGAAAAATGTCTTGAACCTACAACTTTAACATTCTTAAGCTAATTCCCGCTAGCAGAAACTTACTACCACACTCTATGTTTTTAACCTAAGATGAAATGGAGTGGACCAAGCCTTTAGAAAAACAAGAAAGGAATTTATAAGTGCCATGCAAGTCATACAATTCTGGCTGTCCTTTTTTTTAGCATGCAAATTCAATGCCTTTAAATTATAACATGTTGATGTCAACAGCTGTTGCTATTCACAAAGAGACTTTTACCTTTTTACAAATATAATTACAACAGAGACATTAGGTGGAAGAATGAGACAGCAACAAATAAGCCTTCTTTTGTGTAGCCCATCTTTGCTTTGCATTGAAGATGATCCAAATAATCTCACTAATGATGATTGGATGCATCAGGGAAGACATGTTTGTGGTCTTTGCCAAATATTGCTAGTGCTATAGATGGTTAGTGTGACAAGAAGTGCTTTGTGCTTTGTGAATCAGAAGTATGCCTGTAAATACAAATGTAATTGTATACATGGGAATGTCCAGATAACATGTTTAAAAAGCAAAACAAAAACATATACTATGTTGACATGTGTTACTTCGAAGGTCTGTAGGATATACATCTAGCATGGATTCAGGTGACTTAACAAATTGTCACCTCTGTTAGTCAACAAATTAAATCCAAACAATTAAACATGATACCTTGAAATGCCTGTGGTTATTAGCTGCAGCTACTAAACACAAGCCTGACAAATACTATGGAAAGCAATCGGATGTGTGTGAACTTTGACTTGTACCTACAAAGGCAACAAACAGAAGTTAATGTTTTAACATTGTAAATTGTATAGCTAATTCAGTGCCAAGGCGCAGAATTTGTCTGACACTATTGTCTGTAGATGGCTTTTAAACTAGGTATTTATCTGATGTCAATAGCTCTAATATTCGTCATGAGTACAAGGATGCTTACTGTGGATAAGGGCTATTTCCTGAAGAATACAAAATTCAGATGAACAACCCAGATCTTTTTACGGTTAATTTTGGACCTTTTTTGAAGTGTTTAATGTGGATTATCTGATTTGCAAATGTGAAAGGTCAGCTGTTTCCATTTTCAAGACAATTGAATTGACAACACAAAAATACCAAGGGCCCATAGGAGCTTAGAGATGGTAAATCTCAGTACTGGCGATATATTTTTCTGGCCAGAATCGAATGTTCACAATGAAGAAATGGTATTCAAAAGTCCACTTTGCTGGCATTGTTACTCTTGTAACCCTGAGCTGCTATGATCTCGCAATCAGGAACCATACCCATATCTTTTTGTGCTAGAAAATGCTAACAATTCTCTGATTAAGCACCATTACAAAAGGCCTTTTAAGTCAGAACCTTTAAAATACATCTGGGCATCCACAATATTTTAAAAGAAAGAATTGAATTCAAAATCAATAGTTTCCAAACATGGTTTGTCTAAACAATGGCCCTCGGTTTTCTTCAACAGGATTTTTCAGCCTAACAAAGCCTATAATTGTATAACTTCTAGTCCCAACTATCTACAGTTAAGCAGATAGATTGAGAGGATTGTTTAACATTTTAACTCAGACAGCAACTTGCAAAGCACAGAAAACAGAACAATAGAACATTAAAGTGGATACTTAATTTAACTTTTACATTTAATGTGTTTTTGCAAGTCCCATAATATGACTTTTTCTTGACTAGTAAAGCTTTCTGCCAATTACCGTTCAGCAGCACATGGTAGCCAGCATTTAGCACTCTGTGTAACTTTCAAAATCCTTATGACGTCCAAAATAGCCAATCTTTATGTTGTTTCTTCTTCTGAAGGTAGCTGCTCATAACCTTTCTTGTAATTCACTGTAATAGTAGTTATAACTTCTCTTTTACAACTACTTCCATTTCATTTAACTCGTTCCCAGTTATTCACTTTGATTACCTTTGGTGTTATGGTCTGAGTCCATATAATCTGCAGTTTAAAACCAGTTCAGATCATATTTGAGAGTTGTTCTGCTTGCCTCTTTCTAATAAAGTGAACATGATTTTATTAGATTTGTTGCTCCCACTTCCTGAAATCTATTACAAACATATACTGCCCTTCAGTAAAGCAGTTATTCCTTGTGTCATTATTTCCTAACATAATTTTTCCTTTACAATTAATGCAATGCAAAATATTTTTTAAATGCTGCGATTTATGTCTCCTAAGTAGGTAATCCTAATGTGGTGGCAGAGTGGTGTAGTGGGTAGCACTCTCGCCTAGCAGTAAAAAGGGTCACTGGTTTGAATCCCAACCAACACTACCTGACACTAACGGCCTGGAGTTTGCATGTTCTCCCTGTGTGGGTTTCCTCCAGGTACTCTGGTCTCCACCCACACTCAAAAGACATGCTGGTAGGTTAATTGACTTCTGTCCAAAATTGGCCCCAGTATATGAATGTGACTTGTGGGCTCCTTGAGGGTAGGGACAGATGTAAGTGTGTAATGTATGTGTGGAGCACTGAATAAATTGACAGTGCTATATGGGTACCTTAAATGAATAATATTATAACAGATGAGCATCTTAAGGAGACACAATGTACAGGGATAGGGACAATTGTAGACACACTCGCACTGGGTGGACTGGTGTCTTTATTCAACCTTATGTATGTAACTATATAATTTTTCTATTTCCACTTTGTAATTTAAAAAAAAAAAATTTGTGTAAAAAATATTGTGTGGGGATAGAGGTCCACTTCCTAGTTTGTTTTAAACCATAATTAAAGCACCCTCTCACTAGCTCTAGTATATAAAGCTGGAAGAGACCTGCAAAAAAAGAACATGAATACGCAGGTGGTGAGGGAAATCTTCACTATCCTAGGGCTTCGGGCACTGCTTTTTGACACTTCTGGATGTGTCAGATAGCGTTTCCCTGGCTGGAGGCTGTGGTTCCTCTAGCCAACCTTTATCACTACAGGATACAGTAGCGACATAGGGGAAAGGGGGAACAATAGTGCCCAGCACCGCATACTTTATCTTATAAACTTGTTGCTGTTAGAAGAGAGTTGGTAAACACAAATGTTAATTAGTTGTCCAAAGTGCTCGATAAATACCCCTGCTCTGGGCTACTTTCACACCTGTAAATGACTCACTGCTGTTTATTTGGTGAAGTTGTAGTGCAATACATCTTACATGCATTACCATTTATTTCTATGGAAAGTGTGTTTTGCTGGAAACTGAACCAGGAATGGAGAAAGCTGAATTTTGAATGCACTGTAAACAGAAGAGGTGTCATTGTAGCCTTACTATTACTTTATCCATACGTCTCAGATTCACTAATATATACCTTAACACTGTGACTGTAAATTAGCTAGGCCATATTTATTGAACTGCATGAAAGAAGACCTGTCGTACATGGATGCCCTCCAGGCAGTTTAGGCCCGTGCTGTAACCGTCTTTCAGCTATAGCGTGGACGGGAAGAGGTTAAAAGTTTTTTTTATGTAACACTAAAAATATATGAGTCAATATAATATACCTTCTTATTCCAGCATAAGGAGTATAGTGGTTAATGTTGATTTAGATTGTTTAGTTCCACTTTAAGGGAAAAAGGGAGTTAATTTGGGGCGATCAGGGAAATTGAGGGTTAATGAGGTATCAACTTTTATATAAAAAATTCTTTCTGTTCTCGTTTTAATTGACATCATATGTAAATAGAAGTTTATACCTTTGATTAGCAGACGAATAAAACGGTATGGCCCCTTTCACTCAGCCACCATCCCATCAGCCGAAAATCCATGAACAGATCCCCTACTAAATAAGAACAGAATAGGACGGGGCATCCATGCCCTTCAATTTTTTTTTCTCCTGGGTTTACAAATTAGCCTTTAGGACCCATGTTGGATCTATGTGTAACCACTGTCACTTCCCCTTGCATTTGGCCTGAATTTCCAGGTGAAATTGCTGTGCACATACAAAAAAAGACACACTGGGGTTTGGAGGGGTTCAACCCTTCCTTACCCTATTCAAAACAAAAAAAAGTGTTAGCTTTAGATTTGGTATACTAGTATACTATCATTGTTTTATAGAAAACCACTAGTTACACACAATGCTCCCTATAGCACCCTTAAAAATTTACTGGAGCCATATTTGATATTCTTTTCTGCAAGATCCATTATATAGGTCAGGTGACTAAGTATGCATGTGTAAAATAAAAGAATAAAAAACAAATATTTTAACTTATAAAATCCAGATGAATATTTGTCTTCATTGTCCCTAAGTAAACACCTAGGCAAGGAAAACTCAGACTACTGCCTGGTGGGGCCTGAGGGGCTTTATATAACGGAAGTACCATTTCACATATGCGTGTTCTTTCTGACCCTTACATCTAGAAATAGATTTTGTAAAACCTGCAACAAATATATTCCTTATATGAGTATTGCTCTCAGGTTTACATGGATTTTTGCTTATGGAAGAAAATAGAAATGTTCTGAAATGTGTTCAGTTTCCACATTTTTATATAGCAAGCCATATATGGAGACTTTTTTCATTACTCTGCCACCTGCTCTGTAAAGGCCAGGGATGGAAATCTTTCTGAGTCCCTGTCAACAAGAGGACACATGAAAGGGCATCTGAAGATACCCTAAGACAGGAGATGCGGCAGTAGCTGCTGTGAGCTGAAGCCATGCAAACTCAGTGCTCTCACCTGCTTGTCAATTAAAACTCAACTGCTTCTGAATGACAAACATAAATCTTAGGGGTCATTAACCTAACTGAGATGTTTCTCCATTGCCTGTCACAATATTGTGTGCTGCTGAGAGGCTGTGTAGAGGAGAAAATTATCCAGGACTTAAAAATAGGCCATGTTTTCCTACATTTCCCTGCAATCTTGAATATTAATTTTTTTTAAGTAAAATGGCCTTTGAATGCTAGTTAGATCGGCATTCATATATGAAAATCCTTATCTTTAATATTATGTGGATTTACCATAATATCCATACTACTAGAAGACATTCATTAAACAGAAATTTTAATAAGTTGTCCAAAGTGCCGGATAAATGCCTCTGCTTTGGGCCTCATTTAAATAAATCTACATTTATCAGTTACTGTTGTAAAATTCTCTGGACAATTCTAAAAATATTTATAAATTATGTATAATGGCAGGGAGCAGTATGGTCTTTAAAATTGAAATGAAATGTTCTTTTAGAATAAATCTGAACTCTGTGACTAGTAAGTCAACTGCTACTATAAATAATCTTTGAGCGATACATTGGCTCCTACTTTTTCTACCAGTTGGCAATAGTAAATTTATCTACAGCCACGCCCCACAATTTAAGGGTGTATCCTAGGCCAACTGATTACTCAGTTGGCCCAGATTTTTAGCAAGGTCCATCCCCTGAGAAATATAGGCTGGGGCCTCCCTTGCCACTAAAAACGTTCACTCTATCATCTTCACCATAAAGGCATAGTTAGCAGTCAGGACTTCTGGGAAGATGCTGTGACCGGGAGCTCTGACCCGCTCCGGCCTCACAGAAGCCCCAACCCCAGCAAACGAAAGCGGGACCCTAACAGCTGACCTGCCCGGGCACCAGACACCCTAGAGCACCATGTTGGGAGATCAGCCCAGAAAGGAGGTGAGCCACCAGCTTAGCTTCGGCCAGCTTGCCCCAAGCCTTCCAAGATGGTGGCCACAGCTTCTCCACACGGGGACATGGGAGACAAGTAAGCGATTGCGGATTTGATAGCAGATTCAATTGCGGATTCGATAGCAGATTCGATTGTGAATCCCCCTACAACACACCAGGCAGCAAGCAACCTCCTGGCAACACCTGTGAGCACTCAGCATAACCATGCTGTATCCCCAGCCTCCACTAAGTCACTCCTGGGCAGAACAATGAAGGACCTTCTATACACTCCCTTGATTAACACCCCCCTCGGCCGGACAAGCTCACAACATGCTTCTCCTATGCCTCAAGGCCACCTCCCTGACATGGCCCAGTTACTTAAAAGATTCTCTGAAATGCTAGCTGCAGGACTGGCACATAATGCTACGCAAATCACCTCCTCAATTAAAGCAGATCTGCACGGCCTGGGTGTTTGGATAGATGCCATTGAACAAGCCGTAGACCACACTGCTGCACGAGTAAACCAGAATGCGGCCTGCATACAAACGCTTCAAGACCAACTTAACATTGATCGCTCTTAGCAAAATCGATGATTTAGAAAATAGGAGCAGACGCTACAATTTCAGCATCAAAGGATTACCCGAATTGGTTCTGGATGTCCAGGGTTCAGTCAAATCTTTCATAAAGAACGTCATACCTGACATCCTCAATCACAGGCTTCAACTAGACAGACCCCCACAGAGTGCTACAACCCCCCCCACCAAGACGGGCTGCCAAGGGACATTGTGGTAAAACCCCACTTTTATGCAGTAAAGGAAGAAATAATGAGGAAATCCAGGGACTCTGATGACCTCACTATACAAGGACATAAAGTTCAAATTTTTGCAGATCTGTCCCCTACCATGATCCAGAGTCGAAGATCCCTCAAACTTCTCCTGGGGAGCCTATCCCAAAAAGCGGTGAAATACTGGCATCTTTTCCCTTTCCAGTACATAAGTAAATCAATCTTATGCTTTCGCAAGCCTCCAGGAGGTTCAATGACTGCTCCTTCAGCTTGGATTTATCTCCCAAGAATTACGGCTCCAACAAGCAAATGATTGTCCATGCTCCTCCAAAAGACCCCCTCCAGGAAGTCCTTTGACTCCACTAAGGAACAAACGAAGAGGCACCGAGACTCCATCCCTCTGTGATGGGACCACCTGCTGATTGACCCAACAGGGATCATTGTTGGTATTTCCTCGGACAGTCAAACCTTCCGACAGTGTAGTGGACCCACCTACACTTCCTCTGTACTCTGTCTAGCCCACAGGGCAATTTCCCTTTTTCCTTACCCTGCCCCAGTATTTCCCATTTTGTATTCCTGAATTAAGTTTTTTTCTTTTCCCCACAAGTTACATTTCACCCCTTTTTTTTTTTTTGCCCTTCGGACATGTAGGATTGACCGGGCTGACTGGTGATGTTGGCTGCACTGAATAGCTTTGCCCTGTGGGGTAACCCTCTGATGCAGAGTCCTCAATTTATGTGCACTGTGTTAGCATGTTTTATCTTTGTTTTACTTCTGTACCTGGGGGCCCTGTGGCTGGGGCGGTTTAGTTTTTCACTCTTCCTCTAGTGACTCAGAGGCATAAACCACCTCTGGTGACATCGAGACAGCAACCTACATTTAGGTTGCCCCTGCACCGAACCCCACACATTTTAGGGATTCGGAGTAGGACTTGGCTGGTCCAGTCCTGCTCATAGGAAGTTCAGAACGACTTTTGTTCTGGATCCCCTATTTCTCTCTCCTGTCTTCTATCCTTCCTTTTCTTCCTCTCTGCTCTTTACCCACTCCTTATTATTCTGTTCACCTCCCAGATACCTAAACGGATAGCTTACTTAATCTTGAATGCCTTGACCCTAGGGCCGGGCTGGACTTTCAACACTGAGATCCTTCCACCTGCAAAAAGGGTATGTAATATACGCACAGGTTCACACCCCATCTCTCATTTCCATGGCTAATTCTGCATTCCTAAGGGTGACCATCAGAGTCACTTCTCATAACACACAAGGCCTTAACTCCCCAACCAAGAGACGCAAGGCTTTTCAAAGTTACCATTCCAAGGGTATTGATATCCTTCTCCTACAGAAAACTCACTTCCCGGGTAATTTAAACCCCTCATTCCTACACCACAAATATAACACCTTTTTCCTTGCCAACGCAGATGTCAAGAAAAGGGGGGTGGCTGTACTCATTTCTAAAATTACCCCTTTCAATCACACTCTAACTGTTAGAGATAGGGAGGGTCGATACATCCTGGTCAAGGGCCATATTAATGGTGCACTATATACCCTTATTTCTTATTATGCTCAGAACCAAGGCCAAGCTGCATTCTTTGCTAAAATGCTTACCTCACTCTCTCCCTACTTTGAGGGACGAGTGATAATGGAAGGAGATTCCAACATAACCTTTGAGCATCTATTGGACAAATCAGCACAGGGAATTGCCCATCTAAAAAGACCCTCCAAACAGGGCCTCCGTATTGCGTGGCTCTTGCATTCTCTAGGCCTGATAAACATGTGGTGGGATTTAAACCCATTAGCTAGAGACTGCACTCATTTCTCTGCCTCACACAGGATGTATGCTAGAATAGATCATGTCTTCATTCCCACCTCAAAGATCCATATAGCAACTGAAGCCTCTATTCACAACGTGCCCTGTCAGACCACTCCATTGTACTCCTCAAGCTCATAGGGACCCCATCCGCTAAGGGCCCCCATCCATGGCAACTTAATGAACACCTCTTGAACAACCCGGTACACTGTACAATGCTTGAGTAGGAACTTAGCGAGATAGATAACATTTCTCCAAGCTCTCTTGGGGGGCACATAAAGCAGTAATGAGGGGGAAGATGATCCAACCAGCCTCACATTTAAAACGTTAAAGGCAGGTGGACATAACAAACCTAGAGAAAGACTTTAAATCACTTAGCAAGGCACACAAACGCAATCCCACCCCTAACTCCCTATCTAAACTGGAAGCCTCCAGAATAGCCCTAAACTTGGCACTATCTTCCAGTGCATCTAAACATTTAAGATGGATGAGTGAACAGTTTTACCTACAAAATGATAAAATTGGCCCACAACTCGCAGCCAAATTATCCCCTAAACATCGGACTTATTCCTTACCCAAAATGAAATCCTTGTCCGGTACTTTGTCTCAAAATCCTAAACGAATTTTGGAGGCTTTCCACTCATTCTATTCCAATCTTTAATCCAAAGACAGCTCTACCTCATGCCATAAGTAGGAAAGCTTCCTGGAGGATATTCCCCTCCCTAAACTTAAAGATTCCCATCGCTCAGTCTTAGAATCCCCCATCCTGGAAAATGAGTTAGAAATGTCATTAAAGATCTTTGTAATGGTTTGGCCCCAGGCCCAGATGGCTTTTTGAACCTATATTACAAAAAGTTTGTGGATGTTCTCTCTCCCTATCTGGTCCAGTTCTTCAATTCCCTCAGCAAAGGTGCACCCAAAACCTGGAAAGGATCCCAGCGAAGTGAGCAACTATAGACCAATTTCTTTAGTCAGAAATGATCTGAAAATCATGACAAAAATTTTATCAAACCATTTAGCATCTTTTATAGGGCCGTACGTCCAAAAAGACCAGGTAGGCTTTATACCTGGCAGGCAGGGACCGGATCAGATAAGGAGGGCAGTGGATCTTATTTCCCTCATGAAGTCGGGCTGTGATGAGGGGTCTCCACAGAAAGGGTTCCTCCTATCCATAGACCTTCAAAAGGCATTTGACACTGTCTCCTGGCCATACTTATTCACCACACTGAAACAATGGGGTTTCGGTCCTAACTTCCTCAAAACCCTGGAGGCCCTCTATTCCTACCCCAAGGCACAAGTCAGACTTCAAGGGTACTATTCAGCTACCTTCCCTATAGAAAAAGGAATGAGGCAGGGATGCTCCCTTTCCCCACTCCTCTTCGCAATAGCCATCGAAACCCTGGCCATTTCAATAAGACTTTATCCAGATATGCACGGAGTTCAATGTGGACAGTCTTCCCATAAATGCGTACTGTTCGTGGATGACGTCCTACTTTTTGTGACGTCTCCTCTTATCGGGACCCCCAACATTCTCCAGCTGCTGCACAAATTTGAGCAAGTCTCTGGCCTCCATGTCAACATGGCAAAATCTACGACCCTTAATATATCGACCCTTCTGAACCTGGTAGACAGACTCAAAAGCTACTTTCCCTTCTCCTGGAGTTACCCCCTTATGCCATACTTGGGCATTCATCTTACGGCCTCTATTGACCTTCTTTCCAAAAATAATTACCCGCCTATGTTCAAGAAACTATCAGATGACCTTTCCCAAAGGTTCTTATATGGGATGTCCTGGGTGGGCAGAGTTAATGCGATCAAGATGACCCTTTTACCGCAAATTCTTTATTTATTCCGCTCCCTCCCTATTCCCGTAACAAAGCTACATATAAACAAATTGCAATAAGCTATCATTCAATTTATGGGGTAAACGGGGATGTTGCCTCTCTACACACATATTATATAGACCCAGACTGAAAGGGGGGTTAGGCCTACCTAACCTCTGGTTTTATTATCAGGCAGCACAGCTTTCCTAAATTTCTAACGTTTATTCTAGAGAAAATAGAAAGAACAGGTTAATACTGCGCTAGAGTATAAACAAATAAGAAAGTAGCTGCAACAAAAACCATCAAATATCTCTACGGTGCAAACAAAATAATAAAAACATAAGTTGCGCTTAATATGAAAAATCACAGATTAAGTGACATGTAATACAATGAGATTTGATAAATAGTGAACATTCACAAAAGTTCATATGCACAAAATAGGTGAAGGAAAAAATTGATTGTGACAAAAGAAGCACAAAATTAAATAAAAAATAAGTCATTGAGGTAGTAAGTTCCAATATTGTCCACCTTCACCAAAAGAAGAAGAGTGGGAGAAGGAGAGAAATTCTCAATCTGAGGAGAAGATCCCACTCTGTGTGTGGGAACCCTTACCCGAACCGGTGGACCCCCTCAAGAGCGAGGTCGTAAATGCAGGAAAATTATGCCCTCTGTGGGGACTGGTAGATCTCTGGCACCTCCAAAATACTCCTGTTATGACTGACAGCCACTCGGCGGAGCTCGATGGAACCAGACACACAAACACTCCAATCTAGGGATGTACACTCGGACCCAAAGGCACGAATGTAAAAAACTATAAAAAAGGACTCCAAAAGTGAAATACCGTATAAAACAGAGCCTTTAATGCTTAAAAGGAGCGAGCAGTGAAAACCGCAACAATACAAATAAAAAACAAATAAAAACATCGGGCAAAGCTTAAAAAACAAACAACCGTGTTCCGGGGTCACATGTGGCATGATGGCGTCAGCGTATAGCACCGCCCTACATGTTTCGTAATACCTTACATCTTCCTGGGGCACGGGTGATGCGCTGATCCACCATCTTTATATCAAACAGCTACAACCAAGCCTCGTTATCATCTGGGCGCCATGTTGTGACTCACAAGTACTCTGATGCAACGCAAGGAAGAGCCAAACCTCGATCTGATGATCATAGCTGTCACATAACGATACTCATAAAAAAATTTAAAAAACGAGCAGTTTAAAGATAAATATTCATATTTAAATATTCAAATACCACGATGCAATCAGGTACACGCCTGTGATGCATTAAATAGAATAAGGTAAAGTATTAAGAATTTCTTCAAAAATTACAAAAAGAAAATAAAAAAAGAAAAAGAAAAAAAAATAATTGTAATTTTAAAACTTGGCGAACATCACATCAAGGTTGTGCTCTCCCAAGATACATGAAAATAATAAAACCAACATATTGATAATATAAACCTCTAATCATTCATATAAAAGCATTTAAAAAAAAGCAAAAACATAAATGACAATCAGGCATTATCAATAAAGGCATTAATCTCTATATCAACGTTCAAACCAAGAGGCCTAAGGCATCTGATTTTATAAATCCAACTCATTTCGAGCAAGGAAATAGCCCGCCTCTTAGGTCCCCGACTCCAAGGTAATCTCAACCTATCAATCCCTACCATTGAAGTACCCTTAGGGTTCTGTTTATGTACCTCTAAGTAATGTCTGGATACGGGGTGACCCTTAAAACCTCTCCTAATATTTCCTATGTTTTTATTTACGACCTCGCTCTTGAGGGGGTCCACCGGTTCGGGTAAGGGTTCCCACACACAGAGTGGGATCTTCTCCTCAGACTGAGAATTTCTCTCCTTCTCCCCCTCTTCTTCTTTTGCTGAAGTTGACAATATTGGAACTTACTACCTCAATGGACTTATTTTTTATTTAATTTTTTGCTTCTTTTGTCACAGTCAATTTTTTCCTTCACCTATTTTGTGCATATGGACTTTTGTGAATGTTCACTGTCTATTCTAGAGGCCCTAAACCAGACTGGATAGAGATGGAAAGGCGGGCGGTCCCGAATTTTACAATAGACTTTTTGATATGGAGCCCTCCCAAGTCATGCCCACCGATTCTATGCCCAACATTGTCTCACTCAGTAGCACTGTGTGACTCACTATATAAACTGAAGAATATAGCATCTGCTTGGCAGCCACTCGCCTGTATCTCCCATAATCCCCAATTCCCCCCAGGGATGGATATCAAGACCTTTCAGTGGTGGCTGAACAAAGGGTTGTTCCGAATAGGGCACTTCTTCAACTCTAGTGGACCCCTCAAATTAATCTATTGCATTAATAAACTGGAAATGCCCCCTTCCGAAAAATTTTTTACCAAATCTCCCATTTCTTAAACTCAATCTGGACTCATAAACCAAATCCTCTAACTGTCACCTCATATGAGCTCTGGTGCTCAAAAGTCATGGACCTGAGGGCGTGCATCTCACTGATGATATACTCAGCCCTGGCTGAACCAATAGAGAAAACATCCTACATGCTGAGTTGGGAAAGGGACCTCGAGATTGATGGGACTTGAACACATGGCACTTCTGCTTTTCTAGATCATTTAAGGGTATTCATAATATCTCCCTAATCGAACCTAATCTTAAAGTCATGTCTCGCTGGTATCTTGTCCCTCACCAAATTTTACCCGCAGTCTTCCCCCCTCTGCTTCAGAGGTTGTGGACACTTAGGCACTCTATTCCATATCCTTTGGCAGTGCCCTAGAATAAGGGCTATTGGAACAAAATCTTTAATCTCATCCGCAAAACCACTGGGGTGGCTGTGCACCAAGATCCCTCCATTGCTCTTCCTAACCAAAGCATTCTTAGAATCTCCAAATATTCCCAAGCCCTAATCTTCTATATACTCTTGGAGGCCAAACTAACAATCACACGTGTCTATAAATCTCCCTCGGTTTCTTTCCATTTGGCCAAACAAAAAATATCCTGGATCAAGTCTCAGGAAAAGATCTCCAGCATCATCCTTGACATTTTGGAGAAATTTGAACTGATCTGGGAATCCTGGGCCCAGTATGTTGGAATAACTCTATAACCCCAGCAGGGAGTAGCCTAATCTTGCAGCCCCCCGCCCAGGCACCTGCACCATTAGCTCTCCATGTGAGTTCTTCTCTACCCCTCTACCTCTTTTAATGCTCTTCTCCCCTTTTCAAACCTCTTTCCTTCTTTCCACATTACCTCACTTCTCTTCTTGTACTAGCCAGACTAAATAGCCTTTACAGGTTAATGATCTGGCTTCATACAGTAACTTCAGCTTTTGATTCCTGGTTATGCATCAAAACCCTTGGGGCTGGGATCAGTAGCCACAGGAGAAGGACAGCTGGGCATTAGAACTTTGCTGCACAAACAAGAGGCCAGTGATCCCTGTCTGTAAAGGGCATTTGCTACCGGTCTGACTGATCCTTTGTCAGATCTTTCAAACCTGGGAGTCCTGGAAGTTGCAGTTCTAAAAGCAAGATTTTTGCAGGAGGTAGAGAAGAAGTGTATATACGGACTGTATATAGTTGTGTCACTGAAGAGTTCAACTGCTTTGATCAAGTGGCCATCCCATAATATCCCTATCAAAGTTTATTCCGCTCAATAAAATATAAAAACAAAGTACTGGGCTGTTCCTCTGACTCAAGTGTGCTGTGGAGATGCGGTGTGCCTGGCTGGGCAGGGTGGAGGATCCCTATCGACTTGCGGCTCCTTAGGGCGTGAGCTACACCTCTTTACATGCTAACAACATCATCATCTCAGAGAGGTGTTCCACTTTCCTGTATTAATTGCACACTCTTGTCATACTGTTTAAGACTCTCTTCCTTTGAGTGTACTTGGTTGTTCTTGCATCAGCTCTAGCCCACAGACTGCATTTATATGTGTAAAGCTTCTTTGCTGCAAATTATATAAAACAGGAAAGTGCTAAGCTGTTAACCATAGTTATAAGAGATGGAAGCTTAATTAAATTGAGGACAAAACAAAATCTGTTCTAGAATGCCCCTGCCAACAAAAGTCATTAAGAACAGGCATTGAAACATAAAGGTCAATGTGAAAGCTCCGAACACATATGCTTTTTGGTCTCTTTTAAAAGGTAAACTCCATCCAAATGTGATATGTTCGTTTTTATGTGGTTGGTGGCAAACTGAATTGCATGCTATCTTTTTATAACTATTGTGGCTTTAGTAGCAAGATATCCTCACCAGAATTCCCAGATCCACCAACTGCTGTGCCCATTGCAATGCAATGAAAGATGTCCATTCCCCTAGTACAGGGATATGCAATTAGCGGACCTCCAACTGTTGCAGAACTACAAATCCCATGAGGCATAGCAAGACTCTGACAGCCACAAGCATGACACCCAGAGGCAGAGGCATGATGGGACTTGTAGTTTTGCAACAGCTGGAGGTCCGCTAATTGCATATCCCTGCCCTAGTAGATTCTCAGTAAAGTAGAGTGAACAATTAAGGAGGAGAGCTGTGGGATCCCTTCATTGTGGTTTTGGGAGAGGGGTGGAGACAGACTACTGTTTCTTAGACACTTGCCATTGGAGTGTCTCAGAAATGTAAAAACGTAACGGGTTCAGCTTGGCATGTGAAACAAAAACTGAAATATAATTTTGTGTGGATTTGGTTTTTAAGCCATTAAATGTATGTAAACCCAAAAATCAACTTTTAATGTATTGCCATAACTGCTATGGGTTTAAAAGTTTTTCTTCTGCTTTTAAAAATGTATATTTATTCTAGCAGCCCTTGCACTTTATTTGCAATGATGAAAATGCTAACCCATTGCCTTACAATACAGGCCACATTGTCTTCCCACTGTGCACATTCCCAATAAATGGTTTAAAGTCAGAGACATAACTAGAATCTTTAGGGCCCCAGTGCAAGAAACCATAAAGGGCCCCCCGACCCTGGCAGGGGCCCTTTCCTCCGAGTCCGGGGCCCTAAATCTCCATCTCTGCATCCTCAGCTACACAGAATGAATGGACAGGAATAGCTCTGTACAGAGCTTCCCATTTATTCACAAACTGAAGCATAGTAAACACAGTTACTTCAGTTATGCTTCAGTTATGAATGGACACAGTGAGTGCGGTATCAATCACTCACTGTGTCCATTCAGAAAAGGAAGGGGCCGGAAGGGGGGAAGGGCACTGTGAAAGAAGGGGGGAAGTGTAACAAGAAGGAGGTAGTATGACGGAGGGCAGTGTGACAGGAGGGGGTGGGGTATGACAGGGGTGGTAGTGTGATGGAGAAGAAGTATGATAGGGGGTATTGTGACAGGAGGGTGGCAGTGTAACAAGGGAGCAGTGTGGTGGGGGGCAGTATGATGGGGGAAGTGTAAATGGAGGGGACAGTATGACGTTGGTATCGTGACAGGAGGGGGCAGTGTGACAGGTGGGGGAGCAGTGTGACAGGTGGGGGGGTCATGTGACAGAGGAAGGGTATCTGGGAAGTGTGACAGGAGGTGGGAGTGTGATAAGAGGGGGCACTATGAAAGGAGGGGTGCAGTGTAGCAAGAAGGGACAGTATGATGAGGGGCAGGGACAGGAGGGGGCAGTATGATGGGGGCAGTGTAATAAGAGGGGGGGAGTATGAAAGGAGGATATTGTGACAAAAGAGGACAGTATGAAAGTGGGGTATTGTGACAAAGGGCAGTGTGACGGGGAACAGTGTGACAGGTGGGGGGGAGTGTGATGGGGACAGTATGATGTGGGCAGTGTAATAAGAGGGGGCAGTGTGACAGGTGGGGGGGTGTGACTGGTGGGGGGCAGTGTAACAGGTGGGGAAGTGTGACAGGTAGGGGCAGTGTGACAGGTGGGGGGCAGTGTAACAGGTGGGGAAGTGTGACAGGTAGGGGCAGTGTGACAGGTGGGGGCAGTGTGACAGGTAGGGGGGCAGTGTTACAGGTGGGGGGCAGTGTTACAGGTGGGAGGGCAGTGTGACAGGTGGGGGGACAGTGTGATAGCTGGGGGGCAGTTTCACAGGTAGGAGGGCAGTGTGACAGGTGGGAGGGCAGTGTGACAGGTGGAAGGCAGTGTGACAGGTGGGAGGACAGTGTGACAGGTGGGAGGGCAGTGTGACAGGTGGGGGGGGCAGTGTGACAGGTGGGAGGGCAGTGTGACAGGTGGGGGGCAGTGTGATCGGTGGGAGGGCAGTGTGACAGGTGGGGGGGCAGTGTGACAGGTGGGAGGGCAGTGTGACAGGTGGGGGGGCAGTGTGACAGGTGGGGGGGCAGTGTGACCGGTGGGAGGGCAGTGTGACAGGTGGGGGGGCAGTGTGGACAGGTGGGGGGCAGTGTGATGGGTGGGGGCAGTGTCACAGGTGGGAGGGCATTGTGACAGGTGGGGGCAGTGTGACAGGTGGGGGGGCAGTATGACAGATGGGAGGGCAGTGTGACAGGTGGGAGGGCAGTGTGACAGGTGGGAGGGCAGTGTGACAAGTGGGAGGGGGCAGTGTGATAGGTGGGGGGCAGTGTGACAGGTAGGAGGGCAGTGTGACAGGTGGGGGGCAGTGTGACAGGTGGGGGCAGTGTGACCGGTGGGAGGGCAGTGTGACAGGTGTACTTGCACTCTGCACTTGCTTGGCAGCTCCACCATTCATGGAACACTTTGTATTTTTTCCATGGACACAAGATGTTCTCTGACTGGATGAGGGGGGATCATGATGCCCCTGACCCTCCTAATCACCTTATCTAATCATAGTAGTCCTTTTATTTGTTAAACAAATGAATACCTGAGGTGCCAAATGAGTGATCCACTGTGATCAATATGCAGTGGGGAAGCCGATCGCACAAAACCCAGAAGATCACAGCGCTCACTGAATGTAGCATGGGTTACTACAGTGATTTACAGCATTCCCCAGAGGTCCTTCAGATATCAGATATGGATGCTCATGGATGTGAAAATATATCCCCCAGAGTTCAGCTTTAAGGATCTCTTTGTCAATCTTTAATGCAAGCTTCCACTTTTCTTTGGGCTAGGCATACTAACAGACAGTGTTGCCAACCGTCAGTGTTTTTACTGGCAGCTAGTAAAAACAGGCACTTTCCTCCTGCAAGTAAATGCCAGTGACAGGAAAAGTTTGCCAGTAAAAAATATGGCTGTGATGTTCGGCTTGGAACTGCATATGCACAGTTCCGGTCTGGAGCTGGCCAAGTCCACCAGAGTGCCTGCTACAGTGTGTTTGGTGCATGTGATGTCATGGTGCAAGGGAGCCGAGAGGAGCAGCCAGAGCCTCGTGTGCGGGTCTACGGAACAGGAGCAAGGCAAGCCAGGAGCAGGACTGTCAGTACATTAGCAAATAAAAAACACAATGACTCCTGCGCACAGGTGGATCACCAAAAAGATGCGTCAACACAGGCCTTGCTGCCCTCAGGGATGGGGAATCCTAGTGCAAACCGAAATAAAAGAAAAACAAGGGCGCACCAGCCTTGTGCATTAACTTTTTTAAAAAATATTTAATATAAAAAGGTAAAATGAAACAACTCACAAGCAATAGATGGAGGAGGCACAACATATAGTGTACCGACAGCCAGCATGCAGCTTAGGATGAACGATGCCTTCCAAAAGTCGCGGAGAGACGCACAAACATCACAATCAGCTATCACAATCAGCTTACGCGTTTTGAAGGGAACATCCCCTCTTCATCAGAGTTGTGCACAGCTCTGATGAAGAGGGGGTGTTCCCTTCGAAACGCGTAAGCTGATTGTGATAGCTGATTGTGATGTTTGTGCGTCTCTCCGCGACTTTTAGAAGGCATCGCTCATCCTAAGCTGCATGCTGGCTGTCGGTACACTATACGTTGTGCCTCCTCCATCTATTGCTTGTGAGTTGTTTCATTTTACCTTTTTATATTAAATATTTTTAAAAAAAGTTAATGCACAAGGCTGGTGCGCCCTTGTTTTTCTTTTATTTCAGGTTGGCAGCAGGAATGTCAGTGCTGTTTGGGCTGGAGTGAACTAAAGGGATCACCTGGCATGGAGACAGACTGTCACTGTGACTCAGGAGGGGGAAGTGATGTGTCGGTGAGGTGTCATCATTATCTGTGCTGCTGCACACTGCTGTCAGTGTCACTGTCCCTGAGCTACTTACTTACTATATTGAAAATAAAATAAGAAATATGTTTCTTTCCTTATTATCTACCTTAAATCACATTGCTAATTGCATATTGTACTTGTTTGTATCCTAAATACTGAAATTTGCACTTAAAACTATAATTTTGTACATTTTGGAAATGCCAGTAAAAATGTGGCCGTGCCAGTAAATTTTGGGTGTTGTGTCAGTAAATTTCAATCTGGTAGGTTGACAACACTGCTAACAGATTAGTTTAATTGCAAACTACTCAAGGAGACTTTTCTTATCATATCTTGTTGCCCCAATTGACCACAAAGTCAAAATCCAGTTCACGGCTACATATGCTCCCCTGAATCCCATTGGTTTGCACTCAGCCTTGACAATTGAAGACTCAGCACTGCACTGTGTTAAGCAGAGGGAATTGTCATGGAAGTAACAGTCTTTTAATGAGCTGCAGGGGTGCATCAGGGCAACAAGATAGCCAGGGAATTTAAGTATTGGCTCCTACCGTCAGGCAGACTTGTTAAGTCTCCTAGTCCAGGAAAAGTAAATGTTCACTTTAAAATCATATTTTAATGAGAACACATATTTAATGTTAGTCTTCTGCATCTCAAAGTTACATCCAGGTGTTTTACCCCAGTTTGGGACCCCTAATGCCATCAGCTAGCTGATTACAACTAGTTTAGCTTGCGAGAATGCCAGCCTTTTTTTCAAGCCTTTTCATTTTAGTTAAAAACACAGGTCTACATCAGTCTATCCTGTGGTTGCCAATTCCCATTTTAAGCTCTAAGGGTTAGTAGAGAAAGAGAACAGAACATAATTGTGAGTTGGCCATTTAACTGCTATTCAAATGTTGATAAGTTGTGATCTTTTTGTGGGTAGTAATCATGGGCTCAGTGTTTTGTAAGCCAGGAAACCAGAGAGGGGCAGAAAAACAAGACCTTGGCATTTTAAAGTCTCCTGCAGGCACAGGTGACGCTTGCATTATACCGCTAATGCCAGCTTTGGCAGCGAGGACACCACCTTCCTGCCCTGTCCCTATTGTTGACGGCTGTCTGGAAACCAATCACTCTAATTATTTTTGTCAATGGTGGCAGCTGAGACAAAAGGACCTCAGAGTTAACCCCTTCTTTGGAAGGAGTTTGACTTTATGAAAGCTAAATGAAAAACATTGATTGAAACATAGCAAATAATAGTCTAGCAATTTCTGCAGCTGTTTTGCTTCTTGTTATGTTTTTTCTTGCAATTTAGCTGGTAACTTTTTTTGTTTTTTTTTCATTTTCAAATGTCATTGTCAGAAATCCAACTGTTTACGTGATGGTACATTAGGAAATGTTTATAGAATACATTTGGGATGTCATAGTAACTGATAGTTCTGCCTATTATTTTTTTTATGTATTTTGTTTCCTTTTTTAAATTTACTTTCTGGTTTGTTCGCTGTAGATTTTTTATTAGGCTGCTGGGGTGTTTTATATTGCCCTTAAATTGCTGTATTGTTAACATACTGTTTTTGCATAGTGTTTTTAGCATTACTCTCCAATTTTTTCTCTGTGTGTTTACATACTCTTTATGTTAATATGTGTTCATTCTTTTTCATGCTTATTTACAGGTGTAGAGGACCCCGTATAAAGGACTGCATTGGAATCATAGACAGGTAAGGGCTTTGAATGATTCTCCTTTTTGTCTTTATTCTTGAAGGTGGTTTCACATAACTTTCCCCTGGTTAAAATTCCCAATATAATACCAGAGTGGGGATCAGGCCATTATGACTACACAAGGACTAATTATGAGTGTTTGCCTCCATCCACTGGGTGATTCTTACCTTTGCTCTGATAACAGAACAGGCTATTTGGCTAGGCATTCGGGAAATCTCACTGTTTATGGTCAGCTTGCGTACCACAGTGAGAGGCATCTGTTAAAGCCCAAATCCAGACTTTTTTTTATAGTTATATTGATAATATTACTTCTAGCCCCTTTCTGTTTTACTGATAAAGTGTTTTGGTGCAGTCTTTGTTCCCACTGGAGACATTTGCCTTGGCTACGTGTCTAAAATGAAGTTAAGTCTGCCCAGTGGGGACTCATACTACAAAGGAAAAATTATTAATCCTGCCAGAAATCCAATAAGCTCAAAAAACTTTCTGTTCCTGGGCTGAACTGTTTTTTTTCTAGCAATGTTTTCAACTCGACTTAGCTAAGCTCTGAACTACAAAACACCTGCCCACCACAGCAGCCTGGGGTGACAATGCTGCTCCTCCATACTGTAGCTACAGTACAATGATTAAATGCTGTCACCCTAAGACAGGAAGTGTATAAGTGGCAGTGTCCCTAGGTGAAATAAAAGGAACAAAGCCTTAAAAAAGACATCAAATACAGTCAGCATATCTAAGAGCTGGTAAATTGCATTAGATTACATTTATTTATTAAAGGAGAAGTATAACCAAAGCTTTTTTTAGCTATACTTCTCCTATGGATCACAGGATAGCAGGTCGTTGTGCACTCCTGTGACCCGTGAGCCGCTGAGAGCCGGCCCCTCTGGCCCCCTCCACAGCCCAGCGCTCCAGAGAGCCCTGGAGGGGCAGAACAGAGAGATGTTGACTGACAGTCACGGCTCTCTGCTCAGAGCGGAGGGGGATAACTGAGCGATCAGCGATGTTTGATCGCTCAGTTCTCGGGGTAGTGCTGGCAAGGGGGACTGCAGCTGGGATCGGTGCTGCAACCATCTAGGTGAGTATGATTTTTTTTATTTTTCTGATTTTCCACACTTCTCTTTTAATTTTAGCTACAATTTAAACATTTTTAAACTAAGAAAAAATCTTTGCTTTAAAAATAGACATTTCACAGTGATTGACTTAGTTTTAATGAAAAGATTGTGAGTCTTATGGGATAAACAATCCCTGTTTGAAAAGGTTTGGACCTCCTGGCTCTCTTACCTGCAGGTACCAAACACTTAAGGAGGTCATACATGGTGCAAATTACTTTCTTGCAACCACGATTTCCCCATGAACACAGACAGTGCTGAGAGGGGAATCCTTCCTGCTGAGCAATTATCTGCTCCCGGCGGGTGGGCTTGGGGTGGGCGGTGGAGGCCATGCCCACCAGGAGAAGACAGTTATTATCGCTAGTGGCTATAGCAGCCTCTAGAGATAATCGTAAGAGAATCCAGCAGGCTGGTTGTACCCAAGTTGATTAATCAATCAACTCGATACATTCAGCTTGCCCATTAACAGTTCAAATCTCAGCCGTTTACTGCTGAAATTCGAACCGTGTATGGCCGGCCTTAGAGGTGGCACTTGAATGATAGCCTGATGGACTCCTGGACAGATGTACCATGGATACCTTACTTTCTTCCCTTCTTGTCTTTACCACCCCCTTCTTAGCCTGTATTATATTCTCACCACTCTTAATGCATTTCCAGTACTGTTGTCAGACTGCTAGGTCACTGTCTAGCCTCTATATGTAAGAAGATATCTTAAAGAAAATAATACGGGTTTCAGTATATAATCTGATGATCCCATGATGGATGTTCACACCTACTGCTTAGAGCCCCTATATATAGTATAGTTTGTTTTGAACTGTTATTGTTATCATCTGCCCAGGTGGTTGGATGGGCAGGTGTAGTCCTGCTTGACTCCTCCGCCGGTCTACAGTATTGGTCTGCCTCGTAGACCATTTGTTGATTGGTCTTATCTTAGAATATGATCTGTTTTATACCACAGCAATGGACTCTTAGTTGTCGACCACCTTGACATTGTTTTTTATAACTACTGCTGGACTTTTTATGGGACTTCAGTTCACCCCCTTTTCTAAGTCACCACTCCTACTGTATACCGAACTCCGACAATTATGGCAATTCATTACTGTGCTTGATATTGTTACTTTATATTGTTTTCCGTTCTTACTTGAAAATGGAATAAATGTCAGCATTGAATATGGGATTCAATCATGACACAAAATTCACAGAGCATTCTGGGTTTCGTTAAGAAGAAGCACAGTTATAGCTCTCACCTTTCTGAATGTCTCTTTCTATCTGATAGTCTATAAGGAGCTAGAGAAAGCATGGAAAAATGAACAATCATCAAAGACCCGGGAAACTTCCAGAAAAATTACCTTTTAGTGTTTAGATATATTATAAAAATATACTATAATTTATTTAGTTTGATCTAAAAAAAAGTAAAAAATGTTTTATTAATTGTTAGGTGGTAAGGGGTTAATAATACATATTTATAATTTCCAACCAGTAGGTAGATCTCTGAACTACTTTTTACATGTTATCACACTAAGCTTTGCTAAAGCTGTACGTCCAATTTGAGCTTTAGGAAAGCTTAGTGTGATAACATGTGAAAAGTAGTTCAGAGCTCCACCTACTGGTTGAAAATTAAAAAAAATGTATTATTAACCCCTTCCCACCTAAAAATTAATAAAACATTTTAAACTTTTTTTTAGATCAAACTACATAAACTATAGTATATTCTGTGTAAAACCTTGCACATTCCTTGTAATAAATGTAAACACTGAAAGGTCATTTTTCTGGAAGTTTTTCAAGTCTTTGATGATTGTTCTTTGCGTTTTGAAGATAAATGTATCATGGGGTCACTTTAGGATTAGGCACCTGACCATCTATTTTTCTTTCCAGACTGTGCTGAGTTCTGTCATTTTAGTAGAAGAAATGGAAAGATTATCGAGATTTATAAGTGCTTCCCCAGAAAACATTTTCTGTGACACAACACATTTGGGAAAACCATGTAATTAAGTACCCCTGGTTATATGAATTTCTGCACTCGGCAGAGCAAATTGTAGAGCTGTACATTATGTTTCACGTGTGCTAGTACACAACACTATTTATTGACATTTGCTTTATTAAAAGGTAAAAACCCTATATGTCTATTTATGTTTAATCACTTCATAAAGAGAGCTGCAGTGTGAAGGCTACTGAGGACTAGCCACTACTCCACTGAACTAGGTCAGGAAATGTAGCTTCAGATTCTTACTAGTGAGTGAGGCTATAATTACTCTTCCCAAACAAAGTGATACACACACACAATGAATTAGGCTGCTCATTACACAAACCTCATTTAACTCATGAAGCTTTAATTAACTGAGAGTCTTCCTCAACCCCCACTGTGAGCTGTATACTTTCACTGCCGCGTAAACATCAACTGAAATTATGGATCCCTTAGAAGACATTCTGGTTAAATGAGTGAATTTCCTTTATCACATGTTTATTGGACCCCAAAGACAAAACACATTAGCACAATATAGCCTACTCAATAACCTTCTTTCCTCCACAATGGGATTGCCTATTTGTCCCAATGGCATACTGCTCAACATGAAACAGTTTATTCATGTGTCCCCTATCTACATTATGTTTAGTCAACCTGTGGCTGTCCAGATGTTATTTAGCTATAAATCCCATCATGCACTGCTAAGCAGTGGTTTAGAAGAATTCTCAGAATGAACTGCAAGTCATCCCTAGATAAAGTGGCTGCTTTGCTATGTCAGGTAGGACACTATATAAGACGCAATGTAGTAGATAGCTATTCTAGACATACTTTAAGCCTTCAAGACACCTTTACTTATTTTGAAGCCAGCGTCTATTTGAGTATTAAAATGAAACTCTGGACAAAAAGCTGAAATAAATGCTGTATTTGGGGCTGCTTAACACAGCCTGGTTGGTGACATGATTTACTCCACAGCAGTTAATGCGACGTTAAACTCCTGGTTAAAAAAAAAAAAATTCTATTCACGTATCTATTCTTAACTCAAAAAAGTACCTTCAATTGCTCTTAGCCTCTACCAAATCTCCAAATCCCTGTACTCCTACATATTTCACAAAGGAAGATCTCTCCATATTGACCATGAATGGACAGGAAAAAGTCACAGTGCAGACCATAGAATTGACTGCATGAAGAATCCTTAGAATGTTCCTGTTATTCTTTGCTGATTAAGCAAAGATAAATAAGAGCCGCATGCACTACTCAGGGGAACTAGTATAACATGAATTATTCAGCAGATGTGCATGTTGAATGAAAAAAATCATTTACATGTATAAACCTTCCTAATAACACAATAACAAGATATTGTATATTTTTATGCCACACCTGCACTTGATGTTCTTATATACATGCTTGATGTTTCAAGCCCATTTGATTGCTTTTGTTGATCTGCAGCATATCCATTGGAATTCAGTGTTCTTGTAAGCCACATTCGGAACTGTGGGTTATTTCCTTACAAATATCCCAATGGATGTAATTTCACATACAAAAACAGCCTAGGCTGCAATTTCATGTTTAGTGGCTACGTAATCAAAGGCACGTTGCTTGGAGGAGTAATAAGCAGGTATTATATGCAATTAATATTCTACATTTGCATAGTTAGATTAAAGAAAAAAAACAATTATCCATTGACTTCAAAAACAACACTAAATTTTCTAAACCCACAGTAATGGCAAATCATAACAAACACAAATATCTAAAGAATGGGAAAAAAGGGAACTCTCCCTAATAAGACACAGCTGTCCAAAAGACTTTGATACATCCCCATACTCTATTCAAAATGATTAAAAAAAAGTTTGGGCTTTAAATACACTTTTTATTGTGTGTTTTTTTTTTAACCTTTTCACCATTCCCTTCACTCTCATATATATCATCTCATTTCATCAACACTTTCACCTTCCTAATCCTGTAAATTGACCCCCTCATCTCCAACCTCCCACCATAAGGGACCTTTAAATGAACCCCTTTGCCGCCTCCTCCCTTTTTGTATGACCTAGACATTAATGATAAACTGTATCTAGTGCACCATTAAAAGCCCCATATATTAACCACCTCAATGGCAGCATGTTTCTTCCTTTCCAAAAAGAAGGTTTTTTTATAATCGTTTCTAAACACAAAAATTGTACAGAACAGATCATTTGGAAAACTATGAGACAGAATAGGTATTTGTTAATAGTAACCTTGATTTAATGTAATAAAGGACCCAAATGCAAATACAATAAAATAAAATAGAACTGGAAGCCCAATCCAATTGAACCAAAAAGAACATGAGGGCAGAGAATCTAGGTAGGATGTACAATTTTATTGAGGTTTGGAACTGTGAAAAATTACTCTTATAGTCAGGTATATGTGCATGAAAATATAACGTATAAATACTGGTAGTAACAAAGTATGCAAGGGGATTGCAAGGAATGCAGAGACATGGGCCAATGTGGCAGTTATCAGGATCTACTGTAAGATCGGTCCAAATGGAAAACCTTGCTTAGGTTTGGTGTATGACTTTTCGATATGCGCTATGGATATGTGTCAGTGCATATCTTATGGTAAGTACTTAAATTGGGGTCTGGAATGGGTGATAGGATGAAGAAGCAGATGAAAATAATGAAAAATAGAAAGTAAGAGGTGTTGATTTCCAAACCTTCAATAAGGCCTTCTGGCAATAGACTGTTAAGTTTGAATATTCAAAAGGTTTCCAATGCACATAGATTTTTTTTCTATGTTCTCTGAATATAGTACGGAGTGATTCAATTGTGCTGCCTACGTAGCACATCTTGCAGGGGCAGGTAATTAGGTAAACTGCATAGCTGGTGGAACATGTGATAAATTAATTAATCTCAAAGGTATTTCCCTTGAAATCAGAGAAGGTCTTTTGGCCATGTGTCACATGTGAGATACTTCTTCTTAAAACAACAGTACATCCCTGCAAGAGAAAACATCCCTGAGATAGAACCCAGAAAATCCCCGTTCCTTGTCTCACCCCTACTGGAAGTGATACCAATTTTTATATTTCATGCGCTCCTAAACACTGGGTTGGGGTTTGGGGGGATATGCAGTGACACATATCCACAGCGCATTTTGAATAGTCATACACCACATTTATACAGGGTTTTTCATTTGGACCAATCTTAGATCCTTAAAACTGCCACGTTAGCCCATGTCGCTGCATCCCTTGCAATTCCCTTGCATATTTTGTTAATACCAGTATTTGTGCCCATTAACATATACATTATATTTTCATGCACCTGTACCTGAGTATAACAGTCTTTTTTCACAGTTCCAACCTTCAATATAATTTTACATCCTACCCAGATGCTCTGCCCTCATCTTTCTTTTTGTTCAATTGGATTGGATTTCCAGTTCTATTTTATTTTATTGTATTTACTTTTATCTTTTTTGGTCCCTTACTACATTAATTCAAGGTTACTGTTAACAAATTCCTTCTCTGCCCCATAGTATTCCAAATGATCTGTTCTGTACAATTCCCGTTTTTAAATTATAAAAATGATTATTTATATGTATTTGTATTCATTAACATTGATTCTTTATAAAGCATATGCTATCCTATAATGATAACATCCATTGTTTTATCATATTTTACCATTTACCAGTTTCAACCCATATTACCTTTTTACAGGAACATTTTCCCACAGTAATAATAGATACACGAATACATGTTTTTTTTCCTTTTTTCTGATAATGGGGCTTATTTACGAAAGCCAAATCCACTTTGCACTACAAGTGCAAACTACAAGTGCAAAGTGCACTTGAAATTGCACTGAAAGTGCACTTGGAAGTGCAGTCGCTGTAGATCCGAGGGGGACATGCAAGGAAGATAAAAAAAAACAGCATTTTAGCTTGAACATGATTGGATAATAAAATCATCAGAGCTTCCCCTCATTTCACCCTCAGATTTACAGTGACTGCACATCCAAGTGCACTTTCAGTGCAATTTCAAGTGCACTTTGCATTTGTAGTTTGCACTTGTAGTGCAAAGTGGATTTGCCTTTCCTCCATACATTTTGGGAGTCTCCCACATGCCATTTCACAAACTTAAACGTGCCATTTTGTTTTTAGCTGAAAGTAATGGCTCTTCTGGCCACGAGTAAACAAATAATAAATATATAGTCTATGCTAAATGCAGAATATATATATATATATATCAAATACACTGTCACTAACTGAATAACCTGCCTGTTTAATCTAACTCAAGCTATCTCTCTGTCTAGGCCAACAACACTACACACGGCCGCTCTGTAAGCAGCCTTATATATTGTGGGGCGTGGACTTAGTCCCCCTGAGCCATTAATGGCCAAAGACACCCTGCCTTTGGCCAGTTATGGCTCTCTCAGCAGAGCGTGCTGTGATTGGCCAAAGCATGCAGGTCAGCTGCATGCTTTGGCCAATCATCATACAGCAATGCACTGCGATCTCGCAGTGCATTATGGGGCATTCTGCGGTGCTCAAATTTTCCTAGAACGCCCCATATGTTTGGTTTGTTTTAGAGCAAACAAACACCCGATGTTCGACTCGAACCTTGGGCTTATCCTTAGTCCTATAATGTGGAGAACAGCGGCGCTCATCTGAGTGCAGTATATTAAAATGATTCATGATAAATGTATTAAGATAAAAAAAATTAAAACAAGAATGAACTCACAGGGTAAGAGTTAAAATGGTTAGTCATAAGGGGAGGGTTGCTGTGTAGTCCTGATCCAGATAGCCGGCAGTATGGGGTGCTGCTGCTGTCTCGCTAGCTGCAGGCATTTCCAAGGCTCCGAGTCAAGCTGGCAATCGTCTCCCTGTTGGCTGTGACGTCAGTGGATGTGGGGCACAGGGCCAGCAGGTGCGCATTCGAAGTATGCATGCTCCTTCTTCAGGCTGTGATTCTTATTTTAATTTTTTATCTTAATAAATTCATCAATAATCATTTTAATATACTGCACTCAGATGAACGCAGCTGTTCTCCACATTATATATTTACAGAGCTGCTTCCTCTTCCACAGCTGGCTGCACCTCTATATATATCTTTAACCCAACAAACTTGTTCCTAACCCATTCTAGCCTGAACTGAACTTTCCAGAGTCTAAGCTACCCCCAACCACTGGATTTTATTATCATAACCACCTTTACCTATAGTTTTGTTTCCCACCCATCCATCTCTCTCCAAGTTCCACTATACCCCCCCCCCCCCCCTCATCCCTAGTCCTGTATTTCACCACTGAAGTTTCATAACTGAAGTTATTTGTGGGTTTTTCTTTGCATCCCGAACAATTTTCCTGGCAGTTGTGGCTGAATATTTAGTTGGTCTACCTGACCGTGGTTTGGTTTCAACAGAACCCCTTATTTTCAACTTCTCTTTAGAGTTTGAACACTGCTGATTTGCATTCTCAATTCCTTGGATATCTTTTTATATGCCTTTTTATGTTTTATACAGTTCAACTACCTTTTCCCGCAGATCCTTTGACAATTCTTTTACTTTCCCCATGACTCAGAATCCAGAAACGTCAGTGCAGCACTGGAAAGATGTAAGGGTCAGTCAGGAGTCCAGAAATGTATTGCCCTTTTATAAGCACACACTAATTACAAGCAAACAGATCACAGGTGAGGATGGTTACCTTTAATAGCCATTCAAACCCCTTTGTGTCAACTTGTGTGCATGTTATCAGGCCAAAATCTCAAGCGTGTGTAAACTTTTGATCAGAGTCATTTGGGTAGTTTCTGTTGTCATGATTTAAAAAGAGTAAATGCGGGGGGCGTGGTTTGGCTATGCAGCGGTGAGGACGTGTCTCTCTCGTGCTCCGGCGCCGACACACTATTATCAGCAATTTTATTGAGCTGCTCACTCCCAGCCTGCATATAAAGATGCGGAAGAGGTCCGGAAAACCCTTACCTAAAAAAGGAGCTGCCGTGGGATCGATCAAACGGTTCCTGTCCGCAGAACCAGAGGATCCGGAGGACATGGACGGCCTAGGCCGCTCTCCTGGCGGCGCAGGCTCTGGTGCGGGATCCGCCCCCCGACGCAGGCCTGAACACAGACGCCGCTCTCCGGTATCCTCGGCCGGCTCAGATGGAGAGGAGGACTCCCCCAGACGTTCAGGAGTAGAGGCACTGGTAAGCGATCTCCCAACTAAGGCTGAACTGGCCTCCATGTTATCAGGCCTAGAACGCGCCATTAAGAAGGAGGTGTCCGCAGTCCGTGCCGACCTCTCCCATGTCCTAGAGAGAGTAGAAGAGTCGGAACAGCGTCTTGATCGCCACGCGGCGGCCATTAGACACTTGCAAAACTCTACCCGCGCACTTTCTATAGCACACAGAATGGCGCTGTACAAAATCGAAGATCAGGAGAACCGCAATAGGCGGAATAATATCCGGATCAGAGGCCTACCGGAGGCTACTGGGGATGAGGATCTTCTCCCTTCCATTCGGGGCGTATTCAACAGCTTACTGGGCCAGGCCGCAGACTACCCATTGAAAATAGATCGAGTGCACAGGGCCCTCCGACCCCGGAATCTCTCTTCAGATGTCCCCCGCGATGTCATCTGCAGGATTCATTACTATGAGGAAAAAGAACTCATCATGAAAAAAGCTAGAGATGCTACCTCACTGGATTTTGACGGCGCCATGCTATCTTTTTTCCCAGATCTTGCTAGGGAAACTCTGGAACGCCGCAGAGCCCTGCGCCCCTTGACAGAGAAATTACGATCCGCCTCGATTAAATACAGATGGGGGTTCCCGGCTGCACTGATCGCTAACAGGGATGGTAAGACTGCAATTCTCCGATTCCCTGAGGAACTGGAAAAATTCTGTATGGATGTTAACATCTCCCCACCAGAGCTCCCTGGATGGCAAGATCACATCCCACCCCTGCCCGCGAACGCCGAATCAAGATGGCAAAAGGTCGACCGTAAAAATCGCTCTTCAGCATCTGGAGGTTCGCCTGAAATGGGCTGACACTATGAAAAAGATGACATAAGTTCCTGGCCCACCTTACAGTTAACCGACCAGAGTCTCTGTTTCTTAGTGGGTTTCACGTAGCCTGGCAATAACACAGGCCCTGTCAATTATGGTTCTGACCCACAGCTGTTTGTTTACACGGAGTGGCAACGACAATTTTTTGTCACGTTCTTTATATTTTAATTTTTCTTTTTTTCTGGGTCCTTTTTTCCTTGCTTTTCCGGTTTGGTTTTTTTTATATACCCATGTTGCCCTGTTATGGGATTTTTCTTAATTTACATATGTTCTATGTGGAGTTTTCCGGGTGGCTGGGCGTCCGGCCTGGCATGACCGGGCTACTCCGGTCGTGGCACGCCGGAAGTGCTTAGTCGCCTGCATCTATCACCTCGGAATGTTTCTGTGTTGGCGCTGGAGCAATCCGATGACGTTCTCGCTAAACTTTGTCTCGAAGTGCCTATGCACGGAGACCTTCACCCCCCTGTCCACGGGGTGCAGTGTTGGCTGACGCCCCCACTCCCCGGCTCCTACTTGGGCGGCGGGTGTGGGGGTGTTCGGCCGTCGGTGTGCCCCACCATGCACCGCAGTTTTATGCGTGCACTTTTAGACCACCCCCCTGAGCGGTCTACACTTCATTTGGTAATGGATGATGTTTGTTCTTTATTCCTTTTCTTTCTCATAACTTTACCTGTCTTTTTCTCCCATCCCCCCCCACTTTGCCCTTCCCCCGCTCCAACTCCTCTTACCCAACCAGGTCCGGCCCCTCAGAATACAGTGAACGTGGGCTCTCTCGCTGGTCTCCATGGCTAAGGTAAATCTTATCTCTTTTAATGTACGGGGACTGTATGCACCGGGGAAGAGACACAACCTATACAGGGAGCTGGGGCGCCTGCGGGGAGACATTGTTTTCCTGCAGGAGACCCACCTTACTCATTCCACACGGGTGAAACTCTACTCCCCACAATACCCCATGTGGTATTATAGCCTATCGGATGTACATAAAGCTAAAGGTGTAGCCATTGGGCTTCGCAGGGGCACCCCGTTCACATTTGAAACCATGTTAAGCGACCCACTTGGACGTTTTCTGTTCATTAGAGGCAGCTTGGGTAGTATGACGTGTACTCTGGCAACCCTATATGCACCTAATCGCGACCAAGCAGGCTTCATTGCCTCCACTCTCACAAAACTTAGAGATTTCGCACGCGGGTGCATCCTCCTTGCAGGCGATTTTAATACCCCGTTAGAACCTGCCATAGACACATCCAAAGGTAGAACCAATATCCCACATAAACGTTTACTGTCTATCCGCAAACGCCTACACGAATCCCAGTTGGTTGACATTTGGAGAATTATGCACCCGCGGGCGAAAGATTACACCCATTTCTCGCAGGTCCATCACACCTATTCTAGAATAGATTTTTTTCTCATTGATCACCACCATCTCTCGCTCCCTATTAACACTCACATAGACTCATCACCCCTATCAGACCATGCCCCGATCACACTAACTATTAAAATCCCCTCCCTACCTCACAGGTCCCCCAATTGGAAGCTCAACGAGCACCTCATAGAAGAGGAAATAGATCGAAAACAAATAGGCGAGAGTTTATCCCTCTACTTTGCTGAAAATAAACATCCTGACATCTCAGCAGGCACACTATGGGAGGCACACAAGGCCCATATTAGAGGGAAGCTCATAGAAATGGGATCTAGGAAAAAGAAGGAACAATTATTCCAACAATCTAAGCTGCTAGATGAGATTAGAGACCTCGAACAATTACATAAAGCGAACCAATCTCAAGCGGTATTTCATAGCTTAACTCTGAAAAGGGAAGAATTAAAGTCCCTCTTCCACACGGAACAAAAACAACAAGCCCGCATAGTAGCCCAAAGTTTCTATGAATGGGGTAATAAACCGAGTAGACTACTGGCACGTTCACTGCGACAAAAGAAAACAGCCACCTTCATAGCTAAAATCAAAAACTCTGTAGACGATCTGGTCCATGATACACCTTCAATTGCCAAAGAATTTCGGGAGTTTTACCAACACTTATATCACGTCCAACACTCGGTAACAGACCAAGACACTAAGTCTAAGCTCATTAGGGAATACCTAGCTCAGGCTAACCTACCCAGGCTGTCACCCGATATACTTGATTCTTTGGATGGAGAGCTCACTATTGCAGAATTACGCATTGCATTAAAAGCCATGGCAAATGGTAAGGCTCCGGGCCCGGACGGCTTTACTGTAGCTTACTACCGTAAATTTGCAGATATTCTACTCCCACACTTAACCTCTTATGCTAACGCGATTCCCGACGGTGAGTTCCTCAGGCCTGAAACTACCCATGCACACATAACTGTTATTCCTAAAGCTGGCAAAGACCCTAGTGCATGTGGCAGTTATCGCCCCATTTCATTGTTGAACATTGATGCCAAAATTTATGCTAAAGCTATAGCGAACAGACTCCTGCCCTTGCTCCCACAGTGGGTCACTTCCGACCAGACGGGATTCATCCCGGGTAGGGAGGCAAGGGACAATTCCCTTCGTACCCTATCGCTAATAACGCACGTCCGTGGGTCGTCCCAGCCCACCCTCTTTTTATCAACAGATGCTGAAAAAGCGTTTGATAGGGTGGACTGGGACTTCCTGTTGGCAACACTGACCCACTTGGGCATTAGAGCCCCCTTATTGTCCCAAATAAAGGCATTGTACACTTCTCCTACGGCCCAACTGAGAGTGAACGGCACCCTTAGCGCCCCATTTACTTTACACAACGGCACTCGACAGGGTTGCCCTCTTTCACCTATTTTATTCGCCCTATCGCTTGAGCCCTTTTTGTCCACGGTGAGACATAACCCCTCTATACACGGGATTACTATAGGACCAACCGAACATAAATACGCCGCATACGCAGACGACATTTTGTTCTACGTACAACAACCTCTTATATCTCTCCCTAATCTCATGTCAGAATTCGCTAAGTATGGAACCATCTCCAATTTTAAAATCAATATGTCCAAATCAGAAATACTAAACATATCTACCCCCGCACAGACTGCCTCCCAATTGAAAAGTTCCTTTCCCTTTAGCTGGCAGGCACATAAAATGAAATATTTAGGTATTTATCTCACCCCGAACCCTGACGCCCTGTTCCGTTCAAACTTTTTACCGCTTCTAAACACGATTAAAACTGACTTACAAAAGTGGTCTCAGATGGCCCACTCCTGGCTAGGGAGGATAGGGGTTATTAAGATGAATATACTACCCAGGTTGCTGTTTCTATTTCAAATGATCCCATTTGGGATACCAATAGGTTTCTTTACAATATTGAGATCGCTGGTTAGCAAATATATATGGAACAGAAAGCGCCCAAGGATTGCCAGACTCCTTCTCAACAGATCTAAAAGAGAAGGAGGTCTGGCCTTACCAGACTTTAAAAAGTATTTCCTGGCGATTATTTTATCTAGAATCTCTGATTGGAGATTCCACAAAACATCTAAGCTTTGGGTGGAACTGGAAACTGAGTTAAGTGGCTCTGATCTCTTTACGCAACTATGGGTTCCTTCGAAATGCAGAACCTTATCACCCAAGACCTCCCCTCTCACTCATTCCACCCTTGCGATGTGGGACACTCTCTGCAAAACAAACAACTGGCCTAATAACTCCCCCCTCATGCTTTTGACAGGCCACAACTACTTCCCGCCGGGGAACCCAGACCCCAAAACCCATACATGGTCCCTGGGAACGGCGACTCAGCTACACCAGGTTACTACATCGACGGGAATTACCCCCATGACTACAATTTTACAAGACTCTGTGGCGACTCCTATGGATCACTGGAGATACAGGCAACTTGCGGCCTTTGTTCACTCCCTCCCTAAACCCATTAGGTCTCTCACTGAACTGACACCCGTTGAAGCTGCTCTGGCAGATCCACAACCAGTAGAGAGACCCATCTCCCAGTTCTATCAAATATTGCAAACACTAAACTCTGCAGAAGATCCAGCTTTCATATCTAACTGGGAAAAGGAACTTCAGAAAGAACTGTCTCCAACCCAAAAGTCCACTATCCTCATAATGTCTCATATTTCTTCCTCGGCCACAAACACAGCTGAAGTAAACTATAAACTCCTAACAAGATGGCACTATACGCCAGCAATTCTTCACAAATACTTTCCCCACATCCCCCCCCTATGTTGGAGGGGCTGTGGGGAACATGCGACCCATGCCCACATCTGGTGGTCCTGCCCGCTGATACGTCCATTCTGGTTGACCATCCTTCACTGGATCAAAGAGATTCAAGGATATGAGGTTCCTAACGATCCATTCGTTGTATTATTACATTGTACAGGCAAATCAGTAGGGTCGTATAGGAAATCTATAACTCCTCACCTTCTTAATGCCGCTAAGGCACTTATCCCCAGATTCTGGAAACAAAAAAATATACCTACTCTACGCCAATGGCTAATAGAAGTTGATCGCATATATTATATGGAGGATCTCACCCTCTCCCTTAGAAATAAATCTGATTATGTTAGAAAAATATGGTCCTGCTGGTTTGCCTTTAAATACACATCTGCATTTGCGGAAATTATGTCAGACCCTAAGTAAACTGTTTTAGTAGATTAACAGTGTATAACAGAAGCCCGGACCTGGGACAATCCCCCCCCTTCCCTCCCTACCCTCTTTTCCCCACCCAACCCTACTATTTCTCTTCTACTCTTTCTACACTATTTTTCTGGTACTCAAATGTTATTATGTTTTAGTTCTGTATTGGTACTCTGTCAATTTATAATTATAATGTGGCTAAGACACGAATATTCATATTATATCCGATGGGACAAATATTCTATTGACAACTTATTAAAAGTCTTGTACACTTTGTGTAACACTAGTGGTTACAATATCCTTATAACTACTTGCTGTAATAAGACATAACATGCTTCCCCACTCATATAATTTTTCCTTGTACTGTTTGTAACACATTGTACCGTGTATTTCCATTTTTTTTTTGTTTGTTAATCCTTAATAAAAACAATAATTAAACAAAAAAAAAGAGTAAATGCTGTTTATTGATAATAAATGGCGTCAGACAAACACTAACCATGAGTGATAGAAAAGCTTTTGTGTTATCATTCATATTCTCTGAAAAATGGCCAAGAAATCATACATTTTGTCAGGGTATGTAAACTTATGAGCACAACGGTATATATACTGTGTGTATATATTGGAATTTTAAGTTAATTTACATATGTTGAAGATATTATTTACATCAAGCTGATCTCTTTTACATATATATCTAAAAATAAATGCAAATGTATACATTTCCATTAATTCCACTTAAAAACAAATGTGTCCATATTTGATCTCTTGTCATATTGATATCCATCTTCATCCATGCTATTTATGATGGCCTAAAGTTTTATGCCACGTACACACAAGTGGAACTTCCGTCGGAAAAATCTTGGATGGTTTTTCTGACGGAATTCCGCTCAAGCTTGGCTTGCATACACACGGTCACACAAAAATTCGCTGAACTTTCGACTGTCAAGAACGCAGTGACGTACAACACTACGACGAGCTGAGAAAATGAAGTTCGATGCTTCCAAGCATGCGTCGAATTGTTTCCGAGCATGTGTAGGAATTTTGCGCATCGGAATTGGTACAGACGATCGGAATTTCCGATCGGAACTTTTTCCGACCGAAAAATTGAGAACATGCTCTCAATCTTTTGCTGGCTGGAATTCCGCCAGCAAAAGTCTGATGTAGCATACACACGGTCGCATTTTCCGACCAAAAGCTCTCATCGGTCTTTTGCTGGCCGAATTTTCTGATCGTGTGTACGCGGCATATTTCATGAAACCCAAATGATCCCATAAAAACAGAAATAAACTTTAGTTCCAACAATTAATAAAAGTACAGATGCAGCAACTAAAAGGTTAATACCTGCTAATTGGTGACTAATTTTCGCACACATTTGCCACCTGTTCTATACAGATAAATGTATTTTGTGCCTTTTCAACAAATTGTTGTTCTAAATTTGTGTCTGCAATTATCAGAAATTACTGCATTAAGAGGAATTTCGACACTGGCTTCAGCTTCCAGGCTCAGCAAATCACCCCATCTCACTAAATGGCTTCCTTTTGATGAGATTGTTGCTAAGATGCAAAATGTTATCCAGACTGCTAGCTCAGAATAGTGTTGTATTTAACATGTTTGTGAACTGTTTACCTTCGAGCTTTAAGTTGACCAAGGGGGTCTTCACCCTGACCCAGGTTTAGGCTGGTCGTGCACATCGGCTAATGATCCTACCACTGCTCACTTATTTTTTCATATGATATACACACAGACCTACAGTGCATGATCATATCCTACAAGAAAATGTGCCTTTATCATAAGCTCACACCACCAAATACTGCTCCTAATGCTGGGGATTTTATTTTAGTTGATATATTCCACCCTGCATATACTTTTAGATCACTTTCTGTAAGTTCTTGCTGTTGCCAGTATTTATACATAGATATATAATATATAATAATTATAATAATTATTTAAGTGTTACTAAACCCAGGACCTTGCATTCACTATATCTGGTTTCCCACAGTACATGCATTTCCATGTTCCAGAACATGGAAATGCAATTGTTTTAGTAAATATAAACTGATAAATACCTTTTTCTCAGCAGCAGTATATAGCAGTCTTGTGACTTCTATCAGTACCTGGTTAAAGCTTGTAGGAGGAGTTTATATACTACACTGGCTGTCTTATCAGGATGCAGGACCCCTAACCCTCTTTCTGATAAAAAAACTCACTAGCAATACACACCAAACCGAGCATGTGCAGCCTGACTAACTCTGTCTTTTCCGGACATGTTTTGGGGCAATGCAAGAAAGGGCGGATCTGTGCATACAGGATCAAACAGCCTTTTTTACACAATGCAGAGGATTACCCCTTAGGTTCCACAGTGAGTATAACAAGCATGCTTTACTGCATATACACACTGATTTTACTGTTGTGGGTTTAGTAACACTTTAACCACCAAAAGTGTTTTACTGCACATACATTTTTTCTAACCTCTAGATGATTCTATTTGTTATCTTGAAATGTTTGGCTTAGGCTCCTCTCACACTAGCCGACTCCAAAGTTGCGCAATTTTCAGTGCAACTTTGGAGTCCGACTTTGAAGTTACTTTGATAAGACTTTTACACTCTCTGGCATTGAAGTTGTGTTAAAATAGTAAGAAGAGCCGGCAAGACTGTAATCCTTGAAGTGTCATTTATTGGTATATCAGAGTGACATTAAAACAATAATGTTGATGTGTTTCGGCAATAGCCTTAGTCGTAGCTAGTTTGAAATAGATATGGCAAGATATATATACTCACATACACATATACAAGCACCACCTCTATATCAGGTCAGTGTCACAGATAATTAGCATATTTAATTGATACCACCAATCATTCAAGTGGTTGATGACTACACCTGTTTTCAGCCAGCAAGAGAAAGGGGAGAGGAAAGGACAACAATATTAAAATTGTTGAGCCTAAAGAGAAGTGTGTAAAAATGCTACATGAGATGTTAGGACCTTATTATTCCAAGGGAAAATGTATTCCTTGGAAGAAAGTGAAAGTGTAGACTAATATTCAAGTAAAATACTTTGTGGTAGTAACACAATGTAAAGTCAAGATTTATGGCAGGATCAGAAAAAAGAGAAAAAAAATGTATGGCAGAAACAAAAATTTATGGCAGGATCAAACATTTATGGCAGGATAAAAAAAAATTTATGGCAGGATCAAACATTTATGGCAGAATAAAAAAAAGGGGGGGGGGATGTCAGGAGGAAAAAATAGAAGGTAGAAGACAAGCACAGAAGGAACCTACTAAGAGAAAAGGGCAAACTCTAAAGCAGGTGAACAATAAAACTAAAGATGGCATAGGATGATGTCATTTGAGACATAGATCCACATCCCATCTGTGGTTCATGCCTGTGGGGGTGCGTGTCCCCAACAGGAAAATCCACCTAACTTCCTGTTCTAATAGTATTCTGTGGTTGTCTCCTCCACGTACTGACATTCCGTTTTTTTGAACTGCAGAGAAAGAGAAAGAATCCATGTTACCTTCATTTATAAATTTGTGTTTTGATACAAGTGTTTTGATACATTGGACAACCTTCTCTCATTACTATATGCTGCTCCATTATAATGTTCGCTAATCCTCGTGTGAAGGGGCCTGATGGTGCATCCTACATATTGTAATTTACAAACATCACATTCTATCTTGTAGAATACATATTGAGTACTACAATTTATAAAATCCTTAATAGGGAATACCTTATTGTTTCGGTATGAGGTGATAGACTTGTGATTCTTGTTACGTTTGTTACAATACCTACAAGTATTCAAACCACAACTATATGAGCCATTAACACTGAGTCAAGTTTTGGGAATAGTGGTGGTTTGATGTAGACTGGGCGACAAAGAGTTACCTAAAATTTGGGCACGACGACAAGAAAAATTGCATCCTTTGGAAAGCACATCTATTAGGTCCTTGTCACCCTAGAGGAGGGGAAGATGTTTGTTAACGATCTGTTTTATCTGATTAAACTCTCTGGAAAAAGTGGTGACAAAGGTAAGGGAACTTTTGTCCTTGTTTTTTTGATTCATATGTTTTGTATGTTTTAAGGAGTAAGGGCATTTCTCTGTTATATATTAGATTGTTCCTGTCCTTCCCTGAGGCTATAGAAATTGCTCTATTGATATGCCACTTCTGATAGCCTCTATCAGGTAATCGTTTTGAGATGTTGGAACATTCTAGCTGAAAACTTTATGGGGAAGAGCAGTTGCGCTTGGCTCTCCTGAACTCACCCACCGGGATGAAACGAATAGTATGGGGTTGATGTCAGCTAGAGGCCAGAAGTAAGGAATTTCCGGCAGTGGGTTTGCGGAAGGTTCCAGTATTTATAAGGCCAGTGCTGGAGTCACCCCTTAGTGTGATATCTAGAAAGTCAATCGTGGTCGTATTGCTCACATAAGAGAATTCAAGATTAAGGCTATTGTTGTTGAGGTATGAGACAGTTAAAGAGGAATCAGTATGGTCCCAGATTAAAATCAGGTCGTCTATGTAACGCCCATACCAATAGATGTGGGGTGCATAAAGATTGAGATGTGAAAAAAGAAAACATTCTTCCCACCATCCCATGTACAAATTAGCTAATGATGGAGAAAATTTAGCTCCCATGGAAGCTCCACAGCATTGTACATAGAAGGAATCGTGAAAAAAGAAATAATTGTGCTGTAATAAAAAAGTGACAGCCATGATGATGAATTCTTTGAGCTGGGAATCAAAGAAACTATATTTGGACAAGTAAAATTGTACTGCGTCTAGAGCAAGATGATGCGGTATGCATGAATAGAGAGACTTAACGTCAAGTAACCCACAAAAAATGCTCTGCTCATTGTACTTCATTTATATGTTTTAGGATTGATGCTGTATGTTTTATAAGGCCCGGCAGTCTTGTCACTAAAGGTTGCAGATACTGGTCTACCCATTCACCCAATCTCTCAAGGAGTTAACCAATACCTGCTACTAATGGATGACCTTTTACAGGTCTCTCAGGTTTGTGTATCTTGGGGAGGTGATTGAACACAGGGACAACTGGATGTTCAAGTAAAAGGTGCTACGCAACCTTTTTTTGTCAGTACTCCTATTTCCACACCTGTGTCCAAGGGGTGTTTGAGTTTACTCTTGAAAACTGGAGTGGGATCAGATCTAAGGGGGTGGTGCATGGAAGAACCATTAAGTTGCCGCAAGGCTTCAATTATGCAATCTCTATCATTAACCGGTTCCCGACCGGCGCACGGCGATGTACGTCGGCAGAATGGCACGGCTGGACAAATGGACTTACAGGTACGTCCATTTGAATTCCCCGCCATGCCATTGCATGCGCGCCGCCGGCCCTGATCGCCGCGGGGATACCCGCGATTTCCTCCCGGAGAGGACGAACGGGGAGATGCTGATGTAAACAGCATCTCCCCGTTCTGCCTAGTGACAGTGTCACTGATCACAGCTCCCTGTCATCGGGAGCAGTGATCAGAGTAATGACACTGCTAGCCCATCCCCCTACAGTTAGTAATCACTCCCCTGGGACATACTTAACCCCTTCCTGCCCCCTAGTGGTTAACCCCTTCACTGCCAGTGTCATTTACACAGTAATCAGTGCATTTTTAATCACACTGATCGCTGTATAAATGACAATGGTCCCAAAAATGTGTCAAAAATGTCCAACATGTCCGCCATAACGTCGCAGTCACAAAAAAAATCGCTGATCGCCGCCATTACTAGTAAAAAAAAAAATTATTAATTAAAATGCCATAAAACGATCCCCTATTTAGTAAACGCTATAACTTTTGCGCAAACCAATCAATAAACGCTTATTGCAATTTTTTTTTACCAAAAATATGTAGAAGAATATGGATCGGCCTAAACTGAGAAAAAAAAATATTTTTTTATATATTTTTGGGGGATATTTATTATAGCAAAATGTAAAAAATAATGCGTTTTTTTCAAAAGTGTCGCTCTTATTTTGTTTATAGCGCAAAAAATAAAAATCACAGAGGCGATAAAATACCACCGAAAGAAAGCTCTATTTGTGGGAAAAAAAGGACGTCAATTTTGTTTGGGAGCCACGTCGCACGACCGCGCAATTGTCAGTTAAATCGACGCAGTGCCGAATCGTAAAAAACGCTCTGGTCAGGAAGAGGGTAAAATCTTCCGGGGCTGAAGCGGCTAAGTACCACTATAGCGCCCCCCTTATCTGCCTCTCAAATAACAATATCTTTGTGATTTTTAAGACCTGCAAGAGCCTGTCTTTCAGACGTACTGATGTTGTTAAACGTTCGAGATGCAGTACTGTCAATTATTTCTTTCAAAGACAAGAGTTCCTTCTCCACAACCTGTTGAAAGATGTCTACTGTTTTCCCTCTGGAATGTACAGGATAAAAAAGTTTATCACCAGTATAGGTAGTATCTTTGGATATGCAGTACATGCCCCTTGAGGATTCAGACTGCAGGCTCTCTAGTATAGATTTGGCCTTGAGATTTTGAAAATCAAAATTTGCGATTTGAGAGTCAATGCAGTCATGAACCTCAAAAGGGGCAGGCACAGATGTATCAATGGTAGTGGAAAAGTGTTTTTTTAACAAAATATTGCGGACAAACCTGTTATCGTCTAAAATAGTAGAAAAGACGTCAAAGTCAAAAGTGGGGGCAAAAGAAAGTCCTTTGGAAAGCAGAGAAACCTCAGAGGGGATAAGTGGACTGTCCGATAGATTAACAACATTAGTGGCATTGCAAGTTGTCTCATTATCTACCTGTCCTGGTGTTACTTATCCCATGCTTTCCGTGGGTAACTTGTTCTGTTTGTCTTTGGAGCCACGAGTCCACCTCCTTGTTTTCCTTTTCTGTCTCTGGAGTCCAGGGTCACAGAGGAGTTATTTGATGGGCAGTGCTGGAATCCTCTTTGTAAAAAACAGATGACACCGAAGTGCGTGGTGAGGGTGGAGAGCCGACACCAGCCATATCTGACAGTTCTGATAATGACTCAGAGTGGTCCGGGGAGTTGAAGCTCACGTGTCTGTGAGTGTTGTGTCTAAGTCTCCATTTATTTTTCAGAATGAAGTGCGGCCTCTTGGCTTTCTTGTATGTGTAGACTGCCCCCTGCTCATAATCTTGTAAATCACGGAGATATTTGTGTCTCTTGTTATCCAGGAGACACAAATATCTAGGCACCTGTTAGTGGACCTGGTGTATGGATTGGGTTGTCCCTACAGAGAGCGCTGTTACCTTTTTCTTTTCTATGTTGGATTATCCTGTCATGTCTGCCCCTGAGACGTGTTAAAGTCAGATCCATTAAGTGCAGGAACATTTTCTGAAGTCGCAGTGACTTCACTAATGTCAATTGGAATGGGGCATACATTGCATTTTACTTGTCCTGCGACTTGGGGTCTCACAAGTCGGACTCCAAGTTGCACAAGTGTGAATAGAGCCTATTTTTTTCACATTAATCTTTATGGTCTGTTACTGATGGCATAACAGGGGTGTCCCCTATATTCATGCCATCATGTGTCCCTCTTTCTCATCCTACAAAGAGGCATGGATATCCAAATTACTGACCGATTGTGATAGTGCTTACTGGATCAGGAAATAATTATCTAACAATATAATACTCTTTGCAATCCATGCAGGTTTAATATTCTGAATTTATGTCTGCAGAAAAATACGCATATTTTTATACAGAATACAACCTCTTCTACAAACACCGATATAATGTTTAAAAATTAACCTTTTCTAAGAGACATAACAGTGGACTGTTATTGCTGACCTCCTTCATAAAATGTTCAAGCGCTTGTTACCCCAACATATTCCTGATATGTGCCTGCTGTACCATGTACTTGTGTGAGAAAGTGTCCTGTTCTCTTTGTATTGCTTCCTTTATGTGAAATCCCTGGTGTTCCTGCCAGTCCCTCTGCTTTCTTATTAAAAACTGACCACACTAAGGAGGAGACCACACCATAGTCAGTTCTCTAGCTATGCTGGGAACTCAGTGTGCTCTCCTCCAATGATCAGACATGTCCTGACACACCCCTACTGCACAGCCATTAACTGGAAAGCTCAGTGTGCTGCTGCTCCCCCCCCCCCAGTTCTTATGCAGCTGAGAACAGAGGGAATGTGATCACAAGTATTTATAATGCATTTTTATATCTATACAGAAAATGTGTTGCCTTTAATTTCTAGTTTAAACCAAATGGATTGTTTTACAAGGTTTACAATCACGTTAACTGCCTACCTGTTACTCAGACCCCCTGGCTTTAATACTTTCTGAGGGGATTACTCACACTAAGGTGTATGTACTGGGACCAAGCATATTTGATTCCCAACATCCAGCTCATTTTACCAGTGTGATCGCTAACTACTGCGTTTGGGCACAGTTCAGTTGAAAGAATTGGTCTGCAGCGTTGTTTAGTTTAATTACTGAATGAATGAATGAATGAATGAATGAATGAATGATTGATTTATAAAGCGCTGCAAATGCGAACTGAATCGCCTCAAGGCGCTGGATGCATTCTCTGATGTCAGCTTCTCAGAAAAGGAAGGTCTTTAGTTTTTTCCTGAAGGCCTGGTGGTTTTCTTCCATGCGGATGTTGGTAGGAAGAGCGTTCCATAGTTGAGGTCCTTGGACTGCGAATCTTCGTTCTCCCTTTGCTTTGTAGCGGTATTTGGGAATGGTAAGGAGGTTTTGGTTAGCTGATCGAAGACTGCGAGTCGGTGTGTAGTGTTTTATTTTCTCGCGGAGATATGGTGGGGCGTTTCCTTGTACGCATTTGTGGGTGATGCAGAGGGTCTTGAATGTGATCCGTTTCTTCACGGTTAGCCAGTGTAGGCTCTTTAGGGAGGGGGAGATGGATTCCCAGGGTTTTTTCCCTGTTAACAGTCTTGCCGCCGTGTTTTGGATGAGTTGTGTGATCGCTAACCATGCCTGAACATGGAACTTACACGCTAGAGAAGATTAGATCTATTTGTGTCCACTAAGGTAGAAAGGGTACAGATGAGGTAATTGTGCTCAGGCCCAGCACAATTTGAGTATAGACCATCAGGGTATAGGTAAGGGGCACAATTGTGCTTGGACACATTACAAGGCAACAGTGCCTAGTAATAGCATACCTATGTCCTTGACTCAATGCCTTACTATGCCTAGGAAAGGATTAAGAGTCACAGTGAAGGTCTGGTTGAAGAAAGAGGATTACCGTGACAGCTAGGCAGCTTAGAGGCAGCAAAGAAAGCCTCCATATTTCTCTCTCAAGATTTTTATTTTAATGGGTCAGACCACTGTTTAATTAATTTGTATTATTATACACTCACCCATCCATCCATGTCTCCATGCTTTATTTGGTTGAGAAAACACTTTTCTAGAATTTCTAGATGTGGCCATCTTGTGTAAGGGCAGATGATTAATGTAGCATGTACTTCCTGGAATCAGTCTGCCAGGGGCAGCCTGTCCATTAAGGGCGTACAGGCACCACCCCCTCTATCCACACCACCCCTTATATGAGTAATGGGTAGGTTCATGCACAGCATAAATCTATCCACGGTCACCGCCGCCACCCCCTATGCATGCGTTTGGCCCCTTTCAGAATGCCGAGCGCATAAATTACAGTGGCGTGGGTGTTTTTTTAAGCACCTAATTAGATCCATAGGCTCTAATAGGCTTCAAAATAGGGTGGACTCATGGCGAAGATCATTGTGCTCAGAGCCCACCCAGGTGTGTTAGGAAAACAAATGAATATTCGCTTTTCTAACACTAAATCGCCTCTCCGCCAATCAGGAAGCACGGGTCTGATGGTAGCATTCCTCCTCCTCCAAACATGGCGAGTTGAGCTGATGCAAAAGAGCTTGATTTTAGTCTCATCTGACCACAACACTTTCACTCAGTTCTCCTCTGATTCATTCAGATGTTCATTAGCAAACTTCAGACGGGCCTGTACATGTGCTTTCTTGAGCAGGGGCAGGGCCGTTTTTTCCACTGGGCATGCTGGGCAGTTGCTCGGGGGCCCCACTTGTCTGGAGGGTCCCATCCAGGGCCGATCATCAGCGCTGCAATCTGCTGATTTAGTTGACTGACTGCACTGGTTGCTCACTTGCTAGAATCGTCGGCCGCCCAGCGTCTAGCTAGCAATCAGTGACGTCAGTCAGGGGCCGCGGCCGCCCCCAGCATTCATAGCGCACCGCGGCCGCCCCAGCTGCTAGTGAACAAGCTCCACCCACCTCTGCCATGTTCTTCAGACAACGTGGAGAGGGAACAGAAAGACGTCCCTAGATAGCTGGCGCTGCCTTGCTGCTGTGAGTGACACACTGTACTGCACCAGGCCGGCGGCCTCAAGTAAGTCTAACACTGTCTACTTAAGTAAGTTCAAGTTGTGCATCAAACACAGCCACTGTCTGTGCCCCTCAAAAGCTGCCACTGTGCCCATCAAAGCTGCCACTGTGCCCATCAAACAGAGCCACTGTGCCCAACAAAGCTGCCACTGTGCCCATCAAACAGCCACTGTGCCCATCAAAGCTGCCACTGTGCCCATCAAACACAGCCACTGTGCCCATCAAAGCTGCCACTGTGCTCATCAAAACTGCCACTATGCCCATCAAAGCTGCCACTGTGCCCATTAAATGCAGCCACTGTGCCCATTAAATGCAGCCACTGTGCCCATCAAAGCTGCCACTGTGCCCATCAAAAGCTGCCACTGTGCCCATCAAGCACAGCCACTGTGCCCATCAAAGCTGCCACTGTGCCCATCAAACGCAGCCACTGTGCCCATTAAACACAGCCACTGTGCCCATTAAATGCTGCCACTGTGCCCATCAAACGCAGCCACTGCGCCCATCAAAGGCTGCCACTGTGCCCATCAAAAGCTGCCACTGTGCCCATCAAACACAGCCACTGTGCCCATCAAAGCTGCCACTGTGCCCATCAAAGCTGCCACTGTGCCCTTCAAAAGCTGCCACTGTGCCCATTAAATGCAGCCACTGTGCCCATCAAACACTGCCACTGTGCCCATCAAACACTGCCACTGTGCCCATCAAACTCGTGTTATATTGTCTAAACGTTGTGTTAATGTTTAAACACTGGTTTTGTTGGAAGTACCAAGAAATATAGCCTTATTGATAATTTGCATTTTTATTCTCGTGCGTGATTGTGTAGACAGCGCTCCAGTGCACTGAATTGCCCGGGGGCCTATAATAGGATAATAAGATGGCCCTGAGCAGGGGGACCTTGCGGGCACTGTAGGATTTCAGTCCTTCACGGCGTAGTGTGTTACCAATTGTTTTCTTGGTGACTATGGTCCCAGCTGCCTTAAGATCATTGACAAGATACTTCTGTGTAGTTCTGGGCTGATTGCTCACCATTCTCATGATCATTGAAACTCCACGAGGTGAGATCTTGCATGGAGCCCCAGATCGAGGGAGATTGACAGTTGTTTTGTGTTTCTTCCATATGAGAATAATCACACCAACTGTTGTCACCCTCTCCCCAAGCTGCTTGGCAATGGTCTTGTAGTCCATTCCAGCCTTGTGTAGGTCTACAATCTTGTCCCTGACATCCTTGGACAGCTCTTTGGTCTTGGCCATGGTGGAGAGATTGGAATCTGATTGATTGATTGATTGCTTCTGTGGACAGGTGTCTTTTATACAGGTAATAAGCTGAGATTAGGAGCACTCCGTTAAGAGAAAGCTCCTAATCTCAGCTCGTTACCTGTATAAAAAACACCTTGTAGCCAGAAATCCTGCTGCTTGATAGGTGATCAAACAGAGGCGGCTCTCTAATTAGGCAAATTAGGCGGTCGCCTAAGGCCTCGCACTCACAGGGGCCTCGCGGCTGCCTAATTTGCCTGTTCTCAATCACTGAAGTTGACGCCGGTGGCTCTGCCTACCCCCACTGGGACTCTGTGGCTTAGGAGCTGACGGACAAATCAGATACTGCCCGCAGGAATAGCGGCCTCATCACGGAGCGTCCCAGTCCGTGGGGCCTCATGTGTAAGTTTTGCCTAAGGCTCGGTTCACACTGGGGCGACTTGTCAGGCGACCTAGTCGCCTGACAAGTCGCCTCCCGTTCTGTGCTATGGAACCGTTCTAATCGGAGCGACGCAAGTCGCTCCGACTTAGAAAAAGGTTCCTGTATTACTTTGGGGGCGACTTGGGGCGACTTGCATAGACTTCTATGCAGAAGTCGTCTCGCAAGTCGCCCCGGCAGTGGTTTGCAGGTCGCCTCGCTGAGGCGACCTGCAAGTCGTGCCGCCCGTGTGTGAACCAGGCTTAAGGCCTCACAAAGCCTAGAGCCGCCTCTGTGATCAAATACTTATTTCACTCATTAAAATGCAAATCAATTTATAAATTTTTGAAATGCATTTTTCTGGATTTTTTTGTTATTATTCTGTCTCTCACTTTCAAAATAAACCTACCATTAAAATTATATACTATATATAATTTCTTTGTCAGTGGGCAAACGTACAAAATCAGCAGGGGATCAAATATTTTTTTTCCTCACTGTAAATATAATATACCTTTCTCCCTATTTACTAATGCTAGCAGCATAATGATTAAAAATAGTTAATATTGATTGAGAAAGCTTGGTTCTGTTTAAAGGCGGGCCAGTAATGATGTGATTTTCCTTCCTGCAAGCGCAGGTTTCAGGAAAGAAAGTCGCTTGATTCTCCCATCAACATAGTCAGTATGTATAGCTGCTGGCAATATTCGCATTTAAAAATCCAACAAGCTCTTTGTACCCAAGTCAATCGATGGATCAACTTGCATACAATCAGTCTGCTCATACCACATTTGTCTGACATGAACCCCGGTTGATAATGGAGTTATGCATTGGAGAAATGTGCACATAATATTACAGCTGTCCTGACGACATTGGGATTTTGGCTATATATACAAACTGACTCCCATACTTACCATTTGTTGGGTACACAAGACCTTGGAAACCATATCCTCTTGTTCCTACAACATTTAGTATCCACTTGGGACCTGGATGTGATGGGCTACACCCTTGGGCCGGTACCTTCATCTTGAGATCTGTTGTCAGCTTTATCTTTTTTTTGATGATGCCCATATGAGCTGCATAAGCTTATGGAAGTTATAAGTCATACAGTGTATATGCTTGTGTGGTCCTGAAGAAGTGAGAGCCCCATGAAACGCGTCAAACCAGATCAAGATGATATTGAACCTTGTGCCTTATGATATGTACTCTCTACTGTAAACCATATGTTTTATGCCATTGGGCATTTTTTAACTATTATATGTGTATAGTTTATTAAACACTATTTTATGCTACTAATATTGTGTGATATGTTCTCAAAGGCAGATGTAAAGTCCCACCCCTTTGATTTGTACCCTTTCACTGTTATGCTCACACATGGTTTGAATTTTGGTTGGTTTGGCAGGGATTATCTATGGCTGGCTTAAGGGAGAAAGTTGTTTTGGGTGTACTCCTCTGTGGGGACAGATAATGGTTTGAATGCCCCTGCTCTATCTGGAAGCACCTATTAGATTTAAATTATAATTTTTTTACTGCTATTGATTTTACAAAGTTCCTGTGAATGTTATGTGTGGCGCAAAGAACCTCATACTTATGGTATATGAAAAATCAAGATACTGGGGTTTATTTACTAAAGGCAAATCCACTTTGCACTGCAAGTGCACTTGAAAGTGCACTGAAAGTGCACTTGGAAGTAAAGTCACTGTAGATCCGAGGGGGATATGCAACGAAAAAAAAACAAAACAGCATTTTAGCTTGCATATGAATGGATAATAAAATCAGCAGAGCTTCCACTCTTTTCAGATCTACCCCTTAGATTTAGAGCAACTGCACTTCCAAGTGCACTTGCAGTGCAAAGGGAATTTACCTTTTGTAAATAACCCCCACTGTGTTCAAAATGTGTCTATTCCTATTTTTTAAGTACATAGATAAGCTCTGTAGCACCTTGTTCACCCCATGTGCTAATTTCATCAACAAGGAACAATTTTATCTCTCAGTGGTAGCCAAAAGACTGGCTTAAAGAGCATTTACTACCAGTATTACTTGTCTGTCAGTTGTAAGTTATTATCAGCTATGGACAATTGTAAGAAATCAAAGCTGAGAGTTTAGTGGGCTGATCTCTTATATTTATATGTAAGTGATTAAATGAGTCTTAAAGGATATCTAAACCCAATAACAAAACAGAAAAAAAAATGATTTTACATCAGTGATGTTATGGAGAATTATTCATTTAGAATTTAAAAAGGAATATATTATGGCATATTAATAAAAGCTGTGTGTGACCCAAACTACTGAAGAATTACGATGCTGAGTAGTGGGGGGGGGGGGGGATGGGACAAAAGGAACATAAAGAAGGGTAGAAGGTGGGGGAACTAGGATCAAGGAGATAGGAAGTTATTCACCATTAAAGATATATAATATTGCTTCAAAATTGTATTAGACAGTAAGGAGTGTTAATACAGTTTCCCTAAACAGCTGGTAGGGATATCTAAATTTTTTTTCAATACATTTTTATTTGAAAAAGATATTCAACTTACAATAATACAATATGAAGTATACTGTATAATATGCAATGTTCAGGAGTGTTAAGTACATCCAACACTCATCTATAACTAAATCAGACAAGTTTTGGTATAAACTGTTAGCCAATCAGTAGACAATGAACAGTGCACTTAAAAAAGGACCTAAAATAAGAGAAAAAGAAGTAGAGCTTATAAAGATAGAGGATAATGGAAAAGGGGTGAAGAAAGGGGGAGGGGGGTAGCCTGCCTCATACAGAAATTACCAGAAAAAGGTACATTGTGTCAAATGTGAGAGTATTTACTCAGATTGGGACATAATCTCAGAGGAGAAAGTAAAGGTGAACCAGCAGGCGCATATCTTATGCGAGGTAGAGACCTGATCTCTAAATTCAAATGTAAGATCTTCCATGTGATAAACATGGTCCACGACCTGCAACCATTGTTGTATTGACAGGATTTTAGTCTGTTTCCAATAGGTATGAGTGATTTTGCCGTACTTAGAAGGTACAGAGTAATTGACTTTTTATATCGGCCCACTGATTTGCCCACACAATTAAATAACACAATCCATGGATCATTAACAACAGGTGAACCTTGTATCACTTTGATCCAATGTAAAACAGAAGACCAATAGAGGAGAATGAGTGGACATTGCCACCAAATATGTGCATGCGTAGCTACCTCACCAAAACCTCTCCAACACATAGCAGAGGTGTCAGGAAAAGCTTTATGAAGAGCAACCGGTGTATAGTGCCATCTGGTCAGAAGTTTATAATTAAATTCCCTGACTTTAGAAGAGATGGAGGAAGTGTGAGCTAGTTGAAGAACAATGAAGCATTGCTTTTCCTTTAAAGGGAGTTGTAAAATTCCTTTTCCCAGCTTGTTAAGAAAGTAGGCCAGGATTTGCTTCAACGATAGTAAAGTTAGGTCTGCAATGGTGCGCAGTGGTTTCGGTAGATACTTGACAAACAAAGTAAGTTGCTGGTATTTCCATTGATCCATAGCAGAAACTTTAGTAGATTTTAGTAGAGAGGTTAATGGAAGGAGCCCATGAAAAGATATGACATGGTGAAGAAGAATAGGTTTTAAGGGATCCAGTAGGAATATCTAAAGCATGAACCATATTTACGTAAATGGTTAGGCCCTGGGCATCCATCCAGTTTGCCCAATTCTGGCTAGTAAAAGTGTGTTTATACAGGGGTGAAATCCCACTGATTGTTGTTTTCTAATTACTAACTTTAGGTGGAGATAGTGATTTTCTTTTCAGGAGAACTTCACGCTGGCCAGAAAAGGCAGAGTAGAACAATGTTACATAGCCAAAGACCGCAACATTACCCGTAACACCACCCGTGACACCAAGTTAAAAAAAATAATTGGATTAATGGGAAGAGACAACTCTCCCACCTCATTTATGACAGCAACCACCTTTCCAATAGTTGTGGAGTCAGGGGGGTCCATAACACATAAATAACAGTACCTATTTCTGTAGCACATAAATGGCACATAGCTGTGGTTTGGAGGTAGATAAAGGGCAGTCTTTGTGGGCTAGGCTAAGACATTTTATACAAGGACAGAAAAGACCTGGTGATCTTGCCAGAAATTGTGTCCTTGTCATGTCTTGTAAGCTGAAAGCACAAACAAAGTTATCTTCATTTCTATTATTTGCTATCCTTCCTCCCCCAGATAATAGAGATAAAGAGAGGAAGGTAATATAAAGTTCAGCCAGGGTAAGAACCATGGATCTCTCCCATAGGTGTGCGCAGGGGGAGTGCCAGGTGTGTCTGGACACACTCTAATCACTATGTGCAGTGTTGATTCTCCCTACTGCCCCCCTCTTGTTTGCCCTCCCCCCTTTACAGTGCTGCTGGCTTTTCCCCTCTCCTCTCCCCCAGTTGATGTGGGGGATGTTTCAGGATGGAGAGCGGGTGAAGGGGCTGGTAAATGTGTAATTTACCAACCTCTTCCTTTTCTAAATAAACACTTTGAACACACTCACTCACTGTGTCCATTCATAGCTGTGTTTACTAGGCTTCCATTTGTGAATGAAAAGGAAGCCACTCAGCATGAGCACTTCCCATTTTTTCACTGCCCTGTGCAGCTGAGCCTGTAGAGAAAGACATGTGTGTTTGAGCTTTGGGGTGCAATAGGTGAAATGCAATAGGCGAAGTGAAAAATTGTCATCAGCACGCCAAGGATTCCTCGAAAGAGGGAGTTACAGTGGTGGGGCAGATGTACAGGGGGTTACAGTGGTGGTGCAGATGAGCACGGGGTTACAGTAGTGGGTCAGATGAGCAGGGGGTTACAGTGGTGGGGCAGATGTGCAGGGGGTTACAGTGGTGGGGCAGATGTGCAGGGGGTTACAGTGGTGGGGCAGATGTGCAGGGGGTTACAGTGGTGGGGCAGATGTGCAGGGGGTTACAGTGGTAGGTCAGATGTGCAGGGGGGTTACAGTTGTGGGGCTGATGTGCAGGGGGGTTACAGTGGTGCGGCAGATGAACGGGCCTTACAGTGGTGGGATAGAAGAGCAGGGTGGTACAGTGGTGGGGCAGATGTGCAGGGGGTTACAGTGGTTGGGCAGATGAGCAGGGGGTAAAGTGGTGGGGAAGATGAGCAGGGAGGTACAATGGTGGGGCAGATGGGCAGGGGGGTACAGTGGTGGGGCAGATGTGCAGGGGGTCTCACTACTAATGTCTCACTACTAAAGTAGTTTACAGCATTTACTTTATAAAGAATCATTTTCATGATTGGGGCAGATGGGGGTACAGTGATGGGCCAGATAAGAAGAGGATTACAGTGGTGGGAGAGATGAGCAGGGGGGTTTCAGTGTTGGGGAAGAGGAGAAAGGAGGTACATTGGTGGGACAGATGAGCAGGGGGTTACAGCGGTGGAGCAGAGGGGTACAGAGGTGGGGCAGATGTGCAGAGGGATGCCGAAGAGAAAGGTGGTACATCAGTGGATCACATGAGCAGGGGGGTTACAGTGGTGGGCAGAAGGGGGAACAGAGGTGGGGCAGATGAGAAGGAGTTACAGTGGTGGGGCTGATGAGCAGATAAGTTCAGTGTTAGGACAGATGAGAAGATGGTTCAGCAGTGAGACAGAAGAGCATGGGGGTACGACGGTGGGGCAGATGTGCAGGGAGGTACAGAGGTGGGACAGATGAGAAAGGGGGAACATTGGTGGGGCAGGTGAGAAAGGGGGAACATTGGTGGGGCAGATGTGCAGGGGGTTACAGTGGTGGGGCAGATGAGAAAGGGGGTACATTGGTGGGGCAGATGAGAAAGGGGGTATATTGGTGGTGCAGATGAGCAGGGTGGTACAGTGGTGGGGCAGATGAACAGGGGGATATAGTGGTGGGGCAGATGAGCAGGGGGTTACAGTGGTGGGGCAGATGAGCAGGGTAGTACAGTGGTTGGGCAGATGTGCAGGGGGTTACAGTGGTGGAGATGTGCAAGGGGTTACAGTGGTGGGGCAGATGTGCAGGGGGTTACAGTGGTGGGGCAGATGTGCAGGGGGGTACAGTGTTGAAACAGATTTGCATGGGGGACAGTGATCTGAGGTGTGGAGTTATAGGAATTGGGGCTGATCTGTGGTGTGAGAGTGCAGGATGTTAATGTCTCACTACTAAGTAGTTTACAGCATTTACTTTATAAGAAAATCTTTTTCGTGATTGAAATCTTTGAGTTTAAATTTTTTTGTTATAAGATCTCAGTTTATTTGAAAACATTTTTCAGCACACTGTGCTCAAAGGGTTGTCTACCGGTGGTGTAGAGAATGAGCGTAGACACCGTAGGACAGAAAGTGTTTTTTTTTTCACAGGATTACCAGGTGAAAATAAAAGAAAAAAAAGTCTAAAAACAAAAAAGGAAATGAATACAGCCATCACATCTAAGGCTTTATAAACTGTAATATATAAAACTTTTGGTTTTGGGTTTAGATGTGTAGTCATTCTGGGAACGTAATCCTACTTGCTCCCAGAAATAAATGGTAATGGGTGGATATAAAGCATATCTTGGCAAAATGATTTGTATGAAAACCTTTATTAAAAGCCCCTGACAGGTAATGCATTTCTTTAGAAACATGCAGTTTTTAAAATCAATACATTTTTACCTAATGATGTTAGCAAACGCAAATGTCATCTCGCCTACAGACTGTCCACCTTAAGAATGACATCAGAAATGTATCATTCTAGACTGAACAGAACATCAACACTTATTATGCTTTTTTTTCTTGCGCAAGTTAGAAGTAGGGAAATGAATGTTATTGAGTGAGTGCTCTTATAATTCAGGAGCACGGCTCCCATGCTGGGAGCATATTAGTCTTATCAGAACACAGATTCTTCACCTTGTTTCATTGTATCCCAGACGAATTAGCACACCATTCTTACCAAGTTAATGCTGCAGCCAATAGTGAGATAAGACCACATCATCGAGGTGCTATAAGGCTTTGAAATCCTACTAAACCAAGCACTTCTTGTATAGCTGAACTAATGCACAGGGGGGAAGCGAGCTGCAGTCGTCTTTCCAATCAGTGCATCGCTTCATTAAAGAGATAATTGGCTGCCTATCTCTATGCACAGAAAGCCACCTCTCTATTAGCTGTGTTGTAGCACAGAGTGTTCATCAGGCTGCTTTATCAGGAATGAAGCTGCTGATGTGGTAGCTTCAGCTTCTGCTCACAGGAACCTTACTTATTGTTCAGTTACAGACAAGACGTGGGCGTACTTAAAATCCTCATCCCCTGTCAAGTACACAGTGGTGTGCAATAAAGCAAAATTACTTTAGAACCTATTGGCGCCTTCTATGGCATCGTCAAAATATCACTTGGTTGAAGAGTTGCGTGAAATATTTATAAATAGTTAATATAACTGTTCAGTTGTATTGATTATCCTTCAGTGGAAATATAGAGATTTGATATACTGTAGACATATGGCAGAATAATACCTTAAAGCAGAGCATGAATTAGTAGTACATTACATACAAATCTTCTAAAGTAGTCTGTTCTTGAAAACTCATTTCCAAGCATACAATGGGAAAGAACCAACATCTTTCTTTAACATATATGATCTTTTTTTTTTAAACAAAGAGTCAGACAAGAAGTAATTTCAGCATTCACCAATCATATTCAGACTCTCATTCTGCAAATGCCACTTTCTAGTGCAGGTCTAAACCTGATTAGTGCTGGCTGTTTTGCAATACAGTTCTTAAAGCGGTTTTAAACCCAAAACCAAAAATGTAATATATTGCAGCTTACTAAGCCTTAGATGTGGTGGCTGTGTTGGTTTTCTCTTTTTTAGGCTTTTTACCCTCTGTCTTCACCTGGTGATCTGACCAGTAACGCACCTCCTGTATCTGGATTAAGGAGCACAGGGGACACCTATGGACAGCAGCATTGTCAGCCTGGGGGGGGGGGGGTTGGTTGTTAGATGTACTTGCAGATTTAGCCCTTATTCACACTGTTGCGGCTTCAAAGTTGCACGACTTTGATCCCGTCATCCCTGCGTGACTTCATTTTGGCTTGCATACGACTTCTTTAACCACTTCAGCCCTGGAAGATTTGCCTGCTTAAAGACCAGGACATTTTTTGCGATACGGCACTGTGTCGGTTTAACTGACAATTGACATCCTTTTTTCCCCTTTTTCCCCCAAAATAGAGCTTTCTTTTGGTGGTATTTGATAACCTCTGGGGTTTTTATTTTTTGCGCTATAAACAAAAAAAAAAAAGACAATTTTGAAAAAAACACAATATTTTGTACTTTTGCTATAATAAATATCCCCAATTTTTTTTTAAAAAAGCTAATTTTTTCCTCAGTTTAGGCTGATATGTATTCTTCTACATATTTTTGGTAATAAAAATCGCAATAAGCGTATATTGAGTGGTTTGCGCAAAAGTTATAGCGTCTGCAAACTATGGGAAAGATTTATGACATTTTTATTATTATTTTTTTTTTTTACTAGTAATGGCGGTGATCTGCATTTTTTTATCGGGACTGCGACAATATGGAGGACAGATCGGACACTTTTGACACATTTTTGGGACCACTGACATTTATACAGCGATTAGTGCTATAAAAAAGCCCTGATTACTGTGTAAATGTCACTGGCAGGGAAGGGGCTAACACTAGGGGGCGATCAAGGGGTTTACTGTGTTCCCTCAGTGTGTTCTAACTGAAGGGGGAAGGAACTGACTAGAGGAGATGACAGACTGTTTTTCCTAGCTAGTAGGAACACACAATCTGCCTCTCCTCTCCTCACAGAACAGGGATTTGTGTGTTTACACACACACGTCCCTATTCTGGCTCTCATGCCCGCCATCGCGCGTGGCCGGCGGTCATCGTGACCGCCAGCCACGCTCATCGGTTCCCCTGCAGTTGCGCGCCTGCTATTCCTGCTTAAAGGGCTGAAGTACAGCTACAACGGCTCTCGGGAAGGTGCCGAGCTGCCGCAGTATAATGACGGCGGCTGGTCGACAAGCGGTTAACAGAAGTTAATGCAAGTCCTGTTGAAGTTGCTCCAAAAGTAGTGCAGGAAACTTTTTCTAAGTCAAAGCGACTTGAGTCACACTGATTAGAACGGTTCCATTGCTGTTAATGGGGCATGACTTGTCATGCAACTTTGAACTCTCAAGTCGTATGAAAAGTCCAAGCAGTGTGAACCAGGGCTTAGATACAATAACAAATTGAAGCCAAACTCCAGCTCATACTGCAGTTACAGCAGTTAGGTTTTTTTTCCTTTGAGATGAAAGTGGTTGTAAAGCCACTTTTCTTCTTCCTATAATCCCCTGTGTTATATTACAGTATGTGCTCCAGTGTATGCTTCATTCCTAATTTTAGAGCCATGCTCGGCGCTCACGAGACCACCGGCCACGGTCTTCCCCGATCCAACAGCTACAGTGAGCGTGGCTGAGAATACCTGTCTGACGTCAGCTGGGAGGAGGGGAGGAGAGCGTCAGGTGAGCGCCAAGCGATGCTCTGAAATTAGGTATGAAGCGGCATTTTTTTTATAAATCACATACACTTAGGCACATACTGTAATATAACACAGGGGATTATAGGAAGGAAGGGAGTGATCGGCACCGACACAGCTGACAGGCACGGAGGGAGGAGGAGGAGAGGGGGAGCAAGGAGAGACAGCGGATGATGGAGGCATGTAAACTGACCACGGTGTCAGGGCTCAGCAGCCATGATAAACCATGGTTTGTTTACAGGGGGGAGGGCAGAACCAAAACCAGGCAGAACCAGGCAGGATCAGCCAGATACTTTAGGCAATACAAAGGGACAAATTACACAGCACAAGCACTGTGCTGTATAACATGCTTTAGGGAACAGGATCCACTTTTTGTTTAGGGTAACAAACACTTTAAGGGTTTTATATAAATAAATTAAAGCTGCCCATTGTAAGCAGCCCTGTTGTGTGGGTGGGGATGCAGCAATCTTCTGAGATCCCGCCTGCCTGAATCGCCCACCTGCCTGAATCGCCCACCTGCCAGAATTGCCTGCCTGCTCACCCGCCCACCTGTTTGAACTGCCCGTCCACCTACTCACGCGCCCATCTGCCTGAACTGCCCACCCGTCCACCTGTCTGCCTACACTCCTGAAAGAGGGAGATGTGAACTTACCAGGAGCGCGTGTGTGCTGAGGTAAGCTCAGCTGACTACTTGTTTCATTGTTCCGGCTCCCTGTCCAGCACCATAGCATTAGGGCAATGGGACTGGAACAGTCTGAAATTGAGGAAGGGGTTAGCATTGCCATGTCCACCAATGCAGGTGGGGGATGTGGGGGGGGGGCAGTGGTAGTGAAAGTTAACCCCCCCACATGCATTGGTCTTTATGGCAGTGAATGTTAACCTCCTCATCCCCCAACCCACCTTGCATTGGTCCTCATGGCAGTGAAATTTAAACCCACCACCCCCTTCTGCATTTGTGGTAATGTCAGTGAAAGTTAACCCCCCTCCCCCCAAATTAGGGGTCATGGGAGGGGTTACGTTTCAATGCCACTAACCACCAATGTGGGAGAGGGGGATATTAATACTGACACCTGTGCTAATGGTTATTAATGCGTCCACTAGCTTCAATGCTGGGGATTATAAATGTGTCCACTGACTTCAATGCTGGGGATTATTAATGCGTCCAATTACTTCAATGCGGGGGATTATTAATGCGTTCACTGAATTCAATACTAGGAGTTACTAATGCATCCTCTGATACCAGTGTTTGGGGTTATTATGATATCCACTGACATCAATGCTGGGGATTATTAATGCGTCCAATGACTTCAATGTGGGGGATTATTAATGTGTCCAATGACTTCAATGCGGGGGATTATTAATGCGTCCACTGACTTCAATGCTAGAAGTTACTAATGCATCCTCTGATACCAGTGTTGGGGGTTATTATGATGTCCACTGACATCAATGCTGGGGGTAATTTATGCTTCCTCTGATACCTGCATTGAGGGTTATTATGGCGTCTGGCACCAGTGCTGGGGGTTGTTAATACATCCACTGACATCAGTGATGGGGGTTATTAACACATCCTCTGATACCTGTGTTGGAGGTTATTATAGCGTCCACTGGCAGAATGCTGGGAGATATTATGAGGTCCACTGGCACCAATTTACTGGGGGTTATAATTACGGTCGCTGACATGTATGCTGGGAGTAATTTAATTTGTGTTTAGGGGTGGAATTAGGGCGGGGCAGGGTAGGGGTTGGGTGGGGTAACTGGTGGCAAGTAATTCTTAAGGCCTAGCTAGTAGCTCAGGACTTGAAATTTTGAGCCCTGTACTAACATACCACACACTTTTATGATCAAATATCACCAAAAGAAAGCTCAATTTGTGGGAAAAAAAGAAAAAAATGTATTTGGGTACAGTGTCGCATGACCGTGCAGTCGTCAGCTAAGGTAACGCAGTGCCGTATCGCAAAAAATGGCATGGTCATGAAGAGGGGTAAATCTTCCCGAGGGCAAGCAGTTAAAGCTTTGTAAATTGTGCCAAATACTGTATGTTAAATAACACTATAATTAATACAAACAGATAAGTATTTATTGACCTTACAGCTCTCATTTTTTCACCTCTTATTCTTTGCTATTTCTTTTCCTGTGCTCTTACTTTTTGGCTGGTGTTTAACAGATTTTTTTTTCTTTAATCATTTTAGAACTCCCCTCATCGCTGCCAGTGTCATTGGAGGCCTCTTCATTATAGTCATCATGGGTCTAACCTTTGCTGTCTACGTCCGTCGAAAGAGCATCAAAAAGAAGAGAGCCTTGCGCCGGTTTTTAGAGACAGAGGTGAGATCTTGCTGTCAAGAGCACAATCTTCAATATTTATTGCTTTACATTTTTTAGCTGATTCATGTTCTGTTAGTCATTTTTTTATGAAAATCTCATGTAACCATGATGCTTCAGTACTTTTATAATGTTTTTCATCGCATCAACTGCTGGGATAATATTGAGTAAAAATAGAGAGTAATGATAGCACTAGGTGTTATACACTAGTACAAAATTTGTACATGTGCTATAAGGATATTATAACATATATTGTAACATAAACATACATAAAGTAACCATGGTCGGCCTGTCTTTGTTTTTTTATCTTTTCCATGCCCGAGGCCCCATCCTCGGTGCCGGAAAGGTGTATTCCCTTGCAAGATGCATGCGGATGCCAATTAATTGCTATTGGCACCTCAAATTCATATTGCAAAGCACAGACCATTTGCAGGTGCCAAACTTCATGGTACTGCAGTAGCGTGCAGTTTGGTGTGACGCGATCTGAAAAAGTAGTGCTTGCACTACCTTTTCTGCATTCCTGTAACTTTGGCAGCCCATTGAAATGAATGGGCTGTGAAAATCGGAAATCATGAAACCGCACAGGAATGCACATGTTCGAACGTGTGCGTTCCAGTGTGAACCAGCCCTGAGGACAATAGGCCACCCTGCTTTGTATAAAGTGTTGCTGGCCACTAAATAGGTGTTATGGAAACACCTTATTAGGAATGGGTGAAGTTAAGAGTTGAAATACTGTGACTGTTATCACAACAAAGCCATGTGATAACTGGCTTTGTTCTGGTGATGAATGGCTTTGTTTATCAACAAATCCATCACATTGGCAAAGTGAGACATTTGATTAAAAATTTTAAACAAGCTGCCAACCTTGCATTAGATTGCAATCCCCCCCCCCCCCAATTTTCTGACTTTAAAGGAGAAGTGCAACCAAAGCTTGTTTGGCTGTACTTCTCCTATGGATCACAGGAGTGTCGTTCTGCACTCTTGTAAACCATTTTCAGCTATCAGTGGGCTAAAGCCTGCTGTCGACTGACGTCACAGAGCCAGTCCAGGCTGGGGAAAGATCGCTACCATATGGTCGGGATCCACCCAGGAGCCTGGACTGGCACCTGGGAGACTGAGCCAGTCGCTCCTTTTTTTCCCTAGCCCAGCGCTCCGGTGAGCACTGGAGAGGCAGAGCTGACATCAGTGTGTGACTGTCACCACTCTCTGCTCGGAACGGTACGGAGAACTGAATGATCAGCGGTGTTTGATAGCTCAGTTCTCAGCCTTAGATTCAACGGGGGACAAATGCAGCATCCGATTGATTCTGTATCTGCCTAGGAAAGTATGATTTAAAAAAAAAAATCCCAAACTTCTCTTTTAAGTTCACTTTTAAAAAGGGCACCTGTCAATTTGGGGATAATTAGTAGGTTATTAAAAAAAACTCCATAAATATTTTTAGGACCTTCAAAAAGCAGAAACTAAAAAAGTGTTCAAATTTTCCAGTTTTCCAAGACTGATATTAAACAAAATAAGTTTGCAGTTAAGATCAGTATCCGTCTTCGTTTTGCGGTATACAAGAAAATTGTAATTGCAAATGACTATGGTGATGTCAGTTAATTTCTGGTTTGTATAGTACTTTTGCTGGGCAGTTAACCTACATTAAAAGTTCCACATTACATGGTTGCAAAATTGAATCACATGCTGACTTCCAGGGATGGCCCGTCCATTAAGGGCGCACGGGCACCGCCCCCTCTATCACGCTACTCTCTATCACGCTACCCCTCTATATGCATAATGGATAGATTCATGCATTGCATGAATCCATCAGTGGCCACCATGGCCACCCCCTATTTAGGTGTCCGGCCCCTTTTCGGATGCCGGGCACCTGAATTATAGCAGCGGGGGTGTTTTTTTGAAGCACATGATTAGAACCATAGGCTCCAATAGGCTTCAAAATAGGGTGGGCTCCGGTTACAGAGTATTGCGCTCGGAGCCCAGTCAAGTGTGTTCGAAAAGCAAACAAATATTTGCTTTTCTTACACTGAACCACCTCTCCGCCAATCAGAAAGCATGGGTCTAATACCCATTATCTGATTGGCTGAAGGCACAGGCAATCCTATTGGATGCCTAGTAGAAGGGAAGAAGAGATGCATGGGAAGCATGGAGGACACAGGAGCCATCATCTGAACCGCTGCCCGTCCCACCGCTCGCCACAGTCACCTGCTCCCTGACCCGCCACCAAGATGGGGTAAGTGGCGGGCAGACAGTAAGCGGGCGGGCGGGGAGGGTCACAGTGAGGCTGCATTTGATGGGCACAGTGGCTGCATTTAATGGACACAGTGGCTGCATATGATGGGCACAGTGGCTGCATTTGATGGGCACAGTGGCTGCATTTGATGGGCACAGTGGCTGCATATGATGGGCACACTGGCTGCATATGATGGGACACAGTGGCTGCATTTGATGGGCACAGTGGCTGCAATTGATGGGCACAGTGGCTGCATTTGATGGATACAGTGGCTGCATTTGATGGGGCACAGTGGCTGCATTTTATGGGGCACAGTGGCTGCATTTGATGATGGGCACAGTGGTTTCAATAGATGGCACAGTGGCTGCATTTGATGGGCACAGTGGCTGCAATTGATGGGCACAGTGGCTGCATTTGATGGCACAGTCAGTGCATTTGATGGGCACAGTGGGTTTTTTTCAGTATTTTTTCAGATTTTTTCAGTTTGTGCCCTCCCCCCCCAAAAAAAATTGAGCACCAGCCGCCACTGCTGACTTCTTATATCACTAACAATTGGGAAATAATCCCACAGTATTCCCAAAGTCTCCCATATGTCTCAGCTGTTTGACAGATCATAGTGTCATACACCCCTGACAAATTCAGTATAATGTCAAAGGTGAAAATTTGAGTAAAGCTTCCCTTAAATAATCAGTGCAGTATAAGGAAACGTAATGCACAGAATGTCCCAAGCCTGTTGTTTTCTGAAATATTTATGAAAGCATTTCTGCCACTGGTAAACAGGAACATGACCTGGCTGGGTTGAAATGCATTTAAAAATTATTTTTTATTGCAAATAATAATAATAATTTTAAAAGTGCTATCATCTTCCATGGTATAATAAAAAATAAATGATGCAAACAAAGGGGTAAGTAATGAACAAAAATACAAGCAATATGATCTGTCAACTGACAAGTGCACACAGTTGTCAGCATTAACAAATTACGGTAGGAGAGTGAGAGACTTAGACTAGCCATAGGTTCGAATCTTGGCCTGTTACATTAAAACCATGTATTGGCAGGCTGAATGTACCAAGTTGATTGATCGTTACTTGTGATTATCGCTAATGGCTGCTATAGCCACTAGCAATAATCACTGTTTCCTCCCAGTGGGGACGGCTTCCCCCCGCTCTCCTGCCAGGAGATGACAATGTCGGTTCCCCTGTCAGCACTGTCTGTGTTAATGGGGGAATCGTGTGAAAATCTTTCCTGAAATCCATGGTAAACAAAATTGCACTGTCTATGGCAGGGGTAGGCAACCCCCGGCATGGTGGCCACAAGCGGCACGCGAAAACTCTTTTACCAGCACTCAACTCCCTCCCCATCAGCAGAGCAGAGCAGGGAACTGTCAGTGAGACTCTAATGCATTCCAATTTCAGAATTCCCCACGCTGCACTTGCACTGAGGGGGCGGCACTGTGCCCCCACACATTGTAAAAGATGGAAAACATTGTTGGGTTCTCTACTTTGCTGTAGCTGTGATCGTCAGATTTTGTGATGGGGAAGAGATTGGGTAGAGTTCAGCTAGGGGGGCGGTCCCTGTTTCCAGGAGGAGGACTGTCATTGGCCACTGCTAAAGCCAATCACAGTCCTGCTAGCCCCGCCCACCATCTGGAACGTGGGCTGAATGCGAGAGGTGGATCAGCAGGATGAGCGTGCCAGGACAGGTAGATGTGTCTCATTTCTGCTTCCTTTCACCACTCTGCATATCACGCATATCATAGTCGAGAAGAGGGTGCAGCGGTGGGGAAAATGAGCAGGAGGGGTTCAGAGATGAGACAGAAAAGCAGGAGGGTACAGTGGTGGGGAAGATGAGAAGGGGGGGTAGAGCAATGGGGCAGATGTGAAAGGAGGTGTATTGGTGAGAGAGATGAGCAGGGGGTTACAGTGGTGGGGCAGGAGAGCAGGGGGAACAGTGGTGGGTCAGGAGAGCAGGGGGAAAAGTGTTGGGTCAGGAGAGCAGGAGGGAACAGAGGTGAGACAGATGTGCAGGAGGTACAGATGAGAAAGCGGGTTATAGTGGTGGGGCAGATGAGCCGATGGGTTCAGTGTTAGGACAGATGAGAAGGTGATTCAGTAGTGAAACAGAAGAGCAGTGGAGCAGATGTACAGGGAGGTACAGTGGTGCAGCAGATGAGCAGGGGGGGAGTTACAGTGGCGGGACAGAAGAGCAAGGGGGTACAGTGGTGGGGTAGATGTGCAGGAGGTACAGTGGTGGGAGGGATGAGAAGGGGGTTCAGCGGTGGGACAGAAAAGTGGGGGGGTACAGTGGTGGGAGAGATGGGGGGGTTCAGTATTGGACCAGATGAGAAGGAGACTACAGTGGTGGGAAAGATGAGCAGGGGGTTTCAGTGTTGGGGCAGAGGAGAAAGGAGGTACATTGGTGGGACAGTTGAGCAGGGGGTTACAGTGGTGGGGCAGAGGAGCAGGGAGTTACAGTGGTTTGGCAGAGGAGCAGGGGGGTACAGAGGAGAAAGGAGGTACATCAGTGGGTCAGATGTGCAGGAGGTACATTGGTGGGGCAGATGAGCAGATAAGTTCAGTGTTAGGACAGATGAGAAGATGGTTCAGCAGTGAGACAGAAGAGCATGGGGGTATGGCGGTGGAGCAGATGTGCAGGGAGGTACAGTGGTGGGGCAGATGAGAAAGGGGGAACATTGGTGGGGTAGATGAGCAGGGGGTTACAGTGGTGGGACAGAAGAGCAGGGTGGTACAGTGGTGAGGCAGATGTACAGGGGGTTACAGTGGTGGGGCAGATGAGCAGGGGGCTACAGTGGTGAGGCAGATGAGCAGGGGTTACAGTGGTGGGGCAGATGAGCAGGGGGTTACAGTGGTTGGGCAGATGTACAGGGGGTTACTGTGGTGGGGCAGATATGCAGGTGGTTACAGTGGTGGGGCAGATGTGCAGGGGGTTACAGTGGTGGGGCAGATGTGCAGGGGGGGTTACAGTTGTGGGGCTGATGTACAGGGGGTTACAGTGGTAGGGCAGATGTGCAGGGGGGTTACAGTTGTGGGGCTGATGTGCAGGGGGTTACAGTGGTGGGGCATATGAACAGGGGGGATTACAGTGGTGGGACAGATGTGCAGGGGGGTTACAGTGGTGGGGCAGATGAGCAGGGGGGTACAGTGGTGGGGCAGATGTGCAGGGGGTTACTGTAGTGGGGCGGATGTGCAGGGGGGTTACTGTAGTGGGGCAGATGTGCAGGGGGGTTACAGTGGTGGGGCAGATGAGCAGGGGGGGTACAGTGGTGGGACAGATGAGCAGTGGAGTACAGTGGTGGGACAGATGAGCAGGGGAGGGCAGTGGTGAAACAGATTTGCAGAGGGGACAGTGATCTGAGGTGTGGAGTTGCAGGAATTGGAGCTGATCTGATGTGTGAGAGTGCAGGATGTTAATGTCTCACTACTAAAGTAGTTTACAGCATTTACTTTATAAAAAATCCTTTTCTTGATTGAAGCAGATGGGGGTACAGTGATGGGGCAGATGAGTAAGGGGTAACAGGGGTGGGAGAGATGAGCAGGGGGGGTTCAGTGTTGGGCCAGATGAGAAGGGGATTACAGTGGTGGGAGAGATGAGCAGGGGGGTTTCAGTGTTGAGGCAGAGGAGAAAGGGGGTACATTGGTGGGACAGATGAGCAGGGGGTTACAGCGGTGGGGCAGAGAAGCAGAGGGGTACAGAGTTGGGGCAGATGTGCACAGGGGTGCAGATGAGAAGGGAGGTACATCAGTGGATCACATGAGCAGGGGGGTTACAGTGGTTGGCAGAAAATCAGGGGGAACAGAGGTGAGACAGATGTGCAGGAGGTACAGTGGTGGGGCAGATGAGAAGGGGTTATAGTGGTGGGGCAGATGAGCACATAAGTTCAGTGTTAGGACAGATGAGAAGATGGTTCAGCAGTGAGACAGAAGAGCATGGAGGTACGGCGGTGGGACAGATGAGAAAGGGGGAACATTGGTGGGGCAGATGAAAAAGGGAGAACATTGGTGGGGCAGATGAGAAAGGGGGAACATTGGTGGGGCAGATGTGCAGGGGCTTGCAGTGGTGGGGCAGATGAGAAAGGGGGTATGTTGGCGGCGCAGATGAGCAGGGTGGTACAGTGGTGTGGCAGATGAGCAGGGGGTTACAGTGGTGGGCAGATGTGCAGGGGGTTACAGTAGCGGGGCAGATGAGCAGGGGGGTACAGTGGTGGGCAGATGTGCAGGGGGTTACAGTAGCGAGGCAGATGAGCAGGGGGGTACAGTGGTGGGCAGATGTTCAGGGGGTAACATTAGCGGGGCAGATGTGCAAGGGGTTATAGTGGTGAAACAGATTTGCAGGGGGGACAGTGATCTGAGGTGTGAAGTTGCAGGAATTGGGGCTGATCTGAGGTGTGAGAGTACAGGATGTTAATATCTCACTACTAAAGTAGTTTACAGCATTTACTTTATAAAAAAATCCTTTTCGTGATTGAGAGTAGGGATGAGCTTCGAGTTCGACTTGAACATCGGCTGTTCGCAAGTTCGCCGAACAGCGAACAATTTGGGGTGTTCGCGGCAAATTCGAATGCCGTGGAACACCCTTTAAAAGTCTATGGGAGAAATCAAAAGTGCTAATTTTAAAGGCTTATATTCATGGTATTGTCATAAAAAGTGTTTGGGGACCTGGGTCCTGCCCCAGGGGACATGGATCAATGCAATTATTGTTTCACTTTAAGCATTATTAATATCACTGCTCCCGAAAAAACGTCAGTTTTTAAAAGTTTTAAAAACTGGCGTTTTTTCGGGAGCAGTGATTTTAATAATGCTTAAAGTGAAACAATAAAAGTGTAATATCCCTTTAAATTTCGTACCTGGGGGGTGTCTATAGTATGCCTGTAAAGGGGCGCATGTTTCCCGTGTTTAGAACAGTCTGACAGCAAAATGATATTTCAAAGGAAAAAAAGTCATTTAAAACTACTCGCGGCTATTAATGAATTTCCGGTCCGACAATACACACCCCCCAGGTACGAAATTTAAGGGGATATTACACTTTTATTGTTTCACTTTATTGTTTCACTTTAAACACTGCTCCCGAAAAAAAGGGCAGTTTTTAAAACTTTTTTTTGCATTGATCCATGTCCTCTGGGGCAGGACCCAGGGCCCCAAACACTTTTTATGACAATAACTTGCATATAAGCCTTTAAAATTAGCACTTTTGATTATTCATGTTCGTGCCCCATAGACTTTAACGGTGTCTATTTCTGCTACTGGACCCAATGCTGAAAATACACATATTAGATCCAAAATTGAGTATTGCTAGTACTCTAAAAGCACAGTCAGATTCAGCGTAAGAGTAAGTCTAGTTCTTTTGAGAAACAAATCTTGAGTAATAAATGTTAACTGTGGGGCTTGAGTATTTTTTTCCAGATTCAAATCTTTCTTCTTTTCCTCTTTTGTAGATTACACACCTCTGCTTGGCTACAATGTTCATATATTGATAGAAAATAAAGTTTGGATACAAATTATAGCGTTTTATATAGTAGCCAGTTTTGAATCTTGTATACTGCTACTTGCTTACTCTTTTTTTTTCTTGCTTTCCAGCTAGTGGAACCACTGACACCAAGTGGAACGGCACCAAACCAAGCCCAGCTAAGGATATTAAAGGAAACAGAACTAAAGAGAGTAAAAATCCTGGGATCAGGTGCTTTTGGGACAGTGTACAAGGTCAGCATCACAATAGTTTCTAAGATTATATGATTATAATGTTTTGTGTCAATTTATTTTAAATTTACTAGCTCTGTATAAGCGTAAAGTAGAACTATAGACAAAACTTTTTTTTTTTCATTCTGTGTCCCATTGGGGAGATTTCCCTTCCCTTCCTGTCCCATAGCCAAAACAGGAAGTGAGAAGAAATCCCTTCAAATTAAGGGAACCAGGTCACCAGAACAAGTGTCCCCATTGGAAGATTTCCTCAGTATTACTCTTTTGGTAACAACCCAAAATTTGGGATTTTCTTTTACTTTCACTTTTTAATAATAATGTTAAAAAGGACAAATAGAGAGAATCTCCCTAACAGGGGCAAAGGTAGCATTAAAAACCTGACAGGTAATCTAATCCATCTTTACTCTGTCCAAATCTAAGAAAAAAAATTGCCTTTAGTTAGACTTTAAGTTAAAGTGTATTTAAACCCAAAAACAGGAAATAAAGATGTATTGCAGCTTATCAATCTTCGATGTGGTGGGTGCACTTGTTTTCTTTTTTTTAGATAGTTTTTCCTTTATTTTCACCTGGCCAATGAAGCTGGCCATAGAATGATCGAAATTTTGATCAGTGTGTGGGGCTGTCCTGGGTTTGACAGAAGTCAATCATTCAATGATTTCAGTTGAACAGACAAGTTTGAAAAAGTTTGTCAATTAGCAACTGCAGCCACTGATATGTTCCAAATCAGTAGCGGGTCCCTCTGTCAAAATACAATGTCCTGGTGAGAGGATTCCTCCAGCCACCTTGTTTGTGTGAATGGAGGTGTCTGTGTGGTTTTTTTTTTTTGTTTCGCTCAGTACAGTGACTCAATAAGACAAAATACCAGCCTTATGGCAAGCTTATCTCTTATTTTTTAAATCCCTTTATCAGACCAGTGACCATTAGAGGGTTGAGCCAAACCATTTAGCACTGAAAGGGGTGCTTACACTGGACAGCTTTTTTAGTCATTTACTGAAAAAACCTTTATTCCAAAATAAAAAAAAAAAAAAGTTTTTATAACTGCTTAAAAATTGTTAGCTGAAGTTAGTTTCATTTGCTAATCTCTTATGTAAAATCCATCTAAATCTACTAGTCCATCTATCACCTTATCCATAGCTCCCAACTGTCCCTAAATTCAAGGGCTGTCCCTGATTTGAAAAGTCCCTCTGTCCCTCTTTCCTTCTCATTTGTCCCTAATTTTGGCCTGATCTATATAGCTGTATATAAAATGCACTTTTTATCTTTAAAAAAGTATTTTTTAGTGCTAAACCTTTCATCCGATTTCTAAATTGCTGTATTTGTACATTTCAAAAGCCAGTATAAAGTAATACATACTTTTGCTAATAGGCGTCTCTCATTCCCATCTTAAAAAAGTTGGGAGGTATGCCTTATCCATAGTGTTGCTGTCCAAGGGTGACTACGCTGCTCTTCCAGAGATACAGTGGAGGAATTAGTGTACCTACCTTAAGACATCAGTGTGTTAATGATTGGATTGACAGGTGAAAGTAAGTTTTGGGTTTAGATATGCTTCAAGGCAACCATCAAGATTATCCAAGCTAAAATAGTTTAAAGCATGAAGTCCAAGAGCTTGCAAATAATGTTCAAGAAGCCTGAACTAGCCGGCTAATTCAGCTATTGCATGTACAAGGTGATCATTGTAATGTATGTTGAAAAGGACAGCATGAAGGTAATACTGATCAAAACATTACTCTTACCCTCGTGCAGTGCTTGATTAGATCTCCTTTCCTTCTTTAGATTTTTTTTTTAAGTGTAATTTGAATATATTTCCGCTCATGGTACTTACTGTCCAACTTGTGTGTGGTATGTTGTTAGTTGTGTGTTCACTTAATTGGGTTGAATCAAATATAGAACCAATAAAATCTGTGGCTTCCAGATTGCATGCCAGACTTGCAAGTCCGGCTTAAATTTTCCAGGTTTCAGAGATATAGTATTTTATGCGCATAAAGTAAGGGTTTCCCTTCTGGTGCATTTTTCTTTTATTTCTAAAGGTTGTCTGAGTTCATTTTAATAAGCAAACTCTTCTGGAACTAGAGTTTTTCTTGAATATAGATAATACCTGAAGCTGGCAGATGAGATCACATGACTTTCTCTTCTAGCTGCTCTATATATTTTTTTGTAAAAGAACAAAATGAATACTAGACATGTGCGCGATCAATAAATTTGTTTCGTTCCGTTCCGTTTCGTATTAGAATTAATTCGTATTTCGGAATTCGTGTCCGAAATTTCGTTAACTTTTCGTAACAATTACAAATGTTCGTTATGATGAATTTATCATTATGAGGGGCTCCCATCATCCCTGTGCTGTGCTGACTTCCTGGGTTTTTAACTTTTAGGTTCCTTAACTTTTCGTAACAATTACGAATGTTCGTTAGGAATTTGGATCCGAAATTCGTAAACGATATTTCGTATTTCGTACAAAATTCGGAAGCATAGCAATTCGTATTTCAGATCCTCCCGAATGTACGAATTTACGTGAATTCATACAAATTTTCGATACGTACGAAACTAATCGCACATGTCTAATGAATACTCACCTCTCCTGCTGCCTGAACTGCTGAACTGCTGAACTCCACTGCATTGTAGTAGTAAATGTCTTCTGAAACACTTCCGGGACTGTCAATCTACTGTGTTCCTCCCTGTCCCCTGGTATTTAGTGCATAGCTCCCAACTGTCCCTGATTTGGAACAAAGTTCCTCTTTCCCTTTTTCCTTCTCATTTGTGCCTCATTTTTGGTCTGATCTATATAGTTGTATATAAAATGCACTTTTTATCTTTCAAAAAGTGTTTCCCAGTGCTAAACCTATCATCTAATTTCTAAATTGCAGAAGCCAATATAAAGGCATAGTAGAGGGAAAAAAGAACGCTTTTTTTCTGTATAATTCTCCTTTAACCGCTTGCCGACAAGCCGCTGCACTTATACTGCAGCAGGTTGGCCTGGCTGTGCGGTCCCTTTAAAGGCTATAACAGGCGCCGGCCACCAGCGATATCTTCACACAGAGACAGAACGGGGATCTGTCAATATAAACAATCAGATCCCCGTTCTGTCAGGGGAGTAGAGAGAGATCGTCTGTTCCTAGTGATCAGGAACAGCGATCTCTCTGTACTCCAAGTCAGTCCCCTCCCCCCACAGTTAGAAACACCTCCCTAGGGAACACTTAACCCCTTGATCGCCCCCTAGTGTTAACCCCCACCCTGCCAGTGTCATTTATTCAGTGATCAGTGGCTATTTTTAGCTCTGATCACTGTAATAATGTCACTGGTCCCAAACAAGTGTCAAAGTGTCTGATCTGTCTGCCGCAATGTCGCAGTCCTGCTAAAAATCGCTGATCACTGCCATTACTAGTACAAAAAAATAATAATAATAATAAAAATGCCATAAATCTATCCCCTATTTTGTAGACACTATAACTTTTGCATAAACAAATCAATATACGCTTATTGCAATTTTTTTGCCAAACATATGTGGAAGAATACATATTGGCCCAAACTGATGAAGATTTTTTTTATGGGTTATTAATAATAGCAAAAAGTAAAACATTTTTGTTTTCCAAATTGTCGGTCTTTTTTTTGTTTATAGCACAAAAAATAAAAACCGTAGAAAACCACCAAAAGAAAGCTCTATTTGTGGGAAAAAAGGACCTCAATTTTGTTTGGGTACAGCGTCGCACGATCTCGCAATTGTCAGTTAAAGCGATGCAGTGCCGTATCGCAAAAAAAGGCCTAGTCATTAAGGGGGTAAATCCTTCCGGGGCTGAAGGGGTTAAGGGGGCGTGGCAGGGGTGTGTGTCCTATGCCTACATACTTTTGCTAATAGATGTCCCTCATTCCCATCTCAAAAAGTTGGGAGATATGTTAGTGGTTCTTCCAGCCAACCTCCACATCTGTACAGGACACAGGAAGATGGTGGAAGAAACCACTGAATGTGGCAAGGACACAGCAAATCAACACTCCCAGAAGTGTCAGTTTTAGAAGACACTATATAGGAGGATCTCTTTACAATAATGCTGCATTCAATGGCGCAGAAAGTCTTTTATGGGGCAAGTTTGTTTCAACATCTGTAGTAAAAAAAAAGCAACAGATTTGCTATAAGGATTTCTGACTTTCCTGATCTGTAAATTCATTTTAGGTCAGTGGCACAAGGTATTGAAGCTTCTGGGGAGACATAATGCTGGGCAACTTGCATTTTCAGAAGGAGATCAGCAGTGGTAGTCATTAGTCCTTATACTTATCTTTAGAAAGGTTCATTTTAGGCAATTTAGTTTTTTTTTTAGACATTTTCTGTGATACGTCAGTTTGGTTTGCCTAGTATACATGGTACATTTACTGAATGTTTTTATGATACAGGCTGCAAAACATCACTGTTACTTGCAGCAAAGCTTCTTTCAAATATCTAAAAGTTGTAAATGTGCACATGAAAGATAGCAGGAAAAATTACAGTCTGTGAACCATAAGCACAAGACATCTGAATAGCATTGAAGTGAATGAGTCGCAGAGCGGTGCATTTCCAAACATTTGAACATGGTGGCTTGGCTCATCTGATCTTTCTTTTAGGTCATGGATGGTATGTGGCTGAACTCAAGGTAAATATTCGAAATCTGCTTCAAGCAGTAAGACTGGAAAGTTACATTTCTTGTTTTTAATCCAGAAGTGCTTTCTAATTGCTGTCCAGTAGTTCAGATAGATGCAGCCTTTCCAAGCTGCTGACTACTGCACTAGTGGAGCATAATATTTTAATACAATCCCTGCCAGCCACTGGCGATAGAAATAAAAAAACTGAAAAACTGAACAGAAGACTATTACTGAAACAAGGAATAGCATGTTCAACTATATGTACTTTTCTACATCCAAATGTGTGTTTTAATAAAGATTAGTGTTAAGCAATATGATTTTCATATAGAGCCAATGAGCTGAGAACCTATGAAAGGTACTTCTGCACCTAAGGATAACCTAAGTATGATAGTGAGAAAATGAAGACAGTCTTATTAACAGACACAAAATGTTATATTGCCAAACCTTTATTGAAAAAATGGTTTAGACAAACTGAGTAATAATGGAAATGAGGGTGGGTTTGACCTGCCAACATTTAAAAAACCCTCTAAAATATGGTCACCTTCTTTTAAGGCAGACTATAGATGATGTGATGCGCGGGACAGAGTCAAAATAGTCAGGTTAAAAATATGATCCACACCCGAGGACTGACATTATTAGATCTGTGCTCAGAATGATAGAATTTTACATACAAAGCCTTAAAAAAGTATTTATACCCCTTGAAATTTTCCACATTTTGTCGTGTTACAACCAAAAATGTAAATGTATATTATTGGGATTTTATGTGCTAGACCAACACAAAGTGGCACTTAATTCTGAAGTGAAAAGAAAATGTCTTTACCAGCTTTGCACATCTAAAGAGTGATATTTTTGCCCATTCTTCTTTGCAAAATAGCTCAAGCTCTGTCAGATTGGATGGAGAGCCTCTGTGAACAGCAATTTTCAAGTCTTGCCACAGATTCTCAATTGGATTTAGGCCTGGACTAGGCCATTCTAACACATGAATATGCTTTGATCTAAAACATTACATTGTAGCTCTGGCTGTATGTTTAGTGTCGTTGTCCTGCTGGAAGGTGAACCTCTGCCCCAGTCTCAAATCTTTTGCAGACTCTAATGCCACGTACACACGGTCGGACTTTTCAGCTACAAAAGTCCGACAGCCCGTCCGACAGACTTTCGACATACTTTCGACGAACTTTTGGCGGACTTTCAACAGACTTTCTAACGACCGGACTTGCCTACACACGATCACACAAAAGTCCGACAGATTCGTACATGATGACGCACACCGGACTAAAATAAGGAAGTTGATAGCCAATAGCTGCCCTAGCGTGGGTTTTTGCCCGTCGGACTAGCATACAGACGAGCGGATTTCTGGGTCCGGCGGAGTTACGACGTAAAGATTTGAAGCATGTTCCAAATCTAAAGTCCGTCAGATTTGTGGCTGGAAAAGTCCGGGGAAGCCCACACACGATCGGATTGTCCGCCGGACTTGGTCCGTCGGCGTCCGTCGGACTTTTGTAGCCGAAAAGTCCGACCGTGTGTACGCGGCATTACAGGTTTTCTTCTAAGATTGCCCTGTATTTGGCTCCATCCATCTTCCCATCAACCCTGACCAGCTTCCCTGTTCCCGCTGAGGAAAAAAAAAAAAAACTGCAAATGGGACTTAATATGGCTTTCTTTCAGCAATGGCTTTCTTCTTGCCACTCTTCCATAAAGGCCAGATTTGTGGATTGCACGACTAATAGTTGTCGTGTGGACAGATTCTCCCACCTGAGCTGTGGATCTCTGCAACTCCTCCAGAGTTACCATGGGCCTCTTGGCTGCTTCTCTGATTAATGCTCTCCTTGCCCGGCCTGTCAGTTTAGGTGGACAGCCATGTCTTTGTAGGTTTGCAGTTGTGCCATACTCTTTCCATTTTTGGGTGATGGATTGAACAGTGCTTCGTGAGATGTTCAAAGCTTGGGATATTTTTTTATAACCTAACAATGCTTTAAACTTCTCCACAACTTTATCCCTGACCTGTCTGGTGTGTTCCTTTGCTTTTTTGATGCTGTTTGTTCACTAGGGTTCTCTAAAAACCTCTGAGGGCTTCACAGAACAGCTGTATTTATACTGAGATTAACTTACACACAGGTGGACTCTATTTACTGATTAGGTGACTTCTGAAGACAATTGGTTCCACTAGCAGGGGCGGACTGACCATTGAGCGACTCGGGCACTGCCCGAGGGCCCTGGGCCACTTGGGGGCCCCATCAGGGTTGCCAGCCTCAGTAAAACCAGGGACAGTATGTATAAATCTGTGTTTTTTTTACATCTGTCTGTGTATACTGTGTGTACATGTATGTGTATACTGTGTGATTGTATACTGTGTGTGTGTATACTGTGTGGCCCTATAATCTCTGATTGCCTGGGGGCCCCATAATCTCCTATTGCCTGGGGGCCCCGTGAGTTATTAGTCCGCCCCTGTCCACTAGATTTTAGTTAGGAGTATCAGAGTAAAGGGGGCTGAATACAAATGCACGCCACACTTTTCAGATATTTATTATGTAAACATTTTTGAAAACCATTTATCATTTGGTCATTGGTTGTAACATGACAAAATGTGGAAAAGTTTAGGGGGATGAATATTTTTTCAAGGCACTCTATATATTAAATTACTAATACTTTTTACAGCATAAGTGCATTTGCACTTACAGTTTTTTCTTAGTCCTCCTGCAAAGTCCTACAAATATCTGTTGATCCTGCAAGTGGCATCCACCTAATGCAGCTTACTGTGATGATGTGGCAACATAACTGTATTGCTGACGAATTCAGAACAGTGTTGACACTCCCATCTAGGCTATGCCTGCTTACACTAGAATGAGATAAAAATTGCAGGGGGCATGGCTTCACTGCTGATTCACAAGCCTCTAATTTGTCAAACCTGGCCACACCTTGTCCTACCCACTGCTTTCTGGATTGACACTACTACCTGCTGAAACCCTCCCACTGAAAGCTTTAGTGTCTGGGAATGGGAGTGCTTGCATACCTCCCAACTTTCTGAGATGGGAATGAGGGACACCTATTAGCAAAAGTATGTAGGCATAGGGCGAACCCCCTGCGACACCCCCTTAAAGGAGAATGATGTGTGTGATGTTGCTTGTTCACTCTTTGAGGCTTTTGTGCATCACATAGTAACTAGATGTGGTACTCATTTAGACTGCCATACAAGGGCCTTTAGTTGTACTGTAATAAAATAAATTCTGTCCATGACTGTTATAATGCCAGGGTATGCTTTAAAGATGCAAATGTTATTTCACATGAAATATGTAGAGGAAAGGAAAAGAAGGGAAGGAATGTTTTCATTTGACATTACCTGAGCTAGTAGTGGACCTTGAATGGTACAAGAATTAAAATACCATTTCAGGAGCAGCCATATCAACTAAACCCAGTATGCACAGAAGCAGAAACAACTCCCCAGCCTGCTTTGCCTGGCATACAGTCTAGTTACATGACAAAGCGACTTCTTTATCCAGAAATGTTCTGGCCTGAAGCTATTTGCATTTCACTGGTATGCCTTCTGCAAACACCCGGCACTGAAATTCAGCTGGCAGGCACTCCTCGAGTCCCCAAGGCTAGTCGTATCCCTCATCCACTTGCTTGCTGCAGCAGGACACATATTTCTAAAGCTTTTTATTTTTGATTAACTGTTCATATACCAAAGTAACTGAATGCTTATCTACACGAGGACTGAGTTACAATATCGCAGAAACATATATTTTCTCTACTCACCATTAAATCACTGTCAAATGGACATTTGTTTGGAGCAGTGCAGAGAACATAACCATATAAAAAGCTTATTGGCTTTGGTGAGGCAGGTTACATCAAACATGGCAACCCTTTAGTGGGTATCCATATGTTACTAGCAAATAAAGCCTAGTACACATCACTAGTTTATTTTGTTCAACCCAGCATTTTGAATGGAAAAAAAACTGACAGCTCAGATTGGAGCTACTGTATTAACAATCCGATGTTAGTACAGCGATCTCCCCTGCTGAGCTATTGTGTTCTGACAGGGGGACAGCCCCCCGTCATTGGCTAAAAGCGCTGATAGGGAGTCGGTGAGCAGACCTGTTTGGGTCATGAGCTGTCAGACCAGCTGCCAAACAGATGGCCTGAATGTTGGCCGGTTTCTATTGAACTTGCCAATGCCGTGATACATTCAACCCATGTGTACTAGGCTTAACGTTCCCACAACCTTGCTGATCTTCTCTGATCTATCCAGATACAACTTTATTACAGATCAGCGTAGTAGAGTCTGTTATTAAGTCCATTAGGTTCTGACTTGATATTAGGCCCTGGTGATGGGAGAGCGGTTTAACCCCTGAAATGCGATGGCTGTTTAATGTGATCTTAGTATTAATTATTAACACAGTTTGGACTCTTTTACTATTTGGTCTAGCGCTCCAGTTTGTCTTTCAATTAAGTAACTGTGGTTGTGATGTAACTGTAAGGAGGTACAAAAATCAAGATTATCCTCTGCACTGATAAGGCATGATAACTTCTCTCAGATGCATTACTATGTTAATACTATTCTTTTACCGGAAACTCTGTACTCACACTTCATGGGTTACTATATACCAGTGGACCCAGATCAGGCATTCTCTACATGGAGAGGTCACAACAAGATGTAGATTACTATATCATTTCTAACTTCTTCTCTTCAGCCTTCAGATTATGTTAGAGGCTAGTCCAACACTTCTCTTCTCTTACTTGAATTTCCCTTCACAAGAGGCAAGCACAACCCTTGTTCCACCCTTACTATTCCATTTACTTCACACTCTCTGCACACATTAGTTATCCTCTTCCTCATCAGTACACACACAGCATCTTTTTATGGTGTTACTTAGTAATGTGATGTCAACATGATTGGTCAACACAACTGGTGTTCCTCATGAAAGTTAACCTTATTATAGACTACAGTTGTAAACATCCAAGTAGGTCAAATATTAGTTTAATGTTCTTTTCATTTCAGCTATACCTGTGTATACTCTGGGTTCAAGCTCTGGAATTCAGTTGCACTATCAGGATGCCCCAGGGTCCCAGGGATCAAACAAGCATCACTGTGTTCCCCCAGGATGAGGAAAAAAATAATTTCAGTCAATTTTGATGATAGAGTTATCCTTCAACCCGAGGAAAATGTGTGCTGTTTAATCTCCCATCTTCACACCTCTCTCTTCTGATTTGAGCCAAATCCTCCATCAACAGAGAGAGATAGAGAGAGCTATAAGTTGTACGTATTCCGCAGATGTTAGGTAGCCTGCATTCTTACCTGTCTGCAGTCAGCCCTTGCTATCTACCCATGGCTCCAAGTGGTGGTTTGCATCCTGTTTGCAAGGGGATGCAGCTCTCTCTTTTCAGCAATGATCTGCATCCTGGTTGCTTGGCAACGAGATGCAGCGCAATGTCTCCTCTGTTTTGCTATTGTCCTAAGTGGTGGGCAACAAGACGCGCCCTCCCAGCTCCTGCCAGCACTTAGTTGCTACTGCCCTGTACTTCTTCTGTCTTCCTTGTCAGCTGTGGAGTAACAAGTCTGGCCACCTCCTCAGCAGCTCTGGGATTGGTCCATGGTGCAGGAGGCGCCTTAATGAAAGTAAATCTGCTTGTGCTTCTTTTCTTGTGGTCTCCTGCTGGCCAAATGTATCTTGTTTGTTTGTTTGTTCCTGTTGCTGACTCTACTACATTCTCGAAAAACTCTACTTTCTGCTGGCTGCCCTGACTGTTGCTACATTTGCTATTATGCTTGCTTCTAGCCACAAGTCCTGACGTCTCTAGAGTGCCCTTCATCTTTTTTCTCTCATTCCTGTACAGCACATTTATTCTATCCTGGGTCTGCTAGTGACAGTCTACAGCCAGAGTATATAATTTCATATATTGCGCCCTGGGGGCAACCTAATACCAATAGACCTGCTTGCCTTAAATCCTAACTCTAGGTTTACTATGACTTTAAATAGGTTGTTTAAGCTAAGCTGGCCCAAACAAACTATAACCTTTAGGCTTCATGTAAATGTGCATTTGGGGAGGTTGTACAAATGCATGGTTAAGCCACATTTTTGTTGCCCCCCTTAAGCTGCAATAAGCAAGGGATCAGGGTGCTTACATGCTATTGCCGAGATGCTTCGCTTTGCACCTGTAGCAAAATCTACCTGACATGTAGCGATTAGCGTGTGGTAAGCCCTCCGAATGCGTTACACTTAGGTAAGCTGGAAGGGCCACAATGCCCCACATTGCACTGTGGTTGCATTGCACGCAGTTGCAGAGAGTTTGTCAGCAAAATTGGGGTGAAAACAGGCTGTGAGGAAGCGTCACGTCTCCTCCTGACCACCTGTCAATTATCTCTGAACCGTGATCCAAATGCACATCGTGCTTCAAAGAATAGTTAGGTTTAGATGCACGTCTGAACCTACTCTTAATTTTTTCTTTACTTTTCTATTTTTAGTTCTCTTATTTTGTGTGACAGCTTGTCTCTCTGTACTTGTCATTCTGTACTTGTAAAGAAAAAAATCTTTAAATAAAATTTGATTAAAAAAAGAATCCACTCTTAGGCTCTATTCACACCTGAGCGTATTGATTTGCTGGCGTTTTTTGGGCGTTTTTATTAAGCTTTTTTTGCAGCTTTTTACAAGCTTTTTTTTGCAGCTTTTTACAAGCTTTTTTAAAGCAATTCAGAAGTGTATTACAACCGTTTTACAGTTTCAGGCATTTTTGTTTAGCCAGTAGACAGCACTAGGGGGAGGAGAGGGAGAGGAAATTAGAGGCGGAGAGCTGCTATTTGAGCATTTTGCAAGCATTTTTCTGCTCAAGTCAAGCTTTTCTCTATCGAAGTCTAACCGTTTTACAGTTTCAGGCATTTTTGTTTAGCCAGTAGACAGCACTAGGGGGAGGAGAGGGAGAGGAAATTAGAGGCGGAGAGCTGCTATTTGAGCATTTTGCAAGCATTTTTCTGCTCAAGTCAAGCTTTTCTCTATCGAAGTCTATGGGGCCAAAAACGCTTGTAATCTGCCAAAAATAACTTTTTTGAGCTTCAGGTGACAAAACGCTTAGATGTGAACAGGGGCCATTGACATGAATGAGGTTTTGCTTGTTTTTTTTTTGGTGTTTTGGAGCTTCAGAGCTGAGCGTTTTACAAGCTGAAAAATGCTCAGGTGTGAATAGGGTCTTAATAACAGATACGCCTGCTGGGAGCACTGTATAAACTATATGCAGCATCTCCTACCTATGGTAAACAGAGCTGTGTTCCAGCAGTGGAACAAGGACTTCACAAAAAAAAAATTGATGCATAAGCATTGCTCAGCTATTCAAAGAAGCCTTGCATTTTCTAAATGAATATAAGGCTTGCTCTGATTGGCTGAGGGGGAGATTGTGACGTCCTGCTACACAGTGCTGTATACTGTATATATACTGTAGCTGATGGTACATACAGTTTATACAGCACTCCCAGCGGGTGCATCTGTTAGTAAAGGAAATAGTTCCAGCTATTTACTCTGACTGGAGTTTCTGCATCTGGACCTTACAGCAGAGAGACAAATTGTTCCCCTCAAAAGACCTCTAACATGTCTGTACTGTATCAAAACAATGCTTCCCAAACCAATCTTCAAGTCATTCCAACAGTTCATGTTTTTTTGGATACTCATACTTTGCTACAAAATCTAAATTCCCACCAGTGCACGCGCAGTTACCTGCTAAATGAACCAGTCATGTTTGAATCTATGCAGGAAAATACAGTATATAATTTAACTTACTAATATATATATATATATATATATATTTTCAAATAATACATTACAAGTTCTTTTGAGAAAGAAACAGTGTTTATTTAAAGGATTTTCCTTTGTTTGTTATATAAAGTTATTGAAAAAGGGTAATATCTGCGGCAGTTGGTTAATTTCATAGTCTTCCAAAGGCAGAAAGCTGATAACCAGAAAAATGCTTCCTATGGGTGTGCATCTTATAAACTCCTGTGTGAACAAGGAGATAATGCCATCTGTTGTTACCATGGTAACACAGAACCATTCCCCTATGCATGAAATGAAAATGCAAACAGAAGTGCAGGAATAATATTTGATGGAACCTGACTGCCCTAATAGTTCAATTGACCAATGGGCATGAGCATGTCGGCAAATCCATTTCATGATGTGACTTGAAATGTTAAAGTTACACTGCATGGTTACAGTCACAAGTTCAACTTTTTTTTTGCATTTATTTTTGCTTCATTCAAGCTTTAGTTTAGCAAGTGGAATCACTGTTAAATCTTCCTTGAAATAAGTAGCTGTATGGGTTGATATTTGCTATCATTCTGAGTGTTTAAATAAGGACAGGAGGTGCCTGCTGGGCAGTTCTTGTTTAGCCAAAGGCAATATGGCTCAATTCACAGAACTGAAGCACCCCTCTCCAAACTACACATCAAATCTCCTATCAGATCATTGTGGCACCTGGGTATATTTCACATCACATTTCATTATTATATCTCATTGTCCAACACATATAAAATGAATTGGTATTAAATCGTTTTTTACTCTTTCTTTGGAGCAGAATAGTGGTTAATATTAGGTCCTAGTTCAGAGGTTAACATTCCGTTTTAGGGGTTGGGTCAGCTATGATTAAGATTTTTTTTTTTTTTAAGGTTGAACCATGTTAGCAGATGCAGGCTTTTAGCTGTATGCCTTTGTATAGATAAATATCATTTTTTGGAACCTTTGACTGTGTGTTGGATCATGCCTCTATACTCCTTTTAGGGGTTATCAATATGAGTAAAGGTAGACTAATGCGACCGGACTTTACGGCATACTTGGTCCGGCGAACCAGAGACAATTCGATCGTGTGTGGGCTCCAGCGGACCTTTTTTTCTCAAAAGTTTGACGGACGTAGAAATGATACATGTTTCAAATTTGTCCGATGGACTCGAGTCCGGTCGAAAAGTCCGCTCGTCTGTATGCTAGTCCGATGGACAAAAACCAACGCTAGAGCAGCTATTGGCTACTGGCTATGAACTTTCTTGTTTTAGTCTGGTCGTACGTCATCATGTACGAATCCGTTGGACTTTGGTTGATTGTGTGTAGGCAAGTCCGTTCATTTGGAAAGTCTGTCGTAAAATCCGTCGAAAAGTACGCCGGACAAAGTCTGCCGTAAAGTCCGCTCGTGTGTACACGGCATAAGTGTTAATACATTGTTTAAGGGTTAGGTTAAATGGTTGGTTTGAGGGGTTAAAGCTGAACTCAAGCTTCCATTTAAATATAGTACTTAATAGTCATAAAAGATACAAATCTGCTTTATGTGCACCAAGTGTCTTTGTAATCTGGGATATTGCCTTGTAAAAGTCAGACACCATCACTGTGCTGCAAATAGCTTGTGCAGAAAGCAGAGCTTTAAGGGCCCCTTCACAATTTTGCAAGGTGGCAATGTGCACAAACATCTTACACACATACTGTATGCGCAATGCCATACAATTCATTCTGGATGGCACCCCAGTGCCCCTTTCCAATGGACGTGTGGTGTAGTGTGCTGCATTACAAAAAATAGTACATGATCTTTTTTTGGTGTGTTAGGCAGCCTATTTAAATGAATGAGCTGTCCTAACACAACACATGTTAACATGTGGCATAACACAGTGCAGGAGTTCAAATCAACCCAAAGTGTTGATTATAGAATTTATATGTTAGTGATAGAGAATAAAGTGTATCTAAAGTCAAAAAGAATGTTTAGCTTTTGGAGGAGTGGTGAGGGGTTGGAATTCCTGTAAGATTCTTATTGCTGTCTGTATCCCTATTAGAGAGATTCATTCTCTATATATGTTCTGGTGACCATTGTCATCAAGACTGAAAATAAGAGAAAATTCAAAACAGGACACTTGCTTCAGTGACAACTGCCTGAGAAGGCATTTTCCTCACTTTGGTCAGATATCCTTATTTCCTGTTGCATCTACAGAACAGGAAATAAAGGGAAATTTTCTTGATGGGAAACATATTGCAGCAACAACAACAAAAGAAACTGGGTCTAGATATTCTTCAAATGTTAAGAGCTAATTTTCAGGAATTAAGTGTTCAGGGAGTTAAAGGTTTGGGGGTGGGGGTGGGGTGCTTTAGTGAAAGTGTGCACCTTTTGAGGCTTCAATGAACTTTTACTTGCAGTGACATAACCAAGAATACAAGTGGTGGGAAGAATGTAAGTCTTCATTCTTTGGATGTTTTAAACGTGTTGGGACCCAGGAAAATTGTTTTTTGTCATGTTTGGGGGTTATTTAGCTTAAATGTAGTGCTCACCAGTACAGTCAATGCCAGATATGCCATTTAAGAGTTTGTTGGCCTGCTTTTAATAAAACAGATGAAAAAGTCCAACAGAGCAAACAGTTTCTTTCGTAGGTGTTTCCACCATCAACACAAAATAAAGTAACATTCAGCCTCTTGGCTCTCATTAACAGCCCCATTGCTCAGACCATGTGCTTTGCATCCCTGTGTTCAAGTTCAAATGCTGTACCTCTGTGAGCTCTCCTTCTGGCTGCTCCAGCCCCCAGGCTTGGGCCTTGTGTCTATTTTATCACAGACTGCACCATACAGATATCCAAACTTCTGGCTGCTTCCTTGCAAACACTCAAACTTCTTGGGAGGGATCTACCGTCAGGTCCCAGACCATGAACACCAGTGCCATCAATGTGCTGTTTGCATGCAAATCTTGGCCCAATATTGGAGATTTACTCCCTCCCAAACCTCTATGAAATCTCTGTGCACCAGGTCTCAAACTGGGTTTTACCATCCACTGGAGAAACTACAAACTCAGTTTCCTCTGAATGAAATAGGCATTCTGAAGCCCCTCAACCTGACTAATTTAGAATCTTGACCTGACCTAAAACCCTTTTAGCACCGTGGCACATTACTAATATTTGTGTTACATTTAAAAAATTTACCTGCTTAAGTTTTTAAGTTAATAACTTGGAGACCATCTTCCCTGATAAATACAGATAAACATTAAGAACATTTTTTACATTCTTTTTTTATGATTTGGACTGAGCTGAGGATCTTGAGCAAAAAACTTTTAGAAATATAAAAAAAACAGCTAAGTAGACTGCCTGGAGTTAGTACAATAGAAAATAACTACTTAGTGCAAGGAAACTGTTAAAATGGAAAAGGGTCATGTAAAAATAGACAAAAAAGGGTTTAACAATAACGTTGCTGCTGTGAAAATCAGAAGGCTGGGCGCTGAAGGTATGTAATGACTTCAGGTATGTCTCGAACTGACATTTTTCTTAACAATCTGTGCACTGTTAACATTTACACTTCTTTGAAAACTGGGAATGCCTATGAGTGAGACAGCATACATATATGCTTGGAACAATACATACAGTATTTTTACCTCTAGCAGCAGCCTTTATTGGAGGTAGAGGGGACAGCCAGCTATTCTGAGACTCTTTATGAGAAGTCTCAGTCCTTGCAGCAATGTCTGGCATTTAACTCCTAAAGCGCATGCACACCTGGAGTCTTAAGCAAAGGGTCCTACTCACAATGTCCAAGTACAGCTGTTCCCCACCACCTTCCATGCAACACTCTTCTGTGACAAAAGGATTCCTGTTTAGGGGCTGGAGCCTGGCCATGATCTGACTTTTCCACTTGATCCATGCTTTTCGCCGCAACAGAGGGGATTAGAACAACTTTAGCAGAATTATATTCTGCTAACACCTTACACTCCTTTCAAGAGCTGAGCGCTAAATACTCGTTAAAGTCTTCAACATTTATAAAATATCTCCAAATATGACAAGCCCTGCATTGTGTTGCACCCTTTTTGAAGTCCAGCCTACCTGAAGAAATTCTGTCTCTAATGAATAACTCACTGACTCTCCCATTAGAGGTATCATACTTTTACAGCCTACTCACATGACCTGTCCACCCACAAAAAAACACTTCTAAGGACTCTTAGGAATGATTACTCCAGTTTTCAGCCACCCCTAAGTAATGGTGCGATGCTACATGACTTCCCCTCAAACATTATAGATGCCTTTCCCATTGGGAATCCTCTCAGAAACTCCTGCACAACTGGTACTTCACTCCTGATGGGTTGGCCAACATCTACCCAGTAAATTCCCCACAAAGGCTGGAGAAACTGCAGCCTTGCAAGATCATCCTCTCATATTTGGTGGTTCCCCCCATATCAAGGATTTCTGGACCTCTGTTTTCTCCTTAGCCTCCTCCATCACCAAGTTCTTACTCAAACCAGACCCGATACTGGCCTTGTTGGGAATAGGCATAGATTTCTGGCCTTCTAAATTTCACACTGTACTAATCCACATATTCATAGCGGCTAAACTTAACATTACTACACCTCCTAAAATTTTGGCCACCATTCATATCTTAAATTAACATGCTCTATTTGAATTCATGTTTGCTAAAGCGCCTCTTCTTCAAGACAAATTATTCTCAAATTGGTCCCCTTGGATCAGTCATCCCTCCTAAAACTTGTCCCTATCCTAGAATCATAGATTGAACACGAAGCAGAGAAGAAAGCGCTTCTAAGTGCAGTATTAAAACATTTAATGGCAAGGAAGGATTAAAAAAACGTACAAGATGGAAATGAAAAACAGACATATCAATGAATCCATAACGTCCAGCGGGATGCCTGCTGGGAGTAAAGACAACTGCAGATGGAAATTTCAGCCAACCAGCAGTAGGAAACACTGTGTCTCTTATCTAGGAGGGAGAGCCATTCTGTTAGGGCCAGTGTGGAACAGCAAGGCTTTCCCTCCTGGATCAGAGACACAGTGTTTCCCACCGTTGGTTAGCTGGAATCTCCACCTGCAGCTGTCTTTACTCCCAGGAGGCATCCTGCTGGACTTTATAGATTTATTGATATGCCTGTTTTTTACTTCCATCTTGTAAGTGATTTTAGCCCTCCCTTGTCATTAAAGTGTTTTATTACTGCACTTAGAAGCACCATCTTCTCTGTTAAGTTTTTCCTATAGAGTATGCTTCCCTCTTCTGAAGTGCTGCTGTGGTGCATTAATCACATTTCAAGAGCCAGTCATGTACTGTTTGTTAAAGTCGCCTTGTTATCCAAAGTGCTCTATTCCCCGCACTCATAGAGTGAATGCGTAATCCTATTCCACGCCACACTCCAGAATCCATTCCTTCCCCTCCATGGCCTAACAGCATTTGGAAGGACTAATCATCTTAATCTTCAACTTCAAACACATAAATAATAGCTTGCAATGTTTATTTCTGTATCTTCATATGTACAAACAAACACAATTGTAGGTTGTCATACCTACCTGCCTTCCTGCTTATTACACTTTCCCCCCCTTACCATACTCATCTCTTACCTGACTTCATCCCCCTTTCCTATGATTTGTAGCTACTTCTGCAGTTATTTTTATTATTCTGATTAACATTATTACTACTACTATTGTTGTTCTTCAATGTCAACAATGATCCATATTCACACGTATTTGGTTTCTTTCCTTTATCAAAATAAAGACATATTGAAAGTAAAATGATCCCTGTTTAGACCATCTTCCACAGGAGATGCCCTCCCACAAATTTCTTTCAATCCAGATTCCTTCCAGGCCTCAGCTAAGTACATGCTGAGGCCCAACATCAGCTCTCCAACACACAGGCTACATCCCAGCAACAGCAGCCCCAGGACAAAAAGACACTCTAAGCAAGCCTCCCAAACATTTATCTTCCCTCTCAGCCAACTTCTGAGTGCTCCTCCGAGGGATTGGCTGAGGTCAAATATTCATAAATTCAGTGGCTGACCCTTCTACTCTATCCCTAGTAGCTTCCTCTAAAAACAGACATGGGAAATCAACCACCAAGCTTAGGGGAACCTGATCAGACCTAGATTGCTGCTCTACTGAGCACAGTAGAGCCAAAACAAAATGTAGCCTAACAAAGGCAGGGCGCTATATCTGATTTTGGTCTTGCTGCAGTGGAAGAGATTTTAATACATGCGTAATTTTGTATAAGTCATCTTTGGTTTCCTGACTTTGAGATAGTTCTAAGATCATAGCTGTCTAAATTGTGTGACCTTTACCAGGGTTAGGGTCTGATTTACTAATTTACTGGAGTTTTGTTAAATTAGACTGTGTTCACTTAATTTACCTATCCAAGGTTAGAAACATCACAAAAATCTCTTTGACAGATTTGGAGTTTGAAGTGAACTGTCAGGATAGCTCCTAGAAGCTCAATGAAGCACAACCTAAATTTGAGAAGACTGCTTCTTGTAAGGCTTTGTCTCGCCAGTATCCCAGTTATTTCAAATGCCTATAGTTTTTTCATGCATGTCTGTGGAAATACTAGGAGATGCTGTATACCATAAAATTACCTGGCGTGTACAATTATTTTTTTTTCAGAAAAGCAGATTAGTGATAAGGAGACAGATACCAAACAATATTTTTTAACAGTTGATATTTTTTTTATCATGACTATTTTGCATTATTATGGGTACATGAAAAAGCAAAGTATGAGCAGTAACACTTATAATGAAGGTCTTTGGTCTTCATCACATTCACAAACATAAAATTGATATATGCTCTGTACTAAATTACCAATTCTTTATTGTCTAGGGTATCTGGGTTCCAGAAGGGGAGACAGTAAAAATCCCTGTGGCCATTAAAATCTTGAATGAAACAACTGGACCTAAAGCCAATGCAGAATTCATGGATGTAAGTAACGCTGTTTGATGGAAATATATGCAAAAATGACATAATTATGGATTTGGCTCAGACTTTTAGCAAGGGAAATAAATGTTTGCCTCTCTACCAAAAAAAAGTCAGCTCAAATCCTAATCCTCAGGCATGTTTTGGTCTAGCTACCTACAAAAAAAGGAGATGTATACTAGTCAGCCTAACATTAATAGTATGTCACGTATCTGAGGGAATGACAAGAGTCTCTATTCAGAAAGCTGTCTGTAAAAAATGTGATAACCAGCGTGGATTTTTAAAATACTATTCTTGTAAAACCAGCCTGTTATCATTCTATGAGGAAGTAAGTGAGAAATTAGATGGTGGAACACCAGTAGATGTAGTATATCTGGATTTTGAAAAAGCATTTAATACTGTACCTTGTTACTGTAAATGTTTAAACTTTATTTAATATGTACATAGATAAACAACTGGTTCCATGAACGGGTCCAGAGAGTGAGGTATTCCAGAGAGTGAGCTCATTCTCTGAATGGTCTAAGTTGTGAGTGGTGTGCCCTGAGTTCTATCTTGGAGCTAATGCTGTTCAATTTGTTTATTAACCACCTCAATACAGGGCACTTTCACCCCCTTCCTGCCCAGACCATTTTTCAGCTTTCAGCGCTGTCACGCGCGGTCATGCAACACTATAACCATGGGCACTGATTAGGTGGCACTGATGAGGAGGCACAAATATGCTGCACTTATGGGCACTGATAGGCGGCACTGATGGGTTGCACTGGTGGGCACTGATGGATGGCATTGGTGGGCACTGATAGGAGGCACTGATGGGCACAGATAGGCAGCACTGGTGGGCACAGATAGGCGGCACAGATAGGTGGCACTGATGGGCACTGATAGGCGGCACTGATGGGAACTGATGGGAATTGATGGGTTGCATTGATGGGCAACAGTGATGGGCATTGATGGGCAGCAATGATGGGCATTGATTGGCAGCACTGATAGCCAGCACTGACTGACATCATTAATGGCCACTGTATGCTGGCACTTGTGGGCACTGATTGCTGGCACTGGTGGGCACTGATGTGCACTGATTGCTGGCAGTGTTGGGCCCTCATTGCTGGCACTGGTGGGCATGTATTGCTGGCACTGTGAGGGCTTTATTGTAATCAGGGCACTGATGATCAGTGCTCTGATTACATACCTAGATGTCCTCTATGAGGAGATGCCACTGATCTGCTCTCCTCTCCTCACACTCTGTCAGTGTGATGCGAGGAGTGCCGATTACCGTGTTTACATGTGACCGGCTGTGATTGGACACAGCCAATCACGGGGTTAAAGAGCCGCGGCTCTTTACAGGGATTGGGGTTGCGCCATGTCCTAGCAACACAACACAGCCGTGATTGCCGCGCTGCACGCCCCCGCGGGCGTGCAAGAGCGGCCGTCCTGGGAAGCCGTCATATGACGTCCAACCAGAACAAGAGCCGCACGGCGGCAAGTGGTTAATGATATAGAGGTTGGAGAATCAGCAAAGCTAGCTATTAACTCTTGTGCATAAAAGGGCATACATTCCAGAGATACAACAATAATTCCACCCCTTTACGAAACACTGGTTTGGCCCCATATTGGAATTGCAGTTTAGTTTTGGTCACTTATCCTCAGGAAAACAATGTTGATTTAGAAGTTCATCAAAAGGGCAACAAAATGAATGAGGAGGGACTAAGCTATGGGGATTGATTACATAGATTATAGTATAGTAATATAGAGTATCACTCTGGAGAAGAGGTGCTTAAAAGAATATATCAATACAATGTACAAATATATAAAAAATGATATATAAAAAGTGACTTCAGTAACTGTAATACAGTTTTACTCTAAGGTATCTGTAGAGGACACACAGCCATAATTTGAGGTTAGAAGACAGGGGTTTAAGCTTAGATTGCAGAAAGGGTTCTTTACTGTTGGAGCAGAAAAAATGTGGAACTCCCACCCCCAGGAATTGATTTTATTTGAGAGTGTCAACAACTTCAAAAATCTTTTAGATGTCTTCCTTGGGAAGTTTAATATACAGGCCTATGGCTATTGCTAAAGAATGGTTTAGGCTATGTCAACCACTCCACAAAATTGGTAAGAATGGTTTAAAGGCTGAGCAGTGTGTTGCACATTGAGTATGGTTGTTAAAATGTAAGTCCTGGGTGTAACCAATTTTTGATGAGTTCCTGTTTGTGCTGTTGCCTTCTACTTGTCTGATTTCTCAGTTTTACACAATCCTATATTACAGGCCTATTTGCCCCTTGACTATTTCCTTGTGCCTCAGACACAGGTTTGATGCTTCCAAGCCATGACCTTAGGATTCGACCAATGGTGATAGCTTACAAAATCAGGGCCCCAAACTGACAAATACATAAAACAACATTTTTAGGCTATCAAGGTTTTGGTAGAATCATCCAACACACAGAGGTTAGGGCTAGCCACAGATAATCAGGAATAGGTAACAATCTGAAGTGAGCGAAAGCAACAGAGAAGTGAAATCTGAAAGACAGACTATATATATGTGTGTGTGTTTTTATATATATATATATATATATATATATATATATATATATATATATATTCACTTGTAGAGGAGAACCGCACTCTGCTTACAGTTTAGTGCCAGCAAACAGGTCTTCCCACCGACCTTGTATATAGAAAAAAAGTCCAAGAGGTTGCTGCACTTAAAAACTTTATTTCACAATATCTTCAGGAGAGATTTACAAAGCAAGTATAATCCTTTCAAGCAATATCAAAGGCAACAAATGCCTACATAGTTTCAGACATGAGTAGATTCAGATATGGATGGATGGATTACATTTCAGGCTAGTCAGCTTATGCCCTTCCTGAGATCCATTGAAGCACATCTGAAGGTTTCATTCCAATCATTCATTTAAATACAGGTTTAGTGAAGTACTTCACATATGGAATCAATATGGCTAATTAGTTCAAATCGCATACCATTTAACATCTATATATGCATATGTTTATCTATAACATGCTATTAAAGCAAGGATAAGCAGCAGGTGTCAAATCTCTCATTCTCCTCACTCCCATTTTAATACATTCAGAATACCTATAAAAATGCAGGGAAATGGTACATTCATGAGTAAAAACAAAAAGATATCCCCATCATAAAGTTATTTTATCTGGCTACTTTTAAATGCTTATTCCAACAATTAAACAAATAAATAAAGATCCAATTCAATTCATGGTTGCCCCCTCTCCTTGTGATACATTGTGGCCAAATTCTATATATACATGTCAATCCTCATATGTAATTTATGCCATAAAGTGCCTGTGCGGTTTAGTTTATGTAGGGGAGACTACACAAAAAAATAAAAGACAGGATAGCGAGACACAAATACTCAATACGAGATAAACTAACCCAATTACCGTTGGCGAGACACTTTCTGGAATTTGGCCACAATGTATCACAATTAAAATATATGGTCCTAGAAGGTATTGAGAAAAATAGGAGAGGGGGCAACCGTGAATTGATTCTAAGAAAAAGAGAAGTATACTGGATACATTTTTTAAATATGATTGCTCCATATGGCTTAAATGTTGATTTGGATCTTTATTTATTTGTTTAATTGTTGGAATAAGCAATTAAAAGTAGCCAGATAAAATAACTTTATGATGGGGATATCTTTTTGTTTTTACTCATGAATGTACCATTTCCCTGCATTTTTATAGGTATTCTGAATGTATTAAAATGCGAGTGAGGAGAATGAGAGATTTGACACATGCTGCTTATCCTTACTTTAATGGCATGTTATAGATAAACATATGCATATATAGATGTTAAATGGTATGCGATTTAAACTAATTAGCCATATTGATTCCATATGTGAAGTACTTCACTAAACCTGTATTTAAATGAATGATTGAAATGAAACTGACTAGCTGACTAGCCCGAAACGTAATCCATCCATCCATCCATATCTGAATCTACTCATGTCTGAAACTGTGTAGGCATTTGTTGCCTTTGATATTGCTTGAAAGGATTATACTTGCTTTGTAAATCTCTCCTGAAGATATTGTGAAATAAAGCAAAGAAGTTTTTAAGTGCAGCAACCTCTTGGACTTTTTTTCTATATACAAGGTCGGTGGGAAGACCTGTTTGCTGGCACTAAACTGTAAGCAGAGTGCGGTTCTCCTCTACAAGTGAATATATATATATATATATATATATATATATATATATACACACACACACATATATATAGTCTGTCTTTCAGATTTCACTTCCCTGTTGCTTTCGCTCACTTCAGATTGTTACCTATTCCTGATTATCTGTGGCTAGCCCTAACCTCTGTGTGTTGGATGATTCTACCAAAACCTTGATAGCCTAAAAATGTTGTTTTATGTATTTGTCAGTTTGGGGCCCTGATTTTGTAAGCTATCACCATTGGTCGAATCCTAAGGTCATGGCTTGGAAGCATCAAACCTGTGTCTGAGGCACAAGGAAATGGTCAAGGGGCAAATAGGCCTGTAATATAGGTTCGTGTAAAACTGAGAAATCAGACAAGTAGAAGGCAACAGCACAAACAGGAACTCATCAAAAATTGGTTACACCCAGGACTTACATTTTAACAACCATACTCAATGTGCTTATCCTTACTTTAATGGCATGTTATAGATAAACATATGCATATATAGATGTTAAATGGTATGCGATTTAAACTAATTAGCCATATTGATTCCATATGTGAAGTACTTCACTAAACCTGTATTTAAATGAATGATTGAAATGAAACTGACTAGCTGACTAGCCCGAAACGTAATCCATCCATCCATCCATATCTGAATCTACTCATGTCTGAAACTGTGTAGGCATTTGTTGCCTTTGATATTGCTTGAAAGGATTATACTTGCTTTGTAAATCTCCCCTGAAGATACTGTGAAATAAAGCAAAGAAGTTTTTAAGTGCAGCAACCTCTTGGACTTTTTATATATATATATATATATATATATATATATATATATATATATACTTTTTTTATCAAGTTGTCAAAGGCTGGAAATCCTCATTATTAGTATTATTATACAGGATTTATATAGCGGCAACAGTTTACGCAGCGCTTTACAATATAAAAAGGAAACAATACAGTTATAATACAATAAAATACAAGAGGATTAAAAGGGCCCACTCAGAAGAGCTTACAATCTAATAGGGTGGGGCAGGTGGTACAAAAGGTTGTAACTGTGGAGAATGAGCTGATGGAAGTGGTGAAAGATTAGTTGGAGACGTGATAGGCTTTCCTGAAGAGATGCATTTTCAGGGATCGCCTGAAGGTAGCAAGAGTAGGGGATAGCCGGACAGGTTGAGGTAGCGAGTTCCAGAGGATGGGAGAGGCTATGGAGAAATCCTGGAAACGAGCATGGGAGGAGGAGACGAGAGAGCTTGAGAGTAGGAGGTCTTGAAAAGAGGGGAGAGGACGATTTGGGTGATATTTGGAGACAAGATTGGTGATGTAGCTCGGGGCAGAGTTGTGAATGGCTTTGCATGTTGGGTTTTCTAGCACCAAGTGGCCCCGAGATACGGGTCCTCAAAGTCGGGTCATAAAATGTCAAGCACTTCTGCAGCAGAGAATGACATTTTGCGATTCCTAGCACCAGTTGGGGTTCCTAGCACCAAGTGGCCCCGAGATATGGGGCCCCAAAGTTGGGTCACAAAATGTCATTCTCTGCAGCAGAGAATGACATTTTGTGACCCGATATTTGGGCCCCGTATTGGGGCCACTTGGTGCTAGGGACCCCAAATATGGTGTGCAAACACAGTTGAACTAGCACTACAACATATCCAAAGTTGGGGTTCCTAGCACCAAGTGGCCCCGAGATATGGGATATTGGGTCGCAAAATGTCATTCTCTGCTGCAGAAAAGTGTTTGGGGAGGGTCTTTGTCATCTTAACTAAACGCTTCTAGACGCAAACGCGGTAAAACGCCACTAAAGGCGGCTAAACGTGGCATGCAAACGTGGCAAAATAGGCGTTTCTAACCACTGGTTTCAGCTTTTAAAAACATGTGTTCAGCAGAGTTTGCACTGGCGTCTCGTGTGCATGAAGCCTAACCCTTGACTGTATCTCTGACATATTACCTTATGCCTAACAGTAATTTAACTGGTGTGCTACACATATTGGAAATACTAGTGCTGCTACCTTCTCTGTGCTGTGGTGAGACACAGGTGCTGCAAAGTACTGATCCACTAAAACATGAATCACACATGATCCCTACAATGCAGGGGACTATCTTCACCCAACATGTGAAGATACCAGGAAACCTTTTATGCAAAAGAGCATATTAACAGCCCAGCAATTTCTTCAACCACATTTTAAAGTATATTATTTATTCACTTTTATGATGTTTTTTCCTATTCAAGAAATAATGCATTACTAATTTGGTGGTCTGTAATTTAGAACAAATCAATACATTGCAGACAATGGAGTGTTTAATCTGACAGGTGACTCTGACATAATCCTCCCCTTTTGTATACACAATGAACTGGCATCAATCATTACAGAAAATGCAGAACATTTAATGACGAGGAAGGCATCAGCATGTCATTTCCATTAATGAGGAATCATAATGTTCCACAGGCGTTAGGATATAAAGGTAACATAGTACTTCAATGTATTAAAACATTCCTAAGTACTAAATTCCTATTATGGGAAGATTATCAACATGTAATTTAAAATTGATTTTATTGTACAAGCCCCACTATGCATTTCTAGAGGAATAGAGTAGAGCACAATCTGTGGATGGTGACACCTGTACCAGTGGCAACTGTCAAAGTGTGACTTTCCCTTCCCTTTGGATTGCTCACTTTTGAAGCAGTGGTCTCATTGCAGAGGTCCGGTGTGTCCTCTGCTGAGTTAGACCTATAACTTTGCTATCTGGAAAGGTGTATGTTCCCTACTGATTGGAGATCTCTAGTTCCGACTCAGCAGGGGATTCAGCACTGTTGGGACAAGGTCATCAAGCACCCAAGGCAAAGATGCCAAACTCCCCCCCCCCCCCTTTTCCTTAGGATTAGGGTAAGGGCACCCCCATCCCTGAATTAAACCACTGCGTCCAGAGCAGCCACCCCTCCTGCCCCCCCTTCTTCCGGCCCTGGGTGTCAGACATCTGCAGAGAGGCCACTGCTTCAACACAGAAAGCAAAAGTCTTTCTTTACAACATACTGGCAGTGGATAATATTTTTAACTCAGGCTGTAGTTACCTTCTAGAAAAAAGAAAAAAAAAACATGACAATTTGAGCAGCTTTTATTTTGATGCTTCTGGAGTGTATGAAAGTTCAGTAAGACTTCAGGGACACAGTCTACCTTTTACAAAGATTTAATAAATGCACTCACGTTGATAAAATTTAAAAAAAGTATATTTATTACATTTTTGCATTAAAGAGGAGTCCCCCCCCCCCCAGCAAAAAAATTAAAGTCAGCAGCTACACATACTGTAGCTGCTGACTTTTAAAATTAGGACACTTACCTGTCCTGGAGTCCAGCAATGTCAGCACCCTGGTTGATGTTTTCATTGGCTCTCGGGTGCTGCCACCGCCATTTGTGGTAAGGGAAACCGGCAGTGAAGCCTTTCGACTTAACAGCTGTTTCCCAACTGCACATGTGTGAAGCGCGCTGTGCTTTATGAATGACCTGGCGGCGGGGGAAGGAGGCGGGGCCAAACTTCCGAGCACTCTCTATGAGATCTCTCGGAAGTGGGGACGGGTACCTGTCAAAAACCGGTACCCGCTCCCCCTCCCCTCCAAAAGGGGCCAAATGTGGCACCGTGGGGGGGGGTGGACAGATAAGCGGAGCTTCCACTTCTAGGTGAAACTCTGCTTTAGAGCCTGCACAGCACCGCAACCATGATCAGTGTGTCAGTACAATGCCCAAGCTCCTGCATTGTTTACATCCCATCCCTAGGTGTGTGAGGAGTTATGGACCTTCTGTTATGGGGCTGTTACTGGTAAACGGTTGGCTACAAAAAAAACAAATAAAAAAGTCTAATAACGATGATTAGTTGATTAGACTCCCTACACCAGCTATTGTGTGATAGATGTACATACACACTCAACACCACAGTAATGAAGCAAATCTGCTTACCGGAGGAAGTAGGCCCCCAAGTTATAGAGATGTCTAAATAGGCAATGTTGAAAATAAAAGCCAGACATAAATCAAAGCTTCAACTGGATTCCAAGCGATATCCTCTCATCTATGGCTGTTCGCTGTGGGAGATTCTTCAAACACTTCCAAAAAGACATGCACCTCCACTGATACAATCATCAAGTTCCTTCACTTATTACCTTATAAGGATGCAAATACAAGTACCATAGTGTAATATATCTTATCATCATCATAATCTGATTTTTAATGCTAAGTAATAAACTCACATGCAATTCAGTTTAAAAAGGCACAACAAACAAAATTCAAAGATGGCAGAAACGTACGGCGTGTTTAAGTCATACGTCCCAAGTCCCTCCGTTTCGTTCCGTGACGTTTCGTCACAATCTGACATCATCAGAGACGCCTCACAGAAGCTGGTGTGGGGATTTTATGCTATCATCTGATCATCTTCATTGGACTTTTATGAATGTTTTATTTATATGAACCCCATGATTCAGTAGGTAGGGAAGTAACAGTAGTGGGGATGGTGCAGGGAATTCAACCATGTGGTTACAAGTAGATTATACTTTTTAAGCTTTTTTTTCCCATTGTTTTTAAATTTTGTTTTGCCTGTATAATTCATTACTTGCACAGCATAGTAAAGGAAAGTAGCGATTTTTTTTTTCCGACCAGACACACAGTCATGCAGACTTCCAAGTGCTTATTAATTATCTTAAACACTGACTGTTGAAACCACATTCTGTTGTAGCTTGTAATTGTAACTGACCAGACAGGATAATTTCCAAGCATCCCAAGAATCAGAAAGAAATTACAGCATGTCTAATGAGAGTTATTTCATATGACTAACTTGCTGGAAAATTATAATGTAATGGTGAGGCAGTCAGTTTCTGCCCAGTGTTTACTTTGATTCTTCAAACAGTACAAACCTTATTATGAGCTTGTAATTTTCGGATCTTACAATGCATGTCATGGGGAAGAAGTGAAGCATGACTTTGGCACAAATTTTTCCATACTATACAGTTTAGTCATCTATTTTGTATCCCTTTGTTATACAGTTCTGTGTGGTTTTTTTTTCAACGAACTCTAAAATTAAAATGAAGCAAAAAATAAAAAATAAAAAAAAACTCAAAACTAAGAAAACTTAAATTGTACATAATTAGAGAGGGATCGATATGTCAATCCCGGTCCCTGGTAGTGATAAATGAATCTGCCCAGGCTCAGTTATTGAACAAGTTAACAAATCTTACTTAACGTGATTCTAAAGGCATTTTTTTTATTAACCACTTGACCTTCTGAAGGTTTTAACCCCTTTATAACCAGGCCATTTTTTTGTTATTCAGCACTGTGCTACTTAAACTGGCAATTGTGCGGTCATGCAACACTGCAAATTAAATTGATGTCATTTTTTCACACAGTAGAGATTTCTTTTGGTGATTTGATCACCACTGGGTTTTTTATTTTTACTATATATAAACCAAAAAAATAAAAAATAAAGGAACTCATATTTTTTACTTTCTGTTATAAAACATTTTTAAAAAATCATAAAAATGTAATCTGCTACTTATCTTTGGTAAAAACAATCCTAATAAGTGTATATTAATTTATTGTGTGAAAGTTATAGCGTCTGCAAACTATCGTGTATATACAGTATATATTTGAAAATTGATAAATCCTGATGTACAGACCGCCTATCTAATTTCTTGAGGCCTTAGTGCGTATACCCCCTAAGGCTGGATTCACACCTGTGCATTTTTAGTGCTTTTTGCATTTTGCAGATTTGCACTACAGAATGTGTTCCATAGAAAACCATTGTAAAACCATGGTAAATGGACAAAATGCAAAAAGCACTTAAAATGCATAGGTGTCAATCAAGCCTAAATGGCTCCTTTTGGGACTGTATACAGTCTGAGGTATTTAGTAAAAGGCATGGCCTGTTTTTTGAAGTTTTTTTAAAGTCATTATTTATCACAATTTTTTAGCAAAATTAAAAAAAATGAAAAAAAAATTGTTTTTGTTTCTTTGTTTTGTTTGTTTTTTACATACTGTCACCAGTGCAGTACAGCATCATTTTTTTTTAAGTTTATAACATTTATTTTTTTTTTTTTTACATACTTTCATCAGAGTTCTTCACTATCACCATAGTGACACAATATTACTCTGGGAGTGGTGATCAGTGATTTTTTTTTTTTTTTACACTTTGATTGCTGTTACAATGATGATCACTGTACCAACAATGTTTTGAACTGTTGTGAATAGGTTACATTCATAACAGCTGTGATTTACTATTGCGTGCTGTGATTGGCCCACAGCTATTACATGTTACAGGGTGAATGTGGTAGCTGTGGGCCAATCACAAAATCCCTGTAGGATTCTCAGCTGTTATGAATAAAATTCATTCATAACAGCTTTGTTAACATTGTAATCATGTGATTGCTCAAAGCGGCTGGGTACAGGGAGCCGCAATCCACTGTGTCTGGTGGACACAGCAGTCATAGTAGTGGCACGCTGTGCACCCTTAACCCAGAAGAGGTTGGATGACGTACATGTACTGTACATGTGAGCTGCACAATTCGGGATAAAATGAGAATCACAATTTTTTTGCTGAGAATAAAGATCATGATTCTCTCAAGATTCTCGTGGCATTATTTCATCTTTCACATTATACAAAAAAATTGGGCTAACTTTACGATCGATTTAGTTATTTTTAATTCATTGAAGTATATTTTTTCCTAAAAAAAATTGCTTTTGAAAGACTTCTGCACAAATATCGTGTGACATTAAATATTGCAACAATCTCCATTTTATTCTCTAGGGCAGGGGTCTCAAACTGGCGGCCCTCCAGCTGTTGCAAAACTACAAGTCCCATCATGCCTCTGCCTGTGAGAGTCATGCTTGTAACTGTCAGCCTTGCAATGCCTCATGGGACTTGTAGTTTCGCAACAGCTGGAGGGCCACCAGTTTGAGACCCCTGCTCTAGGGTCTCTGCATAAAAAATATATATAATGTTTGGGGGTTCTAGCAAAAAATTACAGATTTTAAACTTGTAAGCAGCAAGTGTCAGAAAAAGGTTTAGTCTTTAAGTGGTTATAAAAAGAGAAAAACACATGTGGGAGAGACGCATGCGCTGCACACCCCGAAACAATAATGTTAGAAAATGGACAGTTTCCCCGGTGGGGCTTTAGACAGCAATATCTTGATATTCAGAAATAATAAAAAATGTATAACCAGTAAGTGCTTTTATTGAACCATGAACAATTGTAATGTTATAATTCAATTGGCATTACAACATAGAGCACTAGGCCAAGTAGTACAATACATATTCCACAATATAAAGTCGACACATCTTTACACAAAATTATATACAGTCATACATTTCCGGGCTGTTGACGGTATAAATCCCCGACGCGTTTCGACCTGTGTACGGTCATCATCAGGGGGATAGTTGGTTCTATAAAATACATTGAATATCTTCAAAATTTAAGAACATGTCATCATAAATCTCATTATAAGGTTAAAAGTGGTAGTATATTTACCGCTGAAAAGTAGAGGGAATAATCCTTTGGCCAGTTTTTAAAAGCCGTAAATGGATCCGGGGGCCCCCATATTCGCCCCTGTCTCCCCAGAGCGCATGAGTCCAGCCCAAGGGGCTTACAAGGAGCCACATAGACGCCCTCCAGGGGAAGGAGAAGTCAGCACCTGCGACAAATACCCAATAAGTCAAAATGATTATCAGCACATTGGCAAAAGTATGAAGTGTATGGGCTAACTGCAATCCTAGTGATCAATATATATTGATCTGGTGTCCTAAGGTTTCATGATTGTATTTAATTATATATAAAGTGGCACAACCATAAAAGAAATGGTTGTATAGTTGTAGAGTTGTTTGAGTGGTGTGGTGTGTGAACACAAGTGAGTGGGAAGTGATATGTGGTACTAGGAATATGAAAAACCCTTTGAGTGATACAGTAAAATTAAATGGATGGCCAGCACAATGCTGACTACAGTGCCATGTCCAGGTGAATGAAATGAGTGTATGGTGTCAGCCAACACATGGTGGAATAAAAGTGAAAAACAAGTCAAAAGGAGAGTGTGTGAATGAATAAAACCAAATAAAACAATCAAAAACATGTGTGGAAGATCTAAACTGATTATAGGAATAGGAGTATGAGTGTAGTGTTGTAATATTAAAGTAGTAAGGGTATGTGTATAGTATAATAATTTACCTTGTGCCACAGTGTGGCTGATGTAGTAAAGTTTGACTTGTATGAACCAAATTGCAATGGAGCAAAAAAGGTAAAAAGCTGGAGCCAAAAAAAGGATTTGTGCAGTGCCATCCATTACGGTCTGCATGGAGTCATAGTAAGACTCACAGGCAGCCGATCATGGATATATGCCTAAAGTAGGCAATTAATTGAGTAGGCACAGGTGCTGATCTCCTCCCCCTCAGAGTGAGCAGCCCACATGTGGCTCCCCCGGCATCCCTGTAGGCAAAAAAAAAAAAAAAAAACCCCGGCAGCTGCCGTCAACTCCGCCGCAAACCGCGAGATGTCGCGGCGCCGTGCACACGCCAAAGAAACTCGCACATGCGCACCTCGCCGCGGCTCATCCGGAGGTGATCAAGGGATGCCGCCGGCAGAGTGAAGCTCACGTCGGCGGACGATGAATACAAACGTCCGTCAATCAGAGCATGGGGGGGGAGAGCTCAGATCCTGCATCACCCCCACATTCTCACCCTGCCGGGAAGCCTTCAATTGGACCAGGACTCACCTCCATGAAGCCGACAGGGGCGGCAGAGGTCCACCATGATCATGACGGCCATAATCTAAAGTGCATATGTAAATGCAGTAGGCACTAAATTGTAGATGATGAGGTAATCATTGAATTTGTGCAGGAGCTGAGTGATAGCTCACTGACCCTAGATCCTAACATGTATATTTACAGAGCAGGTGTTAGTTAGACATCTGATCTACTGCAATACAGGAGTCTAAAATAGATCTATCCTGATGCATGAGGTGGGGAAAGATACAGTTACGATCTACTCCCCCATTTTGGGGGGCGTTTCCTCCGCAAGAGGCAAACAAAGTGTCACCCCCAAAATGCGTATCGTATCAAAAGAGGTTTTAGACATGTGAGGGTTTGAAGGGCCGTGTGAGCAACACAAGGCTCCTGCCATGTCTCTCATGTGTCATAGGGGGGAAGGGGTGTTTAACCACCCAAAATTCAGTAATAAAAAGAGAAAAACACATGTGGGAGAGACGCATGCGCTGCACACCCCGAAACAATAATGTTAGAAAATGGACAGTTTCCCCGGTGGGGCTTTAGACAGCAATATCTTGATATTCAGAAATAATAAAAAATGTATAACCAGTAAGTGCTTTTATTGAACCATGAACAATTGTAATGTTATAATTCAATTGGCATTACAACATAGAGCACTAGGCCAAGTAGTACAATACATATTCCACAATATAAAGTCGACACATCTTTACACAAAATTATATACAGTCATACATTTCCGGGCTGTTGACGGTATAAATCCCCGACGCGTTTCGACCTGTGTACGGTCATCATCAGGGGGATAGTTGGTTCTATAAAATACATTGAATATCTTCAAAATTTAAGAACATGTCATCATAAATCTCATTATAAGGTTAAAAGTGGTAGTATATTTACCGCTGAAAAGTAGAGGGAATAATCCTTTGGCCAGTTTTTAAAAGCCGTAAATGGATCCGGGGGCCCCCATATTCGCCCCTGTCTCCCCAGAGCGCATGAGTCCAGCCCAAGGGGCTTACAAGGAGCCACATAGACGCCCTCCAGGGGAAGGAGAAGTCAGCACCTGCGACAAATACCCAATAAGTCAAAATGATTATCAGCACATTGGCAAAAGTATGAAGTGTATGGGCTAACTGCAATCCTAGTGATCAATATATATTGATCTGGTGTCCTAAGGTTTCATGATTGTATTTAATTATATATAAAGTGGCACAACCATAAAAGAAATGGTTGTATAGTTGTAGAGTTGTTTGAGTGGTGTGGTGTGTGAACACAAGTGAGTGGGAAGTGATATGTGGTACTAGGAATATGAAAAACCCTTTGAGTGATACAGTAAAATTAAATGGATGGCCAGCACAATGCTGACTACAGTGCCATGTCCAGGTGAATGAAATGAGTGTATGGTGTCAGCCAACACACGGTGGAATAAAAGTGAAAAACAAGTCAAAAGGAGAGTGTGTGAATGAATAAAACCAAATAAAACAATCAAAAACATGTGTGGAAGATCTAAACTGATTATAGGAATAGGAGTATGAGTGTAGTGTTGTAATATTAAAGTAGTAAGGGTATGTGTATAGTATAATAATTTACCTTGTGCCACAGTGTGGCTGATGTAGTAAAGTTTGACTTGTATGAACCAAATTGCAATGGAGCAAAAAAGGTAAAAAGCTGGAGCCAAAAAAAGGATTTGTGCAGTGCCATCCATTACGGTCTGCATGGAGTCATAGTAAGACTCACAGGCAGCCGATCATGGATATATGCCTAAAGTAGGCAATTAATTGAGTAGGCACAGGTGCTGATCTCCTCCCCCTCAGAGTGAGCAGCCCACATGTGGCTCCCCCGGCATCCCTGTAGGCAAAAAAAAAAAAAAAAACCCCGGCAGCTGCCGTCAACTCCGCCGCAAACCGCGAGATGTCGCGGCGCCGTGCACACGCCAAAGAAACTCGCACATGCGCACCTCGCCGCGGCTCATCCGGAGGTGATCAAGGGATGCCGCCGGCAGAGTGAAGCTCACGTCGGCGGACGATGAATACAAACGTCCGTCAATCAGAGCATGGGGGGGAGAGCTCAGATCCTGCATCACCCCCACATTCTCACCCTGCTGGGAAGCCTTCAATTGGACCAGGACTCACCTCCATGAAGCCGACAGGGGCGGCAGAGGTCCACCATGATCATGACGGCCATAATCTAAAGTGCATATGTAAATGCAGTAGGCACTAAATTGTAGATGATGAGGTAATCATTGAATTTGTGCAGGAGCTGAGTGATAGCTCACTGACCCTAGATCCTAACATGTATATTTACAGAGCAGGTGTTAGTTAGACATCTGATCTACTGCAATACAGGAGTCTAAAATAGATCTATCCTGATGCATGAGGTGGGGAAAGATACAGTTACGATCTACTCCCCCATTTTGGGGGGCGTTTCCTCCGCAAGAGGCAAACAAAGTGTCACCCCCAAAATGCGTATCGTATCAAAAGAGGTTTTAGACATGTGAGGGTTTGAAGGGCCGTGTGAGCAACACAAGGCTCCTGCCATGTCTCTCATGTGTCATAGGGGGGAAGGGGTGTTTAACCACCCAAAATTCAGTAATAAAAAGAGAAAAACACATGTGGGAGAGACGCATGCGCTGCACACCCCGAAACAATAATGTTGTTTCGGGGTGTGCAGCGCATGCGTCTCTCCCACATGTGTTTTTCTCTTTTTATTACTGAATTTTGGGTGGTTAAACACCCCTTCCCCCCTATGACACATGAGAGACATGGCAGGAGCCTTGTGTTGCTCACACGGCCCTTCAAACCCTCACATGTCTAAAACCTCTTTTGATACGATACGCATTTTGGGGGTGACACTTTGTTTGCCTCTTGCGGAGGAAACGCCCCCCAAAATGGGGGAGTAGATCGTAACTGTATCTTTCCCCACCTCATGCATCAGGATAGATCTATTTTAGACTCCTGTATTGCAGTAGATCAGATGTCTAACTAACACCTGCTCTGTAAATATACATGTTAGGATCTAGGGTCAGTGAGCTATCACTCAGCTCCTGCACAAATTCAATGATTACCTCATCATCTACAATTTAGTGCCTACTGCATTTACATATGCACTTTAGATTATGGCCGTCATGATCATGGTGGACCTCTGCCGCCCCTGTCGGCTTCATGGAGGTGAGTCCTGGTCCAATTGAAGGCTTCCCGGCAGGGTGAGAATGTGGGGGTGATGCAGGATCTGAGCTCTCCCCCCCCATGCTCTGATTGACGGACGTTTGTATTCATCGTCCGCCGACGTGAGCTTCACTCTGCCGGCGGCATCCCTTGATCACCTCCGGATGAGCCGCGGCGAGGTGCGCATGTGCGAGTTTCTTTGGCGTGTGCACGGCGCCGCGACATCTCGCGGTTTGCGGCGGAGTTGACGGCAGCTGCCGGGGTTTTTTTTTTTTTTTTTTGCCTACAGGGATGCCGGGGGAGCCACATGTGGGCTGCTCACTCTGAGGGGGAGGAGATCAGCACCTGTGCCTACTCAATTAATTGCCTACTTTAGGCATATATCCATGATCGGCTGCCTGTGAGTCTTACTATGACTCCATGCAGACCGTAATGGATGGCACTGCACAAATCCTTTTTTTGGCTCCAGCTTTTTACCTTTTTTGCTCCATTGCAATTTGGTTCATACAAGTCAAACTTTACTACATCAGCCACACTGTGGCACAAGGTAAATTATTATACTATACACATACCCTTACTACTTTAATATTACAACACTACACTCATACTCCTATTCCTATAATCAGTTTAGATCTTCCACACATGTTTTTGATTGTTTTATTTGGTTTTATTCATTCACACACTCTCCTTTTGACTTGTTTTTCACTTTTATTCCACCATGTGTTGGCTGACACCATACACTCATTTCATTCACCTGGACATGGCACTGTAGTCAGCATTGTGCTGGCCATCCATTTAATTTTACTGTATCACTCAAAGGGTTTTTCATATTCCTAGTACCACATATCACTTCCCACTCACTTGTGTTCACACACCACACCACTTAAACAACTCTACAACTATACAACCATTTCTTTTATGGTTGTGCCACTTTATATATAATTAAATACAATCATGAAACCTTAGGACACCAGATCAATATATATTGATCACTAGGATTGCAGTTAGCCCATACACTTCATACTTTTGCCAATGTGCTGATAATCATTTTGACTTATTGGGTATTTGTCGCAGGTGCTGACTTCTCCTTCCCCTGGAGGGCGTCTATGTGGCTCCTTGTAAGCCCCTTGGGCTGGACTCATGCGCTCTGGGGAGACAGGGGCGAATATGGGGGCCCCCGGATCCATTTACGGCTTTTAAAAACTGGCCAAAGGATTATTCCCTCTACTTTTCAGCGGTAAATATACTACCACTTTTAACCTTATAATGAGATTTATGATGACATGTTCTTAAATTTTGAAGATATTCAATGTATTTTATAGAACCAACTATCCCCCTGATGATGACCGTACACAGGTCGAAACGCGTCGGGGATTTATACCGTCAACAGCCCGGAAATGTATGACTGTATATAATTTTGTGTAAAGATGTGTCGACTTTATATTGTGGAATATGTATTGTACTACTTGGCCTAGTGCTCTATGTTGTAATGCCAATTGAATTATAACATTACAATTGTTCATGGTTCAATAAAAGCACTTACTGGTTATACATTTTTTATTATTTCTGAATATCAAGATATTGCTGTCTAAAGCCCCACCGGGGAAACTGTCCATTTTCTAGTCTTTAAGTGGTTAAACTGACCTCATTTACAGACCAAAGTTCATTCCTTTGATCTAAAAGAACCGAGAGATACATTGTTTCTCTTTATCACTGTTGATAAACATTTACCGCCTGAGTTTTCTTTTTATTTGTGACAGCTCTGAGCAGAGAACGGCACTGCACTTGTTTAACATGAATCTGGGAAATGCTGTATTAAGATCAGGAGGGGGTTGAATCGCAATTTTTTTTAACAGTTAAACATGCAGCTCTACGTGTACGTAATACAGCCTGCCCATGCCACCCTGCTGCAGTAAATGTACTGTGGCTGGGCAGCAACCAGTTATAATAAAAAATGAGCTTATACTTACCTGCTTGAGTGCCCCGTTTCATCCTCTTCTGGGGTCCCCAACCGGTGCTGCCTGCTTCTCCTCTCCTGTGTGTGCCCCCATAGCAAACTCCATGGTATGGAGGCAGACATGCAGGCATGCTCCCGAGTAGTACATTTACTGCAGCAGGGTGGCATGGGCATTCATAGACACACACAGTGCAGCTCGGAAATGCCCTTCGCTCCTTCCTCACACAATTTGACTAAAAGCAGCTGGAGCCAATAGCTCCCACTGCTGCCCATGTGTCCTATGAGAAAGTGAATAGAGGAGAGCGCTGGATAGAGGGAGGACTCAGGTACATTTTTTTTGAGGGGGGGAATTGAAAGTTTTTTTAGCTTAGTACAGAGATTGCATTAGGGCAAAACCCTTTTGCCTTTAGAACCATTGTGGCAAACCACATTAGGGATGAATCCTGTTATTCAATTGCAATTTGTGAGGTGCATAAGCAAGCTTCTGTTAAATAAAAGGCATGAGATGCAGGGCACTGCCATGCGGGATATTTACCAATGCCAGAAATAAAAACAAATAGTGCACAGTGGTACTGTAAGTTTCTCTCTCTAAACAGAATTGTCAGCTCACCCAACATACACTGACAATATGGCTGCTTTGTGACAGCCTTTTTCTAGTGAGGGGGCCTGGGTTATCTATTCCTTCAGAATGTTGGCTCTTGTGACTTAGCTGACCAGAGGCAAAGGTTGTTCTTTATTTGTGCTGGCAACCCTGCAAGTTTTTGCCCAAATGCTTGCACTTAGCGAACCAATGAATTTGCCGCGAATCCATGGTAACAGCAAACCTGAACCACATCCCTAACCACCGGAAATTGCACAAAATGCTAATTTTAATGTGTTGTTGCTCTTTTCACTTCACCATTTGGCTACAGAGTATCAGATGTGAACAGGGTAGTTTCTGGTGACTTTTTACTTAAAGTGGTTGTAAGCCCTTTTTGGTGACTTCTACCTATAGGTAAGCTTAGAATAAGGCTTACCTATAGATAGTGGAACTATCTCCTAAACGTGCGCCGTTTAGCAGATGTTTAACTTGTAGTGCGCCGATGTTGTCATTGGAGCATGAGCCGTGAACAAACGAACCACTGTCACATTTCTTCCCCCAGCGTGTGCCATGACTGACGGCTCTTGCGATGCATACTAGCCCATTAGTCTTTTCATTTGCAGGGCTTGCGGGGAGCAAAAGAGGAAGTAAACCCCATCTGGGTTTACTTCCTCTTTAAATGAACAACATTGATTTTAAGGTTAGTGCAGCACTTTGTAGGAAGGCTAAGTGCTGGTTCACATTAGTGCAACTTCTGATGTGACTTGAGTCGCACGGAATGGCATGATAAGTGAAAACACGTTATATTCAATGGTGCCTGTTTTCATCAATGCGACTCAGCACAGCGCAGTTTTGAAAAAGGGTCCTGTGCTACTTTGGTGCAATATTCAGTGTGATTTGGTCCTATAGAATATGCAAAGTTGCATCAAAGTCACACTACATACTGTAATCACACTGAAAAACACATCAAAATCTTCTTGCAGCAGTGTGAACTGAGATTAAGTCTATATGGTGCCTTTATGATACCATCAGTCATTTTCTAGTCAGAATTGCGACTTATTTTCCTTATAGTGTTACTAAACCCAGGTCCCTGCATTTATTATATCTGATCTCCCACAATACACAGAACATGGAAAAGCAATTATTTTAGTAAATACAAACTGCTAAATACCTTTTCTCATCAGCAGTATATAAGTCTTGTGACTTCTATCAGTGGCTGGTTTAAGCTTGTAGGACAAGTCTTCATTCTCACCCTATGAGGCTGGAGGACCCCTTAACCTTTGTCTGGACAGTGCTGATTGGCCCTGTGCCGATCATATGCACCCTCCCAAGAAAAAAGACTAGCAAACTAAGCATGTGCAGGGAGACCCTCAAAAGCTCTGTCTTATCAGGGGATGGATTGGGGACTCTGGAAGAAGGGGAGAATCAGAGAAGACAGGATCAAACAGCCTATTTACACAATGCAAAGGATTACCCCTTAGGTTCCACAGTGAATATAACAAGCATGCTTTACTGCATATACAGACTGATTTTACTGCTCTGGGTTTAGTAACACTTGTACTCTGGTACATATTGTACTCTGGTAATAATACGTAGTTATGAAGTTCCTATTTTAATTTATTTATTTATCTTTTCTCCACCTTTACCTGCAAACCAAGGTCTCCAGGAGACGTAATAGTTACAGGGGTTGGGACAAACCAGATTACATTGGCAGGGGTTCCTGTAATGGTTATTATTTATTTATTTTTATATACCTGAAACCCATTTTTCCCAAAGAAAAAAAAACTGTTGATGTAACTGCCTAAAAGGTTTAGGCTTTAAATGTTTGTTGCTTACATAAAGTCCACAGGGTGACCATGCTGTTGTATGATTTCACTGTAAAAAGTGTTGTCATCTTGTTAAGAAGGTAGAACAATAAAAGGTCTATTGACAGGATCAACAGGTATTAAAGCCTTATGTTATGTATGGGCCAGAAAAAGTCATAAAGTACATACAGTATCATAAAAGTTGTTTTTGTTTAACAGTTATTAAATTGTACATTTTCAAGGCCAATACACAATTTTCATATCCCCCATGTTTTATCACTCCTGATATGCTCACCTGGCTTGCTTCCCCTATCCTTGTGAGCAAGCCAGGAGTGGTAAAATACATCAAGGAAGGATGGTTTTGGGTTGGATACATCTTTGTATGCAGTCAACACACTGATTATTAATTATTATTAGCTAATTGAACTGTGGCTGATTTTTTCCTATTTTTAACTTACAAATGTATTATTTTATCATGTATACCTAATACTTACAGACATGATAAAAGAACATTAATATGCAATAATGTATAGCTCCGCATTTACAAGGCATGAGAGGCAAGGCACTGTATTTTTTGGATATTACTGATGTTTGTAATTATTTATAGATTCTTTTTGTATTATACTTTATGTGGTTTACCCACCATTTTCTCCTGAAGAAGTCAAAAATATCCAATGAAACGCGTAGTCCATTGCTCATCTTTCCAATAACGTTGCAATTATGCTATAAATGTACTTTTAGAAGATAGTGTTCTCATTATTTAGAATAATAGACATGCAACATGGGGAATATGAGCATGGGGGGTAGCTCTTAAGATGTTTTATCATGTGTGAGTCTTGTTGAATTGGGAACATTTTTGTACAATTTTTTTGACTGTTCCAATAAAAATAAAAATTATCAACTTTTTTGATACTGTATGTACTTTTTGACTTTTCTCAGTACCTTAAAGGTCCCTTACTCTTTCTCTCCTGCATATTGTTTATACTCAGTAATGGTCCAACTATACATATTGAATAATACTAGGTCCATATACACTCTTTTTGGTAAATGTAAAACCTGGAGAGAAGCCACAGAACCCATATGAGCCCCCCCCCGCAATCAAAAACCCTGGGATTTGTTGAAATCACAATTTATCCCTATGACTCATGTCCTTACCGCCACAAAGCTAGCAATAGCAAAGGCCTGGGAAGAACTGAGAGTAAATCCCCATGCTTAACAAGAAACTGGCAGCTCAGCTTCAGTGCAACATGCCCAAATTCCACTGTATCTGGGAATCATGGATCTCTAACTACCTGCCATGTGACTTTGATTGTCACCTCTTAGATCGGTAATGGCTTCTGCCCTACCATTAGAAATGCAGTTATTATCTTGATGTCCATTACACAAATTGGTGTGGCAATTTATTACTTAATGTTCCATTATTTTTCTTACAGTTGAACTTCAAAAACAGCTTAATACAAAACTGAAATACATATATTGGAGCTATTTTACCTTTATTTAACCAGTCCAAAAATGTACAAAGCTCTGCCAGACTGAACAGTGATGTTGGTGACCTGAGTTTTTCTCCACTGCAGTTAAGCAATATAGCTCAGTGGCAGCCCCCCCCACAAAAAAATAAAAAAATGTCTCTTTAAAAAAAAAAAAACTTCCTTTAAGTGCACTGTGTTCCGGGCAGACGCCAGACAAGGTGCACTATGGAAGCGTCATGCCAATGCAATCCCGTGATTGCAGGCAAGACGCTTCATTTGCAGGTTTTTTTTATGCCCTGTGGCGCTGTGCAGTGCGCCTCTACATGATGATTGGGCCATTCTCCTTCATTTCTTCATGTGTGGGCGGTGCTGTCTCCCGGCGGCGTGTCACTTCCTGTTTCGGCTCTGTGTGAATGAAGACAAGGTACTGTGTTACTGACAGCCTGTCTGTCCATCGTGTTATATTCTCCTTAGTCTGTGATTGCAGGGTGCTTCACCTCTGCCCTGCCAGGAATCAATCTCTGCTCCAGCCCTTCACCCGACAATCTGCTGGAGCCTTAATTACACATCTGCTGTATGTGTATATCACGGGGGCTCCCAGCACTGCGTCCTGGAGTCATGCTGTGCATTCTATCATCTCATCCCTCTCTCTCTCTCTCTCTCTCTCTCCTATCTGTATAACTGCATATCTATCTATCTATCTATCTCTATCTATCTGTATATCTATCTATTTGTATATCTATATAACTGCATGTCTATCTATCTATCTATCTATCTATCTATCTATCTATCTATCTATCTATCTATCTATCTATCTATCTATCTATCTATCTATCTATCTATCTATCTATCTATCTATCTATTTGTATATCTATATAACTGCATGTCTATCTATCTATCTATCTACACACACATAGAGATTATATCTATCTATCTATCTATCTATCTATCTATCTATCTATCTATCTATCTATCTATCTATCTATCTATCTATCTATCTATCTATCTATCTATCTTATCCATTCTATCTATCTATCTATCTATCTATCTATCTATCTATCTATCTTATCCATTCTATCTATCTATCTATCTATCTTATCCATTCTATCTATCTATCTATCTATTTTATCCATTCTATCTATCTATCTATCTATCTTATCCATTCTATCCCTCTGTCTGTCTATAGGCCCCATCACGGGCGAGTGACATTGAGGGGGGGGTTGGTTGGGATTTCGTTTGCGCCCCCCTAAAAAAATGGAGCACCAGCCGCCACTGATATAGCCTGGTCATTTCTCTACCCCGGGCTTAATCATTGGATAATGAAGGAGCAGAGGCAGACTGCATACGCTTCTCTCTATCCTTCCTCATTCTGAAATTATATTCCTTTTCAGCATATGAAGCAGAGCCTGATTGGCTCAGAGTACTGCCTTCTCTCTCCCAGCCCAGTACCGTTCTGCTGTATAAGAGAGGTTGATTTGTGGACATATTCAAGGACTTATTCTAGCCAAGTTTGAAAAGACATTGAATGATTTTTAAATTAATATATAACTGTATTAAATATTTGTTTTAATTTACCTAGAGTTTAACTTTAGCATCATGATACAATAAACAGTGCATTGTTTCCAAAAAAAGGACAGCTATGTTTGCTTTCACTGATGTTCAGGAGAAAAATAGAACACTTTGAAAGATTCCAAAAAATAGGTTTTTGAAAGCTATTTTTTAGCCTGCAAGCTTTTATCAAAAGCATTCCAACTCCACACGTTACAGGTTCAAGCATTCCTGTCTATGTCATTAAACATTTGATTTCCTCTTTTTTTTCATGTGCTTTCTTTTAAAAAATGGTGTATCCTTGTTTCACCTTCGAGGAAAGTGCAATCTCTTAAACGCACATGAAATCTCTAATACAAAACTGAGTTTAATACTTACTGTCAGGCAACCATTAAACACAGGCTGTTCATTCTCTGGTTTCCTTCTATTAGCTGCTCCAGCAGTTTGTATAAATCTGTCTTTATGGCCCATAATTATCTTTCATCTGTCCTTTCATTATCTACTCTGCATGCGGCAAAGACAATCAAGCTGCCCATCATATGGCTATGAGCTGAACATTGGGTCATGTGACGCTTGATCTAGGGTCATTGGTGTGGATCCGCTGACAGAATGACATATCGCAGAGCGTAAGCTTGTCACGTTAGAGGCTAAAAACATTGAGATTATGCCCTGTTGTGAAATATATGAATCACTGAAACAGGCACTTTAAATATAAATGCCGATGTCTCTCTGTTTTTTTTAAACAAAAACTTTATTGAGCAGTTTTAAAAACAGAGTGTAAAATAATCATTTGAGCAGTGCGGATGTATTCATATTTTGGCTTAAAGCATCTAAATGAGCACACTCTTATTTTGTCAGGGAAATCTCCTGCTTCAATAATAAAACTGGCCAAACCTCAGTAGAATTTTGTTTGAACATTCATATGGAAATTTAGAAAAATCACTTGGCAGAACATTCAATAGTATCAATATAGACTCGACAAATTTTGCAGGGAAACCCTAAAAAATTTGTTTGATTGTCATGCAATGTTCCGAATTTTACATTCAATTTTGGGATGCAAATGCTTATTAAAATATGTACAATTGTGCTAGAATGAAAACCACATTCACATTTCAAATTCTGTTTAAGAAATATTTTTCTCCTTCGATTTTCCCCATTACTACAGTGGAAAACAATTGCCAATTTGACCTCATTATACTTTTAAAATATTGAATAAACGTTCCAGATACACATTGTTTCAAAAAATTCTACTTGTGTATGGCCAGCTATAGACCACCTTGTTTGTCTTACAAAGAGCTTGAGCATGATATCATTTGGACATGAACTGTGGACAAAATCATACAAATAGTACAGTGTAATTTGTGCAGTAAATGGTTAGAATATTATGAGGTTGGTTTACTAAAGAACATAGATTCACTTTGCAAGGGAAGTTGCACATTGCAAGGGCATTTTTCCCAAAGCTTAGTGTATTCAATCATCCAATCATGTGCAAGCAAAAAAAAATTTTTTCCCTTTGCATGTGAATGGGTATTCTTTGTAAAGTGAAGTCTCATCACATGGATGGATGTGCCCCAACACAAAATTGTAAACTTACTTACAAATGTTGATTTTTTTAGGGGAAATTTTTGAAAAATGTGTTTACTCTTAGCGAACACATGTGGCTGAAGAAAAATTTGACGGTGCCTCTTTACTGGACTTTTATAAGTCTTATCTTCCCAAAGAAAAATATCCCACTCTTCCAACTCACACCTTATTGATGTCATCAGTTTTCGGCAGCACCTATATTTGTGAGCACATGAAGGGCAAAGTGACAACTAAAATATCTGATGAGCACCTTGAGAATTCATTGAGAATTGCTACTCCGTCCATCAAACCAGATATTGATGCGTTTGTTTATCTAAAACAGTGTCAAATACCGTACTAGTTTTATGTTGCCCTCTTTTACTTTTAACTCACCCCAAAGCACCTTGCTCCCATGTTGATGGGGACAAGGGCCTCTTCCCAACAACCCTGGGCTGTGGTTTTCGGGGTCTGCGGGCGGGGGGCTTATCTGAATCTGGAAGCCCCACCCTCCCCAGGTGATTGGGTATCGGGTACATCGTATCCCTACCCATGCACCCAAAAAGTGTCAAAAAGTAAAAACCTTTATTAAAAATAAAAAAATTAAAAAATAGTGTCCCTCGATGTATATCCATCGTCAATCACGCCGCCCGCCAAACCGAAAAATAGAAAAAAAATGCTCCGCTTCCTGGGAGGCCTCCCGCCGTATGCCTGCTCTGTGCTTTGACAGTTCTTATATAGGCAAGGGGCAGAGACACCTGGCTATGTCACCTGGTGGCACCGCCCCTTCTGACATCATGTGACGTCAATTATTTTTTCAATAGCCGGATGACGGCAATTGTAACCGCGGGTCATTTTAAATAGAATTTGACTAGTTTTTTGTTTTTGTTTTTCTTTAGAAATGCCATTTTTGCTGTAGCATGTTTTATGCATGCTACAGATGCACCATTTTACATGCATGTTAAGGGGACCCCCCCCCCCAGACACTATATTTAAAGGAATTTAAAATTGTTATTGTCGCACTTGAAGCATAATTAAAATCACTGTTCTTGAAAAAACGATTGTTTTAAAAAAAATAAATGTATTGATACGTGTCCTCCAGGACAGTACCCAGATCCCCATACCCCTTTTATAGCCAATTACTTGCATATAAGCCTTCAAAATGGGCACTTTTGATTTTTCCAGTTTGGCTCCCATAGACTTCAATGGGATTTGCCGTTCGAGTTAGAACATTTCCCCTGTTCGGGAGTTCTGCTGTGAACTGAACAGGGGTGTTTGGCTCATCCCTAGTGGCCCAAGACAATTTCTCTTTTTTTAATGTGGCCCAGGAAGGTCAAAAGGTTGGACAACCCTGATATAAGTGCTCAGTTCATGTAATTGTATATTGACAAAAGAACTCTAAAATTAATCCTGGTATTCTTTAATATTTTGAGTAGTTAAAAGAGAAGCGTTGACTTAAAAAAAAAACAAAAAAAAAACATTTATACTCTCCTAGGTGGCTCTGAAGTGAAAACTGAGCTGTCTAACACTACTGATTGCTCAGTTCTACCCCTCTGCTCTAAGCAGAGAGTGGGGACTGTTAGTTACGGCCCTCTGTTTTGCCCCTCCAGCATGCACTGGAGCGCTGGACTGTGGAGGGGGTGGAAGTAGCTGGCTCAGGCTCTCAGTGGATCACTGAGAGGCTGAACCAGGTGCCAGTCCAGGCTTCTGGGTGGGTCCCGACCATATGGTAGGGATCTTTTCATAACCTGGACTGGCTGAGTGACTAAAGCCCACTGTTGGCTACAAATGGGCCACAGGAGTGCAAGGCAAACTGCACTCCTGTGACCTACAGGAGAAGTATAGCCAAAATACCTTTGGCTATACCGCGCCTATAAAGTGAAACTGTTCTGTCCAAAGAGTAGAAACTAACATTACTGTCAAATTGCTAGCATCCTGTGTTGCTGCAAAGTCCTGCTGTAGTGTTCAGATCAGCTGCTTTGCACCTGGGGAGATCCATGGAGGCAGTATACAGAACCTCAGCTTCTTTCCAATTTGAGTTTAAGCCCTACTCTTTCCTACCACTTAAAATCTCACTACAGTAAATCATCTGCCAAATGTCAGAGATGCTGCTGTCCCCTGAGGTTCTGTTTTGGACTGTTGAATAGTAGGGGGTGAAGCTTAACAACATCAGGGCTGGAGCCTAATGGAAATCTCAGCCAATGCAGAACAAAGCAAAGATCCACTTTAATGTGGACCTTTCAGTAACTTCAGTCTGTATATATATATATATATATATATATATATATATATATATATACATATATATATATATATATATATATATATATGTTTCTGACATAATATATAGCAACAACATAATTAAAAGCAAAATAAAACTTCTCCTGTTGTAAAAAAAAGAAGCATCATCAAGCTAATTTTATTGACTTTGCCAAGGTTGCGATATTGCTATTAGTCTGATGCAGCCTGAAGAAAATATCCTCAAGGTCCCTTTACACAGGCTTGTCCATTATACATATTCTGCTTGCTCAGTGGGGGATCGATCCGTTGATCCCCGCTGAGAAGGCGAATGACAGGTCAGTCTCCGCTCACTGTGCAGAAACGGGACCTGTCAGAGCCCTGCTCTCCTCTATGGGAGATTGAATGAAAGGGACCTGCTGTCCATTTTCGTCCGATCCCATCCAATCCGATCCTCCAGACGGATGGAAAATAGGGTCTCCATCCGTCTGGATTTCACAGACAGGATCGGATACCGGCGGATGTCAGCGGACATGTCACCGCTTACATCCACCGCTCAATAGAGGTGCATGGAGCATCCGATCAGGTCCGCCTGAAAAACTGACAGGCGGGCCTGATGGGAGCGCCCATGTGAAAGGGGCCTTGAGTCTCCTCTTCAGATACTGTATAATCAGACTGCAACATCATAACTTTGTAGAAATCTTGTGAACACAACCAGAAATTGCATGGGCACCATCATTTATATGTGTCATTTTTGAGCCAGCATGTCAGTCCAGGAAGTAGATGTTGACCCTAGATAATGCCTGAATAAAATTTGTTAATCTGTTAATCAGACAGTAAATATCTACAGCCTGGCCATGAGTTCACTTCAAATGGTAACATGTAGCATAGGATTATACTTTTTTTTTAAAGACATTTCACGCGGCAAGATTGGCACATAGATTTTATATCTGAAATGTACCATGATTATTATGTATAACAAACTGTGGGGTTGATTTACTATAACTGGAGAGTGCAGAATCTGATGCAGCTGTGCATGGTAGCCAATAAGCTTCTAAATTCAACTTGTGTAATTAACCTTTGACAAAAAACCTTGAATAGGTTTTTAGTTGATTAGTTTCTATGTAGAGCTGCACCATATTTTGCACCCTCTAGGTATAGTAAACCAACCACTATATATCTTTTACCCTGTATGCTTGTAGTATTAATAGTACATTTTTCATTTTTGCATCAGCATTGGTAACTTTTAAACAGACCAATATCTTTGACTAAGAGTGGTAATGGAAATTGTACTTCCCTCCCAAAGCGTGTAAAATTTAAGTGGATATAATGTCTGTTTAATCTTACAGTATATACAGTAAATAATACATTGTGGAGACTTAAATGCTAACAGGAAATCTACAAAAATCACTATCAAAAGCAAGCAAGAGAGCAGAAGATGGATGTGATCCCACTGAAATGAATAGGTTAATGGTGTGATAAATTGTGCACTAAGAAAAATGCAAAGTGAAAGTTATTTGGCAATGGGGCAGTCATTTTTTGCGCCCCTTAACTCCCACTAATGGATCCCTAATGACTGTAATGACATAATGTGTGTTAGTAAATAGATTGCCTGATATCCTATTCAGAGGAGAGATGAACAGAAAAGCATTAAGGGAAAAAAAACCTCACAAACCTTGAAGGTCCACAATACAAGCAATTTACAATAAAACTACTTGACTAATTTGGGATGGAATTTTCCATTCTGTTCCTCACAATAAGGCTGTTTCTAAGGTAACTTGCCAGACAAGGTGACATAATAATATAATGAGATTTATTACCCCTTCTTTTCATGAAACAGGTAAAAGTCTTCATGGGATACTCACAATTGGTATCAATGACACTGCAAAGCTGCCATCTTACTGTGGACAGCTTAGAATAACAGTGATGTAGATTGTTTCTTGCTGGTTTCTTGCCTAAACCTCCCTCTGTGCTCATCTTAGGTCAGAAGTATTGAGACAAATCTGATTTTATACCCCTCCCAAAATATGTTAGACAAGCCGAATTAATTGGATCAATGACCAGATATGTTTTATCTGAGTTTTTTGGTTTATCAGGGCTATGGTTTCTAGGCAATTTAACAAAAAAGGTTTAAACTGTATGTAAGCCCTTAGGGGTCTATTTCTAAAATAGTGGATGTGACGTTTAGCATAAATTCCCTGGAGGTCACCCAATCACTTGTCATTTAAAACACATGTATGTAAGGGATAGGGTGATAGGGTGATCATCACATTCTCCATGTTTTCCCTCCTCATTGGGCACCAAGCAAGGATCACAGGAGAGGCTTACCCCAGGGTGGGTTCTTTGGGCTATGCCAGGATTTGAATGGGGTCACTAACCCTTTCTTGTGGGGTAACACTTCGCCAAAAGATGTGCTCACCAATGCCTGGGACTAGGTGGGAGCAGCAGTCATGTGAAGAATCAAACATTAAGCCAGCCTCCCTACTCAGAGATGAGCCACATGTTTCAGAACCCAAAGTAAGGAGTTTCTCTTTAAGCTTTTTCATCCCTTGTCCTACATACATGTACTGATGTATGTGTTGCCTTCGGAGAGACTGGAGTCCCCCCGAGCACATAGCGTGGACCTTATATGTGCTCTTACTTAACTCTTCTCTTCCTGCACCTAGTGACCAGGTCAAAGATCTAGGTAACACTAGTCTATTCCTGGAGACCGGCAAAGACAGACAACTAGGGAGGGAATCAAAGCACTGACCCCTCGCTGCAGTAGAACCTGTCACCTAACCAGGTACCATGCCAATGACTAGTTGCTGTTCTTGTGATTACTCAAGGCAACTACATCTTTCTTCTTGCCTTGTTGAATGAACCTCTGTCGTAACATACCCCATGTTCTGGTCATGAACCTAAGTTCTTTAGTAATATGCCATGCACCCCTTGAATAACTTCAGATCAGTCTCTGAGCAGTTGAATCAACTTTTACTGTAAACTTTGTACAACATGTATAACATGCAATAATGTCCTTTTTCTAACTGAACCTAACTGTAGCTGCCCCTGGTTACCTGCACAGATGAAGTCTCTTTGAGAAAAGTCCATGCTTTGCAATGCTCTGACAGAGAAATCTATGTTCCAGGGTTCTCCCAGTGAATAGGCATTCCAGAGCAGATCACAGGTTCCAGCAAGTCTTTAGTTGTGTGTGTTCCCAATGCATTTCTCCAAGTGTTCCCCGGCGCCCTCTTAGGATCTGGACCTCTTCCCTTTTATTGAACACATGAGGGAGGCTGGACCCCAGCAAAAGCCCGTGAAAACACCAGGGAAAGGCAGCAAAACATTAACACATACCTACTGACCTGGGCAGCTGGGCACTAACTAAATACACAGTAGGCTACCTGCCTGTACCATAAAGATTCACCTGAAGTGCATGATTGCTGAATGTCAGATTCACTGCTTTATGAATATTCCCCTAAATCAGTATGTTTGGTATCATGTCTCACTGTATATCATTTACTTAAGCAGATTATTTTTGTGCAACTGTTGCAAAGTTTCTCACCTGGAGATCCTTTCTGTTAAAAGCACTAGACAGCGCTAAGCAACTGCCTCTCAGTTAGCAGCAGAATTGTCAGCCTGTCACGTGTGCTTCTTCACTTGGTCATTGCACTGTTTATCAAGTCTGTGCCAACTGATGCAACTGGGAGTTTGGGATATTTATGTCCACCTTTGTGTGTTCACATGCTGCTTTCTCTAATATAAAACAAATGTCTAACAGGAAAAGTAGGAACACTTCATAATGGACACAGCATGTGTGCAGATCAACAAATTCAAGCACAAAAATCTAACCAATGGAGTTATAGGAAACTGTCTGGTGGTTTCTTACCAACATCTATTAAATTTGGTCATGCTGACCCTTTCTAAATTCTTACATTATTTTAATTTTGATTGTTAGACTAATCAATTGTGTCTCCTGTAATTGTATGTACATGATTGAATGACCACCCAAACTACATCATAATGCAGGCTTTCTCAACCAGGGCTCCATGGAACCCTAGGTTTCCTTCTGAATTTGCTAGTGGTTCCTTAAAGAGGTTGTAAACCTCCATGGGGAAGTTGTGCCTATAGGTAATCCAAGAATAGGGCTTACCCATAGGTACTGTAAATATCTCCTATACGTTCGCTGTTTAGGAGGTATTTAATGTTCACTGCATCGATGATGTCATCGGCGAATGCACTCTGAAGGAACAGCTGCCCAGGCCGTTTCTTCAGGCGATTCTGCCGTGACCAGCGGCTCCCACGCGTCACAGAGCCAGAGTCCGTGGCCCCGGAAGGAAGACGGGCGAAGATGGATGCGGCCTGCAGCAGGGACAACGTGGGCTTCACTCGCAGGTAAGTGTCACATAATGTGCTAGTATGCGATACATGCTAGCACATTATGCCTTTACTTTGCAGGGAAGAAGAAAGAAAGAAAAACATACCAGGGTTTACTTCCTCTTTAACCAATGAGTAATTTCTGCCTCTCAGATAAGTACCACTGACAACATTGATCTTTTTAGCTATCTGTAAGAAAAATATTCTTCCCAATGACCGCCTACAAATGGTAAGGGCACTCTTCCCAGTGACCATCAAAGTAATGTACAGTGAACTGTAGATAAACTATTTATTAGCTGGGGTTCCTTGAGACAGGAACATTATTTCAAGCATTCCTCCATGTTAAAAAGATTGAGAATGCTTGCCTTCAGGTTTTTTAATTTTATTTATTTATTTATTTATATGTGTTTACATTTTGTCCTTCAACTTCAATATATCTAGCTGATTTAGAATGAATTGCCATAGAAATGTTTTGTTTCCAACAGTACCTGTACTATCACATATGTTTTATGGCAGCTTTCATTCGGTGTGCAGCACTTTTCTCTGTAAATTCTTTATTTTTTATCAAGACTTCACTAATCACCTTTGGAATTACTTTTTTAACAGTCTTTCCTCTCTAAAACACAATTTGAATTCTATCTGCTAGTTAGCAACAGCTGCTTACAATACAAATGCAGATGAAGATAAGTAACTGGCAATGCAGTTACATGGCACACCATTTAGAGTCCGTGGTTTTGTATGGGTGGAGCCATAGTATACAAAGGAGAGAGCCTTGTTTTGATGTTCTTTTTTTTTTTAAAAGGATATGGGTTGGAAATGTAACTGTATCTGTTAAACAAAATTGAATCAGGCTTGATTCACACTAATGCATTTTTTTTTATGTTTGCATTTTTGCAGAAATGCAGGGAATATCTTTTAACATGGGTTCCTATGGAACACGTTCACATCAATGTGTTTTTGTAAGGGGTCGGGGACTTTTTTCCCGCAAAATGCAGCGTTTTGCATGTAATAGAATTCAGTGGACCCGTATCCAAACCCCAAGAACTGCATTTCTACCACGATTTTGCCATGATTTGCGTTTTTGTGTCCTTTCTTTTTACATTCACTGTATATAGCTGGTTGCTAAGGAGCGGGTCGGGAAGCTGGCTGCTATGTCCTTAGCAACGGATGAGTCATCAGCTGAAGGAGGGCTTCCCTGCTGACAACTGAATATAAAAAAAAAATTGATGGCTAAAAAAACATAACAGGCCCCTCGGTCTGGTATTAATTTGGAGGGGACACCCCCACGCCAAAATCCATACCAGACCCTAAGACGAGCATGCAGCCTAGCAGATCAGGAAAGGGAGGGGACAAGCGAGCTCCCCCCGCTCCTGAACCATACCAGACCACATGGGGGGGTGGGTACTTTGCCCCCCCACACCAAAGCACCTTTCCCCCATGTTGATGGGGACAAGGGCCTCTTCCCGACAACCCTGGTCGATGGTTGTCAGGGTCTGCGGGCGAGGGGCTTATCGGAATCTGCAAGCCCCCTTTAACAAGAGGGTCCCCAGATCCCTCCCCCATGTGAATGGGTATTGGGTACATCGTACCCGTACTCATTCACCAAAAAAGCAGTGAAATGTAAAAAAAAACAAGGGCCGGTTTTTGACAAGTCCTTTTTTTAAAAAAAAATTTCTTCTGTCTTCTCCCGCCGCCATCTCTCCCGGTGCTGTCTTCTCCCCGAGCCATCTTCTCTCAGAGCTGTCCTGCGCCGCTGTCTTCTTCCCTTGCTGACAGCCGCGTCGAGAAAGAAGACAGCAGCGCGGGAGAAGACAGCTCCGGGGAGAGAGCTATTTTGTTTAATAAAGGGCTTGTCAAAAACTGGCTCTTGTTTTTTTTTTTACATTTCACTGCTTTTTTGGTTAATGGGTAGGGGTATGTTGTACCCAAAACCCATTCACATAGGGGTGGCCAGGATCTGGGGGGCCCCTTGTTAAAGGGGGGTTCCAGATTCCGATAAGCCTACCGCCTGCAGACCCCGACAACCACCAGCCAGGATTGTTGGGAAAAGGCCTTGTCCCCATCAACATGGGTACAAGGTGCTTTGTGGCGAGGGGCGCAGAGCGCCCCCGCCCCAAAGCACCCAGCCCCCCGTGTTGAAGGCAAGTAGTCTGGTATGGTTCCCTCCCTTTCCTGACCTGCCGGGCTGCATGCCGGATAAGGGGGGCCCCAAGCCCTTTTTTTAAAATTTTGGTGTGGGGGGTGTCCTCTCCAAATCCATACTAGACCAAAGGGCCTGGTATGGACTGGGGGGACCCCATGCCATTTTTTTTGTGAATGTTTTTTAGACTTTTTTTTACATTCAGCTGTCAGTTGGGAAGCACACTGACAGCTGATGACTCATCCGTTGCTAAGGATGCAGCAGCTGGCTTCTCGACCCACTCCTTAGCAACCAGCTATATAGAGTGAATGTAAAAAAAAATTGGCGGCTAAAAACATTCACGAAAAAACGGCTTTGGGTACCCCCCCAGTCCATAACAGGCCCCTCAGTCTGGTATTGATTTGGAGGGGACACGCCCATGCCAAAATCTATACCAGACCCTTATCCGAGCATGCAGCCTAGCAGATCAGGAAAGGGAGGGGACAAGCAAGCGCCCCCCCGCTCCGGAACCATACCAGACCACATGCCCTCAACATGGGGGGTGGGTGCTTTGGGGCAGGGGGGCCCTGCCCCCCCCCACACCAAAGCACCTTTCCCCATGTTGATGGGGACAAGGGCCTCTTCCCGACAACCCTGGTCGATGGTTGTCAGGGTCTGCGGGCGGGGAGCTTATCGGAATCTGGAAGCCCCCTTTAACAAGAGGGCCCCCAGATCCCGCCCCCCATGTGAATGGGTATTGGGTACATCGTACCCCTACTCATTCACCAAAAAAGCAGTGAAATGTATAAAAAAACAAGAGCCGGTTTTTGACAAGTCCTATTAAAAAAAACTTGTTCTGTCTTCTCCCGCCGCCATCTCTCTCGGTGCTGTCTTCTCCCCGAGCCATCTTCTCTCAGAGCTGTCTTCTCCCGAGCCACTGTCTTCTTCCCTTGCCGACAGTGAGGCGGGGAAGACAGCCGCGTCCAGAAAAAAGAAGCCGGCGCGGGAGAAGACAGCTCCGGGGAGAGACGGCGGCCGATGTAGAGAGCTCCGGGAGAAGACAGCTCAGGGAGAAGACAGAGCTATTTTGATTAATAAAGGGCTTGTCAAAAACTGGCTCTTGTTTTTTTTTTACATTTCACTGCTTTTTTGGTTAATGGGTAGGGGTATGAAGTACCCAATACCCATTCACATAGGGGTGGCCGGGATCTGGGGGGCTCCTTGTTAAAGGGGGCTTCCAGATTTCGATAAGCCTCCCGCCTGCAGACCCCACCAACCACCAGCCAGGATTGTGGGGAAACGACCTTGTCCCCATCAAGATGAGTACAAGGTGCTTTATGGTGAGGGGCGCAGAGTGCTCCCACCCCAAAGCACCCACCCCCCCATGTTGAGGGCATGCGGTCTGGTATGGTTCCCTCCCTTTCCTGACCTGCCGGGCTGCATGCTCCGATAAGGGGGGCCCCATGCCCTTTTTTTAAAATTCTGGTGTGGGGGGTGTCCCCTCCAAATCCATACTAGACCAAAGGGCCTGGTATGGACTGGGGGGACCCCACGCCATTTTTTTTGTGAATGTTTTTTAGACTTTTTTTTTTTACATTCAGCTGTCAGTTGGGACGCAGCGGCTGGCATCTCGACCCACTCCTTAGCAACCAGCTATATACAGTGAATGTAAAAAAAGACACAAAATGCAAATTGTGGCAAAATTGCGGTAAAATTGCTGTAAAAACGCAGTACTTGCGTTTTGAATGCGGGTTCATTGACTTCTATTACATGCAAAATGCTGCATTTTGCGGGAAAAAAGTCCCAGATCCTTTCCAAAAATGCAGAGGTACAAAAATGCATTGATGTGAACATGTTCCTTAGGAACCCATGTTAAAAAAATTCCCTGCATTTCTACAGAATGCAAAAAGCATCAAAAACACATTAGTGTGAATCCAGCCTAATAGTGCACTCTGATATATTGTATAATGCTTTAAATGATATTATATTCTAGGATTTTTATTACTAGAGCATAAAGACATACAGTCCTTTGCAGTTAAAAGTGTGAAAATAGGAAAATGCATTGTAAAGTGGGAAATTGCATCACATGATGGAAAATGTTGTCTACTTGCCTACCTATAAAATGTGGACTAATAATGCTACTTGACTGACACTGCAGCTGTGCCTAAATCACAAAGTTTGTTCAGTTATAGTGAGTACACCCCTAAGTGAAAATGTCCAAATTGGGAACAATTAGCAATTTTATGCATTAAGATAAAAAGCCTTCTGTGTACAGCAGCCCCCCTAACACTTACCTGAGGTCCCTCTCTGTCCAGCGATATCCACGAGTGTGTCAACCATCCAAGATTCTCCCTCCTGATTGGCTGAGACACAGCAGTGGCACCATTGGCTGTCGCTGCTGTCAATCAAAGTCAGCTAGCCAATCAGGGCAGAGAGGGGGCGGGGCCAGGTCAGGGCTCCGTGTCTGAATGGACACAGGGAGCTGTGACTCGGCTGGGGGGGGGCACTGAACAGGAGGAAGGGGCCAGGATCACAGAAGAGGAGGATCGGGCTTGCTTTGTGCAAATCCACTGCAACAGAGCAGGTAAGTATAACATGTTTGTTATTTTTATAGGAAGAAAACGAGACTTTACAATCAATGTAATAAAATACATATACAGCAGGTAAAATAAGTCAACATTTTTCCAGGTAAATATACTTCTAAAGGTGCTATTGACATAAAATTTCCACCACATGTCAGTAACAACTCATGCAATTCATACATACAAAGAAACCAAAACAAATAAGTTCAGAATCGAAGTTATGTGTAATAAAATGGAATGACACAGAGAAAAAGTATTGAACGCGTTAACTGAAATGTATTTAATACTTCGTATAAAATCCTTTGTTGGTAATCACAGCTTCAAGACACCTCCTGTATGGAGAAACTAGTCACATGCATTGCTCAGCTGTGATTTTGGCCCATTCTTCCAAACAAACAGTCTTCAAATCCTGAAGGTTCCGTGGGGCTCTTCTATGTACTGATCTTTAGTTCTTTCCATAGATTTTTTATTAGATTCATGTCAGATGATTGACTGGGCCAGTCTAGCAGCATTATTTTCTTTCTTTGAAATTAATTGAGAGTTTCCTTGGCTTTGTGTTTGGGATCATTGTCTTGCCAAAATGTCCACTCTCGTTTCATCTTCATCATCCTGGTAGATGACAGCAGATTTTTATCAAGAATGTCTTGGTACATTTTTCCATTCATGCTTCCTTCAACGATATGAAGTTTGCCAGTACCGTATGCTGAAAAACAGCCCCATATCATGATGTTCCCAGCTTTAAGCTTCACTGTTGATATGGTGTTTTTGGGGTGATGTGCACTGTCATTTGACATCCAAAGAGTTCAATTTTGGTTTCATCTGACCAGACTATATTTTCCCAGTATTTCACAGGCTTGTCTAAATGTTGAGCAACAAACTTGGTGAGCGTGCATACAGGCAATGGAGGTTGAGTGCATTACTTATTGTTTTCTTTGAAACAATTGTACCTGCTAATTCCAGGTCTTTCTGAAACTCTCCAAAAGTGGTCCTTGGCTCTTGGACAACTATTCTGATCATTCTTTTTACTCCTCTGTCAAAAATCTTGCGAAGGAGCACCTGGTCGTGCTGGTATATGGTGAAATTATGTTTTTTCCCCTTTTGGATTATGGCCCCAACAGTGCTCACTGGAACATTTTGAAGTTTAGAAAACCTTCTGTAACCAATGCCGTCAGTATGTTTTGCAACAATAAGGTTGCTTTTACCCATCATGAGATGTTTCTTGTGTGTGACACTTTGGTAATGCAACGCCTTTTTATAGGCCATCAGTTGAGACTGAACCAAATAATGTTAATTTGCACTGACAAGGTGGCAGGCTTGCTTTCTAATTACTGATAGATTTCAGCTGGTGTCTTGGCTTTCCATGCCTTTTTGCACCCTTTATTCATGTGTTCAATACTTTTTCCCTGTGTCATTCCTTTTTATTACACATAACTTGATTTCTGAACTTATTGGTTTTGGTTTCTTTGTATGTATAGATTGCATGGGTTGTTACTGACATGTGGTGACAATTTCATGTCAATAGCTCCTTTAGAAATATATTTACCTAGAAAAATGGTGACATGTTCAATACTTATTTTACCTGCTATATATAGATATATAGTATCATTACATTTCTCTCCAGTAACTGGCACCCTTGAAAGTGATCTGCTTAAACAAGAGGAAGCAGGCCACTTAACAGTCTTGCCTTGATTTGCCAGGGTCCTGGGTTCAAATCTGTTTGGGAAACAACTGGTCTACACAGAGCTTTCTGCCCCCAACCCACAAACATATTAAAAGGTTAACTGAAATTAACTGGTAAAATTCGAACTATTTAGACTATAAACATCAGAGGAAAGCGTCATAGTCCAGAAATCTCCTAGATGTCAATGTGGCATTCCAATATGGCCAATAATTATTTTCTATGAGAACCGTGTTTTCGCTGCATCTGCAATCACCTATAGATGATATTGTTGCCCCATCCATCTGAATACATATAACTAAGTGACTGTAAGTTTGTAAGTGCATAGCTTTAATCAGAACTTGCCATTCTGCCATGGCCCACTCCCAGGCATTTGCTGAAAAGGGAACAGAGTCAGGAAAAAGATACCTATAACTGGCTGTCTAATGTGCCCAGTAGTATGGAAATTATACCAGTATATAAATTATACCCAGATAAAAACCATTACATACAAAATGTTCTTTCTAACTTTACAGTGTATCTTGAAACATAACATGAGAATTAGTAATACAATTAATGTAGAAATATACTGACATGGTTGTATTATATTCAACTGCTACTTTACAATTTCAAGCAACTTTAATGCACAAGGTCTGTAAAAGTTATACTATTGTGCCTTTTCACTTGTTAGTTCTCCGATTTGTGTTCTTGTACATGCAGCTGAATCTTATTTCTTTTGTGAAGTTGCTTTTATACCAGTCCAGTGTGTGCCTCTTTGTTGTGGCTAACCAGAAAGAACATCTCTAGAAAGCTAGAGAAGACTGTAATGGAGTGACATAAGTAGTCTTCAGACTAGAGTACAATCAGATTGCAAAGAACACGATTTCAGTGAGTATAATAGTGGATAGTTTAGAAAAAACGTTAATACGTTGTATATGGTCGAAGCCATTTACTGTTTTTAAAACAATTATGTAAAATAAAGAAAGATGTTAAGCATTTGACTAATTAAATGGTTTGAAGTTTTGAATGTGCTCAATTTCTGATGTGGCCATCCCACACACTTTTAGAACCGGGCAGGCTGTCATTGTGTGTATTAAACATTGTAATAAGCAAGTATGTTTTGCCATTGGCCAGTGTTTTGTGATTAATATACCATTCTATGTAATCCTTTGAACCTGTTCCATTAGGCATTGAGAAATAATTACTAGCTACAAGTGGAAGACTTATACAGGCTGGCTCTGTAGTTCCCCTCTGCTCCTCGGCATAATATGAATGACTGAGGCAGGACCAGGCTCTCAAAAAGAGAATCATAGCTGTGATACTAGCTGAATTTGTAGCCAGAAGAGTTGCAATATTTTTTTTTCTTTTGTAATGTGAAATAACGGTGTGTTTAAATTTAAAGGAAATATTTGAAATGTCATTCTTTATTCACTTTTATAATAAAATCCAAGGGATTAGCACTGCGTTTTACAATCCACACACATGTGACATTCTTTTTTTATTTCCGGATGGCCCAGTGCAGGGATTAGGAAACTTTTATGTGGATTTTGATTACATACATCTGAAGTTAATTTAACTTCTGTGTATAATGATATCTCTAAGGTATATGAAAAACGTAACTTGCAAACTAGCTTTAGTACATCAGCATGTAGCTGTACTTTTCCAAAAAATGTGGCATTGCTTTCTCCCTCCTAATTATAAAAAAATTAAACAGACATCAGAGACAGCGCAGACCTGCTTTCCACTCTGCTGGGCAGGATTTACATCCTGGCCAGGCTGGGTGCCTCTGCTGTAGTGCACAGGTGTGGTCCTGGGATACAGAAATACACTATAAAATACTGATATGCATGTGGTAGTGCTAGACCAAAAGAAGTGGGAATTGGTTTTTAATGTATATAAAGTGGAGTGCACTTTCCTCCAAGGAAGCAGACCCACAATGAAAAATATAGTGTCTGTTGATCAAGATAAAAGAATTGCTCAACAGGCGATCGACACTTGGATGTGTACTGTGAGGAGTTTCCAGTACAAATGATTGCTGCACTTTAAAAAAATTTGAACATTTATTGGTTAAGACCATCAGGTTTGTCCAATGTATTTTGGGGACAAAGATCTCTTTAGGGCTTATACATTGGGTTAGGGCAGCACAGTGGCTTGTTGTTGTTGTTTCAGGCCTGGCAGCATTAGGGCCATCGGTTTGAATCCCAGCCAAAGCACCTATCTGCCTGGAGTTTGCATATTCTCCCTTAGCTTGCATGGCTTTCTTCCTCCCACGCTCCAAAGACATACTGATAGGATAATTGTCTCCTGTCTAAATTGCCCCTAGTACAGAGATATGGCCTTTAGATTGTAGGCTCCTTGAGGGCAGGGGCTGATGTGAATTCATATTAAATATATAAAGCACTGTGTAAATTAATGGCGCTATATAAGTACCTGTAATAAAATAAATAAATGTTAAAAGAATTTTAAAGTGGATGTAAACCCGATTCATGAAATTTTAGCTGGGCACATATATCTGCAGTGCTTTCTTATCTCTCTGTCTGTCCCATAGCTGTCTCCTGCTCCATTCTTCTGTTATTAGCCTGAAAACTTTTGACACTTTCTCCGTAAACTGAGATAAAAGCAGACAGAGTTTTGTGTTGGGGAGGATGCTTAGCAGAAAGCTGAACTATTCAACGAACAATTCTGAAAGTACCTACCTATGAGGAGAGGGAGGGTGTGCCTTTCCTCCAATCAGCTGTCTTCGCTGTATGCCCAGCCTTCACTGCAGAGGAAATCTCTTAACACGATCTGAACTTTCTAAAGAATATATAAAGCTGAAGACATCAGATATACAGTATCTCACAAAAGTGGGTACACCCCTCACATTTTTGTAAATATTTTATTATATCTTTTCAAGTGACCACACTAAAGAAATGACCATTTGCTACAATGTAAAGTAGTGAGTGTACAGCTTGTATAACAGTGTAAATTTGTTGTCCCCTCAAAATAACTCAACACACAGCCATTATTGTCTAAACCACTGGGAACAAAAGTGAGAACACCCCTAAGTGAAAATATCCAAATTGGGCCAAATTAGCCATATTTTCCTCCTCGTTGTCAAGTGACTAGTTAGTGTTACAAGGTCTCAGGTGTGAATGGGGAGCAGGTGTGTTAAAATTGGTGTTATCGCTCTCAGTCTCTCATACTGGTCACTGGAAGTTCAACACGACACCTCATGGCAAAGAACTCTCTGAGGATCTGAAAAAAAGAATTGTTTCTCTACATAAAGATGGCCTAGGCTATAAGAAGGTTGCCAAGACCCTGAAACTGAGCTGCAGCACGGTGGCCAAGACCATACAGTGGTTTAACAGGACAGATTCCACTCAGAACAGGCCTCACCATGGTTGACCAAAGAAGTTGAGTGCACGTGCTCAGTGTCATATCCAGAGGTTGTCTTTGCGAAATAGACGTATGAGTGCTGCCAGCATTACTGCAGAGTTTGAAGGAGTGGGGGGTCAGCCTGTCAGTGCTCAGACCATGCGCTGCACACTGCATCAAATTGGTCTGCATGGCCGTCATCCCAGAAGGAATCCTCTTCTTAATATGATGCACAAGGAAGCTTGCAAACAGTTTGCTGAAGACAAAGAGACTAATGGCATGGATTACTGGAACCATGTCCTGTGGCCTGATGAGACCAAGATAAACTTATGGATGGTGTCAAGCGTGTGTGGCGGCAACCAAGTGAGGAGTACAAAGACAAGTATGGCTTGCCTACAGTCAAACATGGTGGTGGGAGTTTCATGGTCTGGGGCTGCATGAGTGCTGACCTGGGGAGCTACAGTTCATTGAGGGAACCATGAATGCCAACATGTACTGTGACATACTGAAGCAGAGGATGATGCCCTCCCTTCAGAGACTGGGCCGCAGAGCAGTATTCCAACATAACGACCCAAACACACCTCCAAAACGACCACTGCCTTGCTAAAGAAGCTGAGGGTAAAAGTGATGGACTGGCCAAGCATGTCTCCAGACCTAAACCCTATTGAGCATATGAGGGGCATCCGGAAAGTGGAGGAGCGTAAGGTCTCTAACATCCACCAGCTCAATGATGTCATCATGGAGGAGTGGCAGAGGACTCCAGTGGCAACCTGTGAAGCTCTGGCCACCCTCATGCCCAAGAGGGTTAAGGCAGTGCTGGAAAATAATGTTGGCCACACAAAATATTGACACTTTGGGCCCAATTTGGACATTTTCACTTAGGAGTGTACTCACTTTTGTTGCCAGTGGTTTAGACATTAATGACTGTGTGTTGAGTTATTTTGAGGGGACAGCAAATTTACGCTGTTATACAAGCTGTACACTCACTACTTTAGCAAAGTGTCATTTCTTCAGTGTTGTCACTGAAGAAACGATACTTTGCTACAATGTAAAGTAGTGAGTGTACAGCTTGTATAACAGTGTAAATTTGCTGTCCCCTCAAAATAATTCAACACACAGCCATTAATGTCTACACCGCTGGCAACAAAAGTGAGTACACCCCTAAGTGAAAATGTCCAAATTGGGCCCAAAGTGTCAATATTTTGTGTTGCCACTATTATTTTCCAGCACTGCCTTAACCCTCTTGGGCATAGAGTTCACCAGAGCTTCACAGGTTGCCACTGGAGTCCTCTTCCACTCCTCCATGACGACATCATGGAGCTTCAGTTTGAGCTTCTTTGTGATATAATGGGTCTTGTTAACTAGAATGTCTGCATAAACAACTAATTGCAGCCAGATTCTTTATTTCAATGTTTAAACAACATTATATTTATTTATTTATTTCAGGTACTTATATAGCACCGTCAATTTACGCAGCGCTTTTACATATACATTGTACATTCACATCAGTCCCTACCCTCAAGGAGCTTACAATCTAAGGTCCCTAACTCACATTAATACATACTAGGGACAATTTAGACAGGATCCAATTAACCTACCAGCATGTCTTTGGAGTGTGGGAGGAAACCGGAGTACCCAGAGGAAACCCACGCAGGCACAGGGAGAACATGCAAACTCCAAGCAGGTAGTGTCAGTGGTTGGGATTCAAACCAGTAACCCTTCTTACTGCTAGGCGAGAGTGCTACCACTACACCACTGTGCCGCCCGAAAAAGGAAAAGATTAGTTGCCATGAGGGTACAGAGTTTCTGATACTTTCAGCCATGAGGCCAAATGATTTAGCTCTGACCACCTAGGCACAAAAACCTAATTCCACAATAGACACAAAGGATATAAATCCACTTTGTGTGCACCAAATGACTCTGAAAAAACAGAAGACATTGTAAATATAGCCTTGACATCACCACTATGCTGAACATAGCTTGTGCAGATAGCAGAGCTGTAGGTGGGACTCAGAAGGTCCACCCACTGCAGTCTGCTTGTAGAAAACTATACAGGAGTGGACACAAGACCAGTCACTTTGCTCATTTAAGCAGTGATCGGTCTGTATTACCTAAAATTGCTACACAGAGGCAAATTGTCAGAGATGTTTCTTGCTTGATTACTTCACAAATCTTGGAGAATTAAAGCCTGAATTTCAGCTTTACTTATATGACATGCAAAACAAAAACTATTATGACATACTGTATAGTTATCATATTTTTGTACAAATTATGGTAAATGTGATAACATACAACACGTACAATACAATCACAAGCACATTTGCTTAGTGGTTAGCCATCCTGCCTTGCAATGCTGGGGTTCTTGGTTTGCCTCCTGGTCAGGACACAGAGGGGAATGTACTAAAACTGGAGCACTCAGAATCTGGTGCAGTTGTGCATGGTAGCCAATCAGCTTCTAACTTCAGCTTGTTCAATTAAAAGTGGCAATAAAACCTGGAAGCTGATTGGTTTGTAGAGCTGCACCAGATTTTGCATGATCCAGTTATTAGTAAATAACCCCCAGAATTTACATTAAGTTTGCATAATCTCCATGTGCTTGTGTGGGTTTTTTTTTTTTTCAAACTCTAAAGACATCCTGGTAGGTTAGTTGGCGCCTGTCAAAATTGGCCTTAATATGTGTGTGTGTATGTATGTGTGTGTGATAGGAACTGCAACTATAAGCCCTTTGAGGGCCATGGCTGATTTAAATATACAGTATCTAGTTAGTGCAGAAGCTTAGAGCTTGGTGGTGGGCTAGTGTTAGTTTATATAAAGGAGAACTGGTCATTTAAGAGGAGACCAGTATAAAAAATAAACTCTTTAACCACTTGCCGACTGTATAACCTAGATGTACAGTGGCAAAATGGCTCTGCTCCGCCGGCGAACTGGCCGTACTGTGAATAAATACAGCAGATGACGATCAATGGGTGCCGGCCTAAGGATTACTGCAGGCACCCGCTGAACGTTGAGAATTTACACAGGACGAGCCCTGTCTATGTAAACAAGGCAGAGCCCTGTCCTGTCAGGGGTGAAGTAATGGATTTTCTTTCCCTGTTACGCAGGGAAAGAAAATCTATTACTTTCCTTAGTAAAAACACACCACGCACCAAAACACTGGCTAGGCACATATTTAACCCTTTAATTGCCCTAGACCAGGGGTTTCCAAACGTTCTATACAAAGGGCCAGTTTACTGTCTTTAGGGGGGAGCAGACTGCGGCCATTGGGAGTAGAATTTGTACTGGTGTCAGTGGGAATAAACAGTGCATCTTTGGCATTAGGGGGAGGAAGAGTGCCCCATTGTTGGTGTCAGTTTGTGGAGTATACCTCTATCATTGGTGTCAATAGGCAAAATAGTGCCCCAATTGTTGATGTCAGTAGGAGGAATAGTATATTGCATCAGTGGCAGGAAAAGTGCTCCAAGGGCTGGACAAAAGCAAGCAAAGGGCCAAAGTTTGGAGACCACTGTCCTAGATGTTTAACCCCTTCCCAGACAGTGTCATTAGTACAGTGACAGTGCATATTTTTAGCACTGATCACAGTATTAGTATCACTGGTTCCCAAAAAATGGCAGAAGTGTCAGTGTCTGAATGTCCGCTGCAATATCGCTGTCCCGCTATAGGTCCCTGATCGCCACCATTACTAGTAAAAAAAAAATACAAATAAATAAAAACTGTAGTATATATACCATAGTTTGTAGACACTATAACTTTTCCTCAAACCAATCAATATACACTGCAATATCGCAGTTCCGCTATAAGTCCCCGATCACCGCCAATAGTAGTAAAAGAAAAAAAAAAAACGTAGCTGATTATATATCGGCCTAAATGTATCAAGAAATTAGATTTTTTACTTTTTTTTTTAATGGATATGTTTATAGCATAAAGTAAAAAATATTGTTTCTTTTTCAAAATTGACAGACTTTTTGTTTATAGCGCAAAAATAAGAAACGTAGAGGTGATCAAATACCACCAAAGAAAGCTCTATTTGTGGGGAAAAAGGGACATACAGAGCAGGCACAGGATAGGGGGAACATCCAAAAAGATATTGCAGCAATACATTCATTGACAGGATCAGAGAGAGCAGGGAAGAGGTCAAGGGAAGAGAGGTGACTGTTAGCATTGAGATATTAGAATAAGGAAAAAGTATTTGAATCTGTAGTAAAGGATATACTTGCTTTGTTTATACTTCATTTCAGAGGTTTACATCCACTTTAACAATTATATATAGCAGTGATGCCGTTGTGGCTTACAAGGCAGTCCAGTCTTAAACAAAAGCAAATGAATAAAATATTTGACAGATGTAATCTGAGCTATAATGCATTCTGGGAACTCTGTAAGATCTTTAGAAATGTCATATCACAGAATCCTGTAGAGCCTTTATAAAGTTTTTTGGACCTTCAATCAGTTTTTTGAAGCTTGAAGATATTTTTGAGAATGTCATTTGATTATCATTGTAAGTTGATCAGGCCTGCTGTGTGGTCTGCTCTGTTTATCTTTTTGCTTAAATAAAACAAGCACACTGTGCGATGCCTAAGGCAGGTGCCTAGGCTAACCGAGCAGCAGTCAACTACAAGCTTTCAACAGCTAAAATTCAGATTTTTGGACGATTTTAAAGTCCTTTAATGATGTGCTACTTTCTTTGATCGAGATCTTGTATGCAAGACATACATTTATGCTTGTAAGAAGCAGGGGTGGATCCAGAGTCTAGTCTCGAGAGGGGCACTGCCAGAAAATACTTTTTTGGGGGAAATTTATCGGGGAAATAGCTGGTGTTGGTGCTTCAATCATCACGGCACCATGGTTGTTATGGTGTCAGGATGATTGAAGCGCATTATTTCTAGTATTACATTGTTATATAAAATGAAATTGTTCAACTCACCATAATGCAGAATCAGTGGGAGCCCTGAGTGTGTCACTTGTCACTGTCACCTGCCACCAGATGCGGATTGTCACTTGTCACATCACCTGCCACACACTGCGGATTGTCACTTGCCACATCACCTGCCACACACTGCGGATTGTCACTTGCCACATCACCTGCCACACACTGCGGATTGTCACTTGCTATGTCGCCTGCCACATGTTGGGGATTGTCACTTGCCACGTCACCTGCCACATGTTGCGGATTGTCACTTGCCATGTCGCCTGCCACACGTTGCGGATTGTCACTTGCCACGTCGCCTACCACACGTTGCGGATTGTCACTTGCCTGCTACAATGTCACTTGCTGTGTCAGTTTCCAGCTTAGGTGGTCTCTTGCTGTGTCTCTCTATGGTGGTCTCTTTCTGTGTCTCTCTAAGGTGGTCTCTTGCTGTGTCCCAGAGTCAGGCAGCAGATTACCAGTCAGGCAGCAGGGAGATGATGTAATCTCTCTGCTGCCCGCGGCTGCCTGCACAGTGAGCACGGAACTGCAGAGATAATGTCATCTCTCTGCTCCCCCACCCGCCGGCTCCCTCCTGATTGACCAGCCGCCCACTCTCTCACCCGCCCGCCGAGCCTTCCGGCTGCTCACCGACCGAGCCATCCAGCAGCCCAGCCCGCCCGCTCTCTCACCCGTATTCTCGGGGGGGGGGGGGGGCAATTGCCCCGTTGCCCCCTGTATCCGCCCCTGGTAAAAAGTGAGTAAGAATATCAAAATACAACAAAGAGATATAAAAGTAACTTCCATCGTTGGCTAAATATGTCACATTTCCAGAATCAAAAGCGTATTCACCCCTGGGTGGAATATAAAATAAATTATAAAATGTCTGTGGTACACTGTGGTGTACCCTTTTTCTGTGGCAAATGCCAAGTATCATAAACGTCTGGTAAAGAACTGAGCACATTTTCTACGCAATGGCTTCTCTCTTTCTTTAAATATTTCCTTAAAAATTAAAGGGAGTACCGTGTTTCCCCAAAAACAGGGTCTTATATGAATTTTAGCTACAAAAAAACACACTGGGGCTTATTTTCAGGGGATGTCTTATTTATTTACGGTATGTACAATAATCTCTACACGTATTCAACTACAGTCATGTCATCTTCCTCTGGAAAAAAAAGTATCCTGATCCTTTAAAGCATAATAGACAGCACAGTGCTTATACTGTGTCATTTACCCCCCTCTATGTTCTAAAAAACCTGGAATAAAACAATAAAGTGTTTTTAAAAAAGTTCCTAAGGTGCATGTTTTGAAGATATTTACTGTACCTACAGGTAAGCAATTTTAATTGGATGTGTTTCATAGCAGAAAGTAAAAAAAAAACTATTTTTTTCAAAATTGTCGCTCTTTTTTTGTTTCTAGCGCAAAAAATAAAAACTGCAGAGGTGATCAAATACGACCAAAAGAAAGCTCTATTTGTGGGAAAATAAGGACATAAATTTTATTTGGGTACAACATTGCACGACCGCGCAATTGTCAGTTAAAATAATGCAGTGCTGTATCGCAAAAAATTGCCTGGTCATTAAGGGGGTAAAACCTTTCGTGGTTGAAGTGGTTACACCATAGCGACCCATAATGCAATATATATATATATATATATATATATATATATATATATATATATATATATCCACTTCCTACCACAGGGGTATCTTTACCGCCATGACTAAGCCCAGCAGGTTGACAAAACTTGTTGGGGGTGTGGCCTGGATGAAGCTAGGCTGAGGCTGCTATAGCTATTTACACGCTGGGCTTGTATGATGTACAGTGGCTGAGTTTTTTCTCTGTTTTTCCCCTCGCTATGTTACATGAATTAGTGTTAAAGTCCCAGCACCTCTTGGATGCTTTTGTCTTTCATTGAGCCTGTTTAGTTTTTTTTTTTAAGTATTTGTTCAAAGTCAAAAATTGTTTGGTTTTAAAGTGAATTCCTGAATATGAATATTTCTGAAGGGTACATGGAACATCTGAAAGTTCTCTCACATCTTTTGCTGTGCTTTGGGTGGTCCGTTGTTTTTAGCATAATTAAGTACATTTACTTGGGATAATACTGTAAAGCAAATGAGACAAAATTGCATTACAAAGTCAAATGTGTTTTTGTTACTTTTCTCTCTCATATATTTTCCTTTCTTTTGTCAAACCATCATTTTCAAGTGAAAATAATGCAAGCTTCAGACCCTTGTGTGTTTTTGTTGATTTATTCATACTTCTATTTCAACCCTTTGTCAAAATATCTATATCTAAGGATTTGTAGTAACTGTGCCATTTAGATGCCATCCAGATGCCTACAAAGCTTGCAGTCTGGAGTTTGGCTGCCGGAGGTGTTCAGAAGAAGCTTGCAGCTTCCCTCCTCCTTTGCTCATTTCCTCTTCAAATATTTGCTCGGCCATTGATCATTTCTTCTGCCTGGTTCTGTTTTACATGAGATGGGCTTGTTGTTGCATGACAGGGACATGCTAGTTCTCGTTAACCCTCTCTGCTCCTCATGAGCTGAACTATTCTGTTTGATCTCATATATAGCAAAATATTTGCATTCCACAATTTTATTTAATTGCTGCTAAACCAACCCAATGTATCGATATTGTGAACTCTGCTTTTACATCTCCCTTTATAGCCAGAGCTAGAACTCATTTTTTAGGGAGCTCCAGTGAAAGCTGATGCTTTACTTTTGTGTATTGCAGGCAATTTTAAATACATTTGGGCTTCCTGTATCCTTGTAAAAAAATTACCACTGCCAATGTTTCATCTACCGTGCAGCTGGTATTACTTCTTTGCGGTATTCCAGATGGAAAATTTTCCTTCTGAATTGCCAGTTCTGCCCAAGTGACCTTTTCTTTTGCCCATACAGGACTTCTTAATTTGGCCACTGGTGGCAAAGTGAAATACCTGCCCATATCCAGATATGGGTGAGCATGCAACTTACTCCCTCTCTCCCATGCAATAATGCTTGTCACACAGGGTGCAATAGATGAGTATATGCTGCTGGGATTGGGAGCTAAGTGGCCCTTTTAATTTGCCCTTGGCTTAAGAAAGGTTCACCTTATGCCAAATGATGATGTCACATTTTCCTAACAGATTGTTCATATTGCATTGCAAAAACAAATATAATCAAGCTGCAATGTAGTTCATTATGGTCAAAGTCACACAAGAGAATTGAACATGAAATGTATAAAATATGAATGCACAAGCAAATATGATGCTATTTTCTGAAATAGAAAATGTTGAATATTGACAAAGGAAGACTGAAGCAGGAATGCATGCAACAATAGTGTTGTTGTACACTTTCACTTTTATCCTTATGGGGAATTTTGCTGAATGAAAGTCAACAGACTCGTCCTTTGACCTTTCTTCTCACTCGGTGATAGATGCATAATAACTATAACAACAATATAAAAATACTAACTATATTTATCACATCAATATCATACTATGCCTACTCTAGTTGTCTACATATATATACATATACACAGTATCTCACAAAAGTGAGTACATCCTTCACATTTTTGCATTTTTGTAAATATTTTATTATATCTTTTCATGTGACAACACTGAAGAAATGACACTTTGCTACAATGTAAAGTAGTGAGTGTACAGCTTGTATAACAGTGTAAATTTGCTGTCCTCTCAAAATAACTCAACACACAGTCATTAATGTCTAAACTGCTGGCAACAAAAGTGAGTACACCCCTAAGTGAAAAATGTCCAAATTGGGCCCAATTTGCCATTTTCCCTCCCCGGTGTCATGTGACTCGTTAGTGTTACAAGGTCTCAGGTGTAAATGGGGAGCAGGTGTGTTAAATGTGGTGTTATTGCTCTCACTCTCTTATACTGGTCACTGGAAGTTCAACATGGCACCTCATGGCAATGAACTCTCTGAGGATCTGAAAAAAAGAGTTGTTGCTCTACCATTAAGATGGCCTAGGCTATAAGAAGATTGCCAAGACCCTGAAACTTAGCTGCAGCACAGTTGCCAAGACCATACAGTGGTTTAACAGGACAGGTTCCACTCAGAACAGGCGTCACCATGGTTAACCAAAGAAGTGCACATGCTCAGCGTCATAGCCAGGGGTTGTCTTTGGAAAATAGACGTATGAGTGATGCCAGCTGCAGAGGTTGAAGGGTTGGGGGGTCAGCCTGTCAGTGCACAGACCATACGCTGCACACTGCATCAAATCGGTCTCCATGGTTGTTGTCCCAGAAGGAAGCCTATTCTAAAGATGATGCACAAGAAAACATGCAGTTTGCTGAAGACAAGCAGACTAAGAACATGTATTACTGGAACCATGTCCTGTGGTCTGATGAGACCAAGATAAACGTATTTGGTTCAGATGGCATTAAGTGTGTGTGGCAGGGAACCAGGTGAGGCATACAAAGACAAGTGTGTCTTGCCTACAGTCAAGCATGGTGGTGGGAGTGTTATGTTCTGGGGCTGCATGAGTGCTACCAGCACTGGGGAGCTACAGTTCATTGAGGGAACCATGAATACCAACATGTACTGTGACATGCTGAAGCAGAGCATGATTCCCTCCCTTCGGAGACTGAGCAGCAGGGCGGTATTCCAACATGATAACGACCCCAAACACACCTCCAAGGTGACCTCTGCCTTGCTAAAGAAGCTGAGGGTAAAGGTGATGTACTGGCCAAGCATGTTTCCAGACCTAAACCCTATTGAGCATCTGTGGGGAATCCTCAAACAGAAGGTGGAGGAGCGCAAGGTCTCTAACATCCACCAGCTCTGTGATGTCGTCATGGAGAAGTGGAAGAGGACTCCAGTGGCAACCTGTGAAGCTCTGGTGAACTCCATGCCCAAGAGGGTTAAGACAGTGCTGGAAAATAATGGTGGCCACACAAAATATTGACACTTTGGGCCCAATTTGGACATTTTCACTTTGGGTGTACTCACTTTTGTTGCCAGTGGTTTAGACATTAATGGCTGTGTGATGAGTTATTTTGAGGGGACAGCAAATTTACACTGTTATACAAGTTGTACACTCACTACTTTACATTGTAGCAAAGTGTTATTTCTTCAGTGTTGTCACATGAAAAGATATAATAAAATATTTACAAAAATGTGAGGGGTGTACTCACTTTTGTGATATACTGTATATTACATGTTCAAACTAAAGGGAGGATGGAAGGTAGCACAAGGGAGAAGTGAGAAGACAAAAGTTAAAAAACTGAAATGTTATTTTTTTAAGGGATAGTGCCTTCTGTGTGTCTGTTTCTAACATTGGAATGTAGGCTTTTTGTCCTCTCCAAAATAGCAGCCACCAGCCAGATTCAAGCAAAGGACGAATTTACTTCTAGTGTCTGTAACTATCTCCACTGTGTAGTCATTCCTGTCTGTGCCCTTACCATAATGGCAAAGCCTCAACACAGGACAGACTGACCTCAAGCATGTAGGGCTGTATGCTACCCTTCCACCCTTCCCCATCCCACTCCACTTCAGAGCCTGCTATTTTCATGTAATTAAACCGATCTGCTGTAGCACAATGTACAAAAATCACTTATCACTGCATTAGAAACTTTTCTGTTGTAAACAAACTCATTCTTTATACTGTGATTATTATATACAGTAATTAAAGGGACATTTGGGAAACACTTTTGGATAAAGAGGGGTGAGGTAAATGAGGGGTGTTAATCTTAGCTGTGCACCTGATTTTGCAATCTGGCTATCTAAATTCACAAATTGCCAAACACTTCTTGCTGCAAGAACTTTTTTTCTGGATGCTTGGATATGAGCAGGGGCGTTGCTAGGTGACAAAAAGACCAGGGGCTTCAGCCCGAAGTCCAAGGCCGGCACGGGGGGGAGGGCCCCTAGTGGCGCTGGGTTTTTTTGGTTGGGCGGAGGGGTTGTGTGGTTGTGTGGCGGGGGTACGCTGACTTGCTGGTTGCTGCCTGGCTTACCAGTGCCCATCAATGCTGACCACTAAACTGACCTACCTACCTGACATACACTGACCTACCTGACATACACACACTGACCTACCTACCTGAAATACACTGACCTACATACACTGACCTACCTGACCCACACTGACCTACCTGACCCACATACACTGACCTATATGACATGCACTGACCTACATACACTGACCTACCTGACTCACACTGACCTACACTGACCTACATACACTGACCCACCCACACTGACCTACCTGATCCACACTGACCCACACACACTGACCTACCTAAACCACACTGACCTACCTGACCCACACTGACTGGGTTAGACACAGGCAGGGGTGGTGAGGGGGGGTTAGACACAGACAGGGGTAGAGGAGGAGGGTTAGACATACACAGGCAGGGGTGGTGGGGGGTTAGACACAGGCGGGCTGGTGAGGGGGGGTTAGACACAGGAAGTGGTGGTGAGGGGGGTTAGACACAGGCAGGGGTGGTGAGAGGTGGGGTTAGACACAGGCAGGGGTGGTGTGGGGGGTTAGACACAGGAAGTGGTGGTGAGGGGGGGTTAGACACAGGAAGTGGTGGTGAGGGGGGTTAGACACAGGCAGGGGTGGTGTGGGGGGGTTAGACACAGGAAGTGGTGGTGAGGGGGGTTAGACACAGGCAGGGGTGGTGTGGGGGGGTTAGACACAGGCAGGGGTGGTGTGGGGGGGTTAGACACAGGCAGGGGTGGTGAGGGGGGGTTAGACACAGGCAGGGGTGGTGTGGGGGGGTTAGACACAGGCAGGGGTGGTGAGGGGGGTTAGACACAGGCAGGGGTGGTGAGGGGGGTTAGACACAGGCAGGGGTGGTGAGGGGGGTTAGACACAGGCAGGGGTGGTGAGGGGGGGTTAGACACAGGCAGGGGTGGTGAGGGGGGTTAGACACAGGCAGGGGTGGTGAGGGGGGGTTAGACACAGGCAGGGGTGGTGAGGGGGGGTTAGACAGAGGCAGGGGTGGTGAGGGGGGGTTAGACAGAGGCAGGGGTGGTGAGGAGGGGGGTTAGACAGAGGCAGGGGTGGTGAGGGGGGGTTAGACAGAGGCAGGGGTGGTGAGGGGGGGTTAGACAGAGGCAGGTGTGGTGAGTGGGGGTTAGACAGAGGCAGGGGTGGTGAGTGGGGGTTAGACAGAGGCAGGAGTGGTGAGTGGGGGTTAGACACAGGCAGGGGTGGTGAGGGGGGGTTAGACAGAGGCAGGGGTGGTGAGGGGGGGTTAGACAGAGGCAGGGGTGGTGAGTGGGGGTTAGACAGAGGCAGGGGTGGTGAATGGGGGTTAGACACAGGCAGGGGTGGTGAGGGGGGGTTAGACAGAGGCAGGGGTGGTGAGGGGGGGGTTAGACACAGACAGGGGTAGAGGAGGAGGGTTAGACATACACAGGCAGGGGTGGTGAGAGGTGGGGTTAGACACAGGCAGGGGTGGTGTGGGGGGGTTAGACACAGGAAGTGGTGGTGAGGGGGGTTAGACACAGGAAGTGGTGGTGAGGGGGGTTAGACACAGGCAGGGGTGGTGTGGGGGGGTTAGACACAGGCAGGGGTGGTGTGGGGGGGTTAGACACAGGAAGTGGTGGTGAGGGGGGTTAGACACAGGCAGGGGTGGTGTGGGGGGGTTAGACACAGGCAGGGGTGGTGAGGGGGGTTAGACACAGGCAGGGGTGGTGAGGGGGGTTAGACACAGGCAGGGGTGGTGAGGGGGGGTTAGACACAGGCAGGGGTGGTGAGGGGGGTTAGACACAGGCAGGGATGGTGAGGGGGGGTTAGACACAGGCAGGGGTGGTGAGGGGGGGTTAGACAGAGGCAGGGGTGGTGAGGGGGGGTTAGACAGAGGCAGGGGTGGTGAGGGGGGGGTTAGACAGAGGCAGGGGTGGTGAGGGGGGGTTAGACAGAGGCAGGGGTGGTGAGGAGGGGTTAGACAGAGGCAGGTGTGGTGAGTGGGGGTTAGACAGAGGCAGGGGTGGTGAGTGGGGGTTAGACAGAGGCAGGAGTGGTGAGTGGGGGTTAGACACAGGCAGGGGTGGTGAGGGGGGGTTAGACAGAGGCAGGGGTGGTGAGGGGGGGTTAGACAGAGGCAGGGGTGGTGAGTGGGGGTTAGACAGAGGCAGGGGTGGTGAATGGGGGTTAGACACAGGCAGGGGTGGTGAGGGGGGGTTAGACAGAGGCAGGGGTGGTGAGGGGGGGTTAGACACAGACAGGGGTAGAGGAGGAGGGTTAGACATACACAGGCAGGGGTGGTGGGGGGTTAGACACAGGCGGGCTGGTGAGGGGGGGTTAGACACAGGAAGTGGTGGTGAGGGGGGTTAGACACAGGCAGGGGTGGTGAGAGGTGGGGTTAGACACAGGCAGGGGTGGTGTGGGGGGGTTAGACACAGGAAGTGGTGGTGAGGGGGGTTAGACACAGGAAGTGGTGGTGAGGGGGGTTAGACACAGGCAGGGGTGGTGTGGGGGGGTTAGACACAGGCAGGGGTGGTGTGGGGGGGTTAGACACAGGAAGTGGTGGTGAGGGGGGTTAGACACAGGCAGGGGTGGTGTGGGGGGGTTAGACACAGGCAGGGGTGGTGAGGGGGGGTTAGACACAGGCAGGGGTGGTGAGGGGGGTTAGACACAGGCAGGGGTGGTGAGGGGGGTTAGACACAGGCAGGGGTGGTGAGGGGGGGTTAGACACAGGCAGGGGTGGTGAGGGGGGTTAGACACAGGCAGGGGTGGTGAGGGGGGGTTAGACACAGGCAGGGGTGGTGAGGGGGGGTTAGACACAGGCAGGGGTGGTGAGGGGGGGTTAGACAGAGGCAGGGGTGGTGAGGGGGGGTTAGACAGAGGCAGGGGTGATGAGTGGGGGTTAGACACAGGCAGGGGTGGTGAGTGGGGGTTAGACACAGGCAGGGGTGGTGAGGGGGGGTTAGACAGAGGCAGGGGTGGTGAGGGGGGGTTAGACAGAGGCAGGGGTGGTGAGTGGGGGTTAGACACAGGCAGGGGTGGTGAGTGGGGGTTAGACACAGGCAGGGGTGGTGAGGGGGGGTTAGACAGAGGCAGGGGTGGTGAGGGGGGGTTAGACACAGGCAGGGCTGATGAGGGGGGGTTAGACACAGGTAGGGCTGATGAGGGGGGTTAGACACAGGCAGGGCTGATGATGGGGGTTAGACACAGGCAGGGGTGGTGGAGATGAGATCAATGGTGCTGACACTTACTTTCTCTCAGTGTCAGCCGCACCTCCAGCGATCCCTCTTTCATCAGGGGGTCTCAGTGCACAGCAGGAAGCTCCTCCCCTCCGCTGTTAGCCGTCAGCTGACTTTCTCTTGTTGTCCCGACATGTCAGCATGAGTAGGGGGGAGCCGTGGAAAGGATGGGCGGCGGTCCGCTGTGCGGGTATAGCAGCGAGTTCTCTGCCATCACCTCTAAAAGCAGCGGCGCCGCCCAGGCCACCCTCACAGTGGGATAAGAAGTGGAGCGATCGGCGGGAGTTCCGCCACCATCTTCTTAAGCATCTATGTGCCGCCCCTCAGAACCTGCCGCCCGGGACCCATGGTCCCACCAGGTCCCATGGTAGGGCCGGCCCTGCCCATGAGCACTAGCGCGGAGGAGGAGGAAGTGCAATCTAGGCGGCTATAGCAACCAGTGACCAAGAATAGAGTCAGGCGGGGGTGGAGGCGGAGCTGGAGCCGGAGCCAGCGCTACCACGGCGCAGTCCGCCCCTGTCCCCGGCATTCTAGGACCGGGACAAGAGACTCGGGGCTATTAGCTCCAGGCTCGGGGCTGTAGCCCCAATAGCCACCCCCTGATGACGCCTCTGGATATGAGTGTCACATAAGACTCCCCATAGACGACAAGAGGCTGTAGGAATGAAAATTAAATGTAATGCAGACATTATTACAGGCTATTTTTGATGGGCATGTTTCCTTTTTCAACATATCCAATTATGCCCTTTTTTTATTTACTTGATTTTCAACTGTTTTGGGCAATTAAAACAGTATTAAACCCAAACCAAAAATGTAATATATTGCAGCTTACCAATCATTAGATGCGGTGGCTGCATCCGTTTTCTTTTATTTGTCATTTTCTCTCTGTTTTCACCTAGTTCAGATTCAGAATACTTTATGTCAAAGGGAAATTATTGCGACACAGCCACACTCAACAAAGACAACACAATATCACAACAATGAATAGAACAAAACACAAAATAAAACAAATTAAAACTACACTCTAATAAACCATCCATACAATTAAAATACAACATAGAAAAAATAACACAGATTTAAAAAAAAACAGAAAATCAAACTTCCAAAATGCAAATAATACACCAATTTGTCTAGCAATAATAATTATATAATATAATTAACATAATACCAACATACTATAAAAACTATACATAAAAATCCTGATCGTAAACCATATTTAATTCTTCACCTCTAGCTGGTGATGTGGCCAGTAACACACCTCCTGTATTAGTGAGACACCACTCTGGATGAAGGAGAACAGGAGGCACAGCAGACAGCAGCCTTGTCAGCCTGGGTGAGGGAAGTGTTAAATGTATTAGCAGATTTAAAAACAGTTACTAATTGAAGCCAGACTTCAGCTCACATTTTATCCCAAAAGGAAAGAAAAACTGTTTGCTGTAATCACTGATTATAAAGTTTTACAATAAAAGAACGATCATTTTAGCCACCCCTGCCAGTGTTAAATGATATGTTTCATCCATGTAAACTGATACATTCTGCTGGCGAGCTTGAGCTTTTGATAAACAATAGAGTTGCTGGCTGGATCACCAGGAAAAAAAAGAAGAAAGAAAGCCTAATGCCCTGTACACACGATTTTCCGACAACAAATGTTGGATGTGAGTTTGTTGTCGGAAGGTCCGACCGTGTGTATGCTCCATAGAACATTTGTTGGCGGAATTTCCGCCAACAAATGTTTGAGAGCAAGTTCTCAAATTTTCCGACAACAAAACTTGTTGTCGGAAATTCCGATCATGTGTACATAAGTCTAATGCACAAAAGTCCACGCATGCTCGGAATCAAGCAGAAGCTATTGAACTGGCTATTGAACTTAATTTTTCTCGGCTCGTCGTACGTGTTGTACGTTACCGCGTTCTTGACGTTCGCAATTTTTGACAACATTTGTGTGACCGTGTTTATGCAAGACAAGTTTGAGCCAACATCCTTCAGAAAAAAATCCACGGTTTTGTTGTTGGAAAATCCTATCGTGTGTTCAGGGCATAAGGCTCCATGCACATTAATTGTTTTTTAAGCTCTTAGAAGCCGTTATTAGCATTTTTTTTTTCTGCTCCTATATGCTAAATAGTGTTATCCTATGTGTTCATGCACGCTACAATAGGCTATTAGCATCTTTGGAGCTTCAGTTTATAGGAGCAGAAAAAAACTATTTGTAGAGTGTTTTGGAGTGTTTTTCCAGCAGAAAAGAAACGCTGAACATTCCTAAGCGCTACTAAAATGCTCCTAAGGCCTCTTTCTCACGGGGCGGATCAATGATGATCCGCTCCGTGAACATCCGCTGGCTCAGCGGGGATCGCTCCGCCAATCCCCGCTGAGCAGGAAGATGACAGGTGCATCGCTGCACGCTGTGCAGCGGTGGACCTGTCAGAGCGCCGCTCTCCCCTATGGGGGGATCGGATGATGATGGACCGTAGTGTCCGTCGTCACCCGGTCCGATCCGAAAACGGATGGAAAAGTAGGTTTTTCCTCCGTTACACTTTTCGGATCGGAGCGGGGTTTGGAAGTCAGCGGACATGTCACCGCTGACATCCGACGCTCCATAGGGATGAATGTATGTCCGTTTTTCATCCGAAAACGGAAGGATGAAAAACGGACATAAGCAGTTCATAAAGAAAAAAAAAAAGCTGTTAGGCCTCTTTCACATGGACGATCCGTATGTCCGTTTTTCATCCGAAAACGGAAGGATGAAAAACGGACATACGGATCGTCCATGTGAAAGAGGCCTAACAGCTTTTTTTTTTTCTTTATGAACTGTAAAAACGCTAAAAAAAATGCTTATGCTCCTAAAAGTTTCTCAAGCCAGGCATATCCAGCATTTTTTTCTAGCGTTTTTTTCAGCCTATAAAAAAACGAATGTGCATGGAGCCTTCAAAAGAAAAGTAATTCAGACATCAGATCTAAGAATTGGTAGTCTTTTAGATTGTTCCCAGACTGCATCATTATCATAGCTACATACACATCAATGCATGTAAGTGCAATGTAGAAAACTGAACCAAAACCAGGCATTTCTATATACGGCAGTTATGAATATGAACTTTTAGATTTTGTGGCTTTTTTACAGAGGGTTTAATAAAGGTGTCATTTCAGAAGCCTGAAGTGTGACAATCCTCATATTGGTTCATTTACATTTCTGTGCATTTGGGATGTACAGGAGCTTAACATCCAAGTGATCCTTTGAATAGACCCTTATTATGCAGCTGCCAACATCCTTTAACTCCGAAAGAGACATCATCCCTTCCAGCGAATTCCTGCGAGTGTCTATCCCTTTCAGCAAGTTTGCCTTGCCAAATGTGAGCTGGCTTCCTCTCAAAGAGGTCTCCAGTATATCTATGCCCACTTCCTTCATGTAATTACAATGTTATTCAATTTATATTCAAGGATCTTAGGAAATCCCATTAGAGAGATTCAATTACATTTTGCTCAACAACAGCAGTAATATTCCTAGAAGATATGGGTAACAGTTCATAATATAATATTATACGTGTAGCATTAAAGTGGTTTACCTGTAAGTACCACATTATTCCTTCTATTTTTAAATGCATTCTCATTTCCTATTGGTGTTTTATTGATCAGATTTTTCCTGCCTTTACTTTGTCTGGTGTCATACATTGGCTCTAATCAATGAGATTTTCCAATTTCTCTTTGTATGCATTATGGGGTATGTGGGGGTAGCATATCATTTCATGTCCCATTAGTCCACGAAGAATAATGTATGCATAAAATCCAGCAATGGTTAACTTCTGCCTTTCTAGATTTTCCTTGCCTTGATTCTTATCCTATCCTATCAGTCCTTTCTGAGTATATACAGTAAAATATTTATAGACGATATTGAGGGCTTGTTTAACAAACTTCTTTGACCACTTAATGTCCACCCTAAAGCAGTTTTACTGCTACAGGGCAGCACCTGTGCACCGGATCACGTATTTATACCCGAGTAGAGGGCAAACATGTGCAGCGGTACCCAAGGTGCTCCGGCACCCACTGTTTATTAGGCAGAGAGACAGAAGTGTGATCTGCCTATGTAAACAAGGCAGATCGGCGTTCTGACAGGAGAGAAGGGATGAAATCTGTGTTGCTGCAAAGCAAGAGCACACTGGTTAGGCACACAGTTAACCATTTGACCCCTTCCCAGTGTCATTAATATAGTGACAGCGCATATTTTTTAGCACTAGTCTCCAAAAAGTGTCAGCTAGTGTCAATATCACAGTCTCGCTATGATCGCCACCATTACTAGTAAAAAAAAAAGTATCCCATAGTTTGTAGACGCAATAACTTTCGCGCAAACCGATCAATATACGCCTATTGGTATTTTTTTTAACCAAAAATACACTGTATTGTCAAAAAGTATTGGGATGCCTGCCTTTACACGCACATGAACTTTAATGGCATCCCAGTCTTAGTCCGTAGGGTTTAATACTGAGTTGGCCCACCCTTTGCAGCTATAGCAGATTCAACTCTTCTGGGAAGGCTGTCCACAAGTTTTAGGAGTGTGTCTATAGGAATGTTTGACCATTCTTCCAAAAGCGTATTTGTAAGGTCTGGCACTGATGTTGAGCAAGAAGGCCTGACTCACAGTCTCTGATTTAATTCATCCCAAAGGTGTTCCATTGAGTTGAGGTCAGGACTCTCTGCAGGCCAGTCAAGTTCCTCTGCCCCAAATTCACCCATCCATGTCTTTATGAACTTTGCTTTGTGCACTGGTCCAGATCATTTGGTGGGGGGGGGTTATGGTGTGGGTTTATTTTATTTAGGGGTTGGGCTTGGCCCCTTAGTTATAGTGAAGAGAATTCTTAAGGCGTCAGCGTACCAAGACATTTTGGACAATATCATGCTCCCAACTTTGTGAGAACAGTATGGCAACATGACTGTGCACCAGTGCACAAAGGAAGATCCATAAAGACACAAATGAGCGAGTTTAGGGTGGAAGAACTTAACTGGCCTGCACAGAGTCCTGACTTCAACCCAAAAGAACACCTTTGGGATGAATTAGAGCGGAGACTGCAAACAAGGCATTCTCGTCCAACATCAGTGCCTGACCTCACAAGTGCACTTCTGGAAGAATGGTCAAACATTCCCATAGACACACTCCCAAACCTTGTAAACAGCTTTCCCAGTGGAGTTGAAGCTGTTATAGCTGCAAAGGGTGAGCCAACTCAATATTGAACCCTGCGGACTAATGCCCCATACACACGGTCGGACATTGATCGGACATTCCGACAACAAAATCCTAGGATTTTTGCCGACGGATGTTGGCTCAAACTTGTCTTGCATACACACGGTCACACAAAGTTTTCGGAAAATTCGATCGTTCTGAACGCGGTGACGTAAAACACGTATGTCGGGACTATAAACGGGGCAGTAGCCAATAGCTTTCATCTCTTTATTTATTCTGAGCATGCGTGGCACTTTGTGCGTTGGATTTGTGTACACAGTATCGGAAATTCTGACAATGGATTTTGTTGTCGGAAAATTTTATAGCCAGCTCTCAAACTTTGTGTGTCGGAAAATCCGATGGAAAATGTGTGATGGAGCCTACACATAGTCGGAATTTCCGACAACAAGGTCCTATCACACATTTTCCGTCGGAAAATTTGAACGTGTGTACGGGGCATAAGACTGGGATGCCATTAAAGTTCATGTGTGTGTAAAGGCAGGCGTCACAATACTTTTGACAATATAGTGTATGTGACAGAATACATATTGGCCTAAATTTATGAGGACATTTGATTTTTTCCATTTTTTTATTGGATAGGTTTTATAGCAGAAAATAAATTTTTTTTTTTTTTTTTTTTCAAAATTGTCGGTCTTTTATATAGGGCAAAAATTAATAACCGCAGAGGTGATCAAATACCACCAAAAGAAAGCTCTATTTGTGGGGGAAAAAAAATATTTGGGTACAGTGTTGCATGATTGAGCAATTGTCAGTTAAGGTAACACAGTGCCATATCGCAAAAAACGGCCTGGCCATGAAGGGGGTAAATCTTCCAGAGGTCAAGTGGTTAATATAGTTAACTACCTTGCCACTTTAAGTGAGTTGTATAAGATTATTTTTTAGTGTGAATGTCAATTCGACAAAGCAAGTCAACAAGTTCATTCATCCATCATTTATAGCTATTCCCCATGACCATTTTGAATTAATTATGTCTGAATTGCCTTGATTTGTATGCATCTCTTTACCTTGTAAATCCTAATAAAAACGTATTGCAAGATAAACCTGCACGGGTTGACACCATAAATAAAACTGATCATACATCAGTACTAATACAGAATTACTACAAGCAATGCAGTGTAAGTGGCTATCAGGTTGTTATTCCTCCCTTGGTCCCTATTATGGAGAGTTTCTCTAACATCCTGCCCTATAGACTCAGGAAGTGAGCAGAAACCCCTGAAAAGTGAGGGAAAGCCCCACCTTTGACAATTGCCATTGGAACAGGTATACTTATTGGCAGATTTCCTTCTACTCCTGTTCTGGTGACCTGAAAAAATGTAGTTTTCCCCCACTTTCAGTACCTAAGAGTGAATCTTTAAGATAGGGATGAAAAAATAAAACCTGCCAGAGATTGCAATCCTTCCACCCTTCAAAACAAGAAAAAGCTTTTGGTTAATTCCACTTTAAGAAAGTTAAATACATCAATTAAAAACACCAAGCTAGGTGTCTCCGCCTCTTGTTTAAAAACGGGTTTTCTATAAACTTACAAGACGTAACATGTAATGAATTTCATTTAACAGAATAATTTCCATATGCTGATTACAGTTGGTTATATGTAAATAATATTTTTTCCTAGAAAAGAGAAATTCTCTGATCTATTCCATAGTTTTAAGCAGAATGACCATTAGCAAATAACTCAGTGAACTTAGAGAAAATTTGTAACAGGCCGTTGTGTGCTTAAAGTGGAGCTCCACCCTAAAGTGGAAGCTCCGCTTATCTGCCTGCTCCCCCCCCCTCCGGTGCCACATCTGGCACTTTTCGGGGGGGAGCAGTTACCTGTTTTTGATAGGTACCAGCTCCAACTTCCCAGGTAAACTCGCCGTGGTGACATCACCCGGAAGTTTGGACCCCTCGTCCTTCCACGGCTGCGGGGCCAGTCACAAAGCGCAGCGCACTTTGCGCATGCGCATTAGAAAACTGGCTGTACTGCTTTTTTCCCTTACAAGCAATGGCGGTGGCAGCACCTGAGAGCCAATTAAAAAATCAGCTGGGGTGAAGACACCGTGGGATCCCTGGAAAGGTAAATGTCCTAATATTAAAAGTCAGCAGCTACAGTATTTATAGCTGCTGACTTTAATTTTTTTCTGAAGGAGGCTGGACCTCCTCTTTAATGAAGATGTTAAAAACCCTTCTGGAGCTCCCTAGGGGACCCAGTGCACATAGCAATTGATCCTGTTTGATCCATTGGCTCGAAGATAAAAGGACAGTTTTCTTTGTGCTGTGCTGTAGCACCACCCCAGGCTGAAGCCCAATTTGTAAGTGTTTCTATAGGGGAGCTACCACCAGCATTAAAGCCACTTGCCCCTCTTCATTGTTGAGCTCTGCCATCCAAACTTCCAGCCCTGTGTCTCTTCTGCTCTACCCCTCTGCCTTGTACTCCAGAGGAAAGACTGAGCCCAGGCAAGCCTGCCAGCCACCATATATTCAGGGGAGAGAGACTAGAGCTCAGTTTGGGTTAATTTTTTCTCCTGGTGTACAGAGCAGAAGAGGTACAAGCCCATGAGCAGGGCTGTACTGTCCTCTACTTTGCTGTGTACAAGCCAGGAATAGTTCAGTTGACATGCTCCCCTCCCCCTACATTGCTAATGACTGCGCTTGCCTTGGGGAAGTGCTTGGAGCTGAAGTCAAGCACCATCATTGAAAGCTCGCACTAGACAGAATGTAGAAAAATGGGATAGTACTAAATGTGCCTCGTCTTCTGGTAGGTAGAAGACATTTAACAAATGCACAAGCGTTCTTCTTTAAATGCAAGCCTCAGAAGTGCCTGTACTTAGGTTTACTGTAAAACTCAGTTTGTGGAACCTGTATTGATTTCCAGTTGTTGCCTAGTGGTGTAGTGCTGATTCAAAGTACACAGTCCGCAGTAAGCAGAGTTGTCCGCAATACACACAGGAGCATTTTCAGTACATTTTCTCCCAGAAAGGGGATGCTAAAAATGCAGACTAGTCATTAGCTATTTCTGTACCTTATTTATTACTGAATGTTACGTTTTGCCTTCTACTTTTCTTTTACGTTAGCAGTTAACATACTTATCGTTGATAATAATAAATGATCACAATATTAATAACAACAGGATAGTTTTAAATACCAGTAAATTATCAATTGATTTTCTTTTCATATGTTCCTTATTATGATACAAAGTAATTTTTTTGTTGATTCATAAGACATTGAGCTATTGATGATATATTGAGGAGGATTATGTTATGATCATATAGAAGACATTATTGTAGATTGTATAAGGCAACATTTAAACATTTGTCTTGTTCTTCAATTTAGTACAAAACTATCTGCTTCCAATAAAGAGTGCTCACAAGTGTGTCTTTTTTAGGGCATTTCATTTTCTGCCCTAATGGCCTAAATTTCAATTGATACTTAGCCCTATGCACCTCACTGAAATATGTATAATTTTCAAGCAATAAAATAATACATTATTTTTTAACATAAATAATTTAAAGCTGCGCCCTCCCTTGAATTTTGCTGTAATAGGCCTGGACAATGTTGCCTTTTTCACAGTTCTAGTTCTTATTTATATCACTGCCAACATAAAAAAGTTCAATATAATTACTGCTATGAAAACTGTACATAACATGTACATTGCTACCTGAAGCAAGTGAGAATTTTATTTCAGAGGTGTTATAAGCCAATAGTTTTTGGTTTGCTGTTTGGATCTTATTCTTGACTCCATTTAGTGACATTGCATTGCCATGTGGTTTCCCCAGTGCCTACAAGTTTACTCATTGGTGTCAGGTCATTAGACAAACAGGATTGAAGAAAAAACTTTAGTGCAAATCCCAGGATGTAGACTTCTCCTAACTGTACTACAAAGGGAGAAAGAGGTTGGCATATGTTGTTGTGGAAATTTTTATTAATGTATGTTGTCAGATGTCCCCCAGTGTCAGTTTTGCTGTAATACGCTCATGTGAGCGTATTCGCGCATACAAACGTTGGTGGAAGACCATTGGCTGCGGAAACCTTCCCGTGTACACGGCAGATCTGTTTGCTTTTTTGAGGATGATCATTTATGCCTCATCAAGAGACTGGCCAGCTCATGGCGATTGCATTAACGCTCCTAGCAGACAGATCTGCGTACATGGGAACCATAGCATAACCATACAAAAATCATGGCCCACTGAGCCATGATAAAGTACGGCTCGCATCATTGGTAGCAGTAGAAATGTGCACATGATCATGTTCAGAGCCCTGTAAGTAGTGTTCTAATTGTGAGACACTTTATGTCTCACAAGAAGCTGGCCACATGGCTCTGCACACGATCATCTGCACACGTCACTGCTAGAATTCTGTTTGAATATATACATGTGTGTGATTGGTTCTTTTGAAAGAATACAAGTGTCTGATTGGCTGATTCTGAAGCCACCACCTTCCTTTGTTATTCATGCTTAGAGTATAAATAAAAGCAACAGATCATTGTAGTCAGGATTTTGCTAAGCTCAACATGATACCAGCATCTGTATGTGTTACTTGGAGATAAACAAGCGCGCTTTCCCGGCATTATACAAGAGAGCTATGGTTGTGCTTATTAGCGCATGGAATTATTTGCTTATAGGAGAAGCTTATAATTTCCACCACGATGTGTAATTTTGGGTTTGGGCAATATCAACGTGTTTAGGTGGAACATCTATAAAATATAAACAATAGAAAAGTAATACAAACCTACAGTCTGTAGCAAACCCTTGTCATGCTCATTAAAGTGGTTGTGGAAATGGGAATAAACAGGCAGGGACAGATGAGCTTAATGTGGATGTAAACCCTCTCCTATACCCAGTGAAGTGAACAGCCTCAGATGATACACAGAGCTGAAACAAATCATCCTACATAAGTTTTATTTGTATATCTGCTGTCTTCAGCTTTCTACACTGTTTAGAAAGTGAACATTGTGTTGGAAATGTTTCTTCCTGTTCCACCACTGGGTGTGGAGTCTGAGCATACACTGAGACAGCTGATTGGAGGAAAGGCACCCCCCCTTTTTCTCATAGGCAGAGGAATGAAGAAACTTGCAGAGCTGTGCTGTGAATAGACAAGCTCTCTGCTTATCGGTTTATAAGCTACCTTCCAGCTGCTTTTATCTCCTATGTCGGAGAACTTGTCAGACATTATCATGCTGATAACAGAGGAACGGAGCAGCAGAAAGACACAGAATTCAGAGCTTTGGAGAGATGGTTCCCATGTACGCAGATCTGTTTGCTAGGAGCGTTAATGCAATCACCATGAGCTGGCCAGTCTCTTGATGAGGCATAAATGATCATCTTCAAAAAAGCAAACAGATCTGTAAACACTACAGATACAGTTAGGTCCATATATATTAGAACACAGGCAGGGTGCCGGGTGAATGGATTCCAGTAGGGGTTTTTTTTTTTTTGGAGCAAGTGATTAGAGCTTCAAAAAGGGGTGGGCTTGTGTCGCAAAGCACTGCGCCTGAAGCCCACCCAGTTGTGTGACAATAGCAAATGAATATGCGCTATTGTAACACTGATTCTCCCCCTGCCCAATCAGGAAGCGTGTCATGAGACCTGTCACCCGATTGGCTGAAAGGAGAACCGATTGGATTGGCCGCCAAAAGGAAGAGGGAGGATACGCAGGGGAAGCGAGGAAGCAGGTAGAAAGAACAGCCCAGAGAGAAGCCAAACCCACCCGACCCCTGCCCGCAAGATGGGGTTAGTGCAGGGCCCCGACTACTGACTGACCAACCCGGGGGGAGGGGGGTGCCGCCCGTGACCTGGCCGACTGAGTGACCCGGGGGGGGGGGGTGGTGACTGCCATCCCTCCCCAAAAAAAAACACCAGTCGCCACTGCTGTATGGACAGCAATACAAATCCTTTGGCAGATAGAATAGCTCTCCTATATGTATTTATCTATGTACAGTATTTAGCCATTTTGCCTAAAGTTCAGCTTTTACTTATCCAGTGCCTTCCATCACTATTTTTTTATGGCTTGGTGCAAGATGCTGCTACCTCTCAGCAGTCTGGAAATGAAAGTTATTCGTATGCAATCTTTTTTTTTTTCTTTTCATTTTTACAATGTCATTTATAGAGTGTTGGGCTTAATAGAGACACTAATACAAGAGTAGGGTTAGCTCCTGGGGTGATACCTTTAAAAATATTATGTAACTACCTGTGAAAGTCATTGTCAGCACTTAAACTAGCCAAATTACAGGTATTGTCTGCAAATGAAGATGTTCTGGTGTAAAACTAGTGTATTGTTGTGACTTAATAACCTGGGCTAGTGCTCCGTAAATTGGGCTGTGTATCATGCATCTCTTTTTAGCACTGTCCAGCTCCAGCTGTTCGATAAGTTAAGGTGTGACTATCTGTGAGGAGAAGGTGGTAATGGGAATCTTGAAAATGATCGTAAACTTGAAGCTGCAAAGAGTCCCCTAGGTGTTAGCTAATGATTCTTTATTGTGTGGTCACAAAGCATCATATATAGAGAGATCCCACATGGGGTGTCTGCTTAATCGCTTCTCTGCGTCCAGTCATTGTGGTTCTGTCTTCTCACTTTTCAAGGAACTGCTGGAAGACCAACACTGATAGCAATCATTTCTACCCCCTGATACTCTCTAACAAAGAATGCCCATATCTGGTTAAAACTGTATGAATAACATAAGATATCTAAAAAAAAAAAAACTAAAATATATATATATATATATATATTCTTGCTGGGTTAAAAGGCTGGATTATATTTCCTTGTGTGAATTTCTGCAACTATTACTTTGATGCAAATAGCTTGCAGCCAAATCTCAAACTAGTCTCTTTTTAACTGTTGGTATTAAAGCTGTACACAATGACATTGGGGTAAACTGTAAAGTTGTATATTAACCACTTCAGCCCCGGAAGGATTTACCCCCTTTCTGACCAGAACACTTTTTGCAATTCGGCACTGCGTCACTTTAACTCGGGCGACGTTGTACCCAAACAAAATTGACGTCCTTTTTTTTCCACAAATAGAGCTTTCTTTTGGTGGTATTTGATCACCTCTGCGGTTTTTATTTTTTGCGCTATAAACAAAAAAAAGCGACAATTTTGAAAAAAAAAAACTCATTATTTTTTACTTTTTGCTATAATAAATATCCCCCAAAAATATATATAAAAAAAATATTTTTCCTCAGTTTAGGCCGATGTGTATTCTTCTACATATTTTTGGTAAAAAAAATCGCAATAAGCGTATATTGATTGGTTTGCGCAAAAGTTATAGCGTCTACAAAATAGGGGATAGTTTTATGGCATTTTTACATACATACATTTTTACATTCTACAACACACATCACAGAGATCACTGCTCTCGATGACAGAGAGCAGTGATCTTTGTCCTGTTACCAGGCAGAACAGGGAAATGCTTTGTTTACAAAAGCATCTCCCCGTTCTACCTCTCCGTGACACGATCGCGGGCACCAGGCGGACATCGAGTCCGCGGGACCCACAGTCACGGAGAATGCTCCTCTTCTTAAAGGGGTCGTACCTGTACACCTTTTTGCCCACCAGTGCCATTCTTCCGACGTATATCGGCGTGCGCTGGTTGGGTAGCGGTTAAAGTGGTATTAAACCTAAAATCAAAAATGTAATATATTGCAGCTTACCAAACATTAGATGTGGTGGCTGCATTAGTTATCTTTATTTGGTCTTTTTTCCCTCTGTTTTGACCTGGTGATCTGTCCAGAAATATACCTCCTATTTTAGAGTGCCCCTATTCTGGATGAAGAAGCACAGAGGGCCTTTGGACAGCAGCATTGTCAGTCTAGAGGGAGGGGAGTGTTGGATGTACTAGCAAATTTAGATAAACTACCAAATTAAAGAAAATTCCAGCTTACACTGCAATTGCACAAGCAGTTTCAACAACATTTTTTTTTTTCCTTTTGGGATAAAGGTTTTACATGAATAAAAAAAAAAGCTGATCATCATAAGCACCCCTGTTAGTGGTAAACGGTTTATCTCAACACTGCTACATTTGCAGGAGAGCTTTTTCTGTTCAAAAACAACAGACTTACTGGCCAGATCATCAGGTGAAAATAAAAGAAAGAAAGCCTAAAAAAAATAATAATGCAGCCATCACTTCTAAGGATTGGTAAGCTGCAATATAATAAATGTTTGCTTTTGGGTTTAATACTACTTTAAGGTGCCTGCAGTTACCATTGGTTATCTTCTAGAATGAACAGGAGGTGTCCAATTTACAAATACCAAGTTCAACTAGCAAGTCAACACTTGACCCCGTCCCTTCTGTGCCTCATGATTAGTCAGAGAGAACACCCATAATATTGGTTGACAAAAATAAGGTTGTGATTGTTGTTCTCTTCCATAAGTGATTTACTTTGGTGACATTTCAGGTATATGTTAAAGGAAAACTCCAGTGGAAGAGCATATTGTACAAGGAGAAATAGCTAAATATAAGCAAATATGTTTCTGGCAGGGAGGATCACTGTTGCTAAACATTGTAAACGATCAGTGGTACAACTTGATTACGTCAAAAGCAAATTGAATTGGATCATGGTTAATGACAAACTTGCCTGCATGCTTCATAACACTACTACGAAATTTGACAAAACGTAGGACCTGAGATTCAATACTTATTTGTCCCTTATGGCTCGTACACACGATCCGAAAATCGGACCAAAAATACCGCTTTCAACGCGATCGTATGATAATCAGATCGTTACTACAGCGCTTCCGAGAGCCGATCATGACAATTCATCCGATATTATTCGACTGAACAAGCACGAACATTTTCCTCGTAGGATACCAGATTGTGCGATTTTCGTTTTGTCAGTACAGTTGTCGTCCAAAAATACAATACAAATACATTACAACACATGACATCACTTTTTTTTTTTTTGTTCTACCGTACGAGCATTTTCGTGACTTTAGTAACCTATTCAATTTCTACTTGCGACTATTAAGCGAAAAAAGTCATCAGCGGGGCCTCGAATGACCATATTCCAATTCAATTTCTCTTTTACTTTTCTTTTCTCCTCTTGCTTTTTCCTTTTATTTCCTGGCCTCATTTTTCTTTCTTGATGTACTTGACTGCTGGTGTGGTCATATTCTCAGGAACTTAAATAATACATTTTCTCAAAGTTTGATATGTTCTGCATTAACAGCTATAGTTGCAGTTTATCCCTTTTATTAACAGGTTCTGCTAGAGCAGTGGTTCTCAACCTGGGGGTCGCGACCCCCTGAGGGGTCGATTCCCAATTCGCCAGGAGGTCGCGAATGCTGGCCGGGACGGACCCGAAGTTACTGCCGGAGTCTGTCCATCTCGGCCAGCGAGATGTCACTTCCTGGAGAGGAGAGGCCGCACGGAAGTGATGTTCTGACTCCGCTATCTTTGTACTCTCGTCCGAGGTAAGGCTACACTTAGAAGTCGGCAAGCGGACATCTTTTTACACCCACCGAAGTCCGCTTGCTGCGGACGAGTGTACCAAGAGGGCGGCGACGAAATGTCACTTGCAGAAGCTGAAGAACACCTGTAATTTTTGGTAAGTCAGACACAGTATTTATAAAAGCATTTTGCACTGTGTGTTACCAGGGCAATCAAGACATTTTTAAAAGTAAATGCTGACATGACAAATTTTTTTTTTATTATGGAACAATACATATCATTACTATATAAAGTCCCAGTTGGTTCCTCAAAAGTGGTTATTCGGTGCCAGTGCTAGATACATGCTTGGGTGCTATACACTTTGTATCTAGCACTGGCACAGAATAACCACTTTTGAGGAACCAACCGGGACGTTTATATATAAATCAGTGGTGGGGGCGCAAACAAACTGAAAAAAAAAAATTAAAACGACGCCACTGTGCCATCAAACGCAGCCACTGTGCCCATCAATTGTCGCTACTGTGCCAGCAACACCGCCACTGTGCCATCAAATGCAGCCCCTGTGCCCATCAATTGTTGCCACTGTGCCCATCAATTGTCATCACTGTGCCCATCAATTGTCGCCACTGTGCCAGCAAACGCCGCCACTGTGCCCTTTAATTGTTGCCACTGTGCCAAACGCAGCCACTGTGCCATCAAACGCGACCAACAAAAATAATTTTACTGTTGGGGATCCCCACAACTTGGGAAATTTTATCAAGGGGTCACGGCCCTAGAAAGGTTGAAAACCACTGTGCTAGAGGGACATTGGTTCCCATATATGTGTGATATAATGTTATTTGCTCATTTTTTCTAAGCACTGTCCATGCAATTCACAGTGCACCTGGAAAGTATTCACAGCGCTTCACTTTTTCAACATTTCGTTATGTTACAGCCTTATTCCAAAATTGATTAAATTCATTATTTTCCTCAAAATTCTACAAATAATACCCCATAATGACAATGTGAAAGAAGTTTGTTTGAAATCTTTGGAAATGTATTAAAAATAAAAAACGAAAAAAATCACATGTACATACAGTAAGTATTCACAGCCTTTGCTCTGTACTTTGTTGAAGCACCTTTAGCACCAATTACAGCCACAAGTCTTTTTAAGTATGATGCTACAAGCTTGGCAATCTATTTTTGGGCAGTTTCTCCCATTCTTCTTTGCAGAACCTCTCAAGTTTCATCAGGTTGGATGGGGAGCATCGGTGCACAGCCATTTTCAGATCTCTCCAAAGATGTTCAATCGGGTTCTTGCTGGGCCACTCAAGGACATTCACTGATTTGTCCCGTATCCACTTCTTTGTTATCTTGGCTGTGTGCTTAGGGTCGTTTTCCTGTTGGAAGATGAACCTTAGCCCCAGTTTGAGGTCCAGAGCGCTGTGGAACAGGTTTTCATCAAGGATGTCTCTGTACATTGCTGCATTCATCTTTCCATTGATCCTGACTAGTCTACCAGTTCCTGCTGCTGAAAAACATATACACAGCATGATGCTGCCACCTCCATGCTTCACTGTAGGGATGGTATTGGCAAGGGTATGAGTGATGCCTGGTTTCCTCCAGACATGACGCTTGCCATTCAGGCCAAAGAGTTCAATCTTTGTTTCATCAGCACAGAGAATTTTGTTCCTCATGTTCTGAGAGTCCCTCAGGTGCCTTTTGGAAAAACTCAAGGCAGGCTGTCATGTGCCTTTTACTGAGGAGTGGGTTCCATCTGGCCACTTTACCATACAGGCCTGATTGGTGGAGTGCTGCAGAGATGGTTGTTCTTCTGGAAGGTTCTCCTCTCTCCACAGAGAAATGCTAGAACTCTGTCAGAGTGACCACCGGGTTCTTGGTCACCTCCCTGACTAAGGCCCTCCTCCACCGATCGCTCAGTTTGGCTGGGCGGCCCGTGTGCCTTTCCAAATCATGTCTAATAAATTGAATTTACCACAGGTGGACTCCAGTGAAGTTGAGGATAATTAGTGGAAACAGGATGCACCTGAGCTCAATTTTGAGTGTCATGGCAAGGGCTTTGAATACTTACAGTATGTACATGTGATTTTTTTCATATTTTTTTTTTAAATAAATTTGCAAAGATTTCAAATAAACTTCTTTCACATTGTCATTATGGGGTATGGTTTGTAGAATTTTGAGGAAAATATTGAATTTAATCCATTTTGAAATAAGGCTGTAACAAAATGTGGAAAAAGTGAAGTGTTGTGAATACTTTGATTATAAAGCACTGTATGTTATACCTGTATGAAAACCTGAGAGCAATGCGTCTCGCCTTGCTTTGTACTTTGGTATTTTATATTTATGTTATCCCTAATAAAAGGATTAAAATATAAATATAAGCAATTATCATTTTTTGTCCTCCTATTCAAGGAGACAACCTATAACACCAAAAAGAGTTTTGTCTGTGACCACACCCAGCTTTACATTGCTTATAATGCAGCTTACACAGAGTAAAATCATGTATCATGGCAAGAGAATAATGGAAGCTGCCATTACTGACCTGTTCTTAAAAAAGTGAGTTTGTCTGACATATAATTTTTTGGTTCACTGACCCAGAACAAGTATGTTGCGGGGGAACGGGGTTGGTCCATGAAGATACAACTGGTGAACTGGAAGACTAGACACCACAATGCATTAAATGGCATGTTATGTGTTAATTTTCTACAGAAGTCTGAATTGTCATTTTTGAAAGCTATCACATATTCAAAGGAAAACTTGTATTGTGTCCAGCAGAGCCAAGTTTTCTAGGCGATGTCTGATCTGTCTCTAAGAGGGCCTATCGTGTCTTCCATGTACATAATTTAACTTAACTTGGGGTGAAGGGGAGGTGGTGGTCAGATTTACTTCCAAATACAAAGAAAGCAAGCTTTCACCACATCGAGGAGATGTACAGTATCTATATGATTCCTATATCTAAATTTGAGGGTTAGTGTTAGATGCAGCAGACAAGTTGCATGGATGTTTTCAAGGTTAATATCTATGAGTCAGAAAATCACTCGATGAACATGAAACCAAAACCTTTAATCTCAGGACATTTACAAAAATATGCAGGTTGTGCCTTTATCTGCAGCACATTTTTACATGTGGCTAAATGTGGGCCAGAACCAATAGGGTTATATTCCATCTCATCATTTACAGTTCCTGACATTTGTTATAAATCAGTGATGTTAAACCTGTGGCCCAAGATGACTAATGCAGCCCAACAAAAAATCATAAACTTACTTAAAAATGTTGATTTTATTTTGCATTTTTTGCTAAAATGTGTTTACACTTAGTGAACACATGCAGCTGATGAAAAAATTGACAGTATCTCTTTACTGGATTTTCATAAGTGTTATATTCCCAAAGAAAAATATCCCACTCTTCATAATTGCACCTTATTCATGTCATCAGTTTTAACCGGTTCCCGACCGCCGCATGTACTTATACGTCGACAGAATGGCACGGCTGCGCAAATGGGCGTACCTGTATGTCCCTTTGAATTTGCCGCTGTGCCCGTGGTCCCGCGGACTCGATATCCGTAGGGATACCCGCGATCGTCTCACGGAGAGGAAGAACAACACTGATCACTGCTCCCGATTACAGGAAGCTGTGATCAGTGACAATGTCACTAGGCAGAATGGGGAAATGCTTGTTTACATTAGCATTTCCCCGTTCTGCCTAGTGACACTGTCACTGATCACCGCTTCCTGTAATCGGGAGCCGTGATCAGTGTTGTGTCACACACAGCCCCTCCCCCCCACAGTTAGAATCACTCCCTAGGACACACTTAACCCCTACAGCGCCACTTAGTGTTAACCCCTTCACTGCCAGTCACATTTACACAGTAATCAATGCATTTTTAATCGCACCGTTTGCTGTATAAATGTGAATGGTCCCAAAAATGTGTCAAAATTGTCCAATGTGTCCACCATAATGTCGCCATCATGATAAAAATCGCTGATCTCTGCCATTACTAGTAAAAAAAAAAAATATTAATAAAAATGCCATAAAACTATCCCCTATTTTGTAGACGCTATAACTTTTGCGCAAACCAATCAATAAACGCTTATTGCAATTTTTTTTTTTACCAAAAATATGTAGAAGAATACGTATCGGCCTAAACTGAGGAAAAAAAAAATATATATATATTTTTTGGGGATATTTATTATAGAAAAAAGAAAATACCACCAAAAGAAAGGTCTATCTGTGGGGAAAAAAGGACGTCAATTTTGTTTGGGAGCCACGTCGCACGACCACGCAATTGTCAGTTAAAGCAACACAGTGTCAAATTGCAAAAAGTGCTCTGGTCTTTGGCCATCCAAATGGCCTGGGGATGAAGTGGTTAAACAACACCTACAACTGTATATTTGTGAGCAACTTTTTTCATGGATGAAGCTCACAAAGGGCAAAATTAGAATCAAATATCTGATGGGTACCTTGAGAATTAATTGAGAATTGCTACTCCATCAATTGAACCAGATATTGATGCGTTAGTTTATTAAAAACAGTGTCAAATATCATACTAGTTTTATGTTGCCCTCTTTTACTTTTAAAATAAAAATATTTTAAAAAAAAGTTGTATTACTCATTACATCATATCAGTGATCCTGAACTTGGGATTTTGTATGACTTTTTCTGCTCATCATTGTTACCTTATTGTTAGTGTTACCTTATTGTTAGTGTGTTTGATGTGTGGCCCAAGGCAATTCCTCTTCTTCCAGTGTGGCCCAGGAAAGTTACCAAAGTTGGACATCCCTGGTATAAATGGAGGCTGTATTTGTGTGAGAAAAGTATGATGTTCCCTGATAAAGATCTCTCCCATTTTTTAAAAAGACTTAGGGGGTAGCTGGAGATTGGATGTAGGTAATTGCTTACGATTAGGGATGGGCTATCTGTTCGACTCGAACATTGGCTGTTCGCCGAACAGCGAACAATTTGGAGTGTTCGCGGCAAATTCGAAAAGCCGCTGGAACACTCTTTAAAATTCTATGTGAGAAATCTAAAGTGCTAATTTTAAAGGTTAATATGCAAGTTATTGTCATAAAAAGTGTTTGGGGACCTGGGTCCTGCCCCAGGTGACATGTATCAATGCAAAAAAAAAAGTTTTTTAACGGCCGTTTTTTCGGGAGCAGTGATTTTAATAATGCTTAAAGTGAAACAATAAAAGTGAAATATTCCTTTAAATTTCGTACCTGGGGGGTGTCTATGGTATGCCTGTAAAGTAGCGCTTGTTTCCCGTGTTTATAACAGTCCGAGAGCAAAAGGACATTTCTAAAGGAAAAAAAGTCATTTAAAAGTGCTAGAGCTAGTGCCGGCTATTAATGAATTGTCGGTCCCGACAATACACATAAAAGTCATTGAAAGTCATTGAAAAATTTTTAAAAAATGTGTGGGGGTCCCCCAAAATTCCATTACCAGGAATTTAGGGTGACCCTGCCCCCCTCTGATGCAAGAATCCAGCCTTGCATCAGAGGGGGATGGGGTCACTCGTACATGTCACTGGGAAACCCTGGCTTTTCCCCTTGTCAGAGGGGGCGGGGTCACGTGACAGGTGGTCCCGCCGTCAGCTACATAAGAGCTGTCAAGCTAGCGCCACTTCATTGGCTGGGTGCCTCCAGTGGAGGCAGGATCCTGTGCGTGTTCCTCGCTGGAGTCGCTGGAGATCATCCATCGCTGGAGATCATCCATCGCTGGAGATCAAGAATTGGATTACATCGCTGGAGTAGGAGCATGGATTTATTGGATTACATCGCTGGAATCTCTTTTTTATTTTTTTATTTTTAATAAAGGACTTGTCCCAAGGCGTCTCCTGTGGTTTTTTTAACATTTTAACACTTTCATTTTGTGAAATGGTAGGGGTACACAATGTACCCCTTACCAATTTACATGGGGGGTGGGATCTGGGTGTCCCCTTTCTTAAAGGGGGCTTCCAGATTCCGATAAGCCCCCAGCCCGCAGACCCCCACAACCACCGGGCAAGGGTTGTGGGGATGAGGCTCCTGTCCCCATCAACATGGAGGCATCCTCCCCATGTTGAGGGCATGTGGCCTGGTACGGTTCAGGAGCGGGGGGGCCGCTCTCTTGTTCCCCCTCTTTTCCTGAGGCCTTCCAGGTTGCGTGTTCGGATAAGGGTCTCGTGTGGATTTTTGAGGGAACCCCACGCCATTTTTTATTAAATTTTGGTGCGGAGTTCCCCTTAATATCCATACCAGACCTGAAGGGCCTGGTAATGGAATTTTGGGGGACCCCCCACGCATTTTTTTAAAAAATTTTCAATGACTTTCAATGACTTTTATGTGTATTGTCGGGACCGACAATTCATTAATAGCCGACACTAGCGCTAGCACTTTTAAATGACTTTTTTTTCTTTAGAAATGTCATTTTGCTCTCGGACTGCTATAAACACGGGAAACATGCGCTACTTTACAGGCATACTATAGACACCCCCCAGGTACGAAATTTAAAGCAATATTTCACTTTTATTATTTCACTTTAAGCATTATTAAAATTACCGCTCCCGAAAAAACGGACGTTTTTAAAACTTTTTTTGCATTGATATATGTCCCCTGGGGCAGGACCCAGGTCCCCAAACACTTTTTATGACAATAACTTGCATATTAACCTTTAAAATTAGCAGTTTTGATTTTTCATGTTCGTGTCCCATAGACTTTAACGGGGTTTGCGTGTTTGAACAAATTTTTTGCATGTTCTTGATGCGAACCGAACAGGGGGGTGTTCGGCCCATCCCTACTTATGATGTTGAGCGAATACCTGTTAAAGAGCCTTGTTGGGAACATATATCTTCAAAAAGGGACAGTGGGCTTTGAAAAGCTTATCGGTGTATTATGTTGTATTCCATTTAAAACCCTAACCAGCTAAAATGAGATGAAAATGTGGGAGAATCATTCAGTTTTGCTGTACAGTTGAAGAAATACAATATGGACAAACATTCCACAGATAAAAGCATACAAAGGGCTTTGTAAAGCCTCCAGGACCGAGTAATTATTAATGGTAAATGTACAGTAGTTGGCTGTTAATGGCTAAAGTAAAACAGAGTGTACAGAATGATGGCATACACTAAAAGGTGTTTGCTATCATTCTGTATACCCTGTGTTTATTTTAGCCATTAGCAGCCAACTATTTTTACCAGTAATATTTACTGGGTGCTGTGCAAATAGTAATTTCATTGTTAGATTGAAGGGATGCTCCGATAGTACAAGAAGAGTACTACACATAGTAATTTAGAGTGAAATTGTAGGCCGATCCAAGCCAAAATGACATCCCTCCAAGATCACATACTTCATTGGAAGCATGCAGTTTTGAGGGAACCATGAATGCCAACATATACTGTGACATACTGAAGCAGAGCATGATCCCCTCCCCTCGGAGACTGGGCCGCAGGGCAGTATTTCAACATGATAACGACCCCAAACACACCTCCAAGACGACCACTGCCTTGCTAAAGAAGCTGGGGGTAAAGGTGATGGAATGGCCAAGCATGTCTCCAGACCTAAACCTTATTGAGCATCTGTGGGGCATCCAGAAGGTGGAGGAGCGTACGGTCTCTAACATCCACCAGCTCAGTGATGTCATCATGGAGGAGTGGAAGAGGACTTCAGTGGCAACCTGTGAAGCTCTGGTGACCCCCATGCCCAAGAGGGTTAAGGCAGTGCGGTAAAATAATGGTGGCTACACAAAATATTGACACTTTGGGCCCAGTTTGGACATTTTCACTTAGGAGTGTACTCACTTTTGTTGCCAGTGGTTTAACAGGACAGGTTTCACTCAGAACATGCATCACCATGGTCGACCAAAAAATTTGAGTGCACATGCTCAGCGTCATATCCAGAGGTTGTCTTTGGGAAATAGACGTATGAGTGCTGCCAGAAATGCTGCAGAGGTTGAAGTTATTTTGTGGCTGTGTGTTGAGTTATTTTGAGGGGACAGCAAATTTACACTGTTATGCCCCATACACACGGTCGGACATTGATCGGACATTCCAACAACAAAATCCTAGGATTTTTTCCGACGGATGTTGGCTCAAACTTGTCTTGCATACACACGGTCACACAAAGTTGTCGGAAAATCCGATCATTCTGAACGCGGTGATGTAAAACACGTACGTCGGGACTATAAACGGGGCAGTAGCCAATAGCTTTCATCTCTTTATTTATTCTGAGCATGCGTGGCACTTTGTCCGTCGGATTTGTATATATATATATGAATACAACCTATTTATTGGAGCAAAGTCTTCTCAGTAAGAGGGGCTTATCCTACATTACAGTTTATAGTCTTGTGATGCTGTGCACGTCTTACGGCTCACTACATCCCTGAGCTCAGTGCAATCGTTCACGTGTTTGGATTTCTTTCTAGCAACTCAGCAACATCACTTCATCTGAAACATATATATTTTGTTCTGTTCTGAAAATACGATTATGACAAGCAAATGCGGAGCCAAGACATCTGCTCTTTCCTTACAAAGGGAAAACTGTGAGATGTGACTAGTAATTAAGAGAGGTTTGTTTTAGCTTCTTCCTTCGAAACTTCAAATATTATGCAAATAGTGAGTTACAAAACTGCCCCCTGCAGAAACATTAACATATTTCTCAACCAAAAGTACTTTGTTGCTATTAACCCCTAACTTTCTCCAATCTGTTACTGAAAAAATACCTCTATTTTTTTAAGGCCCAAGTGTACATTTAATTTGATAAAGGCCATTTAGGTAGCTGCAAGTGAGTAATTTGACAAGTTGTCCAAAGTTTAACATGCTGCATTTTATCCTACCATTTCATTGTGTATGTAGGGAAATGGTCCTTAATGTTCCTCTAGAGTGTCAGGCCAGTTTGTGCTCTTATTTTGTTCGTCATATTTGCAACAGAGGTTGTGTACCTTTTATGCCATGTCATTTTATTTATTAAATTTAAACATATAAATTATAATATACTACATGTAATAACTACCATTACCCACTTTATGATAAGAAACAGCATACAGCTATATGGCAAACATGTCCTTGAAGTATTACGTGTAATATGGTTTTTAAGGTGATGCTAAACATACACTGTTTAATTTAATTATCCCTTCTCTTTCTGTATATGAATGATGTCACCACCATTTTTTTCATTTAAAAAAATATTAGTTTTACTAGCAGCTAAACGGGCCATTCCTCAATGCTGGTTGACCAATGCTCCTCCTACTTTTGCGCAATTTCTAATTATCATAGCAGATATTCGTAGGATGGAGCATCTTACGGCTATTATTGAGGAAACTCTTCCTAGTTTTGATAAAACTTGGGAACCTTGGGATGCTTCTGAATACAATTTGGAGAAACCCAAACAGACATGATGCTCACGTAATTAACCAATACCTTGAACAAACTTTTGCTGATCTCTTTTTGAACCAAATTTTCTCCCCTCCACCAAGATGTGTATATTTTGTCTGTCAATCACTTGTTACTTTATTGCTATACATGTTGTTCATAGAGTGGGATGTTGTGGATTCCATGAGATGGACCCTCTTATGTTATTTCATTTTACTTGCATATATACTGCTATATCATTGTCTAACATTGTAAACTTTCAATAAATAAACAATTAAAAAAAAATATATATATTAGTACCTTCTTTCCTAATCCATATACGACTGTTACATGAACCAGCTCTTTCCCAACCTGTCTGCAGGGAAACAGAGGCAGGAGGAGCTTCTAGACCTCTGCTGTGGGTCACATGTTCAAAATAAAAAAGCCTTTGAGATACAGAGTAAAAATAAATAATTATTATCAATAAATGGTTTTAAATTGGCATACAAATATATGATTGAAATTAATCTTTTATTATTTTTTGGCAATAACATGATATAGGCAGATTTTTGCCAGTCACAGGCTTTGTCAAGCCCCTCCAGCATGTCTTGAGATAATAGGGAGATGAATCCTCCATCAATCAAGATTGATTGTGTGTTTAGCTGGTTAGTTAGGCTTCCAGCCTTGCACCCATGTTGCCTGCTTCTGGGATACCTCCTCCTCTATCGCCTCCATTTATTTAAGGGACTTTGACTTCCCTGGACATGGACTCATAAATCTCCAGTTGCTATAAGTACAACTTGGACCTCTCAAGATCAACATCAATGGCTAACTGCATTTTCCCTACTTGAGTGTTATATAGCTTGGAAACGGCTCCCACACTGGACAATGATGAATTACCACACAGTTAGAGGAGTTCTACTGTGTATACCTAGTTACCACCAAAGGGAGGGCAGAAGATGCCATGCTATAAGCTATATGAGTGCTATATATGATGATAGGGGCACCGCTCCCTTGGAGTCAGTTATGCCTGATGTTTGATATATATGCCATTATTCACTCTGGCTCCATGCTGCTTATATGGGGGTTGGTCTTTTAACACATTTTATTGAAGGACACCCTTATGGACTTTAAATGCAACTTGCCACATATAGTGGTCCATCACATCCTTCATATGTGGCTTGGTCTCATGCTGCAGCCTAAAGGAATTCAAATGCTACTAGCCATATGGAGTGGCCCATTAACATTATTTATGTGTGGATTGTCCCCCTTACAGTCCATGAGAAGATATTTTATTGGCCTTTGAATAATATTCAACTATATACCAGTCCTGGAATATGTTCTACTAAGAGATCTTTCACACTGGGGCATCGGGGCCGTCGGTGGTAAAGCTCCGCTTTACCGTCGTTTTTGCGGGGGTTTTCGGCTGCTAGCATTGCCCAGTCAGTTCAATAGGCAGGAGCGGTGTATACACCGCTCCTTTACCACTCCAAAGATGCTGCTTGCAGGACTTTTTTTAGCATCCTGCCAGCGCACCGCTCCAGTGTGAAAGCCCTCCGACTTTCACACTGGAGAGACAGGAGAGGCGCTTTACAGGTGCTATGCAGGCGTTATTTTTAGCGATGTAGCGCCTGTAAAGCGCCTCAGTGTGAAAGGGGTCTAAGGGATCATTTTTGGAATCCTGAAGAACATCAAATTATATATAAAATGGAGGAGAAGTTTTTATATTTTTATTTGGTTTATGTAGACTATGCCCTCCACTGGGACACACACACCCATGAACACTTGACATCACTTTTTTTTTGTTTCCCCCTTTTTTGAGGAGAGGGGGGTGCTTATACAATTTTGCTGACGCTGCCATGGTTGTGTTTGTAATAATTGGCCAATTCTGATTTTATTTTATTAGTTGGATAGTGGGTTTTGCATATACTAGATTATTAGTGTTTAATAAAGTATTTTTTTTTATTGTTACATGTGTCGGACTACTTTGTCAGGTTCCCTCTTATAATAGACATTTAACTAGGGATACATTGCACATCATATTGAAGTTGAGCTCAGTCTGGTTTTTATTCCTTTTTTAGTTGGCATGGAAGAGGGAGGGAGAGGGCTGTCATTTACTATGGTGTATACGCCAATATGTGTGACTCTATAGTGACATGGGCTGCTCAGATGTGATCAGGAGGAAATGCTCAGCATAGAAACTCACTGAAAACTGAGCATGTGCACTAGCTGCCAACAGCTGCTCTGCAAAATTACAAACTGCAGTGGGGACAAGGACAAGAGAGGTAGAAAGAGAACAGCAGGATCAACCAGGTTTTTTGCAGAATATAGAAAATGAATTCCATGGTGACTGAGTGAGTATGAACAGCATATGATACAGCATTTATTGATAGTTTTTAATGATGTGGGTTTAATGGCATTTTAAGTAATTTGGCATCAAATGTCCTATTTTATGTGTTTATATGTTGTGAAGAAGGAAAAAAAAAATCACTGAGTTCTCTTCTGAAAATGCAATGCGCCTAGCTATCAGGCTTATGCGGTGTCTTAAACGTTTTCTGAATCATTGATCCTAAGTATAGATATTATAAATTATGACTGATTAAAAATTCTTTGAATTTCATTAGCTACATGTTAGTTTAATGTCAGTGACTTCAGTGATTTAAAAAGTACTGGGGCCAGAGACAGCCACAGGTAATAAGTATTTTAACAAGGAATTCAGCAGTTTTAGCCTTTGTATATTCTTCAGAGCACACTCCCTTAGAGGCATAAGAGGTGATATGTCTCTAGATAATGGTACTGTTGGTGCACAATGATATGTCTGCTTAAGATGTAAGTCCATGAGGTGACAACATAAGTAACTGTGTTGTGTGTTCTGCATTGCAGGAAGCCCTAATTATGGCTAGCATGGATCATCCCCACCTGGTTCGTCTTTTGGGAGTGTGTCTGAGTCCCACCATTCAGTTGGTTACCCAGTTGATGCCTCATGGATGCCTTCTGGACTATGTGCATGAACACAAAGATAATATTGGCTCTCAGCTTCTTCTCAACTGGTGTGTCCAGATAGCAAAGGTAAGGAAGAGACATTACATAAAGTCCGAAATGATTATGAAAAAAGACAAGGCTTACTAAAGGTAACTCATCCACATCTTCAAATTCTGTTATGTGTGTGCTGCTAAATATATAAAACAATGCAATTTATGCTGTGTATATTTATAAAGAAGTGGGGATTCCACTCTTTACTCTCTGCAGGACACCACAGTTTTTACTATGCACTGTGCCTTCATGTGCCAGGATATTTTTTTTTTTTATGTATAATCTATGTTTTATAAGTCTTTAACCATTTCCTGTGCACCGCCTCCCATCCCTTTAAGGGTTTTAAAAGCTGGAATGCAGAGGCGGGCATTCGGGTCATGTGACCGCTGTGATTAGCTATCACATCGGTCACATGATCAGAAAGCTCACTAGTATGCATCGGGAGCTTTCTGGTACCCACCAGCTACCATGCAGGAAGCACGCTCTCAGCACGGTAGGTGGTTTATACAGGGCCGCATATAAGGCCCATCTGCCGAGCAGCCACATATATGTGTGTGGCCAGCATCAGAGGGTTTAAATTTTAACCAGAGGGTTACAGAGAGAGGCATTCAAATGGCCCTTACATAAGTAAAAGAGTTGCAAATTTTTAAAACATTAATGTTGCACGACCCATTTTTTTAACAAAATAAGTCAACTAGATACAATATGGAGCAATTCAAAAACATTTTGTAGTATAATATTGTGTTTTTTATGATCTGGAATAGTAACTGTAAAGTACTAAGATCCCCATTTTCTCGTTGGATCATGTACAATGAGTGCAGTATATGTCTCTATTAAGGGAGAAAAATAGTAGAAAGACATAGGTATTAGAAAGAGAGGGAAAGGAAGGAAAAGAGAAGAAAGAGCATAAACAGGGTGAGAAAGAGAAAAAAATCAGGGAGTTGGTGTAAAGGAATTATAAGTCTATAGGAAGAGGGAACCGCCCCTTCGAGGATCATCCATATCAGTGCAACAGATATCTGTAAAGAAAGGTAGAAAGCGCTACAGAGGATCTGGAATAATCCAATAGGAACTAAGTGGTAGGGAAAGTTTCTGGTTTACTCTCTTCTTGATGTATCAGTTGTCCAAAGGATTCAGTTACATTCATCTCTCATACAAACTGTACAACTGTAGGAATATAGTTGGACCCACATTGTCTCACTATGATTGCACTTGCTGCCATCAGAACATGTCTTAAAAAATCTTTTTTATTGGATTTGAATGAGCCCGGAACGATTGACAACAGAGTAATGCGAGGGTCTGGTTTAATGTCAGTGTCCATGATTGTATTGTACATTTTCAGGATTTTGTCCCAGAAAGTTATGATGAGGGGGCATTTGCTCCATATGTGAGTCATCTCCAACACGCATCTGGACATGCTAGACTTATGTTATGTAAGCCTATACCAGTGATGGCGAACCTTGGCACCCCAGATGTTTTGGAACTCCATTTCCCATGATGCTCAACTACACTGCAGGGTGCATGAGCATCATGGGAAATGCAGTTCCAAAACATCTGGGGTGCCAAGGTTCGCCATCACTGGCCTATACCATCTAACATCTAGATGTGATCTTGTAGTTTCTCTCCTGGAGACTGGCCAATAAAAACAGTTTGTGTGTTTAAGTGCAAGCACCTCATCCCTTTCAGTGGGGGATATGTTGTTTTTTTTTTTTTTTCTATGTAAAGCAGTTGTATTTTGGGGATATGTTGTTGGTTTTTTTTTATTATTTTTTTTTCATGTAAAGCAGTTGTATTTTGTATAAGTATGTGACATGAGGAAGCAACACTCTGCTTCTACCTACATGTCCATGCATATGCATATAGACACAGAAAAAGGCATTCTAGGTCAGCTCTTAATTTTTTCAATGCGCCAATCAAAACTAAAAAAAAAAAAAAAAAAAAAAAAAAAAAAAGAAAGAATTTACATGCTCCTTAATGTAAAAAAAAAATCTGTTTTGATAGTTAAAAAAATTGGTTCTGTTTGTAACTCGTAATTGGCCATTTACACGAGGCAGTTATATTTGTTCACTATGCATCGTTGCTCCGACCTTAAAGGGTAACTGCACTTTTGTGGGAAAGATTTTCTCAGAAGTCTACATTAAGATACAAGTCAGAGTTTGAGCATCCCCTGCAACAAAAATTATATTTTTGGTGACATACTCCCAAAAGGAAATCACGGCTAAAAGTATGCAGATCCTGCCAATTTCCTCATTAGAGCCCTGCAGGTGCAGCAGCTTATTGATACTTATAAAACTAACAAACAAACAGCTAGTTCTTCAGAATAACAAAAGGTAGGAATCTGCTACAAAGTTTGTTAAAATCCCAGCAATATACATAGATCACCCAGTAGGGAAGGGAATGTTTTTTCTCACTGAAAGTAGAGTTACTCTTTAAAAACCTGCCTTTAGACTTACCCTCATTAATGAATAGGGATGAGCCGAACACCCCCCTGTTCGGTTCGCACCAGAACATGCGAACAGGAAAAAAGTTTGTTCGAACACGCGAACACCGTTAAAGTCTATTGGACACGAACATGAATAATCAAAAGTGCTAATTTTAAAGGCTTATATGCAAGTTATTGTCATAAAAAGTGTTTGGGGACCCGGGTCCTGCCCCAGGGGACATGGATCAATGCAAAAAAAAGTTTTAAAACTGCAGTTTTTTCAGGAGCAGTGATTTTAATAATGCTTAAAGTCAAACAATAAAAGTGTAATATCCCTTTAAATTTCGTAGCTGGGGGGTGTCTATAGTATGCCTGTAAAGGGGCGCATGTTTCCGGTGTTTAGAACAGCCTGACAGCAAAATGACATTTCGAAGGAAAAAACCCATTTAAAACTACTTGCGGCTATTGCATTGCGGACAATACACATAGAAGTTCATTGATAAAAACGGCATGGGAATTCCCCACAGGGAAACCCTGAACCAAAATTTTAAAAAAAAGACGTGGGAGTCCCCCTAAATTCCATACCAGGCCCTTCAGGTCTGGTATGGATATTAAGGGGAACCCCGGCCAAAATTTAAAAAAAAAAAAGGGTCTGGTATGGATTTTTGGGGGGACCCCACGCCGTTTATTTTTGGCGCGGGGTTCCCCTTAAAATCCATACCAGACCTGAAGGGTCTGGTATGGAATTTAGGGGGAACCCCACGTCATTTTTTTTTTAAATTTTGGCCGGGGTTCCCCTTAATATCCATACCAGACCTGAAGGGCCTGGTATGGAATTTAGGGGGACTCCCACGTCTTTTTTTTAAAATTTTGGTTCGGGGTTTCCCTGTGGGGAATTCCCATGCCGTTTTTATCAATGAACTTCTATGTGTATTGTCCGCAATGCAATAGCCGCGAGTAGTTTTAAATGGGTTTTTTCCTTCGAAATGTCATTTTGCTGTCAGGCTGTTCTAAACACCGGAAACATGCGCCCCTTTACAGGCATACTATAGACACCCCCCAGCTACGAAATTTAAAGGGATATTACACTTTTATTGTTTGACTTTAAGCATTATTAAAATCACTGCTCCTGAAAAAACAGCCGTTTTTAAAACTTTTTTTTCCATTGATCCATGTCCCCTGGGGCAGGACCCCAAACACTTTTTATGACAATAACTTGCATATAAGCCTTTAAAATTAGCACTTTTGATTTTTCCCATAGACTTTTAAAGGGTGTTCTGCGGCATTTGAATTTGCCGCGAACACCCCAAATTGTTCGCTGTTCGGCGAACTTGCGAGCAGCCAATGTTCGAGTCGAACATGAGTTCGACTCGAACTCGAAGCTCATCCCTATTAATGAATAACAGGATTCACCCAGATCCTTGAAGATATTGTTCATGGAAATAAGGATTATTTATTGAGTATTACAAGGAAACTGGTGATGTAGTTTCCGTTTTAATTACAGTATAATGCATGTTAGATAGAGACCCATCTGTTGTCAGATAAGATTTTGACAGCTGTGGCTGCAGCTCATGGAGTAGAGCACAAGGCAGGTTGAGGAGCCTGAGATAGGGATTGAATAAACTTTCCTTTTCTCACTATCCTGCAATACAAGCTACAAGCTGAGACTTGTTTACAAGATCAGATCAAATGCAAACAGTATGACATCTCTGTTTTGTGTGGGATCCGGGAGTTCAGCCCCCAACGGTGAAATCCCAGTGTGCCAAAGCCTGTTTCCTGAGAAACCAAAGCTGTGTCTTGGGAAGGCAGCAGAGAAAATACTTTGCGATTCTCAGTGGCGCTTGTAATAAAACAGTATGTGAGCTAATTAAATATTGATTTTCGAAAGCTACTTATCCAACAACTGCAGTATACACACAATAAATCTAATTCTGCTGTGCTTAACACAAAGTATTTAGACTCTTGTTCAGTGGTAAATTAACCGTGTTAACTCTTAACATAACAGAAGGAGCATGTTATCTGCAAATCTAAAAACTTTGTTGGAGATGAAAGGATGGATATAGAGATATCCAGGGCATTAGTGAAACCCCATAATTGTATACATATATAGAGCTAAGGTTACTTTTAAGTTGTGATGTAGTTGCCATCATCCCCTGCACACTAAAGCCGTGTACACACGGGCGGACTTTTCAGCATCAAACATCCGACGGTCTTTCCGACGGACTTTCGACGGAGTGACAACCGACTTTCGGACGACCGGACTTGCCCACACAAGAACAGACTGAAGTCCGTTCGAAAGTCCGTTGGTATGAACGTATGAAGTGACAAAGGGACTAGAATAAGAAGTTCATAGCCAGTAGCCAATAGCTGTCATTTTGACCGTCGGACTAGCATACAGACGAATGGATTTTTTAACCGGACTCGAGTCCGTCGGAAATATTTGAAACATGTTCCAAATCTAAAGTCCGTCTGATTTTCGACAGAAAAAGTCAGCTCAAGGTCCGAAGAAGCCCACACACGGTCGGATTGTCCGACGGATTCGTTCCGTCGGACCAGTCCGGTCGAACAGTCCGCCCGTGTGTACAGGGCATAACTGAAATTTAAAGTAGAACTATAGGCAAAAATTTTATTTTTTCATTTTTGATAGAGCAAGGGAAGGTTATAACCCCTGTCAGATATTTTTTACCCCCATTTGTGTCCCATTGCAGAGATTTCTATTTACTTCCGGCCCCATAGCCAAACAGGAAGTGAGAGGAAAGCACTGCATTTAAGGGAGTTTTTTGGGGACCTCCAGCTCACCAGAATTAATGTCCCCATTGGAACATTTCCCCCATATCACTTTTCTGGAGAAATCCAAAATTTAGGATTTTCTATTACTTTCACGTTCAATGATAATGGTAAACAGGACAAATAGAGAGAGTGAATCTCCTTAACAGGGGCACAGACAGCAATAAAAACTGACAAGCGTTCTAATCCCTCTCCACTCTATTCCAAACTTTAAAAAAATTAAGTTTTGCCTTTACTTATGCTTTAAATTAGTGTTGGAACCAGCTAGTGAAATGAGAAAGAGAGGACACAGCATAAATTGGTGCAAAGCGCCTAACTGCTGACCTGCAGCAGTAGGAATAACAAACTCTAATGTACTGAACCGGAACAGTTTGTTTACTTGATTGTGCGTGAAATGTGTGAACATACCTTGCTTAGAATTATGCACACACAAATTCACTGAGGTTTAATTTGTCACCACCATTGCATCAGCTTGTTCCCAAGCTTCCATTGTCACACCTGACAGCACAAGATGATCGGTGATGCCCGGACTGAATGAAATTTAACATAGGATTTATTTCCTAATTATTTTGTTTTTAAGCTTAGACAAGTGTCTTCTTGATAAGTTACAAATTGACTATCAACATCTTTTATTGAATTCTTAAACAATTCTATTACAGATCTAAATAAGTTTACTTGTAGTAGTAATAGCTTGTAGTAGTAGTAGTCAGATTCAACTGGACTTGTTCTGTAATGCTGAAAGACGTTTTGTAGCTTATCCAAGTCATTTCTTCAGTTCCACTGTCAAGAAGATACCCCAGCATTTATATCTATACTTTTAGACACCTTAAAGCAGGGGTTTCAAACTGACAGCCCTCCAGCTGCCTGTGGGAGTCATGCTTGTAACTGTCAGCCTTGCAATGCCTCATGGGACTTGTAGTATTGCAACAGCTGGAGGGCTGCCAGTTTGAGACCCCTGCCTTAAAGTGATTGCAAAGGTTTTTTTTTTTTCTTAAAATAACAAACATGTTATACTTACTTCCTTTGTGCAAGGGTTTTGCACAGAGTGGCCCAGATCCTCCTTTTCTGGGGTTCCCCCGGCGGCGCTCCTGGCTCTTCCTCCTCTTTGAGTGCCCCCACAGAGAGCCTATTTCCATGGGGGCACTCGTGTGGGCATGCTCCCGAGTCCTGCTGCCGTGTTCATTGACAGAGACGGTAGGACTCAGCTCCGCCCCCCCTAGCTCCCGTGTCGCTGGATTTGATTGACAGCAACGGGAGCCAGTGGCTCCTGCTCCTATCAATTTATCCAATGAGGACCCAACACAGTGGCTGGAGCTGCTGGGCTCATTCTCGTCACTGGAACGATTGGGCTCGGGTAAAAATAAGGGGGGCTCTGGGGGGCAGCTGCACCACAGAAGGTTTTTCACCTTAATGCTTAGAATGCAATAAGGTAAAAAACCTTGACACTTTACAACTCCTTTAATCCAACTACCAAGGAATGTATAGACATTGGTTGTCCAATAAAAATAGTAATGTTTACTGTACTATCAGATGCTTAAAATAAAATTCCAGGTGAAACCTAACTACTCTAGCTCTTAAAGAGAATCAAGATCCAGTGAACTGTTTGATTTTTTTGCAACAGAATATGTTTAATATATTTATGAGCTGACATATATGAAAGCTGTCAACTCTGTTATGTTACCTAGAAGGTCGATCTTCACAAAGAAGTATTTTAGTTCTTAGTGGAGCCTGTTGGGCTAGTCAACACCTGGCTTCCTATATGTCTTGGATACTCCAACAGTCAGGTCTCCCTGTAATAATTGCCAACTTTGTTCCTGTACAAATGAAAGTTTTGGGTGTTTTCGCCCAACTTTGTGTGTTCAAGTACCTTACATTCATTATAATATAAAATAAACAAAAATATCCAACAGGCAGAATAGGACCTCCTCATACTGGTCAATGAAGGTGTGCAGTGACCCAGAAACTCAGTAATAAGTTTCCATCAGCGGGGTCACAAGCTACATTTGACAAGGAACTGTCTGCCCACTACTTTGAATCATTGCTGGGACACCACAGTGTGGTGTTTGATGCCTGAGTAGCCAGTCGCTAGGCCAAAGCACTGTTGCATAGGTACAGTGGGCGTGCTTAGCAGTATTCTAATAATATCTTAAGAAATGTTGATCATTATATAAGATCTTTGTGGATGCTTTGTGTGTGGGGACAGGAATGCTTAATAGTAAGATGCGGCGTGTTGGTGTTTCCTATGTAGCAAGGGGCTGATGTGTTTTTGCTCTCATTGTTCAGGTGACAGGTGCCTTCCAGATAGGAATATTGTTTTTAAATACATGTTTTAATGTTTTAAGATTATGAGGTCTATTTATAAAACAGTAAATGTGGCTTTCACCATACATTCTCTGGTGGTGAATCAATCACTGTCACTTAAAACACAAGGACCTGGAAGACTGGCCTGCAGTTAATGTTTTCTGAATATAAATATGCCCCTTACTATCAACTGATAGTTTGCTGCTTCCCTTGTCCTAATATCTTGTCAGCTTAAATCTTGCTTTTTGTGGTTTTCTCAAAGATTTAGGCCTTAACCTAATACAGTTGTTATAGTTTTGTGAGCAGCTACGCCCCTTCTACCTAATGAAGTAACATTGCTAAGACAATAGTTCCTAAAGAACAAAGTGAAGTGTTCATTTTTGATCTCAATAATTTTAGCATGGTTGGCTGATTAGTGCATGTGCTTTTATGTCCTCATTCTGCCTAGTGTGCACTTGCCAACAGTATTCATTACAGCATGTGTTTTATTCTGCCTCCATCTATAGATGATACAGAAGTGTTTTGGGGGGATGAACACTCCCCGTTGTGTCTGGGATTACAATGTAATGCTGTAGTCCACGGTACGGCGGATGTAATTATATTAGGTAAACAGCAGGAAGACATAGAGGATACAATTTTATTGTCCCTTCTACTCTTGTCCCCACCGGTTATTCTAGGTTAATTAGTATTGTGAGTACAACCATATCAAAAGATTTTCTCTCTCGTGTTTATCATTCTGATAAATAATTACTATGTTAGACTTCTAGGACTTTAATTGCAAGCTATTTCTGACTTGCATATATATATATATATATATATTGGAATTCTAACTCGTTAATATCCTTTTGAATAGTTACATTTTCTTATTTTTTTCCCATCTTCGGGACATTCAACTTTGTCCCAGCCTATACCACATCCTCACTAAGTTAAATAACTCCAGCCCTCAGACACTCCAACACCCCTCCCTCATTAGATTAAGCTCTGCAAGCCAGCCTTCTGCCTGCAACTGCTACGAAATATATCAGTATAGAGATGTCTCAAGTGCTCTGAGCATATCCGTTATTAGACATACATTAAAAAGTACCAGACACGGATAGGATGTGGAGGAATTTGAGTGTTCAGGCTTTGTTCTAATTGTGTGGACTTGCTATTAAAGATTAATGTCCCCTTTCTTTAGTTATAGGTACTTTACTTAAGACAGACATATTAGCTGGAGTTGCTGCACTGCATTGCAGTGTGTAGGGTATAGTCCTCTACATTGCATTTGAACGTATTGTCTTGAAAAAGCCCATTAAAGCATAATAAATGGGATCATATAACACCACAGTGCAAAGCATGTCATTATCCACGACAAGGTCTGGTTACTGCGTAGGTTTAATGAAAGCCAACAATAATCAGGCATGCATTCCTAAACCAAACAAGTATAAAACCCCTTTCACACCGAGGGTGTTTCGCAGGCACTATAGCGTTAAAAATAGCGCCTGCAATCTGCCCTCAAACAGCTGCCGCATTGTCTCCAGTGTGAAAGCCCGAGGGCTTTCACACCGGAGCGCTGCGCTGGCAGGACGGGAAAAAAAGTCCTGCCAGCAGCTTCTTTGGAGCGGTGAAGGAGCGGTGTGTTTACCGCTCCTCCACCGCTGCTCCCCATTGAAATCAATGGGGCAGCGCTGGGATACCGCAGGCAAAACGCCGCTATTGCAGCACATTGCGAGCGGTTTTAACCCTTTCTCGGCTGCTAGCGGGGGGTAAAAACGACCCGCTAGCGGCCTAAATGCGCTGCTAATCCGACGGTAAAACGCCACTAAAAATAGCGGCATTTTACCGCCGAAGCTATGGGCGGCCCGGTGTGAAAGGGCTCTTAGTAGGACTGAATGAGACCCTCATAACTGATGTGTGTCAACCATTAGTCCGGGAGAGATACAAATTGTCAGCCAACGACTGCACTCATGTCCAGAAGGAAGTAGGGCATCTGGCGCCAGATGAAGTAGTCAAGAGGATTGATTTATTAAAGGCAATTAGACGGTTCACTTTTCAAGGGACATTGCATTTTGCAAGAGAATTTTCCATAAAGTAAAAGTGAATAAGTTTAAGCTCCTTCCATCATCCAATCACGAGTGGGCAAAAATGCTGTTTTTTTTTTTCTTCCTTGCACAAAGTAAATTTCACAACATTCACAAATCTCTGTCTCCTGCTTTTTTGTCATCCACTAACCTTTTTTTTTTTAAATGCAGTTTTTCATCAAATGAGAACGGGTGTCAGGGATGCTGACTGCAGGCATCCAGCAGTGGGGTTGACCAGATCTGTGTAGCTGCACTTAGGAAACTGAAACCAGACTGTATATGATTAAAATAAGTTTATTAAAAGTGAAACATAACCCATCCAAACACCAGCAAACAGAATATACAGCAAAAGTGAAGATATATAATAAACCAAGTGACAAAATACCTAACAAGCAGCCTAACTAACCAACTGGCAGAAATACTAGCTAGCAAACTAACTATAATACAGTATATACAGACAAAAGGGAGCACGGATCAATAGGGTAAAACTGGAGAAAACTGTAAAACTGCAAGAAACAGTCAGGAAGGGGAACCAGGACTGGGAATCAGGAACAAGGGGAGCAGAATACAATGTAGCAGGGCACAAGGTACAGATACAGGGCAGGTGCAGGATCAGGATCTAGGCTCTGGATAAGTCAGCAAGCATAATCTGGCTATCAGGCAAAACAACAAAGCAAGTAGAAAATGCAGAGGAGGGACTAAATACCCTCCCAGCAGTCAGCACCAGGTGGAGTCTGATTACTGGGCTCTGCTGGCTGCTGGGAGACACCCTCTGGTGGACACCGGAACTACAACCTTCTGCTCTGGATACTATAGTGTCACCAGCAGGTGATCCAGGTCCTGACAAAGGGAGAATACAGGGCAGGACTGGGAGAGGCTATATTGTTTTGTGCAGTGATGGTTCAAGCCCCTTATGTAAATGAAGGAGCATAATCACATACTATAGAGGGAGCTGACCCCTTTTACCTTTGGGCTGTGCAAGGGGAGCTGAAACCAAGAGGTCATAGAACTTCCCATGCTCTAGGTTGCTGTAGCAGCTGGGAAATCATTGAAAGTGTTTGCAATTAAAGAAAAGTTTGTTCTGCTTTAACAGATGCCGAAATAGTTTGTTTCAATAACTAAACATTTTTTAAATTGATTAGTGCATAGACATTTATAGTTTTATCTAAACATTCAGATATTGACATTTCAACACAGATTTTACATGACAAGATGAAAAACTTTTGTGGGTGCCTTTTTCTACAGAAATGCAATCTCTGCATATGGGATAGAGATACCAAACACCTATTGCAGGCTCTTCCTTGTTAGTTTAGCATCTTTCTGCTCTACAACATAACAACATCATTAACGTACATGCACCTTTGGTAACCTGTAAGTAGCTCAGAAAGTCTTCAAATCAGTCTTTGTAAAGCTCTTTTGGATTCTTGGCCCAGGGTGTACATGGAGCTTCCAGTTTGACATACCTACATTAGACTATTCAGTCTAACCTGCCAATGGTATTAGATACTGCTGCAAAACGCAAATCATACATCATGGAAGCATACCCTTAATCCACCTGCAGTACAATTATGCAATTTTTCCATGCTCACTGAACCCTTTAAATATGTGAAAAGGGATGTCCTTGGGCACTTCTTGGCCGCTGCTAGGGCGTTCATCCCCCACCACTCTCAATTGACTACTATTCTTCCCTTTGGGAATGGGCTAATGAAGTGGAAACTATAAGAGACCTAGAATAACTGTTGGTACAGGAAGCAGGTAAGTCCACACCTGGACCACATGCGCCATGCTCCAATACTCACCTGAGTTTCTATTGAGGGCTAAGAGCGATTCCAATTCAATTCCTCCATTCCTATTCAGCTGTGATGGTGTGTATCCCCCCCCCCTTTCATTACCATGTCTGCTTTCCTTCCCCTCCCTACCCTTCTACCTTCTTTATAATCTGTGTTATACAATTATACATACCCATTCCTTTTGCTATGCAAAAGCTTCACTGATGCATACCACACACTTGCGATCCCTTCAGCTTATACCTTCTGTTTACGTTTTCAAATATTAATCTACTCTACGAAGTTCTATCTTTTCAATGCAACCAAATCTGATACCAAAGTTGGTGCTTCGCACCTTTTTCATGTTTCTGGATTTTGGTTGTAATTTGCATTGTGACTGAACTTTACACTGGCATTTTCTGTTACTTTCCAAATTCCGTACTTGCTATTTGTCTGTACCTAAGTTTTATATTTCAATAAAATCAGATTGAACACAATTATGCCATTTTTGTAAGCTTTCTTCTTTTCACTCCAAGCTTCCCTTAAAAAAAAAGTGTTTTGGAAATAGTTTTGTGTGTGATTGGTTCTCGTTAGAAATGTTCATACTATAGAGAAAAGAGTAAAACGCTTGGCCAGTCCAGTTGATTAAATCAGCCAGTCCTCATGGACATAACCTTTTTTTTATCTTATCCATTTTGGAACCGCAAACCCACTTATGTTAAATTATGTATGTAGTCTTTGCAAGAGGTGATTTCTGTTCTTGGGATGTTTCCAGTCCTATAGTGCTTACAATCTCATTTTCTCATAGCAGAAGTTATCCGGCCATGATGAGGAGTGACTGCTGCTGGGTCTCAGACCATATTTTCTGACTCAGATGACAACAGATTAATGACTGGGTTTGTCTCTTTGCTCCGCAATGTGCAGCTCAGAGACTGTCAGTGTTATATAACAATGAGTAATTGCTATTTTAACACAGAATCTGGCAACAAGTGAAATGTTTAAACACACAGAGCAGAGTTCTCGCTGCGGGGGGTGTGAAAAGGATTCCTTCTGGCACAGCAAACCGCTAGTGTTTAGAAAAGCAGTGTCTTTATATATTAAGGCAGCGATGACTCAATTGTGTTCCTCACAGTGGTATTTTAAGGAAATGACTGTACTTAGCATCCCCCACAAAGAGGTTTGGGATTTGCACATATGGAAATAGGCCTTCTATAATTGCAGTGAACAACCAATTTTAGTTACATCATGGCTTCTGTCTAATAAAACACAGAGCAAAGTGCAAATTGTAAAACACATATAAACCAAATAGCTGAGTATTTTCAATCAAGCTGAAATCAAACTGGATGCTAATGGTAACTGCACAGCTTGGCAGTTTGAATTATGTAATTCCATAAAAGCCTACGTGGCACTGATGACACGTGACACTGATGTGGCACTGATGACAGATGGCACTGATACGTGGCACTGATGACATGTGGCACTGATGACAGATGGCACTAATATGTGGCACTGATGACAGGTAGCACTAATACGTGGCACTGATGACACATGACACTGATGTGGCACTGATGACAGATGGCACTAATACGTGGCACTGATGACAGATGGCACTAATACATGGCACTGATGACACTTGACACTGATATGGCACTGATGACAGATGGCACTGATACATGGCACTGATGACACGTGGCACTGATACGTGGCATTGATGACACGTGACACTGATAACAGATGGCACATGACACTGACAGGTGGCACTGATGACAGATGGCACTGACAGGTGGCACTGGGGACAGGTGGCACTGGGGACAGGTGGCACTGGGGACAGATGGTACTGACAGGTGGCACTGGGGACAGATGGCACTGATAGGTGGCACTGGGGACAGGTGGCACTGGGGACAGGTGGTACTGGGGACAGGTGGCACTGGGGACAGATGGCACTGGGGACAGGTGGCACTGGGGACAGGTGGTACTGGGGACAGGTTGCACTGGGGACAGATGGCACTGATAGGTACTGTGGGCACTGTATTTTAGTTTGTGTTCACTCACGCTGCAGCACAGGTCACTTTGCCTCCTCACACGCGGTCTCTGTGTGAGGAGGGAGAGCCGGCATTGAGAGATGATCTCATATGTTTACACTTGAGATCATCTCTCATTGGACACAGCGATCGAGTGCTAAATGGCAGCTGTGATTGGCCACTTAGCATGATCTGTGATTGGATGTGTCCAAGGGATACGGCCAACACAGATTCTCCCCTATGCGTGCCCGCGGTGGCGCACGGGGATGGAGTAAAAAGGAGGACGCCCTGCCAGCAATTGAGCGTTGCGCTGTAGATGTCTTTCGGCTATAGCGCGGGCGCCTAGTGGTTAAGACACTGCATATAGACATCACTTACTTAGCCCAACTTCCTGGTACTTGTAGTACTACTAGTTCATTCTCTTCACTGAACACTGTATGCAGACATCTGTGCACAGCCAGCAATAATAGACACTCTGGCAGCCATCAACAACTGACCTCACAGCAACATAAGACCCACCCCTAGCAACAATAGGTCCCCCACCAGCAACAATAGATCTCCTTCAGCAACAATAGACCCCTGCAAACATAGATCCCCTCCAGCTAGAATAGATCCCCCAGCAGTGAGCATCAATACCCTGCAGCACACCCGAGCACCCCTTGCCATTACCTACTGTCAGTCCAGGAGGTGCCGGAACTGCGTTCCCCCGCGTTCCCACTGAAAAAAAGCCCTGGAGACAATAATAATATTTTTTTGGATATGTATTATAGCAGAAAGTAAAAAAAAATTGTCACTCTTTTTTTGTTTATAGCACAAAAAATAAAAAACAGCAAAGTTGATCAAACACCACCAAAGAAAGCTCTATTTGTGGGAAAAAATGGACATCAATTTTGTTTGGGTACAACGTCGCACGACTGCGCAATTGTCAGTTAAAGCAACGCAGTGCTGTATTGCAAAAAATGGCCTGGTCATTAAGGGGGCAAATCCTTCCAGGGCTGAAGTGGTTAAAGGAGCCAGCCACTTTGAACATAACAGTTTGAATAGTGTTTGTCATGTTGTGTGGATGTACTGGCCTGTGGGTTGAGGAAACAGAAGGGAGTGAATCTGACATTGGAAACAGAGTGTTAGTTCCCTAACCATCTGCCAACCTGTTCACAGAGGTTATTGTAAAAGAAATAAGGTTTAACCACTTGCCAACCAGCTCATGCTGATATACATTGACAAAGTGACACAGGTGCGCAAAACGACTTACCAGTTCGTCACTCCATCATCGGTGACTAGCGAGCCCGTGGGTACCGTGGGTCCCATGGACTTGATGTCCTTTATTGGCCCGTGATTGTGGCATGGAGAGACAGAACATAAACAAAGAATTTCCCTGTTCTGCCTAGCAACATGACAGGGATCTACTTTCCCCAATGATTGCTTTTTTTTCAAAATTGTCGCTCTTTTTTTGTTTATAGCGCAAAAAATAAAAACAGCAGAAGTGATCAAATACCACCAAAAGAAAGCTCTATTTGTGTGAAAAAAAGAACGTCAATTTTGTTTGGGTACAACCTCGCATGACCGCGCAGTTAAAGCGACGCAATGGTCAGAGGTGTTGGAGGACTTGCAGAGTCGGGGCAACCAGCGGGGTACAGATTCTGTCAGCGACCCTCATGAGGGTAGCGCAACATAATATTAGACATATGCGATTAGTTTGGTACGAATCGAAAATTTGTACAAATTTCCGTAAGTTCGTACATTCGGGAGGATCCGAAATACGAATTGCTATGCTTCCGAATTTTGTACGAAATACAAAATATCGTTTACGAATTTCGGATCCAAATTCCTAACAAACATTCGTAATTGTTACGAAAAGTTAACAAACCTAAAAGTTAAAAACCCAGGAAGTCAGCACAGCACAGGGATGGTGGGAGCCCCTCATAATGATAAATTCATCATAACGAACATTCGTAATTGTTACGAAAAGTTAACGAACCTCGTTATCTTGCTATCTCGTACAAAATTTCGGACGCGAATTACGAAATACGAATTAATTCTAATACGAAACGGAACGAAGCGAAACAAATTTATTGACGGTGCACATGTCTACAACATATGGTCCTGAAGAAGCGGGGGATCCCATGTAACGCATAGACCAGTTACAAGTACATGTATCCATTTACATATTTTTGTATTTATCGCAAAGTTTCTTAATGCACATCCATGTTTTTATTATTGTGTTTATGATAACATTTTATGTGTAATACAATTTATATAGATTTTAGGCAGACTACATCCACAAAGATCTGTGGTTAGTTCTCCAAGATTTTTAGAACAACTTACCTGCAGCTAATTGGATTTTCGTTTTCTAGAGCCAGATTCATTAAGACATGGTTTCTGATTGGTTGTTGTAGCAGCTTTACTGAGTAGGCTAGACTACATACACCGGTAGGCATGATTGAAAAGACTGCGTGGACTGATAATACAAGGGTTAACTCATCACTGTACTTTTCTGAGGCTATGAATAAAATGTGTCACCAGTGCTTATTAGTGAACTCAATCCTTTATTACGACCATTAGGGCTCACAGCGATATGCTGTGTCCCGCTAATGAGGGACATGGCTCCTGTTTATTTCACTGGGATTACTGCTTAATTATAAAACACACAGGTTGGAAAAAACAATTATATTGTTGGTTAAATAGGCCCCATGGGACCCAAGGGGACAGAGGGAGGTCTGGGTCATTATTATAAATGGTTTGTTTGGAAACACACAGGATGGTAGGTCATATGGCGTTGTGGGTTTAATGTCTTACGATTAACACAGTAAAAAAAGGGTTTTAGTTTAATCCTCAGTGGTGCAAGTCTTTTCTTTATCTCAAAATAACACTATATTAATAAGTAAGAATTAATTGCATTGGATTACATACTTTTACTATGCTTTGTTGTATAGGTAGCATGTTATAAATAAACAAAAAGACACATCAGATCTGTTATCCTTTGCTATACTGCTGTACATCAGTTCTTAAATGTCACATTTAATCAAGAAGCGTTCACTCCTACTCTTTTTTTTTTTATCTGGTTAATACCCAAGAGGCCACCACAAGCAAGGTTGCATGTTTGTGTTTTCTTTCATGCGGGGCACATGAAGTGTTCATGTAACATGCATAAATTGAGCAATAGCCTGTCAATCCAAGGGTTGGATTAGCAAAACATAAATGCAGCCTGTAGGCAAGACAAGTTGACACTTTAAACAATGCTAAACTCACTTGATGTCTCTGTGAAAATTCATTATAATAAGACACTTTGCACATCCAGGTTTATTTAATTAGGTTGTTGAAAATCATTTTGATATTATGCAGCGAAAAGGTTGCTATGGTTGTTGTTGGCAACAGTGAACAAATAGGTTCCATCCTTTGCTTTAAGACAGTATTTACCAAGATATCTAAATGCATACTACAAAACATCCTTTAACTAGGTGAGGGTTTTTTTTAGGTGCCAAAAAACATGCCACAAAAATTGTTACATAAAATACACCGTAATCTTTGTTATATTGCATAAACACAAAAAGTTTAAAATTGCTGACCTAATAGTAGGTCATTATAGCCTCAAAAACACTACATAGGAAAACATGTCAATGTTAAAATGATATTAAATCTTTATTTGTTAATAACAAACATTGTATATTTACCTGCTCTGTGCAATGGCTTTGCACAAACAGAGAAGCCGTGATCCTTGTCTTCTGGGGTCCACCCTGGCACTCCTGGCACCTCCCCTTCAGAGTACCCCCCCCCCAGCAAGCCGCTTGCTATGAGGTGTACTCGTGCACACTTCCTCCAGTGTCCCGCTGCCTGAGCCTATTGACACAGACAGCGAGGCTTTGTCCCGCCCCCCACTCTCTCATCATAGAATTTGATTGACAGCAACAGGAGCTAATTATTCCCTCTGCTATCAATCTGCCCTGTGAGCAGAGAGAGAGCTGCTGCTCTCGTGTACAGCGCTGGATTGAGATTGGTCTCGGGTAAATATAGGGGGGTGAAGGGGGATCCTGTAGCACAAAAGGCTTTTTTACCTTAATGCAGAGAATGCATACAGGTAAAAAACCTTAAGGCTTTAGAACCACTTTATTTGCCTCATTGCCACCTAACATAGGTACAGTATATGGTATAGATAGAAAAGATACTTTCACTTATTTCTGATTGAATTCATGGAACAATACTTCTACATATAGTGGCCAATTGGTCTCAGCACAAAACTTGTTTTGGCCACCATACATAGAAATTTTGCTCTATGAAATTCATCAGAAATAAGTGAAAGTATCTTTTCGAATTGTACTATATGGCTATTAGGTAGTAATGGGGCAATTAATGTTGCCATTTTTTCCCATGTACAATGTTTTATAGGGGTATAATAACCTATTATTAGGTCATCAATTTTAAACATTTCGTGTTTATGCAATGTAATAAAGATTACAGTGTATTTTACGCAATAATTTGTGTAGCATGTTTTTTGACACCTAAAAAATCCCTCATCCAGTCAAAGGATGTAATATATATAAAGATTTGATATCCAATAGTAATCACCTGCACTAATAAATTCTAATGAGACATCTGATCAGCATGGACAACAGCTCTGCGTTTGCTCTCATTTTCTTTTGTATAGTTTTATAAACAGATCTTATCAAATTAAAGTGATTGTAAACTTTTGTTTTTTATTTTTTTTAAATAACAAACATATCATACTTTCCTCCACTGTGCAGTTCGTTTTGCGCAGTGTGGCCCCCGAACCTCGTCTTCTGTGGTCCTCCGGCAGTGCTCGTGCCTCCTCCTCGCATTGGTAAACCCCCTGGGAGAAGCGCTCTCCCTGGGGCTTATCATGCGGGCGCACTCCTGAGTCCAACATTTGGGTGCATAGACACAGAGTGCCTGATTTGGCCATGTCCCCCGGTGCCCACGTCATTGGATTTGATTGACAGCAGCGGGACCCAATGGCTTTGCTGCTATCAATCTATCCAGTCAGGAGCCGAGAACCCTGGACAGAGAGGAAGAGTGTGTCTCCGCCGAGTGAATGACCGGGCTCAGGTGAGTAAAATGGGGGGCTGGGGGGCCGGTCAGTGTCAGAAGTTTTTTCACCTTAATGAATAGGATGCATTAAGGTGAACAAAACATGAGGGTTTACAACCCCTTTAAGTTGGTATTGAGATAGTTCTTCATTTCAAATACAGTATATATTGTGGTAGGGCGAGCCCATGCCACTGTTTAATATGGCGGTCTGGAAAAGGTTTTCCACATTATTGATGAAGGTGTGTGCTGCATTCATCTTAGAGCCAGAAGTAGAGGTGAGCGCTCCACCCTCCCTAGGGGGTCAGTGATTGCAATGGAGCTGTGAGAAGTGAACCTTGCACCATAGTGCCCAAGACAGGACAGATTGAGGCACAAGCCTGAGAGAGGGAGAGACAGCCTGCGACAGATGGAGCAGCTGGGATGCTGCAGAAAAGAAACAGAGCTGAGGTACAGCGTGTGTGCACGAGCACTAGATGTGTTTGATGGTCAGGAACTACCAAAACTACTAAGTTGAGCAGTAGAGCTGTGAAGAGAGCCACAAGACTGAATATTGTTCATTTGTTGTATTGATGGTGAGAACCCCTGCATGGGAAGATATCCATGTGAACTTTTGTGTTACTTTTAAATAAAAGTAGGCAGAAAAAGTCCTAAAACGTACTTCCGGTGTGGAGTAAACTCATGTACTTCTGGTGTGGAGTAAACTCACTTTGTAAAGTAATGAGTGTGCAGCTTGTATAACAGGGTAAATTTGCTGTCCCCTCAAAATAACCCAACACACAGCCATTAATGTCTAAACTGCTGGTAACAAAAGTGAGTACACCCCTAAGTGAAAATGTCCAAATTGGGTCCAAAATGTCAATATTTTGTGTGGCCACCATTATTTTCCATCACTGTCTTAACCCTCTTGGGCATGGAATTCACCAGAGCTTCACAGGTTGCCACTGGAGTCCTCTTCCACTCCTCCATGACGACATCACAAAGCTGGTGGATGTTAAGAGACCTTGCGCTCCTCCACCTTCCATTTGAGGATGCCCCACAGATGCTCAATAGGGTTTAGGCCTGGAGACATGCTTGGCCAGTCCATTACCTTTACCCTCAGCTTCTTTAGCAAGGCAGTGGTCGTCTTGGAGGTGTGCTGGGGTCGTTATCATGTTGGAATACTGCCCTGTGGCCCAGTCTCCAAAGGGAGGGGATCTTGCTTTGCTTCAGTATGTCACAGTACATGTTGGCATTCATGGTTCCCTCAATGAACTGTAGCTCCCCAGTTCTGGCAACACTCATGCTGCCCCAGACCATGACACTGCCATCACCATGCTTGACTGTAGGCAAGACATACTTGTCTTTGTACTCCTCACCTGGTTGCCGCCACACACGCTTGACACCATCTGAACCAAAAAAGGCTAAGGACATGGTTCCAGTAATCCATGTCCTTAGTCTGCTTGTCTTCAGCAAACTGTTTGCGGGCTTTCTTGTGCATCATCTTTAGAAGAGGCTTCCTTCTGGCATGACTGTAACGAAGCATCCCACACTCCGCTTAAGTGCTTTTGTCATGTACCGCTTCCTTCTAGTCTGTACATAGATATCAGATATTCCAACCGCTTGCAACCAAGAGCTAGGCAGAACTCGTTTTGGCTGCTGAACATGAACTTTTTAGTGAAACACAGGTACACAGAAGTAACACTCGGGACAATCCCCTCTCCCTTTGTATTCATGGCAGGGTAGACTGTCCAATCAGCAGGGAGAGCTGTTGGAGGAATTCCCCCCTCCCTCCTCACCGTAAACACACATACACATCCCATAATACTTTTCTTCCAAAGCAGACAGACACAATAGAACAATGGAAACAAGCCACACCCCAAAGGACCCAGCAAAGAGTCCATAACAGTATGAGACAATATAATATATATATATATATATATATATATATATATATATATATATATATATATATATATATATATAAAACATTCCAGTGTGGTTGTACAGCGAGTCTGATTAGTACAGATCAGACCTGGGTTCTCGTTCACCTTGTGTCCCTAATAGAAACAGGATGTCTTAGACATAGGAGGTGCATGGGGAGCTGAAACAAGAGTTTCCCAACAGCCATGTAGACCAATTTGATGCAGTGTGCAGCGTATGGTCTGGGCACTGACAGGCTGCCCACCCCTTCAATCTCTGCAGCAATGTTGGCAGCACTCATACGTCTATTTCCCAAAGACAACCTCTGGTCTTGGCCACTGTGCTGCAGGTAAGTTTCAGGGTCTTGGCAATCTTATTATAGCCTAGGCCATCTTTATGTAGAGCAAAAATTATTTTTTTCAGATCCTCAGAGAGTTTTTTGCCATGAGGTGCCATGTTGAACTTCCAGTGACCGGTATGAGAGAGTGAGAGCAATAGCATCAAATTTAACACACCTGAGACCTTGTAACACTAACGAGTCACATGACACCGGTGAGGGAAATCGCTAATTGGGCCCAATTTGGACATTTTTACTTAGGGGTGTACTCACTTTTGTTGCCAGCGGTTTAGACATTAATGTGTAAAGTGTGTTTTAAAGGGACAGCAAATTTACACTGTTATACAAACTGTACACTCACTACTTTACATTGTAGCAAAGTGTCATCTCTTCAGTGGTATAACATGAAAAGATATAATAAAATATTTACAAAAATGTGAGAGGTGTACTCACTTTTGTGAGATACTGTGTGTATATATATATATATATATATATATATATATATATATATATATATATATATATATATACATATATATAAACACTAACTCTAACAGTTTGTCAAAGTAAAACATTCTTAATTTAGTACTTGCAACTCTGTAATTTTACTGAGACCATAGCTGAATCTGTTCAGCTGACACATAGCATATTTTTGCTTCCAAAAATCCCCTTAGAAAACTTGCCTGATTTTCAGCTGAATCTTGCTTCTTGAATGCTGGGCAGGTAAATAGGAAGAGGTTGCATTTGCCTTGCAGCTCTGTTTAGTCTCATTACAAGAAAGCTCAAGCTGGTTCTGTTCCACAACTTGGAAAATGGTGCCCTGAAGATTGTTTCACTGCTGTGTTACTTGACAGTACAGTGTAAAGAGGTATAGCCATTTTCCTGCTTACTGAATGACGTTGGAATTTATATGCTTTAAAAGTAGAAATGATATTTTCTTTTGTATTGCATAAGTTCTTCAGCTATAAAGCCCTACACATTAGTTCAAGACTATTCTCGTGGTCATTCGTTAGTTATCTGGGGACTCATCATAAAGAAAAGTACAAGTTAGGAGAACTGTAGCCTGGGTTTAAAGTCATCATAAAAAGTTCATGAACCTGCTGTGCCCATTACAAAGGTATATTACTTGCTGCTGAATTTTATATTTAATTTACCTTGTGGAATATGTGGAAGGAGAAATGAAACTCAAATTAGGTCAGATAGAATCATTTGATTGTCTTAAGCTGAAAATAATACCATACCTTTATTGTATTGCTATGATACTGTATGGAGCTTTTCCAATTGAAAGTGTCTTTCTTGTGAATAAGCCACTGCTCTGTTTCTAAAATAAATGTTGACATTTTGGTACAATTAATACCTAGTAGTAAAAGAATATCCATTCAACATCATAGAAGGATCAGAATAATAATTCCTCCAAACTCTTGGGATGTCCACATCAGAAATGTTTTGCCTCCACCAAATACCCCATATTTTGAGTTCCCTTAACTAATTGGCCCTCAAGCCAATTCTGACATTTCTCACATGCAAATGTAAAAATCTGCATTTTTTTTGCTAGAAAATTACTTAATACCCCCAAACATTATATATACATATATTTTTTTTAAACAAACGCCCTGGAAAATAAAATGGTTGTTGTTGCAATTTTTTATGTTGCACGAAATTTGCTCTGTGGTTTATTAAACATAGATTTTTTTGAAAAAAATACACTTTAATGAATTCTAGTTCTAGTCCACAGGACAACTATTAGTCATGCACTCCTTTATGGAAGAGTGGCAAGAAGAAAGCCATAGTTGAAAGAAAGCCATAAGAAATCCCGTTTGCAGTTTGCATGAAGCCTTGTGTGGGAGACAGCAAACATGTGGAAGAAGGTGCTCTGGTCAGATGAGACCAGAATTGAACTTTTTGGCCTAAAAGCAAAATGCTATGTGTGGTGGAAAACTATCACCCTGAACACATCATCCCCACCGTGAAACATGGTGGTGGCAGCATCATGTTGTGGGGATGCTTTTCTTCAGCGGGGACAGGGAAGCTGATCAGAGTTGATAGGAAGATGGATGGAGCCAAATACAGGGCAATCTTAGAAGAAAACCTGTAAGAGTCTGCAAAAGAGATACAATGGAATGGTTTAGATCAAAGCATATTCATGTGGTAGACAGTGTTACTTTCGTAGACTAAAACCGACTAAAACATTTTAATCGACTAACTTAATACCATTTATTCGACTAAAATACGACTAAAACTAAAACAATTGAGATGACTAAATTAGGACTAAAACTAAAATGGCATTTTAGTCAAAAGACTAAAATGGGACTAAAACTAAAATGCCATTTTAGTCAACACTAAGACTAAAATTAAATTGAAATTTGACGTCAAAATTAACACTGGTCTGTAGTGCATGTTTATACCTCAATACCATAAATAAAAACATATTAAATTTTTCACTCCAGCAGTATATAATGAGTTTGGAAATTGTAGAGAAATGCTTAAGTAATGCATTACAATTTAACTACACCCATTAGATTTTAGATGACTAAAATTATTTTTAGTCGACTAAAATCCTTTTAGTCAACTAAAATGTACTGGAGATTTTAGTTGACTAAAATGTAAGCCATTTTAGTTGACTACAAAGTCCTGGAGATTTAGTCGACTAACTACGACAAAAAATAAAACAAATTTGCTGCCAAAATTAACACTGGTGGTAGAATGGCCCAGTCAAAGTCCAGACCTAAATCCAATTGGGAATCTGTGGCAAGACTTAACAATTGCTGTTCACAGACGCTCTCCATCCAATCTGACAGGGCTTGAGCTATTTTGCTAAGAAGAATGAGCAAAAATGTCACTCTCTAGATGTGCAAAGCTGGTAGAGACATACCCAAAAAGATTTACAGCTGTAATTGCAGCAAAAGGTGGTTCTGCAAAGTATTGTAGATGTATTCAGGGGGGCTGAATACAAATGCATGCCACACTTTTCAGATATTTATTTGTAAAAAAAATTGAAAACCAATTATCGTTTTCCTTCCACTTCACAATTATGGGCCACTTTGTGTTGGTCTATCATATAAAATCCCAATAAAATACATTTACGTTTTTGGTTGTAACATTTTTCAAGGCACTGTATACTTGTCATAAGCATGAAACCAAAGGGCATATAATTGATCCCAATCAGTTATATTATTTGTAAAGTTTAAGTGCTTATTTAAAGTGGTTGTAAACCATTTTGTCTTAAGTTTATCTATAGGTAAGCCTAGAATAAGGCTTACCTATAGGAAGTGGAAATATCTCCTAAACATGCGGCGTTGAGGAAATATTTCGCTTGTAGTGCGCCGATGTTGTCATCGGCACATGCGCTGTGAAGAAACGGACCACCATGCCTGACAGCTCCCATGCGCATGCAGGGGAGTGACATCACGTGGCTCCGGCCAGTCACAGAGCAATGCATACTAGCCCATTATGCTTTTTATTTGCAGGCCTTGGGGGGGAGCAAAAGAGGAAGTAAAACCCATCTGGTCTATAGCAGAATGACAGCCAGGAAGTTGTTCAGTTATCCTGACTGGGTGTCATATGACATCTAGCAGGATAAGCCACGAACGTGCATGCGCGGGGGTGCGCAGTGTGGCAATCGGTGGTGCGGTGTGTCACTCTGACACACTGTATCTCCGATCGTTATAAAGAGCCTCTAACGGAGGCTCTTTACCACGTGATCAGCTGTGACCAATCACAGCTGATCACAGCGTGAACCAGGAAGTGCCAGTAATCGGCTTTCCTCAGTTCACGCTGACAGGCAGAGCCCATCGGCGGCTCTCCTGTCAAGGGGGTGGTGTGCACTGATAATCAGCACATTGATTGTCAGCGCAGCCCCCATCAGAGTTGCCCACCACAATGCCAATAAGTGCCCACCCAAATCCCAATGAGTGCCCACCCAAATCGCCAATCAGTGCCCATAAAAAAGCCAATCAGTGCCCATCAGTAATGCCTGTCAGTACCTCCTCATGAGTGATGCCTATGAGTGCCATCTATTAGTGCTCATCAGTGCTGCCTATCAGTGCCACCTATTAGTGCCCATCAGTGCCGCCTATCAGTGCCACCTATCAGTGCCCATTAATGCCGCCTATCAGTGCCCATCAGTTGCGCCTATCAGTGCCCATCAGTTGCGCCTATCAGTGCTGCCTATCAGTGCCCATCAATTCTACATATTAGTGCCTCCTCATCGGTGCCACCTTATCAGTGCCACCTCATCAGTGCCCAACAATGCCGCCTCATCAGTGCCCTTAATGCAGCCTCATCAGTGCCCGTCAGTGAAGGAGAAAACAACATTTTATAACAGAAACGAAGAAAAACTTTTTTTTTTCAAAAATTTCAGTCTTTTTTAGTTTGTTTAGCAAAAAATAAAAACCCCAGTGATGATCAAATACAACCAAAAAAAGCTCTATTTGTGGGAAGAAAATTATAAAAATGTTGTTTGGGTACAGTGTTGTATGACGCGCAATTGTCATTCAAAGTGTGACAGTGCTGAAAGCTGAAAATTGTCCTGGGCAGAAGGGGGAGAATGTGCCCTGCATTGAAGTGGTTAAATATGGATTAATGCCTAACAAAGGTTTGGGAATTTTTTTTACTAGAATAAAGGTCTAAACTTAGTTTAAGAAGGGAAAACAAACTTATAAAGCTGGTTACCCACACTCAGCACTGTGATATATTAAAGAATAATAATGCTGGTCATTTTTTCCTGGAAATATGATTTTCTATGGCTTTACTCTGTCAGTGTTTGGCATTCATTATATTGTCACATCCAGATCCCTGAGATCACTTCTCCTCTGATAAGGCTCTAGCTGAATCCAATGAAGGCTCAACCTCACAATCCTTCAAAACGCTGTGGTTACACTGCTGAAGTTGAATACAGAACATTGAATTTATGTATTTCAAGACTAGAAAAAACATTGTAGTGTCTATATATTTTGCTTTAAAGAGACCCTGTAGCCAGACAATTCATTTCAGGAACAATCCTCACAAAAGATTATATGTGCATTCAACCTATTTTATGCATGTTATTTACTAGTCAAAACTTCCCTTGTGTAGACATACAAAAGGTCCAAAAGTGTTGCTGGGTGTCACCATCTTGGATGTGATGTTAGAAGCCCCAGCATCCTCAGAGCTGTCACTCACGTGACATCCTATAGCAGTGATGGGGAACCTTGGCACCCCAGATGTTTTGGAACTACATTTCCCATGATGCTCATGCAATCTGCAGTGTAGTGGAGCATCATGGGAAATGTAGTTCCAAAACATCTGGGGTGCTAAGGTTCCCCATCACTGTCCTATAGTATTACCTTCACTCCCATAAAAGCATTTGAGGGGAGGGATGGAAGGGCTGGTCCGGAACAGAGAGTAATTAGACGCTCCCAGAAGAGGAGAGGGCTGTGACATTCAGATGGGGAATGTCCCAAAGAAGTAACATTTTTCCAGCAAATTCAAATGCACATTGCAAATGAATAAAATTGTGTTTATGGAACAAAAATGCTGCAAGCAAGCATTTAAGATATTTGATTTTTCTCTGCTTTTACCTGCCAATTTTTTAAAGCTGAAGCTTAGTGAAAATAAAAAAAAATAGCACCAGGGATGGTACTGACCATGAATGAAAAGTGTCCTGCATACTAGTGGCTGCTGTGTTAGGTTGACATTTAGAGCCCTCTACCCTGGGTATCCCCCTAGTGGTGATCTTTTAGTGCTGTGGAGTTTAATATGAGTGGCTGCATCTGCTGCAGGCACTCCTCCAGTACCAACTATGCCTGCACTTTCCACTCCCTTGTTCTATTCATAGAAGCTATTGATACTATTAGTTAAATAGAAGTACTATTGGTTCCCACAGTGAAAAGCGCTCTATGAATGGATGACAGGTGGATAGATGAAAGGTCTATCATCTCCATTCATAGAGCGCTTTTCATTATGGGAACCAGAACAATGGCTTCTATGAATGGAGCATGGGGGGGGGGGGCAGAAAGGGTAGTGGACACTTTACAAGTGCATGGCACAGGTGCAGCCACTCATATTAACTCCTGCAGCATCAAAATATTACAGCTGCCGAGGTATCTGGGGTCAGAGGATTTTAGATTTTAGACTTCAGAAAGACTTCACATTTCAACCTAACATAGCAGCCACCTGCACATAGGGCAAGACCATCCTTGGTGCTTTAAAAAAATCATTTAACTTCAGCTTTAGTAAGTGGCAGCATCCTTTTGATAATGTTACAAAAACAACTTTAGTATAATGCAGTCTACCTGGGACTTTCCATCATTAAAGCGGAGTTCCACCCAAAAGTGGAACTTCCGCTTATCTGTCTCCCCCCCCCCCGGTGCCACATTTGGCACCTTTCAGGGAGGGAGAGGGGAACAGGTACCTGTTTTTGACAGGTACCCTTTCCCAACTTCTGGGGATGGCACAGCGGTGCCGTCCCTCAGAAGTTCAGCCCCCCTCCTCCTTCCTCCACTGCTGGGCCAATTGCAAAGCGCAGCGCGCTTCGGGCATGCACAGTAAGGCACTGAGGCAGGAGAAGCAACACACTGAGCTTCCCAGTGAATTTCTGTGCAGGGGATGGGGGGGGGGGATGTCAAGAGCAATTTGATCATTGGAGGAGAGCACACTGAGTTCCCAGCATAGCTAGAGAACTGACCACAGTGTGTCCTCCTGCTTAGTGTGGTCAATTTTTAAAAGGAAAACAGAGGGACTGTCAGAAATGACACATATTTCACACAATGGAAGCAATACAAAGAGCACAGGATACTCCTTCGTACAAGTACATGGTACAGCAGGCACATACTGTATCAAGAATATGAAATGTTGGGGTAACAAACGCTTTAATTAAATTCATATTCAGCAATATATGAATTAAAAGGGCTTTAGAAACAGATATTTTTTCATTGATGGGTATATACCATTATAAATATTCAAAGCTTAAATTATTTAAACAGGTAAACTGGAAAACCTGGCTATATTATCACTACAGATTGTAACAATCATATTGCTTTACTTTGTGACACTACAGCTTGCAAGCTTCCTTGGCCTCCTGTTAGTCTCCCCAGTATTTTGTTCTTCCAACTTGGAGGGCTAGGCTATCCTTTATATCTGGGTCAGTGCTGGAGACCTTCCTGACACTGATGGCCAAATAAAAAGCTCTACTAATAGCTATAACTTTCATTATTATTTCATCATGCAAACCTGAGTAGAACATGAAAGCCCACACTTCTTACAACTGGAGAGGGAGGAGGGCTACTGTCCCTCGGCAAGCTCGGAGTGATCTGATAAAAGGACCACTTTATCAATTCACTTGAGTGAATAAGATTCACCAGTGAAGTAAATCATAACCTCTCAGCAAATCCCAGCTGATAGCATTGGATTTTCTGAAAAGTCATTTGATTTAGTACTCATTCCCAGAGATATTGCAACAAGTAAGTTCTGAAAAAAAAAAAAACAACAAAGCAGTCTGATGACTAGACAGCTGAGGCAAAAGAAGAGTTGTACAATAAATATGCATTCTTGCTTCTTTCCATAATGTGCTCGTAGGTGCAGCATTGTTGACACCGCTGAGCAGCAGCATACAAAATCATATGCTGCTTTTCTTTTTGTCCTGTATAATATTGCATCTCCAGACATAATATCCCAGAGTAATCCACCTTACTTGTAGCAGTGTAAAGCAATCCCTTCTTGTGTCTCTTAATCCCGAGGATTCTGTATTAATAGGCAGCACACCTCATTGATTTTTAATTAATTTTTTTTCAAGAGACAGAGGAGAGCTGCCTCAGTCCACTGACGTCTCACTACTTATTCAGAACCACATCCGTATTGATCGCCTGCCTAAAGAGCAGAAGTAATCCATTTTAAATGCACTTCTTTGAAAGAGTGCAGGAGCTTGACAATACAGACACGTCTTTTGTAATTACAAGACATCAGGAAGAGGTTATGGCAGAAGAAGAGGAGATTTTAGAAGTATTCTGGTAATACACATCAGAAATTTGCATGCTAAATCAGACAGCTGTATTGGCATTTTAATTTAGCAACATAGTAGTTTTTGAACTGTACCTGCCATAATGCTGTATAGTTAAAGGGTCAATCCAACCAAAAATGTTATATCAGTTAATGATACGCCAGTAGGTGAATTCAATTGCTTACTTCTTGTATCACTTGAAAAACTAGCAGAAAGTAGTTTACCTGATTTCCCCAAAGGGTTCTAATGTCCCTGTTGGAATTTGCATCTCTTTATATTACAAAGCAGGTGGTAGGCAGGCTGAAACTTTTCCTGTTGAGGAGAGAGGAGTCAAGGTATATAATGCAGGCCAAAGTAGCAAGGGGAAGATCTTCTCTTTGAGTCCATAACAGATATAAGTAGCTTACAGATTACGTTATTAAGTTACCATTCTGAATAAATAATAAAAAGACTGTGGAAATCGACTCATTATGCTATAAAGCATCCCTCCTTTTTTCTGTATAGATCTAACAAAGATGATGATGCCATTCAAAATAAAAAAAATATTTCATTTACTTTTAAAGGCTATGTTGACCTTTGTTCACCTTTTTTTATATGCATTTCTCATACATAGACATTGCATAAAAAAAGAAACATCCTTTGGAAAAAAACAACAAAAACAAAACAAAGAGAAAAGGGAAAGCTTAAAGGCTAAATGCGCCTTTTTTTCTCTGACTTCCAGCCACCCTATGTACCAATATAGCATTAATGTAGTTCTTTTGCAAAAATAAAACAGTTTTCCATTTATTCTACACATGCCTACTTCACTCTCTTCATAGTTGTTCAAAAACACTGCTTGATTACTTCCGCCTTACTTCCTGGCCAGACTTTAGGTCATGACACAGGAAGGAGTTGACCAGCTGAACTCATTAGCACATACTCTGCATCATCTACCCTCAGCTGAGTGCAGCTACTTTTACAAGGTATTAACTGGATGAAGCATTTGGTGAACAAAAAGTGGGGAGTATATTAAAATTATTCTTTGTGCCTGGCGTTCAGCATTGAAGGTTAATTCACCAAACAGTGACATTTCAGTTATAGGCAGAGCCTTGTAGAATGGGTCTTCCCCTTCGTACTCATTTTTCTTAAAGGATTTTAGTGGAGGGATATTCTTTCTATAAATACTCCCTCTGTCCTTCCCCACCTTGTAGTGATGGGTGTTCACATCCACTTTTTTTGTGTTCCCACTTCTTGTGTGTTCCATAATATGAAAAAATCAATGGAGAGTGTTAGTACCCCTTTCATAATTCTCTTACTGATATATAAACCTGCAAACTCAAACATGAGATCTCACCACAGTGTCCCTGAAAGGAGTAATAAACTGTACTGCGATGCCATCCTCCTACATTCTCTAGCATCTAACAAAAGGTAAAATAATTTTTGAGTAGACTTTAGTAAGATATTATAACAGTTTAAAGCTGACAAATATGATACTTTAAGGCCAAAGTAATTTTTCTTTTTTTTTTTGCAAATTGTATTTACTGACTTGTTAAGTTATTTGAGCATAGGCCTTCTGGGATATCTGTTATGTGCAGATTTTTACATTTCACTCATCGCTACAGTGAAAATTTAGCACATATGTCAACGTTTATCTGTAAAATTGACCCAATCTTACATGTATTCAAAGTTTGTTGATGGTATATGTAAAAATATTCAGGTACATTTACTAAACAGGAGTCAGTACAAGAGAATGAAAGGTAAACAGCACTTCTTACAAAGCCAGCAAATTGTATGTCCTGCCAACATATTTAACAAAAAGGTAGCAGTACGTTTTTTTACATATGACTAGTTGAAGGTACTCGTTTTGAAGGTACCTGCCCCAGGGCTGTCATCCTCATCTTATTTTACAGCTTAGAAAGCCACTGACAAGTATATGTGTATTAAGTATCTTGGCACCTGATATGCCCATAATTGTTTAAGGCCAGTTAAGTCACCAAGTAGTGAAGAAAGGATAAGAGGTAAGAACCCTGGAGCATGCATTTAAAAAATAAGCCAGAATCAGCTCATATTTTTTTTCTAGACCTTGTATGTGCCTTGCACCATCAGGGTTGCTTATATTAGCCCTTAGTTAATTATCCCTTATTCATTTTCGTGTCCCCTTTTCTTTCCTTGCCCCCCCCCCCCCTCATTTTTTTACCATATGTTACAATATGCACATTTCTTTTGTTATTGTTGTTGTTTTTGTAGTGCCACTTTAAAAAGATACATACTTTTTTTCAACAATGTCTTAATTTGATTTGTTATTAACTTTGCAATACTTTTTAACAAAACATTAAGGGGTTGAGCTGGAGAGTGCAAAATCTGGTGCAGCTCTGCATAGAAACCAATCTTTTTTTTTTTTGTCAAAGCTTAATTGAATAACCCAAAGTTAGAAGCTGATTGACTACCATGCACAGCTGCACCAGACTTTGCACTGTCCAGTGTTAGTACATCAACCCCTAAGTTATTAACAATTGAAATTAAGGCATTATTAAAACAAAAAAAACATGTATTTTTGTAATGCAGCACTGCAAAAACAACAGCATTAATAAAAGAAATATGTAAGCCAAATCACAAAATAAATTGTTCTCTTTATAACTACAGTAACAGTAGTAATTTGAAAAATGACCACTAGTCAAACTGGAAAAATGTGTATTTAAAACATTATTTTTACTTCTTTGTGTCTTAAAAAAATAAAATATTTTTGGAAGACAGTAAAACAAAGCCTCACTTGTCCCCAAAAGAAGATATAGGCTTCAGTATTAGAAGTCATGACAAAGTTTGGGTTGTTTGACCCATTAGTGGCATATAAACGAATATGTTTCTCAATAATAGTTTTCTTATAAGTTGACCACTAAGTCACAATCTCTAATACCCAATGGTGGATTTAGCTTTAAAACATGCTATCGATGACTTCTTGTTGACTGTTCATGTCGTCAGAGCCATTTTGCACTCTTTTGTATTAAATTACAACGTTTATCTGTAATTCTGAAAATTGAATTAACAGATTGAAACAGAAGTCATGACAAAGTTATTGCTCATAGCAGAATGTAAAAAAAATGTTCTGCTAAATAAGAAGTATACAGATGGGAGAGCTCAAGTAGTTAAAACAAAATAATGTCCAGCAATCAATTAAAATCTGACAAAATATGCCATGCTGATTAAAAACTTTAAGAACTAATACTTAAAGTGTTGCTAAACCCAGGACCCTGCATTCACTATGTCTGGTCTTCCACAGTACACAGAACATGAAAATGCAATGGTTTTACTAAATATAAACTGCTAAATGTCCTTTTTCATCAGCAGTATGTAGCAATCTTGTGACTTCTATCAGTGTCTGGTTACAACTTGTAGGAGGAGTATCATTCTGCTCTGACTGTCCCATGAAACTGCAGGACCCCTGACCTTCTGTCTGGACAGTGTTGATTGGCCCCGTGCTGGTCACATGCACTCTCCCAAAAAAAAAAAAAAAAAGCTCTCTAGCAATACACACCAAACTGAGCATGTGCAGCTTGTCTCCTAGCCTCTGTTCTATCAGGAGATTGTTTGGAGACAGTGAAAGAAGAGGAGATATAGAGAAGACAGGATCAAACATCCTTTTTACACAATGCAGAGGATTAACCCCTTAGGTTCTACAGTGAGTATAATAAGTATGCTTTACTGCATATAAAGACTGATTTTACTGTTGTTGGTTTAGTAAATCTTTTAAGGATATCTAAAACCAAAACATATTTTTTTTATATATATTTAAAATAGCGCATAGAAGGGATATTAGGGAGATTCTCTCTATTCTGGTGGTAAAAGCGTACATTTTGCCCCCATTTTCAAACCCAGTGGCAATAGTCATACAAACAAAGAGAGAAGGGTTATCTCCCCAGTGGAGAAACTAGCAGCAATAAAAACATGGCCAAGTGCTAACACTACCCTAATTTAATTTAACCAAAACTGAAAAAAAGTTTTGCTTTGGTACATTTTAAATTTGTGTTCTTTGTGAGGTAACTGTGTGCTAATTCAGAAACATTTGTGTTTGCCCATAAGGTGGAAGATGCAATGATTATTTGCCAATTATGCACTTGCTCGCTGACTGACTGTTCTGCATTATTTCATGTCACTGGAAATTTGAGATTTGGGTTGCCTCATAGCGTGAGCTGCAGTCCCCAATTTGCCAAACACATTGCACATATTACTTTTGTCTTCACCTCTAATAATCAATCAAGATGTCATTGCCTGTGATAGATTAAACCTGGTATACAGACAGCTGAAACAATTATCTCCCACAATCCATCTCTTTAAGGGCGGAGATTCCTTAATTAAAAACTTTCTAGGTTATACGATATAGGCTTATTAATATAACACATGGATTATAGTCAGTTATTAAAAAATCCTAATAAAGTGTAATACTGTTGCATTTCAGTGCTAGTTATTGCCATTTGCAACAATACTGCTCTACTAAGATTGGTTGCATTATAACAAAAACTCAGCTTATGTATTGCTGTTCAAATCATTCATGAGCTTTTGCAAGCTTTCCATGTAGTTTTATTATATTATCTATAAGCAGTAGTAAAGACATGTATGTATTAAATAAGCCCTATCTACCTGGAATGAAGTTGCCTCTTTCATTGGCCTTACTGTGATCAAATGCTCATTTCAGGCTAGTTTTACTGTTAATATCAATAATATTGAACTACTTTTTATGTTCTGTAGTTGAGCCAGCTTCACTGGGGTGAATTTTTTCATTACTTCTCATCTGTGCAAGCCAATTTTATATTGATTCATCAAGGGAAGAAGAATTTTCTTTTGGTAGCCTATTATAATAACTTTCTCTTTTATGGGGTAAATAATGCACAGTGGGGTGTTCAATCATTTGTATCGAAATTACTTTCTCACATTAGTGCATTGTTTCCCAAATCAATCCTCAAGGACCACCTGCTGTATTTAAAAGTTAAATGCAAATGTATATGTTAAATTAAACTTTCTCTTGTTATAACATAACTTCCCTTCATCATGCAGTGAATTAAAAACCAAGAGTTGGATCAGAAATGCTTATCTTTGTTTAGGATTCCTCTCATTTCTCCTCTGTTGCTGACCACTGCTAAAGCATTAGGCCTCCACTGATGATGTGGATCAAAGTTCAGACAGTGCTCTTTATTGGCTGGCTATGTTGTTTGGAGATGAGGTCACAGAATTCCAAGTTAAAAGTGTAAGAATTACTTACCTCGATCTACCATGATAATTTTAGGGGTATTTTAAAGGCAACCTGCCTTGAGAGAAATGTGGAGGTTGACATCACTGAACACACTTTCTGAATTTGCTAGTTGAAGATTGTGACGGTAGGTAAGAACTGCCGTGGCATGAAAGTCTTAGAAAGACTAGCATGGTGAAAATAATGATCACCTTATTAGCATATGACATACAACTTCAAGGCTTTGGTACTGAAGGATCTATTGGTCAGAGACAATATAGTTTGTGCCTAATAAGAAAATGGTGTTTCAGGGTTCCTGTTGTTCAGTAGCAAATGTGGAGGCTGCCTTCACTACCTACTACTTCTGAACTGTTATCTGGATGTCATTTTCATGTGTCTCTCTTACTTCACTACTTTTTGACCTTCCAAAGACTGAATTTAACATTAGGCACATTTCTTTAGGCAGCAGAGGCAATGAGACAGCCCTTCTCTATATAGTTGTCAGATAGACATGTTTTCACATCATCAATATAAATAAGATAATCTTATGTACACTTTATTTTCAAATTGCCATTATTCTAAGCTATGGTACACCCAGTAAATTGAGAAAACCTCAATTTCTTGTGTACAAGAGGTAGACCAGCAGTGAGGTTCTATTTTATGCAGTGAAAGCTGTGTGCCTGGCAGTGGCATTGTTGGAAATCCAACTCTGGACCTTCATAGTTTGCAAAATTCTAGGATCAGTAATTCAAAAAGTATTGAAGCCTGTGGGTGAGCATGAAATCCAAGCAACACGCATTTAAAAGAAATCAGTCATTAGTGCCAGTTCTGGTATTTCTTATGGGAGGTTTTCTGTACTAAGGAAGGGTTTCATTAAATGTATAGGTCAGTTTTAATAATTACCATAGATGATTTGACTTAATGCTTGGAGCTCCTTGGTTTTCTTAAAACTGCTAGCTGCAAAGTTAAGCAGGCCATACACAATTAGAATTCCTGCTGAACCAGCCGAGATTTAAACCGTGTGTGGGCAGGCTAAATGTACCAAGTTGATTGATCAATAAACTTGGGTACAACCAGCATGCCGGGTTTTACCCTTTGATTATCGCTAGTGGTTGCTATAGCTGCTATAAATAATCGCTGTCTTCTCCCGGCAGGGACAGACTCCCCTGCCCCCCACCTGGGAGAAGCTAATGGCCTGACAGGAGGGATTCCCCCATCAACACAGTCTATGTTGATAGGGGGAATCAAGCAAATGTCTTACCCAAATTGTGGTTGCAGGAAAGGAATTTGCTCAGTGTATGGTATCCTTAGATTCTGCCTATATCACCCCCTGCTGGTGGACCTGGATTTGACATTGATTTAAAGAGTTAAAAGAGCATTATATGGTGCCATTATTCCCATTTAGATGTAGACATTTACACACTGAAATATTTCGTTTCGTAATTTAGTTTTCGTCCGAAAAATAAATTTATTTAGTTACTCCCGAAATTCGTTTTTATTTATGTCGTTTTTCGTTAAAAATTGCATTCGTTCGAAAATCCAAATTAATTAAGGTCGAATCTGTCATTGAAGGCTTATGGTGTCTGTTGAATGTTCAAAGAAGATTTGACGGAGCAGCTAAACTGTACGACGCCATATAGTTTACCTGCTCCGTCGAATCTTCTTAGAACTTTCAACAGACACTATAAGCCAAAGTACGTGTATACTTAGTTCTAGCTATTTTACTGCTCCTCCTCTTTGGTTACAGTCAGCCATTAGCATTTATCATCATCATTATTTTTATTTTACTTACCCCACCCAATTCCAGCAGCGATCTTTTCTCCCCTACGTCGAATCTTTTCTCCCCTACGTCAAATCTTTTCTTTCTATGTAGAATAATCTTGGACTAATAGAGTTAAGGTTAGGCACATTCGACCACAGGTTTGATGGACACAGATTGTTATTGTCAGCATCATGTCGAATCTCCTATCTATATCGAACTGTTGTAGCAACGAAAACAAAAATAAAGCATTTGTTTTATGTCGGATCTTTTGTTTTTCGGATCCTGTACTTTCATTATCGTTTGTTAAAATGATAACGAAAATACCTGAAATTCGGACGAAAATGCATTCGGACGAAAACGAATGCACATGTCTATTTAGATGGGCTTCATTTAAAAAGGAAACTTGTCCTCAGTGAAACATAGTGGCTGCTTCTGTTTTCCTCTTCTTTTGAAATTGCTAGTTGTTTGCTTGTCATACTAACCCTCTGGATTTCATATTTTGAGTCACAGAAACAGGATAAGTATGCAGAAAAGGACTTTTGGCTCTTTGACCTGCAAACTTGTCTAGACCAGGTGTAACTCAGGTGCAAACCAGGTCTATGACTAAGAAAACATTGAAGCCAATGGATCAGCATACTAGCAACTAGCATTTTCAGAAGGAGGTCATCCTTTGTTTCCCTTAGGATAGATATACTTTAAGCAGACTGTGGGAGACAGAGAAAGAGTTGGAGCTTGAGGAGTCTAGCATACTTAAAAACTCTTTAAATGGAAAGCGTAGGGGAACAAAAAGCTGTAGTGAGTAAAATTGGTAGTAATAAGTCAGAAATTCTTACCTTTTGCTCCAGAAATGCTGTACTGGAGAACAAAGCAGGATCAATATTATCAAGTAAGTGCGCTTCTCTGGCATTAATAAGAGACTAGTCCAAACTTTGGCATTGTTTATGCCAGCTTTTAACCTGCTAATATGTACATTTTTCTTCTGATAGTAACTGTCCACCTTACATACCTACAAGCCTTTTGCCATATCATTTGCAAACAACGTAGAAATAATGCACCTTTAATAAAAATATAAAACTGCCCCCGGCTGAGTGCCCAACCAATACGTATTTTATAGCCAGGATATCCATGCGGTAGAAGCTTCTAGCTGTCCCAGTGGGGCTTTTTACAGAATTATCTGTGATTGATTTAGATACTTGTACAGAGAGCCCGTAAACTGGAAGAAATTAAATAAAGGTTTCATAGTAAATCAGGGTAGCTTGTTTTGTTCATTAATAGTCATATTACATTATGTAATAGACAAGGATAAACTACCGAATTGCCAGGAGAGTTTTTAAGTCAAGTCTGCTGCATGTTTTAGCTGAATGGAAACCATAGTGATTTATATATTTTAGCCTATTAGATGGTTAAAGCCATCAAACTTAGATTTCAGCATCTTTGTGTAATTTAATAATAAGCTGAACTAAAAATGACTTGGCTTGCATTTAAATATTGGATGCTCTGAACAGACACAGGGTTACTGATGGTAGTTCAGCTTCCAATTGCATTGAAAATGAGGGCTGGTCATTTAGAGGCAATTGCATTGTAATGTAATTGTTTTTATATCATAGTAAAACATGTTTTTTTGTCCCAGAGAGGGAAGTTTCTACCACTATGTTTTTTGCTAATGATAATCAGAGCTAATGTACATGGGTGATCTGAATGCACTCAAGTCTTATTTGAGTTTAGTTCCATTCAACACAAGTTCAAGGAAGTTCAGATGGCTTTATACTTAGGGCTCATTGCATTTTAAGGGAAATAAATTATGAGGAGTGTTTACAGGCATTTAAGATCTGAAAAAGTAGTACAATATATAATTTTCACTCCTGTTCAGTTTGTTCTTTGAATACAGCCTGAAGATTTCTTCTTAGAGTTTAAAGAATTTACATAAAGTTCCTTCTGTTTGACTTGATACATAAAGCAAGGGGAGTGCACAAACAATTTCCATAGATTTAACTGTGCTGCCCCCTCTGAATTGGATGCAGTGCATTCAGTTGTGGTTCAGTAGAGCTCATCCCACCTTAAAGGAACTGGAAATAACCCACTAAAACATTTAGACCACTAAAATTTCTAATTAGGTGGTTCACACAATGGTGATTTGGGGCTAAGATAGTAAAACTTGAAAGAACATACCTGAAGATATAATTTACATCTTTTTTTTATTCTGTATTACTCCAAATGTTCATGTGAGCAATATACAATATATGTCATCAGTAACCCAGTTGGGACGATTTCCTAAGGAAACCCAAAATAAAGGGCAACACTCATAAAACAAAAACAAACAAGACTAATATCATTCCAATGTTGTCTATAGTAGAATGTCTATGCAAATAAAGGAACTCAGTCATGAATAGTAAATTAAATAATCTTCATATAGTGTAAAAAAAAACTCCTCAAGGTGAAAAAAAACAACCAACCCCTGTGCTCCCAAACCAGTGTCTAGGTCACAGGCTTACTGGAACATTGTGACCCTCAAGAGAAGTCATATAGCGCTTGAAAGTGATTGGCTCAAAGCCTAGAAATATTATGTCGCCACGTCACTCCACCATATATATCGGCAACCACTCAAGGGAACGTACGTGTCAAAATGAGAACGCTCCACATAGTGTGAAATCAATGGTATCCCATATTTATTAAAACAACGCTACTCACATATCTAAAAACATAGGCAGTGCTGTACAAATCGAACTTCCCAGGGGAATACCATCACTTCCAGATTTCGTAATACGCGATGTAAATTTTTGACGAAACATGTAGGGTGTAGCCCACACTTGTGACATCACGTATTATGAAATCTGGTAGCAATCTGCGTATTCCCCTAGGGAGTTTGAGACAATCACTTTCAAGCGTTACATGAGTTCTCACTTTAAAGGTCATAATGTTCCAGTAAGCCTCTGACCTCGGCAGTGGGCACATGCTGGTGTGCAGATAATCACATACACAATTTTTTTAAGTTAAGGATGTCTACAAATCTAACTTGTTCACACCATAGGGTGAGGGGTCACCAGATAACCCATCATCTTCACTAAAATGCTCAATATGGATTAAAAACGAACACAAGCACAACTGTCTAAATTCCTATTATTATTATTATATGTACTATAGTTGGATAATGTCTCTATATCACAAATCATTGTACAGTCATCATAGTTTTCTCATTCACATTCCTGTCCCGGTGAAACCTACATTCCTGTTTACACTCCATAAGAACAATACAATGCAATTAATCTTCCAGTTTGTTCTTGGACCATGTCAGGACTCAGAAGGGCCCAGAGGAATCATGTACAAGGCAAGTAGAACTTACAGATTTCACACAGACAAGACCCTTGTACTTATCAGATATTATTTTTACATTCTAACCTAGAAGCATAATATACATTTTTCAACATTTTACAATTTTACATTCCTTTGCTTTAGTATAAAACATTTTGGAATGCCAATAACTCATTTTAAGTACTTTACCAGTTAAAGCCTACCTCCAGAGAAACAACAAAATATACAGTTAAAATACATAGGGAAGCTGTTTCACATGCCAAAGGATGTTTGCAGTTTCACTTTCACTTACAACCCCCATTCCCATCCTGTGGCTGGACAGTGAAAGGAGGGTCAACACAGTGATAAGCCTCTCTCTATGTCTGCTCCCCCCTTCTGTAAGCATGTTTCCTAGACTGCAACACACCCAATTGGCTCCTTGTGATGATTTTCCCTCCCCTCCCTTGAGTTTTTCTATGAAACTATGAAGTGTCAAAACTAAGGTGCCATTGCCAGATAATCAAAAATAAACCGTGATGAATATTTTAATCAATTATATGATTCTCTGAATACGTGGTATTGTTACATATACAGTATTTAAAATAAATTATATGATTATATAAATACTTGGTATTACTGCATATACACCATTTAAATCATATAAAAATGCAATCAAGTGTACAATGAAAAAATTGATTTGTAGGTGATTGGAGTTATAAATGGTAGAAAAAAACTCATAGTGCATTATCTTTAAAAACCATTGTGTTTAATAGAAAAATAATTGCACTTACAGAGTATCGCTTGGACATAAGCAAACAAATGTAGTATCGGCCTGGCCACCTGCAGTACGGTCCGTGCACTTCAACATCACACCTGTCTAAAGCGTTTGGCAACCTGCAGTACGGTCCGTGCACTTCAACATCACACCTGCCTAAAGCGTTTCCCCTCAGAAGGCATCAACTGGGATTGGAGGCGAGTGCGCGATGTCACACAATCAAAATTTAAAGCAGAAGGACCGGAAGTAAGTATCTAACAAAAGTGAGTACACCCCTCACATTTTTGTAAATATTTTATTCTATCTTTTCATGCGATAACACTGAAGAAATGACACTTTGCTACAATGTAAAGTAGTGAGTGTACAGCTCGTATAACAGTGTACATTTGCTGTCCCCTCAAAATAACTCAACACATAACCATTAATGTCTAAACCGCTGGCAACAAAAGTGAGTACACCCCTAAGTATAAATGTCCAAATTGGGCCCAAAGTATTAATATTTTGTGTGGCCACCATTATTTTCCAGCACTGCCTTAACCATCTTGGGCATGCAGTTCACCAGAGCTTCACAGGTTGCCACTAGAGTCCTCTTCTACTCCTCCTTGACAACATCACGGAGCTGGTGGATGTTAGAGACCTTGCGCTCCTCCACCTTCTGTTTGAGGATGCCCCACAGATGCTTAATAGCGTTTAGGTCTGGAGACATGCTTGGCCAGTCCATCACCTTTACCCTCAGCTTTTTTAGCAAGGCAGTGGTCATCTTGGAGGTGTGTTTGGGGTCGTTATGTTGGAATACTGCCCTGCTGTCATGGTTATGCAATAGAGTTTCTTTGTCAGCTTACCTGTCTTCATGTATTCCTCTCTAAAGACCAGCTGCCTCTCACCTGACTGGTTTTATAACCTCTCCTCTAAGCATGGCCCCACCCCAGGCCCTATCAGGGAACCCTATATTAACCTGTGCACTGCAAGCCAGCAGTGCTGATCAACCATTGTGTGTTAGCCTCCGTGTGTACTTGCTGTGTTTCCTACGTCTGATTCCAGTTACCAACTTTGGCCTGTTCTTAACTATTCCTGTCTGCTCATGACCCTGACCTTTGGCGTGTCCCTGACCATACCTGTTTGCCTGTGACCCTGAACCTTGGCGTGAACTCTGTTGTCCTTGTCTGCTTGTGGCCCCGACCTTGGCTTGTCCCTTACTTTCCTTGTTGTTCCAGCCTGCTGCCTCCTTCCTCTTCTCCTGTAGTCTACCGTGAGCGTGAGCTGGGAGACCCTGGGGGCGGCGACCTGGAGCCAGACTGCAGCGCAGTCCATCCTTACCACTAAAGGCTCTGGTGAACACCTGCTGGCTTTTAGACTCCGCGCCCTGGAGAATCTATGCTCTAGCTCCCAGTGGGATCTGTGTCAGTGATCCAGTAGACCTGCTTCCTGAACCTCCCAGGGTTCAATCCGCAGCAGTCAGTACTAGGTTCCACTACCTAGAGGTGCACTTCTGACTCCTACAGAGTGTATCTGTCACCTAGTCTCAAGGTGACCTGACACCTGCAGAGATGACAGCCATGCAGACCAATTTGATGCAGTGTTCGGCGTATGGTCTGAGCACTAACAGGCTGACCCCCACCCCTTCAACCTCTGCAGCAATGCTGGGAGCACTCATACGTCTATTTCCCAAAGACAACCACTGTATATAACGGTGAGCATGTGCACTCAACTTCTTTGGTTGACCATGGTGAGGTCTGTTCTGAGTGGAACCTGTACTGTTAAACCGCTGTATGGTCTTGGCCACCATGCTGCAGCTCAGTTTCAGGGTATTGGCAATCTTTTTATAGCCTAAGCTATCTTTATGTAGAGCAAAAATTATTTTTTTCAGATCCTTAGAGAGTTCTTTGCCATGAGGTGCCATGTTGAACTACCAGTGACCAGTATGAAAGAGTGTTAGAGATAACACCAAATTTAACACACCTGCTCCCCATTCACACCTGAGACCTTGTAACACTAACGAGTCATATGACACTGGGGAGGGAAAATGGCTAATTGGGCCCAATTTGGACATTTCCATTTAGGGGTGTACTCACTTTTGTTGTTTAGACCAGGGTTTCTCAACTCCAGTACTCAAGGCGCTCCAACAGGTCATGTTTTCAGGCTCTCCATTATTTTGCACAGGTGATTAGATCATTTTCACTGCCTTAGTAATTACCACAGCTGTTTCACCTGAGGGAAATCCTGAAAACATGACCTGTTGGGGCGCCTTGAGGGCTGGAGTTGAGAAACACTGGTTTAGACATTAATGGCTATGTGTTGAGTTATTTTGAGGGGACAGCAAATTTACACTGTTATACAAGCTGTACACTTACTACTTTACATTGTAGCAAAGTGTAAATTCTTCAGTGTTGTCACATATATATAATGACATACAAAAATGTGAGGTATGTACTCACTTTTGTGAGATACTGTAGTTGTGGCTTGCATAAGAGCCCCAGAAGAAGGAAAAAACTAATTTCTGCATATTGGTTTATAGATGAAGCAGGTTAACATGTTTTTTCTTAATCATACATCACGAGACACAGAGCCATAGTAATTACTATGTGGGTTATAGGCCACCTTCAGGTGATGGACACTGGCACACCCTCAGACAGGAAGTCCACTACCTATATAACCCCTCCCACTGCTGGGAGTACCTCAGTTTTTTTGCCAGTGTCTAAGGTGTTGGTCACGAGGAAAGATGTGCTGTGCTGAGCTCCACTGGAGCAATCCTTGCTTGGGCTAGCTATGCAGCCAGATCCATTCAAAGTGTCTTTTTAGGCTAAATTGAATGGTACCCGGGCCTCGTGTCGGAAGAAATGAGGTTTAGCCTGTAACGCTTCTCTTTCTAGAGAGCTAGACCCTGGGATCTAGTGCTTTTGGTTTTTTCAGCCTTGAGTTTTTTCTGGTGGGGTGTTTTATGGGTCCAGGAGTGTGGATCCCCCGATAAAAACGGGGGCCCCAGTTCCTGAAGGTTTTTTAAACGGAGCACACCGTGAGAGGTAAAGATTGGGTCTGTTGGTTTTACCACAGAAAACCTTGCGGCGGGAAAGGTAAGTGGAAACTTCTAAAGAATTTTAAAGTTTCTTGTGAATTGCCTCCTTCAAAGAGTAAATGTTGTCATGCCTAAGGTCACCACTGGGGGCTGTATAGAGTGCATACCTTGACATGCTTTCTCACATGTTGCGTCAGCAGACGCTGACAGATCTCTCTCCGGCTAGCAGTCACAAGACTCCGGTAAGATGTTGGGGGGGTTTTCTCTAAAAAACACCCCCCACCCGGACAAAAGCTCTCTCCCTCTTTCTGAGTAGAAGGAGAAGCAGAACGATTGGCAGATGCTGCTCCATTCTCCATCGCCCCTGTATGGTGGTTTGTCACAGCCCCACTCCTCGCCACCCTCCCCCCCACACACGCCGATCCCGTTGGATCAGAGGCCCGCGCTCGTGCGGGAAAACGCTCTTTTTTGAAAAGAGGAGGGGAGGGCACGGTGGGAACATGGAGTGAGCGTGGTTTAGCGCGGAGTTGGCGTGCAAAAACGTCTAGTGCGGGGGTACTTTTAAAAAGACTTTATTTTTTGCTGACTGCAGGTCAGGGAAAAGAAAAAAGGGAACTCCACATGCTGTAGGTCAAAAATTGGGGTTTAATGGATAAACACCATACAGGATAAAAGTGATCACAGACAGATAAAAATGACACTGCCATTTTTATCTGTCTGTGATTACTTTTATCCTGTATGGTTTTTATCCATTAAACCCCAATTTTTAACCTACACTATGTGGAGTTCCCTTTTTTTCTTTTCCCATGGCTCCATTTTGAATTGTTTCCTCCTGATCATCCTGTTCTGGAACCGGAGAGCGTGTGTGACAGTGGTCCAACTTCTTCCTATGATTACTACTCCTCACCGGTGACTGTACCTATAGGACACCATTCGGTTGGACATCACGGAGACCATCCCCTCATGCCTATTAGACGCACTGCTATATGGCATGTGCGTCCTACGGATCTGGTAAGGGTATCCAACTTTTTCCATTGAAGATTTGTGTGCCTTGGTATCTGTGGTCGCCTTCCCATTTGAGTGTCAGCTTACCTCCTGGGTTATATGGTACCCCCCTGTTGGAGAAGACTTCCCTTTTATTCTGCACTTTATGGACTTTCATTCCTTGCTGTTTCGTATTTCACTATAGACACTTTGATTAAACCCAGCGGGTACACTGCTGGTTTCCCACATTTGGTTTGCTGTTATATTCATGGTTTCACAGGTGTATTCAATGATACAATTTTTTATTCATATATTAAGTGTATGTTAGATACTCTTAGCGCTGCACTTTATTCATTTATATCTTGATGTGACTTGGTTTGTTTGTGTGCTAGCTGCTTTTGTTGTTTTTCATTTGTCTTGTTGGGTTAGCGCAGCATTTTCCTACACTCTACTCTACATTGGCATCCTCCCCTGAGAGTTCTGGGGTGGCCGATCAGAGTTAGTGATCGGGGCTATCAAATATTGCAATTGTTTTCAACACTGCAGCCCCTGTCTATATTACTGAAGATGGTTTTCCTCAAGCCATGATGGGATTGGCTAGTGGCTTTAATCGCATCCCAGAATGGGATAAATTGCAATTTCCCCCAGGGGACCGTGAGAAGGCTTATGACTCCTCTTCTGAGGGGTCAAATGCGGGGGGATCAGCTTCGCAATCTGAAAGATTGATAGTGCAATTCTTACTGAATTTGTCTGCTCCACTTTTTTTGCTACTCTTCATTGAGTTGGTTGATATGCCCACTTCTTGTTTGGGTTCACTAAAGCCTCCTCAAGCTGCGCATGCCTTTCCTGTCCATTCATTGCTGAAAAGGCTTATATATTCTGATTGGGATCACCCAGATAAACATTTTTTTTCCTCCTATAAAGTTTTAACACTTTTTCCTATAGAGGAAAAATTCACTAAATGTGGGGATACCAGCAATTTTTGCTGCTATATCCTCTGTGAATGAAAGTTTGATTGTCCGATAGACAATGCTCAAATGCTTAGGGATCCAATGGATAAAAAGTTGGAAATTCCCCTTAAAAAAAAAAAAATAATTAAAAACACTTTTTTTCTGATGTCTCAAACTGCACTAGCAGCAATTGTTGTATGGTAATCCTTGAGAGACCAGTGTGAACAGGTGCTCAACATTACACCTGATCAGCAGGCCAGGATTTAGCCGAGTTACCAGCGGCATTATGTTTGGCAATAGACACCATGAGAGGTTTTATTCTTCAAGCCTCACGCCTTACGCTTGGCTGGTGCATAAGCATAGGATCTTATGGTTGAAAAATTGGTCAGCTGAAGCATCATGCAAAGCTCCTGGCTAGTTTTCCTTTTCACGATAAATGGCTGTTTAGGGATGATTTGGATAAATACATCCAAAAATTTTTTAGTGCTAAAAGTATCCTTTTGCTAGTTGGAAGAGGAGTAAACATATTTCATTTAAACAAGCTCCTTCTCCAGTGCCAGGAGCATCTTCTTCCAGGCAGTCACGACGGCCTCTGCCGTCAAGTTCAAGAAGGAAACTGAAGCCTCCTTATGAGGGGGCACCCCCACTCGCTCAGACTTCCGCAGTTCTCGATCTCGTCTGATCTCAGAGGCTAAGCAGGGTCGGGCCTGGTCAGTACCTGGGTGGGAGACCACCTAGAAATGCCAGGTGCCGTAGGCTGCAGATGTGTGGCTTCCTCAATAACTCTAGGGTACAAGCTTGAGTTCCGAAGGTCCCCGTCTCCTCATTTTTCTCAGACTCCAGAGGAAAAGAAGTCTCTTTCAAGCATTGGACCATCTTTTTGTCTCAAAAGATTGATCTTAGTGGTTCCCATACAAGAGCAGGGTTTGGGGTTTTATTTAAACCTTTTCACGGTACCAAAACCAAATGAGTGTGTCAGTCCCATTCTAGATCTCAAATATCTAAACCAGTTGTGAATATCCGCTCTTTCCGCATGGAGTCAATCCGATCAGTGATCTCCGTCCTACAAGGTGGGGACTTTTTGGCTTCAATAGACATCAGCAATGCATACCTCCATGTACCTATATTTACGGCTCACTAGAAAAATCTATATTTCGAGGTATAAAATCTTCTTTTTCAGTTTTTAGCTTTGTCTTTCGGTCTAGCTACTGCACTTCAAGTATTTACCTCTGGCCCCCTCCTGTAGCCGGTATAAGGCCCCAAGGTATAACGATAATAGCTTATACTATCTGCTCTTGATAGACCAATCGGTAGCCCGCTTAGACCAAAGTATGATCTACAGTTAACTACCTGGAATACCAAGGTCGGATTCTCAACCTAGAGAACTCCTCCTTAAAAAAACTATCAAGGAGATTGGAATACTTGGGTCTGATTATTGATACAGCCCAGGAAAAAGTATTCTTGTCCCAGGTGTAGATCAGTGCCATAAAGGAACTGATTCAGATGGGCATAGCAAAGATGAATCCTTCTATTCGACTTTGCATGAGGTTGTTGGGAAAGATGGTGGCTTCATTCGAGGCCGTTACTTATGCTCGGTTTCATTGAGGTGGCTGCAAAACAGCATTTTGTCGGCTTAGAACAAGTAGGTCCAAGCTCTAGATTTCCCAATGTGTCTGTCTCCAGGGTGCACCAGAGCGTCAGTTGGGGGTTGATAACCAAGAATCTGCAGAAGGGAAAATCTTAACTACCACCTACCTGGAAGATGGTAACAGCAGATGCCAGCTTTTTTGAGTTGGGGAGGAGTCGGGGAAGAAGCGACTGTCCAAGGAAAATAGTCCAGATCAAAAATACCATTACCATTCTAGAGATCCAGGCAGAGCGATTGGCCCTGAGGGCCTGTATGTTCAGGTTACGGAATTATCCTGTCAGGATCCAATCCGACAATACCACAGCAGTGGCCTATATCAATCACCAAGGGGGCAAGACAAGTCGTGCGCCCAGAGAGAGGTGAATAATATCTTAACTTGACAATGTACTTTGCCTATCGGCAGTCTTTATCCGGGAATAGAAAATTATCAGGCGGACACTAGAGTCTCCAGCAGCTGTTCCCAGGAGAATGTTCCCTTCACCCCGATATCTTCCTGGCAATATGCCAAAGATGGGGGATGGGTAGATCTGTTTGCGTCCGGGTTCAACAAGAAAATCGACAACTTTGTGTCAAGAACAAGGTATCCACTAGCATGCGGAACAGATGCCTTGGTGTTCCCGGGGAATCAGTTCACACTGATTTATGCATTTACTGCTATTCTGCTGTTTCCACGACTGCTTTGCAGGATCAAGCAGGAAGAGAGATCAGTGATTCTTGTGGCCCGGCGTGGCCCAGAAGATCTTGATATGCAGAGATCATAAGGATGGCGGTAGGGGACCTATGGACCCAAACTCAAAGGGATTAATTTGTGAAAATCTATAATAAAAAAGTGTAGCTACATTTACTAAATAAAACGGAGTGAGCTGAAATGCCCATATAAAAAGTCAATGAGCATCTAAAGAACTCTTTTTTTTAATAAAAATATGAGTTATTTACAAAAAAGTATGTTAAAAAATGAATAATGATGATATTATTGATGACAGAGTTGCATTAATTTGGGTCTATTATATCTACCTGCAGTCCAGCTAAGTCAGCTGCACAAAGAGCAGTGACCGTTGATGATTATTTTTTCCCTATTCTGTTTTACTAAAACATGCCCACAAATGACAAGAAAATACAATAATTATGCCTTTAACACAATGGGGCCACAAATGGTTGACAGTGTGGATAGCAAATAAATTTAAAGACAACGTAAACCTTTTTACCTATCTCGTACCTGGTGATGACTGGAATGCTGTGGAGGCCTCACTTGCACCTCCTGTCCAACACTCCTGAAGGTGAAGACAGAGGGTGAGAGGGCACGGAGTGGCACAAGTGCCGGAGTAGCTGGCCAGTGAAGTCCACTCTTAGGTGGATAAAGCTGGGGGTCGCAGTCCTAAGAACAAGATACTAAAGCAGCTTGGGACCAGAGCAAGTAAGGTAGCAGAGCCGGTATGCAGGCAGTGACCAGGGGCAGCCGGGTAACAAGGGACCGAGTCAGCAAGCAGAGCAAGTCCAGGAAGCAGGCCAAGGTCAGTAACAGCCGGGCAATGCAGTACAGAATCAGCAGGCAAAGACGAATCCAGTAAATAGGCCGAGGTCAGAGAGATAAGGTGAACAAGGTTAATGCAGGAGCAAAGGCAAAGTCCAGGTCACATGAATACAGGTACAAGCAGAAGACCATTCAGCAAATGCTCATTGTGACAGAGCAGTTTTAATAGGCAACTGGGCGCCAAGTAAGCACGCTCATTCGTATGTGCGTTTACATGTGCGAGTGCGTGCACAAATGTGAGCACGATGATCTGGAACAATACATCCATTGCCTCTTTGCCTAGAAGTATTAGCATGTGAGCAATGCATGAATATGAGCATAAGCCAGCACTGGTCTTCTGGTGCTGGGAATCTGGTTTACCTTACACTACCTGCACCTTGTGTTTTTCATCTGCATAGGATGTGCATTTCTCACGCAGTTTCATTGTGTTATTTGTTGTACTGTATGCACAGCCTATAGTAGAATAATCTTCATATTCCTGTGTTCAAATATGAGGCACGCCACATGACACTGCACAGGTTATAGCATTACTTCTACCTGTAGTGTGAGAACTGACATTTCCTATAAAGAAACCATATACCCGACAATCCCTGGGTCTCTCAGTCTAGTGCTCTGCAGGTGAGAGCTAACCTGTGATTAGAACTGACAATATATGAACATACAGGAAATCATTCAGCCATGACAACACAAACTGCAGCTACAGCATGTGAGCCCATCATTACCAAGTAAAGCAAACAAACAGTACAGAGAATAAAACTACATTCATGCCCAGTTAAAACAAAAAAAAGCATTTAAAAGTGTACAGTACCTTTAATACAGACAATAACAGGATGAAGAGAGAGGAAAGGTGCTTTGAAAGCTAAAGTCTTATAACTATAATTAATAAGGATGCAATACACAAATCAGCAAATATACATTCCCTTTTAGTAAGCCAACTGTAACTTTAATTTAACACAAGACGCATGGTCTGTAAAAAATAAACTATCATTGTTCATAATTTCATGGCATTGATGTAGAATCAGTCTATGGAGTAAACGTATTTGCTATTCATTAGAACAAAAAAAAATTGCTATTACATAACACAAGCTTTGATCTCTGCGTACTTTTAGGCTCAATTAGCAGTAGGCTGAATTAAAGTATTGTGACCCACTTTTAACTGGTCTCTAATTATATCTCTTTTTGAAAGTCTTCGGGAGCCTACAGGGTATACCACGCTGATTTACTGTATGCTGATTTGGGGTCATGATACCTCTGTGCAAGCTGGACCTTCACCTGTCACATTCGCTTCTCTCCTAATTTAACATTGCCCAGTTATTGCAAAAAGAACACAGAGAAAGCTTTGAGCTGAAAAAACTGTACTGCTTCTCATGGCCTTTATGTCATTGAAATATTAGAGTAGTTTGGAGCTGAAATGTGCAGTTTCACTGCAAGAGACCTATTTAAAAAGTGATAGCAATGAAAGACTTTTTAACCACCTCAATACCAGTTTGCTACACCCCCTTACATCCCAGACCATTTTTCAGTTTTCAGTGCTGTGATAGTTTGACTGACAGTTACTCAGTCATGCAACACTGTACCCAAATACATTTTTTGTCTTGTTTTTGAGACAGATAAAGCTTTATTTTGGTGGTATTATTTATTATAGGCACTTATATAGCGCTGTTAATTTACGCAGCTCTTTACCTATATATTGCACATTCACATCAGTCCCTGCCCTCAAGTCTAAGGTCCCTGACATTCATACATACTAATAAGAGGGCCAATTTAGACAGGAGCCAAATTTATGAATAGTGCTAAAACAAATATTTCGGGAGTCCGTAACATGCAGGCCTCTGCCTCTAACTAAATTACATGAAAACGTTACCGTTTAGATCTCCGGGACTACCAACCAGGGCATAAAGGATCTAGAGGTAGTTGGCTATGGCACTGATGACGTATTAGAGTTGTAATGTATCCAGGTGGCCCATATACTATAAAATTTGTCATATATGCTTGCAGTTTGCCATCCATTCCTGCGCTACCATGATATTATTAACCAGTCAAATCCAGTCAGATCTTCCAGGAACATGAGGCGACTTCCAATGTACTAGAATCAAGTGCCTGGCATCATTTAAAAGATGTGGCAAAACCGATTTACGGTATACGCTAAGAGGCATGGATGGCACGTGAATTAGAAACTCCAATGGGAAGTCAGTCATATCTATGTCCAGTATAACCTTCACCTAAGCTCTGATATCCTACCAAAAGGGCCTAAGCTGCAGGCACTCCCACCATATATGTAGGTAGGTACCCCGGAGCCTACAGCCTCTCCAACAGGCATCAATAACTGCCGGGTAAATTCTAGCCAATGCGGCCGGAACTCTGTACCACCTGGTCAACAGCTTAAAGCTATTTTCTTGCATCTTCGTGTCCACAGAGCTCTTGTGGGTAATGCTATACAGGTGTTCCAGTTGGGGTACCGTGAACATATGCCGCAGGCCTCTCTCCTACTCCCGGCCTACTCTGAGATTCAGCCAACTGCAGCATCCCATAAACCACTGAGATAGAATGGGGAACAGGTTCTGCATCCATGCATAATTCCTCAAATGGAGTCAGGGAGGACAGGGGTCGAATGCTATGAGGTAAGCTTTGAACAAAGTGATGCAGCTGTCTGTAGCGCCACTCATCCATCGGGAAGAAGCCAGTCCAGAGAGACCAGACCTTGCTCTTGTATGAACCTTCCGCATTGTTCCTCGCAGTCCCTTGCCCATTTGCGAAATTAGGAGAGGTGTTCCCCTCGAATGAACCATGGGAATCCTCCTAAGGGTGCCAATGGGAACACAGGCGGCAACAGCTGCCCCTGAGCATTTAAGGTGTCCCACACCCGTAGGGGAACCCAAGATTTGGTGGTGGTGTGATTTTGCCAGTCTAAGATCCGTTGCAAAGCAATCGCCTCATAATATCTCTGCATGAAAGGGAACCCAAGGCCTCCCAATAATTTGGGGCACTGCAGAGTGCGTAAGGCGAGATGGGGGCTCCGACCATGCCAGATGAACTTTAAAAACAGGCTGTTGAGGGTTGAGAAAAAAGACCTGGGTAGTGAAATAGGCACCATCTGAAGATAGGACTCTTGGCAGGATATTCATCTTTAGGATACTGACTCGGCCCATCCAAGAAAAGGTAGTCCCATCTTAGTAAGTCGGCTTTAATTGTGGAGAGTAAAGGGGCATAGTTGCAGGTATATAATTGTGTAGATATGGCCAGGAGTAAGTATTTCAAGTAAGAACTACACCATGTAAATGAGAAAGAAGCCTGCAGTTGGGAGCGCATGGCAGGGGGACTATCGAGAGGAAAAATTTTGGACTTGTTATAGTTAATTTAAAAGTTAGATAGGTAATGATATCTCTGCAATTCAGCCATAATGTTTGGAAGGGAAATCAGCGGGTCAACGACATAGAAGAGTACATCGTCGGCGTACAATGATAGTTTATGTTCCGTTGTACTCACCGCAAACCCTTTAATGTTAGGGTTTAGCCGGATCATATTTAACAGTGGTTCCAGGGTAAGGGCAAATATAAGCAGAGACTGGGAAGCCCTGTCTCTTCCCATTCCATATAGGGAAGGGCTCTGAGAGTGTTCCATTTACCCTCACCCGAGCTTCCGGCGAACTGTTTAACAAGCCTATTCAGCTAAGCATGTTCTTGCCAAGGCCTAATCTAGACAGCACCGCCTGAAGATACATCCAATCCACCCTGTCAAAGGCCTTCTCGGCGTCAGTAGACAGCAGAAGGCAGGACGAACCAGTCTGTTGTAAATTTTCCCTATGGATTAGTTGTAGGGCACGATTGGACCCATCCCTTGCCTCCCTCCCCGCTATGAAGCCTGTTTGGCCTGAGTGAATTACCGTAGGCATGATGGGTTTGAACCGATTCTCTAAAATCTTTGCTAAAATCTTGATATCGGTATTTAACAATGAGATCGGTCTGTACCTACCCCGGGTAGAAGAGTCTTTACCTTCTTTCGGGAGGACTGTGATATGGGCTAGCAATGCTTCCTTTTGGGAGAAGGGGGCCTGAGGCCAGAGCATTGAAGTATGTAACCATAGGCGTAGTGAGGAGGGGAGAAAATTTCCAATAGTAGGCATTGGTGAACCCATCAGGGCTCTTACCTTGGGGCCAGTCTTTAATTACCGATTCAATCTCCGACGCGGAGATAGGCTTATCAAGGTGTTCACTAATTGACGTTGTTGGTTTGGGGGCTAGGGCCTCGTCGATATAGTGGGAGAGGCATTCTGTTTTTTGCAGTGGTGTTTGTCCAGCAAGCGTGGCAGGAAGTTGGTAAAGTTGGTGGATGTTAGAGACATTGTGCTTGTAACGGAACTACCCACAATCCGCTTGAGTGCTTCCATCAGTATACCACTTCCTCCCAGTCTGGACACAGATATCAGATATTCCAACCGCTCCCAAGCATAAAACAAGGTGACACTTGTTTCACTGCAAACATGGACTCTTTTTATTAGAACCAGAATACAAGACTTTATATACCGTTAGAAGAGGAGGTTCCCCCCTCTAGTCATCAACAAACAATAGTAGGAGTAGACTGTTCGTCTCCTAGCCAGTCCTGGAGGCCAATGTGATCAGCTCACTCAATTAACATGTTGAGTTCAGAATCATACAAACCAATAATAGTCTCTACATACATCCTGGGAGATATTGTGGACAAATATTACTGTCCCATTTTAAGTAGTCCAAGATATATTTTCTCACTCACCCTGTGCCAGGATTGCACAGGGTGACTTAGACATAAGAGGTGTATGGGGAGCTAAAACAAGGGCATTCCCTACTTTCCAAGGGATTCTGAGTTCCACGGGCCCTCCCGTCACAGCGCTCCTCCACCTTCTGTTTGAGGATGCCCCACAGATGCTCAATAGGGTTTAGGTCTGGAGACATGCTTGGCCAGTCCATCACCTTTACCCTCAGCTTCTTTAGCAAATCAGTGGTCGTCTTGGAGGTGTGTTTGGGGTTGTTATCATGTTAGAATACTGCCCTGTGGCCCAGTCTCCAAAGGGAGGGGGATCATGCTTTGCTTCAGTATGTCACAGTACATGTTGGCATTCATGGTTCCCTCAATAAACTGTAGCTCCCCAGACAATGAAATTCCCTCCACCATGCTTGACCGTAGGCAAGAAACACTTGTCTTTTGTACTCTTCACCTGGTTGCTGCCACACATGCTTGACACCATCTGAACCAAATAAGTTTATCTTGGTCTCATCAGACCACAGGACATGGTTCCAGTAATCCATGTCCTTAGTCTGCTTGTCTTCAGCAAACTATTTGTGGGCTTTCTTGTACATCGTCTTTAGAAGAGGCTATCTTCTGGGATGACAGCCATGCAGAACAATTTGATGCAGTGTGCGGCGTATTGTCTGAGCACTGACAGGCTTAACCCCCCCCCCACCCCTTCAACCTTTGCAGCAATGCTGGCAGCACTCATATGTCTATTTCCCATAGACAACCTCTGGATATGACGCTAAGCACGTGCATTCAACTTCTTTGGTCGACAATGGCGAGGCCTATTCTGAGTGGAACCTGTCTTGTTAAACTGCTGTATGGTCTTGGTCAGGGTCTTGGCAATCTTCTTATGGCCTAGGCCCTAGGCCATCTTTATGTAGAGCAACAATTCTTATTTTTAGATGAGAGAATGAGAGGGATAACACCAAGTTTAACACACCTTCTTCCCATTCACACCTGAGACCTTGTAATACTAAGTCACATGACACAGAGGAGGGAAAATGGCTAATTAGCCCCAATTTGGACATTTTCACTTAGGGGTGTACTCACTTTTGTTGCCAGCAGTTTAGACATTAATGGCTGTGTGTTAAGTTATTTTGAGGGGACAGCAAATTTACACTGTTATACAAGCTGTGCACTCACTACTTTACATTTTAGGAAAGTGTCATTTCTTCAGTGTTGTCACATGAAAAGATATAATAAAATATTTACAAAAATGTGAGGGGTGTACCCACTTTTGTGAGATACTGTAGGTGTGTAGGAAGCCAGGGGGACCGAATCAGTTCAAAAGTGCATCTCCTGCAAGAGTAAAATGTGTGCCCCCAGTCTCTTTGTTTCAAGCCACAACTTACTGCGTTTAGACGGAGAGCTTAAGCCACGGACGTTATATGAGACAATCTTCAGGGAAGCCATAGCTGTGCTAGGCAGCGTAGCACCAGGGATCAGAGAATTTTGGCGAGAGACCTGCGGCAGACCAACCCAAAAAAAAAAAGTGCTGAGTAGACAAAGTGCATAGGTGAGAACCCACAAAATAAACAAAAACACATTAAACATAATTAAAAATACATAAAACAAGTAGAGAACAAACCGCTTAGAGGGCAAGGGAAAAATACATGTATCAGCGGCATAGGGGGCACTCCCCGGACAGATGATTTAAAGAGGAGAGAATGACCCGAATACCACATATGTCCCCGTCCGGGGAGCATAACTCACAGGAGTTCACCTATTGAGGGCGAGTGGGAAAGCAACAGGTGAGGGCCCATCCGGGGGGGTCCCGCTCCAGCTTAAGAGCACAAACAAGGGTTGGATGTGCAAGTAAAAAATATGCAGCAGCAGCAGTAATCCTAAAAAAAAGTAAAAAGAAGGGAGGAAAAACAATAAAGTCAGCAGTGTCCAGGACAGTCCATCAGGGTACAGCCGAGGAAGAGGGTCCTCGTTCAGCAGAAGGTGCGGAACCACGGCGGGGCTTGTTTCGGCGCCGGCGACATGCTGTCTGCCATGTCCCTGGATGAGCCAGTGTTGGAGTCTCTGGGGGGGTGCGCAAATCTGGGACGTCCACCATAGGTAGATCAAGGCGAGAGAGGAAATGGGGCAGATCCGACTTGTTTCACATGGCGACCTGACGGACATTTTTAGTGACGGAAAGGCTGAAGGGGAATCCCCAGTGGCCTCTATAATGTTCATATTCCCTGCTGAGATGAGGGGGGGTCCTGAGAGGTAGATGGATGTGGCGCGGGTAAACCTCCTTGATCTGACTGGGAGGGTCCTGCGTGCGACCTGACTACAGCCCTCCTGGGTTTCTCTGGGGTCCATGCCACTGGAGAGACTGCCTGGGGAGCCCGGTGGAGAGGGGGAGGAGGTAAGGTGGACGGCAGCCGTGGTGAGGGGATAGGGGACACCGCACATGTGGCTGGAGAACACTCACCGGGAGCCATCTTGGATCGCAAGTCCTGCGACTGATATCCGCCGCCAAAGTGGGCTTCCAGGGAGCTGGAGCGGAGCCTTGGGGTCCTTCGAGGCTGCGGGGATGGTCCCCTCCCTGATGTCATCCCTGCTGGTGTGTTGAGGCTGGTCTGGGCTGCTGCAATTGCGGTAGGAAGGAGCGGATCGAACGGAACTCAGTTCACACACGTCCACTCGCCTGCATGCCACGGCCACGCCCTGACTTTATATCATTTTTGCTTTTTGACCCTCATGTATTTCTGTAGATGTGGCCAGCACTGCTATTTTGAGCCTGATATAAAATTGTGTCTTATACACTAGGAGTGATGAGTATAATATAAAGAAGGCATTAGAGCAGTGTTTCTCAACTCCAGTCCTCAAGGCGCCCCAACAGGTCATGTTTTCAGGATTTCCCTCCGATGAAATGGCTGTGGTAATTACCAAGGCAGTGAAACTGATCAAATCACCTGTGCAAAATAATGGCAAGCCTGAAAACATGACCTGTTGGGGCGCCTTGAGGACTGGAGTTGAGAAACACTGCATTAGAGTACACATGGCACAATTTAACACCCTGCTTAGCAAAATTTAATCAGTGTACACATGCTTAAGGCAGAGAACTCAATACTCGATTCTGTAACTATAATAAACACAAGATAGATAGGTAGATACAGTAGCTAGATATGGAGATGATAGGATTGTTGCAGCTAGAGAGCTTCAATGCTAAAAATACAGTATGTATATATATATATATATATATATATATATATATATATATATATATATATATATATATATATATATACAGTGGGGACGGAAAGTATTCAGACCCCCTTAAATTTTTCACTTTTGTTATATTGCAGCCATTTGGTAAAATCATTTAGGTTATTTATGTAAGGTCTTATATAGACAGGTGTGTGGCTTTCCTAATCAAGTCCAATCAGTATAATCAAACACAGCTGGACTCAAATGAAGGTGTAGAACCATCTCAAGGATGATCAAAAGAAATGGACAGCACCTGAGTTAAATATATGAGTGTCACAGCAAAAGGTCTGAATACTTAGGACCATGTGATATTTTAGTTTTTCTTTTTTAATAAATCTGCAAAAATGTCAACAATTCTGTGTTTTTATGTCAATATGTGCTGTGTATAAATTAATGAGGGAAAAAAATGAACTTAAATGATTTTAGCAAATGGCTGCAACATAACAAAGAGTGAAAAATTTAAGGGGGTCTGAATACTTTTCGTCCCCACTGTATATATATACACAGCAGGTAAATTAAGTATTGAAAACGTCACCATTTTTCCAAGTAAATATATTTCTAAAGGTGCTATTGACATGAAGTTTTTCACCACATGTCGATAACAACCCATGCAATCCATACATACAAAGAGACCAAAACAAATAAGTCCAGAAATTAAGTTACAGTAGCTCACAAAAGTGAATACACCACTCACATTTTTGTAAAAATTTTATTATATCTTTTCATGTGACAACACTGAAGAAATGATACTTTGCTACAATGTAAAATAGTGAGTGTACAGCTTGTATAACAGTGTACATTTTCTTTCCCCTCAAAATAACTCAACACACAGCCATTAATGTCTAAACCGCTGGCAACAAAAGTGAGTACACCCCTAAGTAAAAATGTCAAATTGGGCACAAAGTGTGAATATTTTGTGTGGCCACCATTATTTTCCAGCACTGCCTTAACCCTCTTGGGCATGGAGTTCACCAGAGCTTCACAGTTTGCCACTGGAGTCCCCTACTACTCCTCCATGATGACATCACAGAGCTGGTGGATGTTAGAGACCTTGTGCTCCTCCACCTTTTGTTTGAGGATGCCCCACAGATACTCACTAGGGTTTAGGTCTGAAGACATGCTTGGCCAGTCCATCACCTTTACCTTCAGCTTCTTTAGCAAGGCAGTGATGGTCTTGGAGGTGTGTTTGGGGTCATTATCATGTTGGAATACTGCCCTGCAGCCCAGTCTCTGAAGGGAGAGGATCATGCTCTGCTTCAGTATGTCACAGTACATTTTGGCATTCATGGTTCCCTCAATGAACTGTAGCTCCCCAAGTGCTGGGACACTCCCATGACACTCCCATCACCATGCTTTACTGTAGGCAAGACACACTCGTCTTTGTACTCCTCACCTGGTTGCTGCCACACAGGCTTAACACAATCTGAACCAAATAAGTTTATCTTGGTTTCATCAGACCACAGGATATGGTTCCAGTAATCCATGTCCTTAGTCTGCTTGTCTTTAGCAAACTGTTTGCAGGCTTTCTTGTGCATCATCTTTAGGTGAGGCTTCCTTCTGGGGCGACAGCCATGCAGACCAATTTGATGCAGTGTGCGGCATATGGTCTGAGCACTGACAAGCTGGCCCCCCACCCCTTTACCTCTGCAGCAATGCTGGCAGCACTCATACGATGATTTCCTGAAGAGAACCTCTGGATATGACGCTGAGCACGTGCACTCAGCTTCTTTGGTCGACCATGGCGAGGCCTGTTCTGAGTGGAACCTGTCCTGTTAAACCGCTGTATGGTTTTGGTCATCGTGCTGCAGCTCAGTTTCAGGGTCTTAACAATCTTTTAATTGCCTAGGCCATCTTTATGTAGAGCAACAATACTTTTTTTCAGATCCTCAGAGAGTTCTTTGCCATGAGGTGCCATGTTGAACTTCCAGTGCTCAGCATGAGAGAGTGAGAGCGATAACATCAAATTTAACACACCTGCTCCCCATTCACACCTGAGACCTTGTAACACTAACAGGTCGCATGACATCGGGAGGGAAATGGGCTAATTGGGCCCAATTTGGACATTTTCACTTAGGGGTGTACTCACTTTTATTGCCAGCGGTTTAGACATTACTGGCTGTGTGTTGAGTTATTTTGAGGGAACAGCAAATGTACACTGTTATACAAGCTGTACACTCACTACTTTACATTGTAGCAAAGTGTCATTTCTTCAGTGTTGCCACATGAAAAGCTATATTAAAATATTTACAAAAATATGTGGGGTGTACTCACTTTTGTGAGATACTGTATGTGTATTAAACTGGAATGACATATTTGCAAAAATATGTGGGGTGTACTCACTTTTGTGGGATACTGTATGTGTATTAAACTGGAATGACACAGGAAAAAAGTATTGAACACGTGAAGAAAGGGAGATGCAAAAACTAACACCTTCACAACCTTATTGTTCCAAAACATACTGATGACACTGGTTACAGAAGGATTTCTAAACTTCTGAATGTTTCAGTGAGCACTGTTGGGGCCATAATATGGAATTGGAAAGAACATAATTTCATTATGAACCAGCCATGACCAGGTGCTCCTCACAAGATTTCTGACAGAGAAGTGAAAATAATTATCCGAAGAGTTGTCCAAGAGCCAAGGACCACTTGTGGAAAGCTTCAGCTAGACCTGGAATTAGCAGGTACAATTGTTTCAAAGAAAACAATAAGTAATGCACTGAATCACCATGGCCTGTATGTGCGCTCACCATGCAAGACTCCATCACTGAAGAAAAAGCATATTGAAGCTCGTTTAAAGTTTGCTGCATATCATTTAGACAAGACTGTAAAATACTGGGAGAATATAGTCTGGTCAGATGAGACCAAAATTGAACTGTTTGGATGCCATAATACACACCATGTTTGGAGGTCAAATTACACTTCACATCACCCCAAAAACACTATACCAACAGTGAAGTTTGGAGCTGGGAACATCATGGTGTGGGGCTGTTTTTCAGTTTAAGGTACTGGCATAGAAGAGGCCCACAGAAACCTTCAAAATTTGAAGGTTGTTTGTGTGGAAGAATGCGCCAAAATCACACCTGTGAAATGCACATGACTAGTTTCTTCATACAGGAGGTGTCCTGAAGCTGTTATTACCAACAAAGGATTTTGTACAAAGTATTAAATTCATTTCAGTTAGCGTGTTCAATACTTTTTTTGCATTTCATTACACATAACTTAATTTCTGAACTTATTTGTTTTGGTTTCTTTGTATTTATGGATTGCATGAGTTGTTACTGACATGTCTATTATAATATAATAGATGAGCATCTTAATGAGACACAATGTACAGGGATAGGGACAATTGTAGACACGCACCCACACTCACTCAGGTTGAATTGGATGGACTGGTGTCTTTATTCAACCTTACTAACTATGTAACTATGTCGTGAAAATTTCATGTCAGCAGTACCTTTAGAAATATATTTACCTAGAAAATGGTGAGGTGTTCAATACTTATTTTACCCCCTGTATATAAAATGTGTGGTGTAAGACTTATTACACTGAAATGAAAATAAAAAATGAAGCTGTGTAGTGAGATCAGGCTCTATTCTAGCATTATGTTTCTGTAATCTTACATGACAAGCCTCACACAATGAAACCCGTAAATCAAATATTGTCATTGTCAGAGACGCCATATTTTATTTAGGCTCTGAATGTACAAACACACCTGACTTATCTGTGTGCTTCTCTGTCCAGACCTAAGTTGGGAAGCAATTTGGGGACACTGATGATTTTTCAGGTAAAACAATTCTTTCACCTAATAGCTAAATCTATGAGTGGCATGTTGTGCTGGAGCATATGCTTCACTAAGTCTCTTGGGTACATGTAGAGCCAGCTGTCTCTCTTTGTTCAGCAAAATAGATCAGTTTCCATAAAGAGGCCAGTCTGGGGAATGATGTCTTTTCTCTTTGAACGCAGCCATATTGTGTTAGACATCAGTCAAATACAATTTCATGTGCTATTCTGACAGGGCTCTTCAACTGAACTGCTAGACTTAACTTGTACTTCATGGTTTAAAAATGAAGCTGCTTCTTAGTGATGACCTTCAGAAATTAAATTGCAGATCTCTGGTGAGTGGGTGAAGAAGAAACATTTCAAACACCTTTTGCTGCTGCCTATAAAGCAGTAGACTATTGTACAATGTTAGCCATCAATTATTGCAGACAGTTTGGGGTTTAAGTGATACCCTTTATTGGCTAACAGGTTATTTAAGGCACAAGCTTTCGAGAGAACAAGCTTTCGATAGAACTTAGATACCTTCTTCAGGCTTTATACATGGTCCTGAAGAAGTGATTAAAGTTATCCCCAAAGCTTGCATCTTTCTTGTCTTCAGTTAGCCAATAAAGGGAATCACTTAAACTCCAAAGCTAATGCCTATAAAGAATTGTTTTTTAAACCTGGTTTTAATAGAACATTATTAGGATATTAAAAGGTTTGTTTGTGTTACCTAAAAATAAGACTTCAACTTTCTATCACTATAATAATATGGAGTCCCTGGTTTGCAAGTGCTCCAGGGGATGCTTAGGTGGCCCCATTAAAAACAACACGCTGCATTCCGATGTATTGGCATGTATAGATTTCTGTTTTCTCCGAACAGAAAATACACAATACATTTTTGAAATCACAGATTGTGCCTGGATGTAAATGATAGGTTGCAGGGAGTTTAATGGCCTATGTGTTGCCAAACAGAGATGTAATAAGCAAAGGTCTACTTTGGATTTAAATTGGAAATCCCCCTTGGTTTGTGACAATAACAAGGTATAGACATAAATAGAGGACAATTCTTCTGTTGATACAGTTTTTACATGGACACAACTTTGACAGCTGTAAATAACTGTGCATGGCTATAGACAGACAACATATCTACCAGAGTTATTCTCACTGAGCACAATAGATATAAAAACCCATAAAAAAGTTTCAAAAGTAATTAATACAATGTATATACTTTATCACCATCTCGCTGCTTTTCTCAGGGCCTGTCAAGGCAGTAAGGCCTATCAGAGACAGCATAAATATTTTTCTTCCTTTAGGATTAACATTGAAAACTTTTTTTTACCGTGTAAGGTGACTTACATGCTTCATGCTGCTATAGGGATGAAGAGAAGAACAAAGGAATTCAATTTATGCTTGTTGACCCTTTTACATAGTGTCTATACAGCCAGGTACAGCGGAATCAATGCATGGGCAGGACTTTGCAGTAGGAGCAGGCTTATAGTTGTGATTGTTTAGTTCAACACAGTGAGTAGCAGCATCGTTGACCTCACTGTGAAAAAATTAATCACACTTTAAAAAGTTCAGAACGTTGTTTTAGAAGTATTCTAAAATTCTAAATTCATTTGCATACTTTTTAAGTACTTGCAGTGCCAATATTTGTAGTACAAGCTAATTCTCCATAAATTGTCTTAATGCATAGGTTTCTATCTTAACTTGCAGAAAAATACATCACTCACCTATTTGCTCCCTATACGTGTGCATTAAACAAACCTACTCATTAGCTTCTCACCTTAACTCTAATAATGAGATGATAATTGGTCTTTTGAGTCACAGTCATTTTTTGGGTGATTTTTCTGCTTGGAATGTCCACAGCTTTGTGCAAATTAATGTTTTGTTGCTAATTGTGCTTCATATAAATTTTTTAACCACCTCTGTGTCAAATAGGGTGTGTAACCTTGCAAACTTCAGTAAAGCTTGCTGGCTGTTACAAGTTTGGAATTCAACTTTACAGGAAAAATAATGGTAGATATAATTGCCCTATATTACGCTTTGTACAGCAGATTTATCTTGTATAGGTTACTAACAAATGCGATAACATTTTGTTGTACAAAAATACCATTTTGTTCCTCGGCAGACCTTTTTGGAAGATAATAGTTATTTGTTAGGGGCCTGGACTTGTAAGCAGACCACACAGAATACATTTCAGCCAAAAACTTTTTTTTTTTTTTTAATGTTTTAGGGTTCGTGCACCTGGAAAGTTACAGGCAATTTTTATGCCTAGCATAAATTTCCTGAATCTTTCCAGCACCCCGGGAGCCACATGTGCTGTGTACAGCCTACCAGGGAATAGTTGTACATGGCTGTACGCTTTTAAATGCCAATGTTTCTTTGCATAGTCATTTACTCGTGCATGCATGACCTTTGTTTTTTCTAAACGTGGTTGCAACATGGTGGTATGGGTTTTTCAGGGTTAAAACTGGGGATGAGGAGGTATCATATCGTCTCCCAACCACCTGTCCATGGTGGATACATTTTCAGAGGGGCAGTGGGCTCCTGCTAATCTAAATGAGCCCTTATGCCGCTTACACACGGTCGGACTTTTCATCTACAAAAGTCCGACAGCCTGTCCGACAGACTTTCGGCGGACTTGCGGCGGACTTGCGGCGGACTTGTTGCAGACTTTCTAACGAACGGACTTGCCTACACACGACCACACAAAAGTCCGACGGATTCGTACGTGATGACGTACACCGGACTAAAATAAGGAAGTTGATAGCCAGTAGCCAATAGCTGCCCTAGCGTGGGTTTTTGTCCGTAGGACTAGCATACAGACGAGCGGACTTCGGGGTCCGTCGTAGTTACGACGTAAAGATTTGAAGCATGTTTCAAATCTAAAGTACGTCGGATTTGAGGCTAAAAAAGTACGTTGAAAGTCCGGAGAAGCCCACACACGATCGGATTACCAGCCAGCTTTAGTCCGTCAGCGTCCGTTGGACTTTTGTAGCTGAAAAGTCCGACCGTGTGTACGCGGCATTAGAATCAGGACCTCTGGCAGTGTATACTTGTCTCTGTGGCCCAATTGGGGGAGTTTTTTTATTCACTTTCTGTGCTGATGACAACATTGTCACCTGAATAGGAAGTGAGGGGTTTCTTCTTTAAAGCATATTTCCACCTTTGCAATCAGATTAGAGAAAACTCCACCCCACAACAAACCCCATGTTTGTTAGGTGTTCCCATTCACATAGCACGTAAAAATGAACTATATATATATATATATATATATATATATATATATATATATATATATATATATATATATATATATATATAACCTTTTAGATATTTCCAAGTAGAAGGTGTCATGGCTGATTCTCAGAATTTCTTGCCAGCCTTAGGTGTCTTTGTTCCCACATTATCCCTCATTAACATACAATGCATGAGGGCAGGTTTCAAATGCTTAACCCTCTGTTAGGAGAGACAGTGTTCAAACCTAGTTTACAGCTGTTAATAACTATGAACATAATAAAGACAAGGTTAATTATGTTAAATATTACTCCACAGCCTCCTCCTAAACATTACAAAGTAGGGAGAAATCAGAATGATTTTTTTAAACGAAAAAGCACTTGAAAAGAAAACCAGCAATTTTTTTTTTTTTTTTTTTTTTAGTTTTAATCTATGTTAATGAGAGTTGACATCACAGAGCCGGACCAGGCTGGGGATAGATTGTGACAATATAGTTGGCATCTGCCCATAATCCTGAACCCGGCACCTGGCTCAGCCTGCCGAGCCGCTAAGAGCCTGAGCCAGCCACTCCCATCCCCTCCACAACCCAGTGCTCTGGTGAGCACAGGGGAAGTGCAGACAGAAGTTTTCACGATGAGAGCCAGCGCGGGACAGATGCAGCACAGCATTCAACACAGGAGGAATCAGAGGGCCCTGCTTGTTAGAGCTTACAATCTAGGAGGGTGATACAAAAGGTAATAAATGTGAGGGATGAGTTGCTGGAGAAAATAAAAGTACAGGTTTAGGTGTGGGCACGATAGGCTTCTCTAAAGAGGAGGGTTTTCAGGGATCGTTTAAATGCAAACATAGTAGAAGATAATTGGACAGATGGGGTAGGAAGTTCTATAGGATGGGAGAGGTTCTGGAAAAGTCCTTGAGGCAAGCATGATAAGAAGTGATGATGGAGCTAGAGAGCAGGAGGTCTTGGGAGGAATGAAGAGAACGATTAGGTTGGTATTTTGACACTAGGCTAGTAATGTAGCTGGGGGCAGAGTTGTGGATGGCTTTGTAAGTAGTTGTTAGTATTTTGAATTATTTTGTTGGGTTAATGGAAGCCAATGGAGGGATTGAAAGAGAGGAGTAGCAGACACTGAGCGGTTGGTAAGGTGGATGAGCCTGGCAGCAGCATTCACGATGGACTGAAGGGGGGCTAGCCTATGTAAAGATAAGCCAATGAGAATGGAGTTGCAGTAGTTGAGGCGTGAGAGGACCAGAAAGTGAACTAGTAGCTTTGGGGTGTCATTGGTTAGAAAGGGGCATATTTTGGAGATGTTGCGGAGGTTGAGGCGGCAAGAATTAGACAGTGATTGGACATGGTGCCTAAAGGATAGATCAGGGTTCAGAATTACACCTAGAACCTTGGCATGTGGGGATGGGCTGCTAGTTGTACCATGGATCTTGACAGAGAGATCAGGGGAAGGGGCACGTGGGGGAGGAAAAATTATGAGCTTGGTTTTGGATAGATTGAGTTTGAGTAAGTGGTGTGACATCCAGGCTGATACCTGAGGAGATTGAAGGAGTGAGCTGAGGGGTATAGAGATAAATGTGGGTGTCGTCGGCGTAGAGATGATATTGAAAGCAATGGGAGGCTATCAGCTGACTCAAGGAGGAGGTGTAGATTGAGAATAGGAGAGGTTAAGAGCAGAACCTTTGGGGACCCCAACGGTGAAAGGAAGAGGAGAGGAGGAAGTAGAATTGTAATTAGCGCTAAAGGTGCGGTTGGATAAGTAGGAAGAGAACCAGCGAAGAGTACAGTATGATTCTTGAAAAAAAAAACATCCCAAACTTCTGTTTTAGGGTAACCACAGACTGCAATAAGAACACTTTTTTAGTGTAGTAGGAAAGGCTATAATCATTGAAAACTTTTTATTGTTTCCTTTGACCCTGTTGATCTTTTTCTTTACTTCCTGACTTTTTACAAAGCTGTCACTGGCGCAAGAAGTTAGAGGTATCTCCTTGATGAAACCTTGAACTGCAATAAAATTGTAACAGGGGTTCCAACCTTTCCCTAATATGTTCAAAGCTTCAAAACAAATTTGGCTGTAGTTGCACTTTAAGCTTATTGTTATTTGATGATAGGAGTGAAAATTCCCATGCAGGGTAAAGAAACAGTCTGAATTAAAGAAATCTTGCGAGCCACCACTTAAAAAATAGCTATTATATGGACAGCTGCTGGCATTGTTCACGTCCCATAAATTTGCGCAAAACCAGTGTATATGTTTAAAAAACGCTGCGCTGTATTTAAATAAAAACAAACGTATATGAAAATGACTGAATACAGTGACAATAGTGCAATAGAGCGGTAATCACTAGAATCAAACTAGCATAATTAAATCACGTCTACCATACATTGGATGATGGAGATCAGCAGAGCTTCCTCTCATTTACTAAGCTCTGGGGCAACTGCACTTTGTAGAGTGCAACTGCATTTGCAAAGTGCACAGTTTATTTGTCCATCAGCTTTGAGAAGATTGCACTGGGCATCCTCTTTCGGCTCCCAACAGCCAAAAAGAACAGCAGGGAATAGAAAAGGAGTTACAGACTGCTATTGTGACAACTAATAAAGTGAACCTGTTGTTTTGCCCAGCATTGACGTGCATAGATTTGCGTTAAACAAGCCAATGGTTTATCTTCGGTTCACAGCTGAAATATTAGTTTGGAGGAGACTGATGCTTTAATGAATCCAGGCATCAGTAGGGAGAAATATTTTACTTTGCACAGGAAAAGATGGGTTATTATTTGCACATTCATAGGGAAATAGATGAGTCAGTGAACAAAAGACTGACATGGCTGGATGTGGTTAGATAAGTGTAGCATAAGCCAAATGTAAAAGTTATGACTGAGGGATGAAAGTCTCAGGCTGAGTGGGATGTTACCATAACAAGATATCATGTACATTTCAGGATGTGTGGTAGAACAAGTCTGGGAACTGCAGAGCTGAGAAAGGCTTTGGGGAGAATGTGAGACATGCATTGAGGTATTGTTGGCTTATCTGTCAAGACACCTGGATGGTTCATTAATAGCAAACAGCTCACAACAAAATGAATGTACTCAGGATACAGACACCAAGCATGGATCTTGTCTAACAGTCTTAACATTCGAGCGTACAATATTAATAGGAAGAAGAGAAGAATTGGAGGATTGCCATGGGAGACTGTGCCATTAATTTACTCTGTGCATTGAGGCTGTTTATGCAAAATGAACACTTGCTAGCAAGTATGGAACAATTATTTACTTACCTGCTTTTTACAGCTCCATGCTGTACATTCCAGCATTATAAATGGCCAAAGTGGGACACTTCAGATTGTATTACACAGAAGCTTACTTAAACTGGCATATTGGAGATCACACAGACACAGTTTGGCAGACATGTGGATACAAATTAACGTGAAGCACACTTTAAAGGTGATTTCAGGAAAACTACACGTCTCCTGGGTTTTTACTGAAACCTGGCGCTATCATTTCTAGATGGCCAAGGCTGCCATTGGGGTACATCTATAAAATGAAATCATTCCCTAGGCGACCATTGTACTTTTATGAATAGACTTTGCTCTGCCAGGCATTGCATGCATTAGAGGATTAGGGGGACCTGCTGCTGTTTACAGAAGGGATGTGGTGTGTTACTCTAGACAGGGGTCAAAAAGAAATGGGGTTTTCTATGTTTGCTAAAAAAAATTTTCATAAAAAACAATCTTTCACCTTGGGAAGTGGGTCATTCCACCCAAAGTTGTATTGTTCTGGGTAGATGGTAACAAGTTATAAGCCACCTCTTATATTTCTTGAAATGTTAGTTATTCTTTATTACAGATAATGCACTTGGATACATGTGGATTTGATCAGAGCAGCTTGTGGACTAATGCCCCGTACACACGGTTGGATTTTCCGACGGAAAATGTGTGATAGGACCTTGTTGTCGGAAATTCCGACCGTGTGTAAGCTCCATCACACATTTTCCATCAGATTTTCCGACACACAAAGTTTGAGAGCAGGCTATAAAATTTTTCCGACAACAAAATCAGTTCGGTCGGAATTTCCGATCGTGTGTACACAAATCCGAAGCACAAAGTGCCACGCATGCTCAGAATAAATAAAGAGATGAAAGCTATTGGCTACTGCCCCGTTTATAGTCCCGACGTACGTGTTTTACGTCTGCGTTCAGAATGATCGGATTTTCCGACAATTTTTTGTGACCGTGTGTATGCAAGACAAGTTTGAGCCAACATCCGTCTGAAAAAAATCCTAGGATTTTGTTGTCGGAATGTCCGATCAATGTCCGACCGTGTGCAAGGGGCATAAGACTTCCTTTATGCTAGTGCCTCAAACACCATTCCAAATTTAGAAAGGAATCTGCCCTGCAGTATTCTCCTCAACCAAAATTTCACTACTGGCTCTTTACTCCAAATGTATCTCCTGGAAACAGGGTAAATATGATGAAAATCTGTGTCTGTTTTGTTTGAATGAATTGGAACTGGTCCAAGCTAAATTCTAGTGACAAACAGAATTTCCAGGAGCAATTGCAAATAGTAAACTTAGGCCCATGAACACTGGGCATTTGCCCAGCTCTTCTAATCATCTTTCTCCTGGCAGAAAAAAATCAGTGTCAAAAATGTGCGTAAAGCCATATTATTGCAAGCCCCTTTGGCAGAAGAAAAGCAGCATAAAAAAATGTGCCTAAAGCCGTTTTTTTGAAAACATGTTTAGACACAATTAGGTGCGTCAAGCGCTTGGGAGTTCATTTATTTCATTGGGCAGAAGTTTTTTTTTTATCCTGGCAAATGAAATGAATGAACGCTCAAGCGCCACATGTTTAAGCATGTCAGGTGGTTTTTAGCAGCAAAATGTTACTCTCCTGAACGCGCTGGCTCTGGGTTTATATTCTTGCACGTAAGCGCCTGTAAATACCTATGGTGCATTGGCACATAGGCTAATGTGGAGAGGCATTTAGGGACAGAAAAACACAAAACAAACAAAAGCATTTGTAGCCCAGTGTGCAGAGGCCTTAAAACTAAATAGCATAGAAGGATTTCCCACTCTTTTGTAGACTACAAAGAACTTACCAAAAACATCATTTGGGAATACGTTTCAGAATTGCCACCTGGTGGTGAGAAGCAGTATTTCAGCTTTTTCTTTTCCTTTGATTAGCAGTTTTTCAACACTGTTGCTATCTGGTTCTGCACTTTCTTCTCCTATGGTTGTTGTAAATATGTCTATGCCTGTGTATATAGAAGATTGAGTTGCTGTAACCCCTTTCTGACAGGACAATGACAGCAAAATTGTAATATTAGGAAATTGTAAGATTTTGCATTTTATGACAGCAATAAATTATGGAAAGTATTCATTAAAAATGGTGAAAAAGAAAAACATGATGTAAACATAAGCAGACAATAATAATAATCATTTGAATAATTTTTTTTTTCTCGCAGTTTAAAAATCATGGCAAATCTCTGGTTGCTATGGATTACAAATGCAGGCATTGGATTCTGTTAAAAGGGATTTCCATAAACAAGCACATACATACAGACTTTCTTGTAGTAACATAAAAAGTCCCATTGAACCCTCTTGTAAGCAACAGGGTGAACCATGGCCTGCAGTTAAGCCTCGTACACACGATCTGATTTTCTGGCGGGAATTGTGTGATGGCAGGCTGTTGGCGGAAAATCCGACTGTTTGTACATACCATCGGACAATTGTTGTCGGATTTTCCGCAGACAAATGTTGGATGGCAGACAACGGTCTGTTGTCAGATTTTTCAGGTGTGTGTAAACAAATCCGTCGGGCAAAAGTCCAAATTACAAACACGCATGCTCAGAAGCAAGGACGAGCCAGAAGCGGTCGGTCTTGTAAACTAGCGTTCGTAATGGAGAATTAACATTCGTCACGTGGCAAATTATGAAATCTCTAAATGCAGCGTACAATTCTCTTCTTCTTTAATGGGATAATAATGAAGCTCCTTTGCTTTGCTTGTGATACTGATGAAGTTCTGCCATATTATTGCCACGTATTTTAAAATGCTACGTATTTTAAAAGGTTTTTATTTTCCAGTGATATCAAGAACAATATTATTATGCTTGTTTTTTTGTTTTTTTTGGGGCAAGTTACCACAACACCATTATCCCATAGTTTGTAGCCTCCCTGACGGTATTCCCAAGTGTGGCTCGGGGTTAAATTTCAGCACCATTAGCGGTAACCCCGAGCCACACTCTGGATTACATCTCAGGATCCTGGTGCAGGATCCTGCAATGTCCCCCCGCTGTGTCTGCGGGCTCTGTCCTCCTCCCGAAGCCTCTCTGTGCCAGGCTCCATTCCCTGCGAGCGTCGCCACGCATGGGGGCGGAGCCTGGCGGCAAATTCAAAAAATGTAAAAATCATAACACATTCAGTACTGTAATCTTACAGATTGCAGTACTGTATGAAATCATTTCACATCCCTTTTGTCCCCAGTGCTTTGTCCAATGCCCTACATGCAGTTTTATATGATATATACTGTTCTTTCTGCCTGGAAACTTGAGATTGTCCATAGCAACCAAAAAGTGTCCCTTTACGTCAAAAGTGGCTTTAGACCAGCTAGAAAACAGCGATAGTAAATTAGAACACTTGCAGAATTGAGCGATAGTGAATCGTGGGGAAATTTATTTTATTATTATTATATATATATATTATATTTATTTTTTTTAATTATTTATATTTATTTATTATATTATATCTACTAGACTCTTGTTAGGACAGATTTAAGTGTGTTATTGTTAAGAATTACAGGCCTACAATGTAAAACGCCAAATTTCCATGCAAAATAATTGTACCTTTCAGCACTTAAAATCCAAAATAATCATACCGCCAGGGAGGTTAAGATCAAAGATACAACTATGTTGGTGCCCCTTCTTAATTTTACATTGTATTTTTTAAATGTAACTGCCTACTCCCAAACTGTCATTTGAAATAAAACACATAGCCAAATATTATTCTCCACAATTTTTTTATTATGCATTAAAAAAGAAAACAAATAAAATTAGACATGCTACCTGCCAATAGAACTTAACCAAAAAGTGCATTCTATGCATCCAAAAATATAGAAAATATACCAAATCAAATCATTATTCAAACAAAAATAAAATAAAAGCCTCATGCATGTGTCCTGCTTCTTAATTTAGGGGGTCAACAATGCCAAGAGTTGGTGAAAGCAGGGGTCCGTCATCCGGAGATAATTCCGAAAATCATCCGGATTATTCTCCTGGAGCTCCCGCAGCAAAGGCATATGACATAATTGGTCACGATTAATAAAGCAACCAATTTTTATCCAAGAAATCCTCCTCCTCCTGTTCCTGGACTGGACTTGGGTCAAAGCAATAACTTCAAGGCCAATAATAAATAACACGTTATCTCCTCCGATTCCGCAACATATCTGGTTGATGAAGGGCCATTCAGAAATGAACTGAAAAGCACGAAATGAAAAGCGCAAAATGAAAAGCGCGAATTAACACTCACCAAACTTTTACTAACACAAAATTAGCAGAAGGAGCCCAAAGTGTGGCCCCTAACAATTGAACTTCCTCTTTATCGGCTCGTAGTACGTCTAGTACATCACTACGTTCGTGTTTGTTGGCCGACAATTGTCTACCGTTTGTATGCAAGACAAAATCCAAGCACACGCCCTTCGGACAAAAGTCTGACGCTTTGTCTGCGGAAAATCCGATCGTGTGTACGAGGCTTTATTTACAGTTTGATTAACTGAAGTATGCCCAGCCACATAGTGTAGTGTGCCATATCAACAATACCATTGGAGTGTAATAGCAATATTTACTATCAATTGGCAATTAAAAAAGAAACCCATCATTACAGCCTTAGGAGCTCTATATTTTTACATGAGGGTGCCAGGTCAATTTGCAAGGGTGTCTTCTTATGTTCTTTTGTACTCTTATCATATAGATGTTATTGTAGAATCTTGTAAAGATAGCTGTGAAGGTTCTTAGTTACATTCTTGCCTTTTCTTGTTTGGCAGGGTATGATGTACCTAGAGGAACGTCGCTTAGTACACAGAGACCTTGCAGCCCGGAATGTGTTGGTTAAATCTCCTAACCATGTAAAGATCACAGACTTTGGACTGGCCCGTCTTCTAGAGAGAGATGAAAAAGAATACAATGCAGATGGAGGAAAGGTAAGAGATATACTGTATGTGCATACGTATGTATAGCTATATATCAATATATATAGTTTGTTTGTTTTTTTTTGTTTTACAATAAAACATTAAATGTATAGTTAAAGCAGCCGCACCACAGAGCTGATGGAGGAGGAAGATGATTCTATATGTAAGTGATGTGTGGCTCCTTGTCGAAGCATATCTCCCCTCTCCAAACAAATAGATAACATATGACAATATATGTATGTGAACAGTCCTAGCTACCATATTATTTGTCTGGGTACCCCTGCCAAATATCATAGAATGGTCTGCACCCATGGACTGTACTCTTTTGCTGTTAAGTAATATAACATTTACCAACCTACAGGCTGCCTCAATCAACAATAAAGGATCTTCAGTTCACTGATGATTTTTCTTCCTGGACAAATTGAGAACACTGTATAATGCAGTAGACCGTGTTTTTTTTCACAGTGCACCCCCCCCCCCCAGATCTGTTTAGTGGATTACATGAAGCTGATATAAAGGCAGGCTTAGTTAATTATACAAACTGATATACCATGTAATATTTCAGTGAGGTGTGCTGGCTCACCTGCTGTCTTCTTAAAGCTGAACTCCAGAACTTCAGCTCCTTTTATTAAAAAATAAATGCATGTACCCTATGTGTTAACGCCAAAGAGGTGCATGACATCTCCTGGACTTATCTCTTTTAATTATATTTGACAGGTTTATAGCACTGTCCAGTATAGCACAACAGTTATCGCTGTATTTCTGGGAGCCCTGGGATGATCCTTCTGAGCTCTGCAACTTCAACAGCAGAGTTGCTGCACTTGCTATTCCCACCCCTCCTCTTGCCCAGTCACAGAAGCCTTGGTATTATGTGAACATATTCACAAAATACCAAGGCTGCTGTGAATGGGCAGTAGAGGGGAGGGTCAGGTATAGCTGCTCTGTGTGCTTCTCTCCTCTCAGATCCCACAGTGTATCTCTCAGGTAGAACAAAAAACCTGTCAAATGTAAATAATACAGAAAAGGCCAGGAGATACACTTAGCTGGACATAACTCATAGTGTGCTTTTACTTCTTAAGAAGTGACTGTATTCCTGCAGTTCAATTTTAAATCTCTAGGGGGCTCTAACGGCAAGATCTACTTACCATACTTTTTAACTCTGTTCTACTAATCCTGGAGCTTCAGGTGTTCCTGCTCACCTTGAGGTGTTTATATATCTCCTGTTGCATTCTTCATTATGTAAATTACAATAACAACAGTAGGACCCCTTCAAACACAGAAAGTACACAGATTAAAAGGTACATTTTCAAGTATTTACCAAAAAAGGTAGTTATGCTGATTTACCTGTAACAAAACAGTTACAGATTTTTCTACAATTTTTGCAACTAGATTAAATGTTAATTTTTTAAATATGCTTGTAGTACAGCCTAAATGGCTCCCTTAGTACTTTTTAATGCTCTTTTTTTAATGCAAACTGAGAGCTATGTTAATGCTATTATAGTGTAAGATAATGATGTAGAATTATAAAAACGAATGTATTGACAATTCCTTTATTTGTCCCATAGTACATAGCCTGAAGTATGCTATTGGCAACACAGAGGAAACTTGCTTTTAAAATCAAGACTTCCAGCTTCGTAAATTTGGAGGGTCTTGTATAATTAGTGTATTTAAATCATGATTTAGTGTCCTGCATAGTTTTTAACAGTAGTTACAGTATCTTGACTTAATTTTGTTTTAGATGTTTCTCATTTTTGACCTGCAAGAATTAGGCCTCATGCACACAGAACATCTGTAAAAGCCCCTCTGAATGCCATAACTCCTTCAAGGAAAATGCTGCTTAAAAAAAGCGCTAAATGCCTAACATTGCACACTCGTTTAGGCACATCTAACATTTGGGGTTAATGCATTCTTTTGGCCATGCACTAGGAAATGCATTAACGTGCAAACACAAGATGTGTCTACCATTTATGCAGGTTAATGTCTTCTATTGGCCAGAATATTATTTTATTCTGGTCATCAGAGTGCATTAACATTAAAATGCAAGATGCTCCTCTCATGAATGCGCCTTTGGTGGTGGGGGGGGGGGTCTGCCTGTAAACGCCCATCTTCAGATGGACACATAAGGGTTGACTTACCAAAACTGGAGAGTGCAAAATCTGGTACAGCTCTGCATAGAAACCATTTTATTTGACAATAAAACCTGGAAGCTGATTGGTTTTTGTGCAGAGCTGCACCTGATTTTGCACTCCCCATTTTTAGTAAATCAACTTCATAGGCTTACATAGAGGTGCTTTTACAGACTGAACAACAGCATTCAACACACTTTTTTTTTTATTTAAACCCTAATGTTTTGTATCTGAATGATGATTATAAATCTTCATTATAAGAAAATCCTGTTCAAGTGCTAGTCTGTTAAGGAACACTTAATTTTCTGCTAAATGCCAGTTAATTTCAGTTACTGCATTCAGAAAGTTCTCTCTGTATAAGCTTACTATATTCTTCTATATTTAGATGCCGGTGAAGTGGATGGCCCTGGAATGTATTCACTACAGAAAGTTCACACATCAGAGCGATGTCTGGAGTTATGGCAAGTGTTCTTGCTAAATCATCTTAAATCGTCTTTATGGCACATGATAACTGGTGATTTCTGCTAGGTTGCAAGATTCAGAATAGGTCATATTTCATTCTAGAACAAGCATAAGATGAAGAACACTTGATATGAGTTCAAATATAACACTTTCAACAAGTGTAATGTACTTGTATTGTTAGCCACAAGAAGAACATTTTTTAGTATGTTCATGAACATAAAATGCTAAGCAGGAGTGAAGATTGCCTATCCTAATTCAAAAAGATCTATTTATTATAGTCCATCAAAGAAAGCATTAAAGAGAGAAAACATTCAATTTCAAGAAATGTCACTTTTATGGGTTGCTTGATAATAGGGATGAGCCAAACACCTCCCCGGTTCAGTTCGCACCAGGACATGCAAACAGACAAAAAATATATGTGAACATGCAAACACCGTTAAAGTCTATGGGACACGATAGTGAAAAATCAAAAGTGTTCATTTTAAAGGCTTATATGCAAGTTATTGCCATAAAAAGTGTTTGGGGACCCGGGTCCTGCCCCAGGGGACATGTATAAATGCAAAAAAATAAGTTTTTAAAACAGCCGTTTAACAATGCTTAACCTCCCTGACGGTATGATTATTTCAGATTTTTGCGTCTCAAAGCGGTACAATTATTTTGCATAGAAATTTGGCGTTTTATATTGTAGGTCTGTAATTCTTAGCAATAACACACTTAGATCTGTCAACCAAGAGTCTAGTAGATATCCCGGGTATGATGAAGTTTGAAACACAAAATCATAAATTATAATATAATAAATAAATATAAATAATTAAAAATAATAATAATATAATAATAATAAAATAAATTTCTCCATGATTCACTATCGCTCAATTCTGCAAGTGTTCTAATTTACTATCGCTGTTTTCTAGCTGGTCTAAAGCCACTTTTGACGTAAATGGACACTTTTTGGTTGCTATGGACAATCTCAAGTTTCCAGGCAGAAAGAACAGTATATATAATATAAAACTGCATGCAGGGCATAGGCCAAAGCACTGGGGACAAAAGGGAAGTGAAATGATTTCACACAGTACTGTAATCTGTAAGATTACAGTACTGTATGTGTTATGATTTTTAAATTTTTTGAATTTGCTGCCAGGCTCCGCCCCTGTGCGTTGCGACGCTCGCAGGGAACGGAGCCTGGCACAGAGAGGCTTTGGGCAAAGGACGTAGCCCGCCGACAGCGCGGGGGGACATCGCAGGATCCTGGGGACAAGGTAAGTAACTTGCACCAGGATCCTGAGATGTAATGTTACCGCTAATGGTGCTGAAATTTAACCCCGAGCCACACTCAGGAATACCGTCAGGGAGGTTACATTGAAACAATAAAAATGAAATATTCCTTTAAATTTTGTGCCTGGGGGGTCCCCCCTTAGTCTGCCTGTAAAGTCTTGCCCATGTCTATAAAAGTCCTGCAGCAAAATGACATTTCTAAAGGAAAAAATGTAATTTAAAATTACTCGTGGCTGTAATGTATTGTCGGATCCCGGCAATATACATAAAAAATCATTGAAAAAAATGGTGTGGGTTCCCCCCAGTCCATTATCAGGCCCTTTGCGTCTGGTATGGATATTAAGGGAAACTCCACGCCAAAATGTAAAAAAAAAACGGCGTGGGGCCCCCCCAAAATTCATACCACATGACATCAGAAAGGGCGGGGGTCACCCGGTTACATCACCGGGTGGTCCCGCCCTTGGCTATATAACAACTGTCACCGCGAAAAGGCTGCAGTCAGCGGGACGCCTCCCATGCAGGCAGAGTTTTTCCTTTTTTTTTTTTCTCGGAACCGTCTGCGCCGTGATTGAAGATGGATGATCATCGCGGGACACTTTTTTTGAAAATAAAGGAATTGTAAAAAAAACTGTCTGCTGTCGTTTTTTCTTTTTTGACAATTTTTGGTGAATGGGCAAGGGTACACTGTACCCCATACCCATTCACATAGGGGGGTGGGATCTGGCCCCTGGTGGGGATTTGGTCCTTGTACCCATCAACATGGGTACAAGGTGCTTTTGGGGGGACCCCAAAGCCCCCTTAATGTTGAGGGCATGTGGCCTGGTACGGTTCAGGAGGTGGGCGCTCTCTCGCCCCCCCATTTCCTGCAGCCTGCCAGGTTGCATGCTCGGACAAGGGTCTGGTATGGATTTTGGGGGGATCTCCACCCCATTTTTATTTTACATTTTGGCATGGGGTTCCCCTTAAAATCCATACCAGACCTGAAGGACCTGGTATGGATTTTGGGGGGACCCCATGCCATTTTTTTAATTTTGGCACAGGGTTGCCTTAACCACTTCAATACTGTATATATATATATATATATATATATATATATATATATATATATATATATATATATATCAAATACACTGCCTACACTGACTTGAATAAAGAGTCTACACTGAATATCTAGTCCACACTAAATGCAGCGTATATATATGTATGTATGTATATATATATATATATATATACTAGACTGTGCTAACTAACCTGCCTGCCTAATCTAGCTAAAACTATCTCCGTCCACACACTATACACGGCTACTATGTAAGCAGCCTTATATAGTGTAGGACAAGGACTTAGTCCCCCTGAGCCATGATTGCCCAAAGTCACCCTGCCTTTGGCCAATTATGGCTCTCTCAGCAGAGCGTGCTGTGATTGGCCAATACATGCAGGTCAGGTGCATGTAAATTATTTAATCTAGTGTGCCTGTATCACCACAAACCTCCCACAGGCACCAAAAGACAAAATAAGAGGTGCTGTAAATCAAAGTGCTCATGTGCTTTAAACCAGTGATGGTGTGACCCTCTAAAGGTATCTCCATACCTACATAAACTCACAAGAATAAAGGTGAACAAAACTATAAAATGTAAAAACAAACTAATAAAGAAGCACTCAATGTGTTATAGGTGTTGTTTCAATCCAGTGATGGTGTGACCCTCTCCGTATATGATATTCGCAATCAATAACTGGATCTTTTTAGACATAAATACTTCTCCAGTGATATAAGTGCAAAATATTCATGCTAAGCATGCAAAATAAATTATCAACACTTTCGAAAAATCAGTCCAAAAAATGACATGACATCACACGTGATAGATAGTGTCCTAAACAAGTGATCAATCTTGATGCCACAAGGTGATAAAGTATATCTTCCACCTCTCCCTTGGTGCACGGTGCTTCCACTCCCTCAAGAATAACACTCACCGACTAATTTTGCCAGCACTCTCATGCACGGCAAAAATCGCTTATTTACCACCCCCGGGTAATAGGATCAATGTTGTTTCCACGGTGATTGTTTAAACATGGGGTCCACATGAAAGAAATAATGAGTGCTCCAATAGTGTAAATCAATTTCACACTTTAATTAAAACCACTGCAATCTTCTAACATTTCACTCACATTAAAAACGATAAAAGCCAGCCAAAATAAGGTGCAAATCACATCAAACTGTGTGCGGTGGAACCAAATGTAACAAATGGTCACGGCGGACCCGAGGTGTGCCGGCGCAAAGCGTTCAATCTCACCACCTCCCTGGATGACCCTCCGTGCCTCCGTGTAATCACAACCTCTCTCCCTCGGTATGGATAGCAGCGCTGTGTGTCACGTCTCACGGCCACGCCCCCGCACACAGTTTGATGTGATTTGCACCTTATTTTGGCTGGCTTTTATCGTTTTTAATGTGAGTGAAATGTTAGAAGATTGCAGTGGTTTTAATTAAAGTGTGAAATTGATTTACACTATTGGAGCACTCATTATTTCTTTCATGTGGACCCCATGTTTAAACAATCACCGTGGAAACAACATTGATCCTATTACCCGGGGGTGGTAAATAAGCGATTTTTGCCGTGCATGAGAGTGCTGGCAAAATTAGTCGGTGAGTGTTATTCTTGAGGGAGTGGAAGCACCGTGCACCAAGGCAGAGGTGGAAGATATACTTTATCACCTTGTGGCATCAAGATTGATCACTTGTTTAGGACACTATCTATCACGTGTGATGTCATGTCATTTTTTGGACTGATTTTTTGAAAGTGTTGATAATTTATTTTGCATGCTTAGCATGAATATTTTGCACTTATATCACTGGAGAAGTATTTATGTCTAAAAGGATCCAGTTATTGATTGCGAATATCATATACAGAGAGGGTCACACCATCACTGGATTGAAACAACACCTATAA